>CM035838.1:488028665-488628665 GCA_020510985.1 Pholidichthys leucotaenia | reverse complement strand
AATAAGTATTTGGTCACCTACAAACAAACAAGATTTCTGGCTCTCACAGACCTGTAACTTCTTCTTTAAGAGGCTCCTCTGTCCTCCACTCATTACCTGTATTAATGGCACCTGTTTGAACTCGTTATCAGTATAAAAGACACCTGTCCACAACCTCAAACAGTGAGACTCCAAACTCCACTATGGCCAAGACCAAAGAGCTGTCAAAGGACACCAGAAACAAAATTGTAGACCTGCACCAGGCTGGGAAGACTGAATCTGCAATAGGTAAGCAGCTTGGTGTGAAGAAATCAACTGTGGGAGCAATTATTAGAAAATGGAAGACATACAAGACCACTGATAATCTCCCTCGATCTGGGGCTCCACGCAAGATCTCACCCCGTGGGGTCAAAATGATCACGAGAACGGTGAGCAAAAATCCCAGAACCACATGGGGGGACCTAGTGAATGACCTGCAGAGAGCTGGGACCAAAGTAACAAAGGCTACATCAGAAACACACTACGCCGCCAGGGACTCAAATCCTGCAGTGGCAGATGTGTCCCCTTGCTTAAGCCAGTACATGTCCAGGCCCGTCTGAAGTTTGCTAGAGAGCATTTGGATGATCCAGAAGAGGATTGGGAGAATGTCATATGGTCAGATGAAACCAAAATAGAACTTTTTGGTAAAAACTCAACTTGTCGTGTTTGGAGGAGAAAGAACACCATACCTACTGTGAAGCATGGGGGTGAAAACATTGTACTTTGGGGCTGTTTTTCTGCAAAGGGACCAGGACAACTGATCTGTGTAAAGGAAAGAATGAATGGGGCCATATATCATGAGATTTTGAGTGAAAACCTCCTTCCATCAGCAAGGGCATTGAAGATGAAACGTGGCTGGGTCTTTCAGCATGACAATGATCCCAAACACACCGCCTGGGCAACGAAGGAGTGGCTTCGTAAGAAGCATTTCAAGGTCCTGGAGTGGCCTAGCCAGTCTCCAGATCTCAACCCCATAGAAAATCTTTGGAGGGAGTTGAAAGTCCGTGTTGCCCAGAGACAGCCCCAAAACATCATTGCTCTAGAGGAGATCTGCATGGAGGAATGGGCCAAAATACCAGCAACAGTGTGTGAAAACCTTGTGAAGACTTACAGAAAACGTTTGACCTCTGTCATTGCCAACAAAGGGTATATAACAAAGTATTGAGATGAACTTTTGTTATTGACCAAATACTTATTTTTCACCATAATTTGCAAATAAATTCTTTAAAAATCAGACAATGTGATTTTACGGATTTTTTTTTTCTCATTTTGTCTCTCATAGTTGAGGTATACCTATGATGAAAATTGGAGACCTCTCTCATCTTTTAAGTGGGAGAACATGCACAATTGATGGCTGACTAAATACTTTTTTTCCCCACTGTATTACAGGAATTCAAATAGGTAGGTAGGTTATACTATAATGACAAGTGTCTATGCAGTGAAAACATGAGTGAAAAATACATTGAAATACAATTGTCTCTAATTAAACAAGGAGTACATTACACTTTGAAAACCTATTCCTTGGCGACTGGGAGTAATACTGACCAACTAATCAGAATACAATACATTCAAATGAAATAAAGTGCATGTAGGTATATGAAAGCATTGTCTCTTCAGCTTTTTTTTTTAAAACAAACGTATAGAACATTATAACTAGACTAGAGTCCAAAAAAAAAAAAAGTAAACCGGAGAGTCTCTAGGGCAGGGGTCACCAACGCGGTGCCCGCGGGCACCAAGTCGCCCACAAGGACCACATGAGTCGCCCGCAGGCCTGTTCTAAAAATAGCACAACTCGCAAGTGAGCTGCGTCTAAGATGTAATTTTTTCTGCTGCTATTTTTTAAAATCACACTTGCATTTATATAGATTTTAAAATGACAATGTCTTAAAAATAAAAAAAAATGAAAATATGTTTATTATACGTAAAGTTAAGGTGAACTCTGACCTAGTTCAAAGGTCAGTATCGTGCGCATGACAAAACCTTCGCGCGGAGAGTAAGCTAGCGGCCAGTGAAGATGGTGAGCGGAGTGCAGTTTCCAAGCCCAAAAACATGGCAAAAAAAGACAGAAAATTTATCATTTTCAAAGTGAGCGGGAGGAAGAGTTCTTTTTTACTACCGTGAAAGGAAGCTGCGTGTGTTTCATTTGCGGGGCGACGGCGAAGCGACACTTCAACACGTCATGAAACTGCTGCCCACTCTGTTTTTTTTTTTGTATACGTAGGTAGATTTGTTCTGCAGTCCGGTGACAAGCCACCAGCTGCAGGTCGCAAGCGCCCCTTAACTCCCTAACCTGCATGTTTTTGACATGTGGGAGGAAACCCACGCAAACATGGGGAGAACATGCAAACTCCACACAGATCACTGTTGGCCGGGGGCAGGGATCGAACCCACGATCCCCGCGATCCCCCGGCCGAGGGTAAACTGTGCTGCCGCGGTGCTAACCACTGCTCCACCGTGCACATATGCACTCTCAGTGCTGTTTAGCTTCTTCTCATGAAAGGACAGTGCTGGTTATTACTCCAGCATGATTCTTGGCAAGAACTGTATGGATATAATTCCAGTGAAGAAGAACACAAAAGTGTGTTTATTAAATGTAACAGATTTTGAGCAGAATTGCAGCAGATTTGTTCAGTTAAAAATGTGATAAGATTTATTTAATATGAAGTTGATTTTTCTTAAATGTTGCATAACTTTTTCAAACATGGTTCAACATAGTTCATGAATTAAAAGGGTTTAGTTTTTTATGGTTAAAAGGGACTGGTGAAAACTGGACATTTTTTAATGAAATGTAGAAGTGATCATCTGAACAATTGCTGAGATTAATAAAAATAAAGTGTTGAATATTGATCTTGTCTGTTACCCACTCTAAGTTATTGATAATTATTTATTTATGTGTGTGTGTATATACACGATTTGTTATTTTAGAGGAGTGTGTCAAGCTGGTGCCCTTCACATGACTCGATACCCATGAAGTAGCTCTTGGTTTCAAAAAGGTTGGTGACCCCTGCTCTAGTGCAAATATGAACTGCTACAGTTGGCTCACTCAGTAACCCAGTCCCTGTAACGGTCCGGTCCTCTGCGCCGATGTTTGGGCCGTGACACGTGCTGAGCCTGATGGTGTGGCTCTCCCACCACACCCCCACCATGGTCAAATATCACATGGGAAGGAGTGAATTGAAGAGACCCAATCACATTGGGAACATTAGCAGGTGGAGCAGACGACCGAGGATTGCTGGGGCCATCACTGGAGGCAGTAGAGGAGAAGTTGTACAGGCTGAGGTCCTGGTCTGCTGGGTCCCCGTCCACAGCCGGTGGCAAGATCTCAGAAGGTGTCCAGTTCTGGGCTTGGTCCAGGACCCAAGTGTTGTCCAGAGCAGTGATTTTCAACCTATGTGCCGTGAGAGATCGTTAGGTGTGCCGTGGGAAATTATCCAATTTAACTTAATTACTGGAGTGAGTGGCTATGTTTACATGGACACAAGTAACCGGATTAAAAACCTGATCGGAATAAAAATGCTTCATGTAAACATGGCAATCCGAATATTCTAACCCGATCACACTCATTTGGATCAAAATTTCATTCTGATTGGGTGGGTTACGCCGATTGTTAATCCGAATGATGCGCATGAAAACACTTATTCTGAACACAGGGCAGAAAATATGTTTACTGCGCATGTCTGTACACCAGCCGCACGTCGACGTGACGTATTTCCGCCTTAGCAGCAGCTAGCGGAAAACAGCGGGAGTAAAACAAAACTGGTCTGTATCGTCCTGCTGTCTCCCTCTGTTCATCATATGCAGAAGTTTATACTTGTAGCTTCATTACGGAGACTAGCAGAAGCAAAAGTACAGTCTGAATAACACGATACAGGTCAATTTCGACACGAAGCGGGGCTCACTAACACCAGAAGTTGCGTCTTCTTCTACTATTTTTTGAATGTTGAAATGTCGAGCTGCGCATGTCAAAATGATTTATTCCGTTCAAACCTGTGACACATGAAAACGCACGTCCAAATCAGATCAGCTTTTTCAGGATCCATGTAAACAGTAAAATTTATAAATAACAACATGTGCAGCATGGCAACCTTGAGATGTTCCCACTCACCGAGAAACGGCATGATGTTAACACTGCTGCACTGTGCCAGGTGATTGGCACACATTTGAAAGCTCTTGAGGACAAGTTGTTATCTTATTTCTCTTCAGACTTCACACAATGCCTTGACTGGGTTAGGAACCCATACAGCTCAGCATCAGTTGTTGGAAACGACATGACTTTACAGGAGCAAGAGGAACTCATTGAACTGAAACAAGATCATGGTTTAAAGCTAAACTTTGCTGATCTTCCTTTGGACAGTTTTTGGTTGACTGCTGCCAAGGAGTTCCCCATTCTGGCCAACAAAGCTATTTCAACATTGCTCCCATTTTCCACGACATATCTGTGTGAGCTGAGCTTTTCAAGCTTGACTGTGATAAAAACTAAAACAGAGAGAGACTGAGAGCTGTTGATGAAGAGCTCCGTGTGTGTCTTTCTTCCATTCCTGCCAGGATATCAGCTTTGTGTTCATCTAAACAGGCCCAGGGTTCACACTGAGTGAGTATAGATACATTTAGAAACTGTATTGCTAAGTATATTTTATTATTTTTACTGTGTTAGGCTATAGAGTGTCATTTTGGTTGGTGGTGTGCCCCAGGATTTTGTCAATGTAAAAAATGTGCCGTGGCTTAAAAAAGGTTGAAAAACACTGGTCCAGAGGCTCACGGCTGCGCTAGTGTTTCAGCTGGTCATGGTGGACGACTTTGACTTTGGCTCTGGGGCTCTTTTGGATCTGGTAGACTAGATCATCCAACTGTCCCATAACAAAGAAGGGTCCTTCGTGGGAGGGGAGGAACTTTTTGACTTTGTTTTTGACATGCCGTGTTCCTTTGACGAGATACCACACTGTGTCTCCGACTTTGTACTGTGTGTGGCAAGCGTTTTTGTCATATTGTCTTTTTGCACGTGTGACTGACCCACCCAGGGCTTCTCGCGTAATGTTGTGAGCCAGCTCCAGCCGCTCGCGTATTTGTTGCATGGACTCTGGGGCTGAAGGTGCCTGGTCAGAGTCCAGGGGCAAACCAGCTACAAGGTCCACTGGCTCATTTATTTCACATCCGAACATCATATAGTTGGGGGTGAAACCAGTAGCACTGTGCTTGGTCGCTCTGTAGGCCATAACTGCATATGGGGTCATCAGGTCCCAATCCCAGCGACAGCGTTCTGCAGTAGAGGCCAGGATCTTTTGAAGTATGGCATTGAAACGCTCAACCTGGCCATCTGACTGTGGTCTGAATGGCGTAGTGTGGGTTTTCTCAATGCCAAATAGACGGCACATTTCTTGAAATACCTCTGATTCAAAATTGCGTCCTTGGTCGCTGTGCAAAGAGTGAGGCATTCCGAAGCGGCACATCCATTCTGTTGCAACAACACGTGCCACGGTGCCAGCCTTTTCGTCTGGGATAGGAAATGCTTCAGCCCATTTTGTGAAATACTCCTGTATTACAAGCACATAGCTGTTTTTGCGTACTGTCTCATTGAGTGGGCCCATAATGTCCAGTGCAATGCACTCAATGGGGGCCCCAACCCTGACAGTTCCCATGGGCGCTTGTGGCGTTTTGTGGGGTCTGGCTCTGCATGCACAGTTGGTACAAGTCCGGCACCAGAGAGCCACGTCTTCTCCTACCAGTAGTATCTGGTTTGAAGTCTGGCCACAGTCCGTTCAATACCAAAATGTCCACCTACTGGCCCCTCGTGCATCTGGCGCATAACGTTGGGTTGCATTTTGCGTGGCAGGACAATTTGGGGATAGTACGGTGTGTCGTCCAAACAGTAAAAGCGGCGGACCAGAACTCCATCTCTGAAATACAGTCTTTTCCATTGACTCCAGTATGTTTTGGTGGCTGGACTGCAAGGGGCGACTGTGGTCCAGGGAGGGCGCTCACTGCTGGCCTCTAACCAAGCTTTTATTGGTGCAATGTCTGTATCAGCGGCTTGGGCCTGGAGCAACTCCTCCATAGTCCAGCCAGGAAACAGTGTGGTCTCATTTGTATTTGTCACATAAATTGTCTCTTTTAGTTTTAAAGTGTCTGTATTGGTAAAGCTGTCTGCACTTACCCCCACCGGACTCACAGCTGTAGTTGTAGGGCATGTCTCTACCCCCACCAGACTCAGCGACAAGGAGCTGGAGTCGGAGTCCAATTCACACTGAATGGCTTGGTGACTTGTGGTTCTTGACTGTGAGGAGGGGTCCTGCAGTTTACAAGGACAGGACTGGCGGCAGGGCCTGCGGGAGAGACTGTCAGCATTAGTGTGTAAGCGACCTGGGCGATGAATGATCTCAAACTCGTACTCTGCTAGCTTCTCAAGCCACCGAGCTAACTGACCTTCTGGCTCTTTTATTCAGGTTAGCCAACGCAGGCTGCTGTGGTTGGTACGTACTTTGAAAGGCCGCCCAAGTAAATACTGCCTAAAATGTGACGTGAAATTGACAATGGCTAGAAGTTCTCGTCTTGTAGTGCAATAGTTCTGTTCAGCTTTGGCTAGTTTGTGGCTGCCGTATGCCAACACACGTTCTGCGCCATCCTGCATTTGCGAGAGGACGGCGCCGATGCCTGTGTTGCTAGCATCAGTGTCCAAGATCATTTCACCATGGTCCAGTGGGTAGCCTAAGACAGGGGCTGTGGTGAGGCGATGCTTGAGCATGTTGAAGGCAGCTTGGTGTTCAGCGTGCCACTGGAAATGTGCGTTTTTCTTTGTCAGGTTGTGTAACGGTTTGGCAATGGATGCAAAATCTTTCACAAACCTGCAATAGTAGCAGGTGAGGCCAATGAAACGTCTGACCTCTTGGACCGATGTGGGAGTGGGCCAAGCTTGGACTTTGTGGACTTTATTGGGGTCAATGGCTACACCTTGCTCGGACACAATGTGACCTCGATAGGCAACTTGGCAGAGGCAGCATTTAGCTGGTTTTAGTTTGAGGTTTGCGTGTTTAAGTCTCTGGAACACCTGATTCAGCTGCTGCAGCATCCCGGGCACATCCTTGGCCAGCATGATGATGTCATCCAGGTAGACGAGGCAGGTCTCCCACTGCATGCCAGCAAGGATGCGGTCCATAAGGTGTTGGAACATCGCTGGCGCATTGCATAACCCAAACAGCATAACGTTCCATTCAAATAGTCCATTCCGGGTGCAAAAGGTGGCTGCACGGCGGGCTCTTGGAGTCAGCTTGACTTCAATTCAATTCAATTCAATTCAACTTTATTTATATAGTGCCATTTCACAACAACAGTCATCGCATAGCACTACAACTGTAGGGGGAAACCCCCACAGTTGCAGAAAGACCCCAGCAATCAGACTTGCCAATAACCTGAAGTGAGGTCCAAGGTGCTGAACCATTTGGCGGTGGCGAGAGTGTCAAGATACTTAAACTCCTCCACTTGGGGCAGGAGCCTGTCCCCAACCCGGAGAGGACAATCCACCTTTTTCCGGCTGAGGACCATGGACTCGAACTTGGAGGTGCTGATTGTCATCCCAGCCGCTTCACACTCAGCGGCAAACCGTCCCAGCAAGAACTGTAGGTCATTGCTGGATGAAGCCAACAGGACAACATCACCTGCAAACAACAGAGATGAGATCCTGTGGTCACCAAGCATGACACCCTCCATTCCCTGGCTGCGCCTAGAAATCCTGTCCATAAAAATTATGAACAGGATCGGTGACAAAGGGCAGCCCTGGTGGAGTCCAACTCTAACTGGGAATGACTCCGACCGAGTGTTGGCAATACGAACCAAACTCTCACAACGGTCGTACAGAGACCGAATAGCTCGTAACAACAAGGACGATACCCCATACTCCCGAAGCACCCCCCACAAAATTCCACGAGGGACGCGGTCAAATGCCTTCTCCAAGTCCACAAAACACATGTAAACTGGTTGGGCAAACTCCCACGAACCCTCAAGAATTCTCGAGAGGGTAAAGAGCTGGCCTGATGTGCCACGGCCAGGACGAAAACCACATTGCTCCTCCTGAATCCGAGGTTCGACCAACGGCCGGACTCTCCTCTCCAGTACCTTGGCATAGACCTTCCCAGGGAGGCTGAGGAGTGTGATCCCTCTAAAGTTGGAGCTCACCCTCCGGTCCCCTTTTTTCAAGAGAGGAACCACCACCCCGGTTTGCCATGCCAAAGGCACTGCCCCCGACCTCCACGCAATGTTGCAGAGGCATGTCAACCATGACAACCCAACAACATCCAGGGCCAACAACATCCAGGGCCCATCAAATAGACAAAGATAGCACAAGTAAACACAAAATGCAGTTTTTAAATGAAGGTGTTTATTAGTAGGGGGTGGAATTCAAATCTCCATGGCCTTGTGTCAAAAAGTGATTGCCCCTAAACCTAATAACTGGTTTGGCCACCCTTAGCAGCAACAACTGCAATCAAGTGTTTGCGATAACTAGCAGTGAGTCTTTTACAGTGCTCTGGAGGAATTTTGGCCCACTCATCTTTGCAGAATTGTTGTAATTCAGCCACATTGGAGGGTTTTCCAGCAATAACCACCTTTTTAAGGTAATGCCACAGCATCTCAATCGGATTCAGGTCAGGACTTTGACTAAGCCACTCCAAAGTCTTCATTTTGTTTTTCTTAAGTCATTTAGAGGTGGACTTGCTGGTGTGTTTTGGATCATTGTCCTGCTGCAGAAACCAACTACCCCTCAGCTTGAGGTCACAAACAGATGGCCGGACATTCTCCTTCAGGATTTTTTGGTAGACAGCAGAATTCATGGTTCCATTTACCACTACAAGTCTTCCAGGTCCCGAAGCAGCAACATAGCCCCAGACCATCACACTATCACCACCATATTTTATTGTTGGTATGATGTTCCTTTTCTGAAATGCTGTGTTACTTTTAGGCTGGATGTAATGGGACACACACCTTCCATAAAGTTCAACTTTTGTCTCGTCAGTCCACAGAGTATTTTCCCAAAAGTCTTGGGGCTCATCAAGATGTTTTCTGGCAAAACCGAGATGAACCTTGATGTTCTTTTTGCTCAGCAGTGGTTTTCTTCTTAGAACTCTGCCATGAAGGCCATTTTTGCCCAGTCTCTTTCTCATGGTGGAGTCATGAACACTGACCTTAACTGAAGCAAGTGTGGCCTTCGGTTCTTTGGATGTTGTTGTAGGGTTGTTAGAATAATTCTGAGTTTAAATAATTCAAAGTCAAAGATCAGGTAGAAAATTGGATTTGTGTACATTTATTTTAACCTCAATGGCCATTTTGAGGGAGAAATTACAAAGCATGGAATTCAGTCATACCGTGAATCTCTGGAGCATATTCATTTAAGTTTGATATACAGTGATCCCTCGCTACTTCGCGTTTCACCTTTCGCGCCCTCAGTGCATCGTGGATTTTTCCAAAATATTCATCAAAAATTTAAAATTGAGAAAAAATGGCACGAAAGTTGCCCGGGCGCTAGCAGAAGGCAGGGAGACTACATTAGAACATCAGGTATCAACACGGAGAGCCCGCACAACTCAAAATCCACCTCTCTGACCACCGCTCCACTCCTCTCCACCCACCTCTTCACCGCTCGGGAATCTCGCAAGCTGATTGGCCGAGACGTTTTACCCAGCTTCTCTCCCTGCCGAGCGCCCATACCCAGCGAAGGAAGACCGCATTCATTGTTCTTTATCGCTCGTGTTGCTTAGTGGCACTTTTCGCTGTTCTCTTGTGCCTTTTTGTGCAAAATAGTGCTTGTGACGCCCTTGGGGGGGGGGGGGGTGACGCTACTTCGCGGTTTTTCACTTTTCGCGAACGGTTCTCGTCCCCATTAAACGCGATAAGTGAGGGATCACTGTATATAGGCAACAGAGAGGAGGAGGAGAGGGATAAGAGGAGGAACAGAACAGTCCAGATAAACAAAGCTTATCCGGGGAAATGTTGCAGACACTGTGGAGACAGGAGGTCCATAAAACTAATAGAACGTCCATATAACTAATCTATACAAGCTGAGGTGTTCCTGCGCATTCCTGTGACCCTATTAAGAGAACAGGACATTTTAAAGTGATTATCAAAGTAGCTTAGATCATTCCTTATGCATGTATTGATCCTGTACTGAATTCTATGAAGGCCAATAATTGCTCACAGAAACAGGCCAAGAATATATGAACTTATCCTATAGGGAATGCACATATAAACATGAAACATGGCATATGAAAGGAATGATATTTTTCAAATATAATAATACATTATTAATAACAATAATAGATAGATAGATAGATAGATAGATATGTAGCAGAGTCAATATAAGCACCCTACTTGGCTTGCCAAGGGGGTTGACCCTGTTGGCGACACAGGTAGAGTGCGGGACTCTGAAGCCGGAGGTCGTGAGTTCGAACCTCCCAGTGGGACGCAGCCAGTGTTGTGCACTCGGTTACATTTCACTGCCAGTAAATCCCAATCCCAGAGGTCCCGGTTTCAAATCCCGGACGAGCCCCCAAATGTCACCGGGCGAAACACGCACACTAACTGGCCAGCTGCATCCCACTGGGAGGTTCGAACTCACGACCTCCTGCTCCGGAATCCCGCACTCTACCTGTGTTGCCAATAGGGTCAACCCCCCTTGGCAAGCCAAGTAGAGTGCTTATATTGATTCTGCTACATATTCCCCTCTTGATTTTTGACTTCGTCCCCGATGTCACTACTGCATTACAGCTTGGGAACTGATACGCTGCCAGTACATCCCGGACGAGCTCCCAAATGTCACCGGGCGAAACACGAACACTAAATGGCCAGCTGCATCCCACCGGGAGGTTCGAACTCACGACCTCCCGCTCCGGAGTCCCGCACTCTGCCTGTGTCGCCAATAGGGTCAACCCCCCTTGGCAAGCCAAGTAGGGTGCATATATTGATTCCGCTACTGATGATAGATAGATAGATAGATAGATAGATAGATAGATAGATAGATAGATAGATAGATATATAGAGAGAGAGAGCTAGAGAGAGAGATGGATGTACTTTATTGATCCCAAACTGGGAAATTACAGTGCAACAGCAGCATGACAGTAGACAACCAAACAACAGAAACACACACAAGACAGACAAAGGGATTACCCATGGAAAGTAAAAACTAGCACGACTATAAAAACCTATATACATCATAGCTTAATATATGATGACCCGTATAAACACATGAATCATCCCATTGCACAAAGAAGCACTATCAGGAGCAGAGTGAAAATGTGAGGTACCAGTTAGTCTGTAAGGTGCAGTGTGGCAGCATAGCTATGACCAGAATACAACATCATAGTGAATTATTGTACAGTGAAACTGCATGTGGCAGGAAAGATTTCCTGTACCTGGCCATTCGACAGCGAAGCTGTAGTAGTCTACTGGAGAAAGTGCTTCGCTGTCTATCTAGTGTGTGGTGGAGGGGGTGATCAGGATTGTCCATGATGGATCGCAGTTTATTTAGTGTTCTCCTCTCCACCACTGTCTCAAAGGTCTCCGGTCTGAGACCAATTACAGAGCCAGCCCTCTTGATAATCTTGTCAAGTCTGCATACCTGTCAAGGCATACCTCATGCCTCCCTTATTGGGGGGGCTTTCACACCTGTACTGAGTACTTAAAAACTGTATTTATCGGCAGATGAAAAAAAAAACTGAAGCAAAAACAAACAAACAAAAACCAAACAAACAACAACAATTGCAACATGAACTATTTCAAACATATTTATTCAAATGTACACTTATATGGACACAATCTTGAGCCATAACTTTGTGGTAATCCATCCATCTTCTACCGCTTTTCCGGAGGTCCGGGTCGCGGAGGCAGCAGTTCAAGCAGAGAAGCCCAGACTTCCCTCTCCCCAGCCACCTGCTCCAGCTCTTCAGAGAGGATACCAAGGCGTTCCCAGACCAGCTGGGAGACATAGTCTCTCCACCGAGTCCTGGGTCTGCCCCGGGGTCTCCTCCCAGTGGGACATACCTGAAACACCTCAAGTGGGAGGCGTCCAGGAGGCATCCTAATCAGATGCCCATACCACCTCAACTGACTCCTTTCAATGTGGAGGAGCAGCGGTTCTACTCTGAGCCTCTCCCGGATGACTGAGCACCTCACTCTATCTCTGAGGGTGAGTCCAGCAATCCTACGGACAAAGCTCATTTCAGCTGCTTGTATCCGTGATCTCGTTCTTTCGGTCATTACCCAAAGCTCGTGACCATAGGTGAGAGTAGGAACGTAGATTGACTGGTAAATCGACAGCTTTGCCTTAGAACTAAGCTCCCTCTTCACCACAACAGACCAGTACAACGTCCGCATCACTGCAGATGCTGTTCCAATCCGTCTGTCGATCTCTCGCTCCATTTCCCCCTCACTCGTGAACAAGACCCCAAGATACTTAAACTCCTCCACTTGGGGCAGGAGCCTGTCCCCAACCCGGAGAGGACAATCCACCTTTTTCCGGCTGAGGACCATGGACTCGGATTTGGAGGTGCTGATTCTCATCCCAGCCGCTTCACACTCAGCGGCAAACCGTCCCAGCAAGAGCTGTAGGTCATTGCTGGATGAAGCCAACAGGACAACATCATCTGCAAACAACAGAGATGAGATCCTGTGGTCACCAAGCATGACACCCTCCATTCCCTGGCTGCGCCTAGAAATCCTGTCCATAAAAATTATGAACAGGATCGGTGACAAAGGGCAGCCCTGGCGGAGTCCAACTCTCACTGGGAATGACTCCGACCGAGTGTTGGCAATACGAACCAAACTCTCACAACGGTCGTACAGAGACCGAATAGCTCGTAACAACAAGGACGATACCCCATACTCCCGAAGCACCCCCCACAAAAATCCACGAGGGACGCGGTCAAATGCCTTCTCCAAGTCCACAAAACACATGTAAACTGGTTGGGCAAACTCCCACGAACCCTCAAGAATTCTCGAGAGGGTAAAGAGCTGGTCCGATGTGCCACGGCCAGGACGAAAACCACATTGCTCCTCCTGAATCCGAGGTTCGACCAACGGCCGGACTCTCCTCTCCAGTACCTTGGCATAGACCTTCCCAGGGAGGCTGAGGAGGCTGTGGTAATGTGAAATAATAAGCCAAGTAGCACATATAAAAATAAATAAAAAAACAATATTTTTCAAATTTACATTAGCACAAGGTAGATTGCTTAATTTGAAAGTACACAATAAGAATAGTTCTGAATATAGTTCTTAATTGTCAGCTAGATATATACACTTGGAATTACTAACTAACTAACTAACTAACCTGCACTTATATAGCGCTTTTCTAGTCACCAAGACCACTCAAAGCGCTTTCACTGGTACTAACCCTCTATTCTAAGGGCCTATAGGAAACAGATATTAAAGAGTTTTCAATTGTCAGCTTTGTTACACTAATGCACTTGGATGAACTTGAAACAAGAAAATGTTCACTGATGCTGCTTGTTATAGTTCCAAGTAGCAGCCTTTGCTGACTCTAGCATTTCTTTTGAAGGCTTGACCTTGAAGCATGGAGTGTCACAATTAATTTTCATTTGCATGAAAGAAGTCAGAGTTTCTGGGAGCATACTTTTTCTGAAGTCGGTGTGAATTTTCCTGACCATGCTGAAAGCCCTCTCACTGTCAGCATTGCTGTGAGGAAGGCAAAGCAGTGCTGAGTACACTTTAGCTGCTTTTCCACTAGCCCAGTTCGCCTCACCTCGTTTTGTTTCGTTACTACTCGTTTCGGCCGCGGTTGTGTCTCCATAGCAGCCGGGTAAAGTGGGGTTAAGCTGTGGTGGGCGGGACTTTTTTTTACAGCAAGGCGGCGCCACACTCCCGTGGCGAAAAACACGCGACCCAAGCCAAACATAACATGGCGGCTTTACAAGGCGACTCCTCAGTCTGTGGCTTTTTTCACCATAAATGACAAAAAGGATGGCCAGACAAGGGTACAGGCAGTGAGACGAAACCCTCTGGAATAGTTCTGCAGCTTCTGGGAGAGCCGAAGGTGAGGATACAAACTAGGTCATATATGATGGTAAGCTAATGTTGCTAATGCTAGTTTGCTATAAGTACGTCGTACTACACTGTAATCTCTAAAATATGTACGCTGTGTGTGTTTCAGATGGCTCTGTTGTGGGAAAATTACTACTTCAAACGGTCAGTCTGGCGTTCAGCACAGCCTGTCACTGATGTCAGCACAGCTTCACAAACAATCAGTGGTTCTAAAGCTTAAGAATGTCTGGTTTATTTCCTGTGCAAAAAATTGCTCTGATCTAAGTAAAGGAACCCTATTTCACTGTTTATGGGAATGTAGAAAAATCAGAATGTTTTGGGAAGAGGTGAGGGTAACAATTGAAAAAATAATTTCAAAACAAATCACATTGAACCCTGAACTGTTTTTGTTGGGTCTGTGTCCAGAAAAACATAACTTTAATAAGAGTGAAAGAACATTCATAGACCTCAGTTTGCTTAATGCCAAAAAATGTATTGCATTACTGTGGAAAAACTCATAGACCAGATGTGACTCAGTGGTTAAGACAGATGTTACTAACCTTCCACTAGAAAGAATAACATATATACTGAAATCAAAGGAAAATGTGTTTGAGAATATATGGAGACCTTTCATTGATTATGTAAAGAAATTAAACATAACTTCTGAAGAAGAAGGTGAATGATATGTGTGGACCTTGCAAATTCCAAACTGGGTAATGTATATTATGTATTCTTATGTAATAGATTACCTAGACTAAACAGAGGAGCATTGTTGTTGACTTGTTTTTGTTAATGGCTGTTGTTGTTTTTATTACCCTTTTTTTAGTCATTTTATTATTGTTCTTTTTAGTTTTTAAATTACTTTTGTGTTAGTGTCTGACTGTGTGTGCTATGTTTGTAAAAAAAAAAAAAGGTTCAATAAAAATATTGTGGGAAAAAAAATTGCTCTGATCTGCGTGAAAATCATGGAGAGACTGTTGAGACATCATGGACGTACCTGCTCCAGCTGCACTGAGTCTGAGATGGTGTCATAGCAAAAAATGATCAGCTGACACAACTTGATCACCAGGTTAATAACTATATTAGCCACAAAATATATATTCAAAAAGTAAACAGTACTGAGTTAGGTATAATAAGATATATTTGACAGTTATGATGCATTTTAGGCCAAAACAAACTTGATCAAGGATTAAAAGCAATTAAAATAATGCAGTCACAAGGTTACATGGAAAATGCTTGATTTACTAGATACATGTACTGTAGAAATATATATTCTCTGCATCAACAATGTACTATACATGCATTCATGTAGTATTGTACTGGGAATTGCACTGACAATAAACCTCTGAAGTTTTTGCAGATGTGTCTTTTTTATATGTGAAGGTTACCACCATGTGACATAAATTTAATTCTGACAGATTGGAAAAGCTGTCTAAGAACAATCCAGCAGTTTGAGAAATCACTTTTGGTTTGGTGTAAGTCTGTCAACAGGATTATGAACCATAAAGCAGTTTGTTAAAATGTTAAATCCCATTAAACTCTAACCCACAGGTGTCCAATCATGTGTCATGGAGGGCCAAGACCCTGCAGGTTCTCTCTTCTACCCAGTCTCTTCAGCAGGTGTTCTCACTGATCTGCAGTCAGTGGAAGAAGTTCAGTGGAATCTGCTGTTGAAGACACTGGTTGGAGGTAAAGCCTGCAGGGTCTTGGCCCTCCATGGCACATGATTAGACACCCCTCCCCAAACCCATTATGATGAAGAACAGATGCTAATATGACCCAGAATTCCTCCATATACTGGTACTGTCACTAAAGTATGCAGGGTCTTCTGCGGTGGCACATCCAACATTACAGTCTTCAGTTAATAAAATAATTGTTTTGGTTACTTTTCTTAAAAATGAGCCATTATTTTCAAGGTCACCCATTAATGGTTTGTACTATTGACTCTTTTCCCACCAGTGTGTTAACAGACAAAAATAGAAATCATGATGCAAACACATAAGTCACTAAATTGTTTATTACAATCAGCAGCAAATTCCAGATTATTCAGAATGTGCAAAACTCAAACTGTAAGACTGGGTCACTCAGCAGCTGGGATGTGCAGCTCACACTGGTCTCAGATCAGCAGATCTTAGGCCTGCATCTCTGTAAATAGTGACGCAAGGTCCAGTTTGGGGTGGATCGATCGTTTACCTCTTGCCTAGACAAAAGACAGAAATGGGTGGTGGTTAAATGAAGGAAGTTTAAAACATATTTGTGAAATACACTTGTTGCTAAAAGCCAGTGGTGGAATGTGAATGAATGAATGAATCTTTATTTCGGATAGATTAAAAGAAAATAGAATAATATAACAAAGGGGGGAAAAATCTAATAAGGTCAAATTAAACAATAACTCCTCTAATTATACAGTTCAACTTAGGTTATCTGAAATGGGTGATGGCTGAAGCTGCAGCTTATATTGCCCACCCATATTCCATCCAAGAATTCAAAAGAAAAACAAAACAGGAGCGATTCCAATTCCAATGTGACAATAAAGTACTTCGTTGTTGTATTTAACCACAATTTTCATGTAGCTGCACTGATGTAAAGTCGATTTTACAAGGGCTGCGTTACATTCAAAATCATCTGTTTTTACAGTGGCCTCAGCAATCAGAATGAATTAATACATTCACTTGAATGGAATCTAGTACTTTAACTGAAGGTGTGCATCGCTGAGTATGGAGTCGCTCAGTCAAAATATGGAGTTTTTATCAATAAAAGTTTGTCTTGAATGTAAAAGTGTCTCTTCTTGCCCTGGCTTCAAGTGTGGGCGGTGTTTTGTACTAGCATTGCTAAAATATAAAAGGAAGCACTACAATGGGTCTCAAATATTTGTAATGTGTCCTGTTACTGCATGAGTTTATTGATGATAGACTATAAACTACACATATAAACTAAATTATATTGATGACTGAACAACTGCCATTCCCCAAAAGATACAGTTATGAACATAACCCACAAAGGATCACACAAGTGATCTGACAAAAAAATAAATACATTAACAAGTGGTTTATTTTACAGTTGATGCGCCATTCTTTTTCAATTATTCTGTAATAAATACTAACACAATCAAATAAATCTCAGTTCAGTCCCTTATATATTAAGTGGAAATTGTGCTACTTTGGTTTTGACACTTTACCTATAAAAGCAAAGGATTTCAGTACTTTCCAAAGTGGCGAGGTCTGTTGTTGAGCGGCTGCTTTCCTCCTGCCTAGACGAACGACAGAAATGGATGGTGGTTAGTTAAAGCAAGTTCAACACTTATACAGGCACATCTCAAAAATTAGAATATCATGAAAAAGTTCAATATTTTTGTCACTCATTTCAGAACGTGAAACCCATATATAGATTCATTACAGGGACAGTGATATATTGAAAGTGTTTATTTTAATATTGATGATTACGACTACAGCCCATGTTAACCAACACCTCAGCGGCCAACATTTATATTTAAAAACTATTTTTTAAAGTTTATGTAATATTCTAATTTTTTGCCAAATT
Source organism: Pholidichthys leucotaenia (assembly GCA_020510985.1). Taxonomy (NCBI): domain Eukaryota; kingdom Metazoa; phylum Chordata; class Actinopteri; order Cichliformes; family Pholidichthyidae; genus Pholidichthys; species Pholidichthys leucotaenia. The sequence goes on along the minus strand of CM035838.1, from coordinate 488,611,091 downwards.
GAATTTGAGGTTTTCAGTGGCTGTAAGCCATAATCATCCAAATTAAAATCAATAAATCCTTGAAATATATCACTGTCTGTGTAATGAATCGATATAATATATGGATTTCTCTTTCTGAAATGAGTGTCAAAAAATATTGAATTTTTTCATGACATTCTAATTTTTGGAGATGTACCTGTATTAGGGAAATACACTTGTGAAAGTCAGTGGTGGGATGTGACAAAAATGCTTCGTTTCCCTGACAAGCACCGCAGGATCCACTCTGTACATCTACAAAAACATTATCAATGCAGGGATTTATGGTGGAACAGCACAACACTGTTCCAGCACCTTTTAAGGAAAATCCACAGAATCGGTGTGTGGGTCTATTCTGACGCTTTAGAAAATTATATGAATGACTTTATAAATCACTGGTTTGAAAAAGCACTTTTATATTGTTGAGATTTCGGCTCCTGTGGTCCATTTCACCAGTATCCACTATATAAACAGGGAGGCTAACCCTTGGCATGTGGAAACACATTCTAGCATTAAATTGCACACAATTTAATGCGCAGCACCAAAGTGCAGCATGTACAAAAACCAGGACTTTAACCAGGATTAACATATTTCATCGTTTTGCTCTCACAAGCGAATACTTAGGAGAAAACAAGCGCGAATCAGCAGTTGGTACTAGCTAGCTACTAGCTAAAACTCGTTAGCCAGCACGCTCAAAAAAAGTGAGCTTACCACCAACAGGATAAATAAGCAAACAGATGCACATTTTTACAAATCACTCACCATCGATGGTTCTCTCACGTTCGTCTTCAGCTTGTCCATAGTCCGGTTCTATGCTGGGCTGCCATCTGTATCGGTCTGGGTCGCTCCTCTCACTGTGTATCTGCCACCAAGCAGAGAAAACCCCGCACCTCTTCGTTGGACCACGGTGTAGATTTCGGCAACACCTACAACACTGTTTGTACTAATATCGTATTTACTCCGTGACCGAGTTAGTTCGTGAAATATTGCAAATGGCGGTCGTAAAGATTCCACTGAAGACGGAGACTTTCGTGACGTTACGCCCTGACCAATCAGCGGCTCGCAGTCTGTTGACGTCACATCTCGGCTCGCTTCAGCACGGTTGTACCCTGCCCTCGAACGGGCACGAAAATAGTGTCGGTTAAACCGTGCTGGGTACAGTGGAAAGGGCGAGAAAGCGAGTAGAGTAGAAGTGAGTAAGGCCAAAGCGATACTAGTGGAAAAGGCCTATTTGAGGAGCTGGGGGAAGCGGGGCCACAATTACCGGGACTTACTACACTTCACTGCTGCAGAAATTGCAGAAGGTCATCAAAAGCAATCATCATGCTGACCAAAGGTGTCCGCTTCCTGCAAGATAATGCCGGGTTCACAACTTACACGTTGTCCAGAGGGAAGCACAGTCCTGCGGCTATTTAATCCTTCCTCACCCCACTTCCCCTCCCTACCTTACACCATTGACTTCCACCTTTTTCCAACAATGAAGTCATTTTTGAAGGGCAAGCCCTTCCAAGACAATGAAATGCTGATTTCCATGGTCAAGTTGTGGCTTCTGGCACAGCCTGCAGACTTCTACAGGTGAGGTCTCCGCACCTGCATAAAGCGATAGGAGAAATGTGTAACCCTTGGTGGTAACTATGCAGAGAAAGACTAATAAATGTGCCAAGGTTGAGTCTTCTCAGTCCATGGAAGATGACTCAGGGGAAATCTTTTATGAACAGCCATCATAAATGTGTAACATTTCTATATATTAGCTAAATTATATAAAATTGAAAAGCCTGTTTTTTAGTGCCATAACTATCATGGAGCAGCATATGCCCTGCTGAATCTGAACAGTGCTGTCAGTCAAAGATGGTGTTTCCCTATTCTCACCTACTGTAAATCATCACCTTCATTGGGTTTGAGCTACTGAAAGCTGAAGTTTGATACTTTATATCCAGTGTGTCTAGGAAGCATGAAGAACTAAAAAGGCGCCGACCTGCAGTGTGGGTCTGGCTGTCAGGTACCATCTGATGCAGATGAGCGTATTTTCCCTTCTCAAAGCTCGGACTCTCCCATTCTTTTCGGTGACATCCAGTCCCTCGATTTCCCTTTTCTTCAAGCTTTGTTTTCTTCGCTGGCGGGGCGCTGCGTGAAGCCATTTTGAAAATCACAAAAAGACTGCTTATGTGCGTTCAATGTCGCCAGGCATCGAATTACTGTTCAGGTGATTTTAGGTTCTCTCAATATTTTTTTTTTTTTTTTCGCTGTATATTTTTCTTTTTGGCATACAGAAATGGCAATACGCCCGTATTTGCTAAAATTGCATTTTCCCCGTATTAAAATACGGCAAAACCGTATCACTTGACAGGTATGAGTCTGTTGGTGTCTCTGGCCCTTATACTGCTACCCCAACAGACAGCAGCAAAGAAGATGGCGCTGGCAACAACGGTCTGGTAGAACAGTTCCAGCATCCTGCTGCACACGTTGAAGGATCTCAGCTTCCTCGGGAAGTAGAGTCTGCTCATCCCCTTCTTGTGTGCAGCATCAGTGTTGGATCTCCAGTCCAACCCGCTGCTGATCCTGACACCCAGATATTTGTAGTCCTCAACCACTCCCACATCCCCCCCCCCCTAATCTGCAGTGGCTGAGAAGGAGCCTTCCTCTTCCTGAAGTCAATCACCATCTCTCTGGTCTTGCTGACCTTCAACCTCAGGTGATTCTGCTCCGTCCACTCCACAAATCTGTCTACCAGTGCCCTGTACTCCCCCTCCTCTCCTCCTCTTATACACCCCACAACAGCTGAGTCATCAGAGAATTCCTGCAGGTGGCATGACTCAGTGTTGTACTGAAAGTCAGTGGTGTATAAGGTAAAGAGAAAAGGAGAGAGCACAGTCCCCTGTGGAGCTCCTGTATCACTAGCCACAACTCCAGATAAGACATTGCCCAGCCGGACAAACTGTAGTCTGCCTGTCAGGTAGTCAGTAATCCAGGAGATCACAGAGCTGTTAACCCCCATCACCTGCAGCTTCTCACCCAGCAGCAGTGGCTGGATGGTGTTAAAGGCACTGGAGAAATCAAAAAAAGTGATTCTCACAGTATCTCCTCCACCATCCAGGTGCAGATGGGCTCGTTGCAGCAGGTAGATGACAGTATCTTCAACTCCTAAATGGGGCTGATATGCAAACTGCAGAAGGTCCAGCCACATCTTTACCTGTGGCCTAAGGTGGGCTAAGACCAGTCTCTCCAGGACCTTCATCACATGAGATGTGAGGGCAACTGGTCGGTAGTCATTCAAATCCGATGAAGATGACTTCTTGGGGACAGGAACCAGGCAGGATGTCTTCCACAGCACCGGTACTCTCTCCAGACTCAGGCTCAGGTTGTACAGGTGTTTCAGTACCGGAGCTAGTTGGTTGGCACAGGTCCTCAGGGTCCTTGCGGAGATGCCATCAAGGCCCGAAGCCTTCCGCTGACGGAGTCTCTCCAGCTGTTTCTCCACCTGATCTGTAGTCACCGTGAAGTGAGGGAGGGTCCCGGTGCCCCCTGAGGAGGGGGGAGATGGAGAGAGGTTCTGCACAGGAGGGTGGGTGGGGAGGGGTGTGTGGGGGTCTGGTTGTGTTGCTTGGGTGACAGACTGTGAGTTGAACCTATTAAAAAACAGATTCAGTTCCTCAGCTCTCTCCTGGCTCCCAGATGTCTGCCTGACTCTCCATGTCATGTGTGGCCCTCGCGAGCCACCATAAGACACCACAAATCAACGGTGAGTTTGCACAGTTTATTCGTGAACACAAAAGAAACACAAAATAACAAGCCATGGGGGGCTAAAACACACTACAAAGGAAACAGGTTCACAAAGGCATAAACTTATGATTGTAGTAGACAACGTCTGAGCCGAGGGATGCTCGATGCGTCAGACAATGGGAGAGTTTTGACAAGACTGCCGCGTCTTTCCGCTTCCAGTTGCCCTCTTAAATGGAGGACCGCTCTTGAGCCGAAATGCAGCTCAGCTGTCAGACTTGACAGCGGGAAGTTCCTCCGATCGCTGTCACAATAAAGGCTCGGGGAGCCGGAAGGTACACACCGCTGTCAAAGCCGGTGAAGATGATGCATGGCTCGAGCGCGGACGAGATCGACACTCCAACCATGACAATCAATCAATCAATCTATCTATCTATCTATCTATCTATCTATCTATCTATCTATCTATCTATCTATCTATCTATCTATCTATCTATCTATCTATCTATCTATCTATCTATCTATCTATCTATCTATAACTCCTCTGTACTCAGCTTCATCTCCGTTGGAGATAAGGCCAACGATCACAGAGTCATCAGAGAACTTCTGCAGATGGCAGTGTGTTGTATGAGAAGTCCGCAGTATAAAGGGTGAACAGGAAGGGAGCAAAAACCGTACCCTGGGGGGTCCCCGTGCTGCTGATGATCATGTCGGACACACAATCCTTGGTTCTCACAAACTGTGGCCGGTTTGTGAGGTAGTCCAGGATCCACGATGACAGGTGCTGGTCCACCCCTGCACACAGCAACTTGTTCCTCAGATAGATAGATAGATAGATCTATCAGAGCCAACGCTGGATCCAGGAGTTTTAGCTAACGATAGAGCAATCTCTAATCTCCCCTTCATTTCAAAAATCTTAGAAAGAGTTGTTGCTACGCAATTATTTGACCACTTGCGGGGAAATGGTTTATCTGAAGAGTTTCAATCTGCGTTTAGATCCATCATAGTACTGAAACAGCCTTAGCAAAGGTCACTAACGACCTTCTCATCGCATCTGATAATGGACTGGTTTCTGTACTTGTCCTTTTAGACCTTAGTGCAGCTTTTGATACTATCGATCATAATATTCTACTTGATAGATTAGAACACTATGTTGGACTTAATGGAACTCTGTTGCAGTGGTTTAGATCTCATTTATCTGAAAGGTTCCAGTTTGTTCGTGTCAATAATGAGTTTTCTTTAAACTCAAATCTCAGTCATGGAGTTCCACAGGGATCTGTGCTAGGCCCTACTCTTTTTAGTTTATATATGCTTCCGTTAGGCAACATTATTTGAAAGCACTGCATACATTTTCATTGTTATGCAGATGGCACACATTTATACCTGTCAGTGAAGCCAGATGATAGTAATCAATGAGCCAAGTTAGATGCCTGACTTTAGGAAATCAGAGTTTGGATGACTTGTAATTTCCATCCCTCCATCCATCCATCTTCTACCGCTTTTCCGGAGGTCCGGGTCGCGGAGGCTGCAGATCTAGCAGAGAAGCCCAGACTTCCCTCTCCCCAGCCACCTGCTCCAGCTCTTCAGAGGGGATACCAAGGCGTTCCCAAACAAGCTGGGAGACATTGTCTCTCCAGCGAGTCCTGGGTCTGCCCTGGGGTCTCCTCCCAGTGGGACGTGCCTGAAACGCCTCAAGTGGGAGGCGTCCAGGAGGCATCCTAATCAAATGCCCATACCACCTCAACTGACTCCTTTCAATGTGGAGGAGCAGCGGTTCTACTCTGAGCCTCTCCCGGATGACTGAGCTCCTCACCCTATCTCTGAGGGTGAGTCCAGCAATCCTATGGCGAAAGCTCATTTTAGCCGCATGTATCCGTGATCTTGTTCTTTCGGTCATTACCCAAAGCTCGTGACCATAGGTGAGAGTAGGAACGTAGATTGACTGGTAAATCGATAGCTTTGCCTTAGAATTAAGCTCCCTCTTCACCACAACAGACCGGTACAACGTCCGCATCACTGCAGATGCTACTCCAATCCGTCTGTCAATCTCTCGCTCCATTTTCCCCTCACTCGTGAATAAGACCCCAAGATACTTAAACTCCTCCACTTGGGGCAGGAGCCTGTCCCCAACCCGGAGAGGACAATCCACCTTTTTCCGGCTGAGGACCATGGACTCGGACTTGGAGGTGCTGATTCTCATCCCAGCCACTTCACACTCAGCGGCAAACCGTCCCAGCAAGAGCCGTAGATCATTGCTGGATGAAGCCAACAGGACAACATCACCTGCAAACAACAGAGATGAGATCCTGTGGTCACCAAGCATGACACCCTCCATTCCCTGGCTGCGTCTAGAAATCCTGTCCATAAAAAATATGAACAGGATCGGTGACAAAGGGCAGCCCTGGCGGAGTGCAACTCTCACTGGGAATGGCTCCGACCGAGTGTTGGCAATACGAACCAAACTCTCACAACGGTCATACAGAGATCGAATAGCTCGTAACAACAAGCCTGATACCCCATACTCCCGAAGCACCCCCCACAAAAAACCACGAGGGACGCGGTCAATGCCTTCTCCAAGTCCACAAAACACATGTAAACTGGTTGGACAAACTTCCACTAACCCTCAAGGATTCTCGAGAGGGTAAAGAGCTGGTCCGATGTGCCACGGCCAGGACGAAAACCACATTGCTCCTCCTGAATCAGAGGTTCGACCAACGGCCGGACTCTCCTCTCCAGTACCTTTGCATAGACCTTCCCAGGGAGGCTGAGGAGTGTGATCCCTCTAAAGTTGGAGCACACCCTCCGGTCCCCTTTTTTGAAGAGAGGAACCACCACCCCGGTTTGCCATGCCAAAGGCACTGCCCCCGACCTCCACACAATGTTGCAGAGGCGTGTCAACCATGACAGCCCAACAACATCCAGGGCCTTGAGGTACTCACGGCGAATCTCGTCGACCCCCAGGGCCCGGCAACCAAAGAGATTTTTAACCACCTTGGCGACCTCAGCCCCTGTGATAGGCGAGTCATCCCCCTCGTTCCCAAACCCTGCTTCCTCTATGGAAGGCATATCAGTGGGACTGTTGACTGTCGAAGTCAACAGTGTCCCATCTGCATCATACACAGTGTGGACAGGGAGCTGCTTTCCCCTCCTGAGCCGCCGGACAGTTTGCCAGAATCTCTTCGAGGCCGACTGAGATTCTTTTCCAATCTTTTAGTATTTAATTTGTGTCACTTGGTGGTAACCATCCATCCATCCATCCATCTTCTACCGCTTAATCCTTTCGGGTCGCGGGGGGGGGGGCTGGAGCCTATCCCAGCATCTTTGGGCGAGAGGCAGGGTACACCCTGGACAGATCGCCAGTCCATCGCAGGGCCAACACAGAGAGACAGACAACCATTCACTCTCACATCCATACCTAAGGACAATTTAGAATCCCCAGTTTTGATGCCAATTAACCTAACTTGCATGTTTTTGGCATGTGGGAGGAAACCGGAGTGCCCGGAGTAAACCCACGCAGACACGGGGAGAACATGCAAACTCCACACAGAAGGGTCACCGATGGTCTGGGGGTGGGATCGAACCCACGATGGTCAAGGGTGGAATCGATCCCATGACCTTCTTGCTGTGCTGCCACTGTGCTAACCACTGCGCCACCATGCTGCCCTTGGTGGTAACCTTCACACGTAAAACAAAAGTGGAGACAGATCTGCAAAAAGTACAAAGGTTTATTGTAAAAATTCCCAGTGCAATACTACATGAATACATGTATATTACATTGTTGATGCAGAGAATATAGATTTATACAGTATATACGTGTATAAAGCCATGTAACCTTGTGACTGTGTTATTTTAATTGCTTTTAATCCTAGATCAAGTTTGTTTTGGCTTAAAATGCATCATAATTGTTAAATATATCTTATTATACCTAACTCAGTACTGTTTACCTGTTCCATGGCCTCACCGAACTCCTCCTATACCAGGGGTTTTTGCTTCAGCAACCACCCGAGCTGCACTCCGCTTGGCCTGCCGGTACACCTCAGCTGCTTCGGGTGTCCCACAAGCCAACCAAGCTTGATAGGACTCCTTCTTCAGCTTAATGGCCCCCCTCACCACTGGTGTCCACCACTTGGTTCAGGGGTTGCCACCACAAGATGCACTGACCACCTTGCGGCCGCAGCTCTGGGCTGCCGCTTCAACAACAGAGGTGGAGAACATGGCCCATTCAGACTCCATGTCTCCAGACTCCCTCGGAATGTGGTTGAAGTTCTTCCAGAGGTGGGAGTTGAAGACCTCCCGGACAGGGGCCTCAGCCAGACGTTCCCAGCACACCCTCACTATACGTTTGGGTCTGCCAGGTCTGAATGGCTTCCTCCCCTGCCATCGGATCCAACTCACCACCAGGTGGTGATCAGTTGACAGCTCTGCACCTCTCTTTACCTGAGTGTCCAAGACATAAGGTCGCAGGTCTGATGACACGATAACAAAATCGATCATCGACCTGCGACCTAGGGTGTCCTGGTGCCAGGTGCACATATGGACACCCTTATGCTTGAACATGGTGTTCGTTATGGACAAACTGTGGTTAGCACAGAAGTCCAATAACTGAACACCACTCGGGTTCAGATCAGGCAGGCTGTTCTTCCCAATCACCCCCCTCCAGGTTTCACTGTCGTTGCCCACGTGCGCATTGAATTCCCCCAGTAGGATAATGGAGTCGCCAAGAGGAGCACCCTCCAGCACCCCAGTCACAGACTCCAAAAAAGAAAGGAGATGTTTTTACCTTCTTTTTTTACATGTTTCGACTGTGCACTGCAGCCTTCGTCAGAAGCTTCTGACTTTGTCTCAGAGTGATGCTGAGAAACTGATCCACGCTTTTGTTAGCTCTAGATTAGATTATTGTAACTCTTAATTATCAGGCTGTCCTAAAACATCTCTAAAAAAAGTCTTCAGTTGATCCAAAATGCTGCAGCAAGAGTTTTAACAGGTACTAGAAAGAGAGATCATATCTCTCCGGTTCTGGCCTCCCTTCATTGGCTTCCCATAGAGTTTAGAATTAAGTTTAAAATCATTCTTCTTGCTTTCAAAACTCTTAACAATCAGGCCACTTTTTGTTTAAAAGATCTGATATTACCCTATTATCCTAACAGAGCACTACGCTCCCAAATGCTGGATTACTTGTAATACCTAGAACCTCCAAAAGTACAATGGGGGACAGAGCCTTCAGTTATCAAGCTCCTCTCTTGTGGAACCAGCTGCCAATCTGGATTCGGGAATCAGACTCGATCTCTGTTTTCATTCATTCATTCATTCATTCATTCATTCATCTTCTTCCGCTTAATCCTTTTCGGGTCGCGGGGGGGCTGGAGCCAATCCCAGCATCTTTGGGCGAGAAGCAGGGTCCACCCTGGACAGATCACCAGTCCATCGCAGGGCCAACACAGAGAGACAGACAACCATTCACTCTCACAGTCAGACCTAAGGACAATTTAGAATCCCCAGTTTTGATGCCAATTAACCTAACTTGCATGTTTTTGGCATGTGGGAGGAAACCGGAGAAATCCTGGAGTAAACCCACGCAGACACGGGGAGAACATGCAAACTCCACACAGATCACTGTTGGTGGATCGAACCCAGGATCCCCCGGCCAAGGGTGAGTTGCTGTGCTGCCACAGTGCTAACCACTCCGCCACCGTGCCGCCCCTCTCTGTTTTCAATAGGGTTAAAACCTTCCTTTTTGATATAGCCTACAATTAGGTAGGAATCATGTGTCTCTGAACCCTCCCTTAGTTATGCTGCTAATAGGTTTAGTCAGCCGGGGGACCTCCAATAATGCACTGGGCTTCACTCCTTTCTTCACTCTCAATGAATTTTTTTTTTTTTTTTTGCTGGTCATTAACATCTGTTTGCTCCTTCCAATAGATTGAGTCCCCATCGTGCTGTTTGCTCTCTACATGTCTGTTCTTTTCTTCTTCTTCTCTATCCCCTCACCCGCAGCCAGTTGCAGCAGATGACTGCCCCTCCCTGAGACTGGTTCTGTTGGAGGTTTCTTCCTGTTAAAAGGGAGTTTTTCCTCTCGACCGTCACCAAGTGCTGCTCACAGGGGATCACCTGATTACTGGGGTCTTTCTGCAATTGTGGGGGTTTCCCCTAGAGTTGAAAGTGCTATGAGATGACTGTTGTTGTGAAATGGTGGTATTGTGGAGATGAAATAACCAGGCCGACTTTCCGAGCAGACAAACTTTATTTCACTCTCACATCTTCCAGAATCAGAACATTGAACATTAACCTCTTGCACTCCGGTGTACCGCGGGCTGACACATCTCTGCGTCCAAGCGCGCACTGAAAATAAAAGCTGCAGACACAGCCGCGAACAGATTTGTTCATCTGATTGACCTCTCATTCGACTAATAAGAGCCTTGAATTGGGTTTCTGAAACCTTGAAGAACCAATGACTGAAAACCTAGCAAGAAGGACCCGCCTACCAACGCTGTGAATGCAGTGAGCCAATTGAAGCAGAGAAGTTCGAGAGCTGTTTTTTTTAAGGCTGGGTGAAGACTGACTGACATCGGATCAAAAAAGGACCCGCAGGAAGAACCATCACAGACCCAGCAGCACGGAGACCATCCACAAATGCAACCTGTGTGACAGCGACTGCCATTCGCGCATCGGCATGTTCGGCCACAGGCGGTGCTTATTTTGTTTTTGTTCCAGCAGAGTAGACGTTATGATTTCTTCCATGGTCATCATAGACCGACAGAGGCTGACGACGAAGGCTGAGTGACACACATGTCTTCACCAGTCTTTTTTTAATTACTACTGTTATTTGTTTTGAAAAATCGTTCGCCAAAAACCACAATCATGGAAGCACAAAACCGCAATAATGGAATTATGTTTTGATCGGGTCGCGAGACCAGAACCACGAGCGGACCAGCGTCGCGTTCGTCTGACAATGAGGAAGAGAAGTTCGCCAGGACTCTGCTGCTGTGAAGAGGTAAGGTGTTATAAGCTAAATTATTCTTTATCCCTGAAAATTGTAATCAAAAATGACTTTTGACCGATCGGTAAATTACAACTGTGCGGCGCACGAAGTCTGAAGTTCGTGCGCCGCGGTACAAGGGGTCATTCGCCGCGTCCAGACCGTGAACGCCGCCCCCCCCCGCTATTCTTCTGTAGCGAGGGGGGGGGGGAGCCGCGGTGACTGCGCTGCTGTCCCACATCACCACATGAAGCTAATCTGTCATGTAGCGATGGCCGATGTAGAACAACCCCCCACACACACACACACAGACACAGCCCTGAGTGTGACCTTTCATTAGAGCCCAAAATGAAGCTTCTATATTGAATCATTCAAAAGTTACAGACGTTTTTCCAAACTGTGCCATTTGGCACAATTTGGCACAGTTCAAAAACGCCTGGGAACTACCTGAGGAAAAAGCTGTGTTATATATGTAGAAGAGCTTGGAATAACAAGGCAATGTGACTTATAAACCAAAGTTTATTATCAGCTTCGCTCCTCTAACAAGTCTCATCTCAGTGCAGAAGCAGAAGTAGAATAGAGGAAGAACACATTCAGCTCTACATACTTATACCTACACATAACAAAAGACATGCATATCCAAGCTGACATCATGCATTATCTTAATCCCCCTCCTTTGTCTTCGTACCCCTCCACCTGGCCCTGGGAGGTCAGGGCGATCAATCTGGTCTCCACCGCAGCGCCTCAGATGCTCTTTGATCTCCGCTGACGGTTGAGATCTCTTTGTCCTGTTCTGAGGTGTGAAGTCGCTTTACATATGTAATCACCAAACATTCTCACATGCTTATACATATGTAGGTTATGGGATATATGATTAATATAGACCACATATATTCATTTTTTGTGGTATTGTTACAAAATTTGGACCTCAGCTGGATAACACTTGGTTCTACATTTCTGTTGCATTTTCCAGCCTGGATCTGAAGCTGTGTGTTATTTGCAAGCATTTGTATCCAAAAAAACACCCAGGCCAAATTTATTTTCTTCAAGTTCACTATGTTTAGATGACTATTACTCAGTGGCAGGAGCACTTAGAGAGATTATGACTGTTTTGCCAAAAAATTCAAAGTGTTTTCTTTTAAATGAGACCAACCCCATGAAGATGCTGCAAAGGGTTGAAGAACAGCTTTGGATTTAATTTGGGCACATTATTTTTTGGCGTTTTTAGGGAAATTGACCGGAGTGCAAGGGGTTAAACATTTGTAGCAGGGACTCTCTCTTTTATATCCCAAAACTCACACTGCCCTGCTACCTGAGGTCCCACATTCACCATTCACTCCCCCAAGACAATTCCCCTTACCCCCCAGCCCTTTGATCTCCATGCTCTCTCAGTCTGAGAGGAAAACTACGGAACTCTACAGCATGGGTCCCCCACAGTATATAAATAAAGTTGAATTGAATTGTACTACTGATTTACTGATGACCATTCACATTATTTTATTCACAGGAATTCTACGTTTATCACTTTTAATTGGCACTTCAGTTTGATTTATTTGAATTAAGTTATGTTGTGCACTCTAACCATGTTTTCCTCCCATTATTGTCATGACTTTGAGCTGGTTCTGACACTACAGTGGTGTGACAAAGTGTTTGCCCCCTTTCTGAATTCTCATTTTTTTGCATATTTGTCACACTTAAATAGTTCAGATCATCAAAAAAATAAATAAATATATAATAGACTGTGGGAATGTGCAAATGATGAGACAGATTTCTCTCAAAGCAGCTTTATTCACATTCGCCAACATCTCAAAGAATACTTCCGGTTATGGCTGCCACGTAGGACGGACGTGTCTCGCTCTGCTCTGCTCCTGGAGAAAAAAAATCGGCAAATAACTCTCTCATTTGGGACAGAACGTATCCCAGCATTTGGGCGAGGATATGTCGGCGAAGCCTAAGGCTGGAAAACCAGGAAAAGGAAAAAGCGAGCCGCCGAAACAGTCCAAATTAACGGACTTTCAGGTCTGTGACGCAGCAAACAAAACTCCATATATGGCGGAGGAGGCTGGCAACGGTGCGATATCTGCGGGGAATGGCGCAGATGCGCTGATGGCTGCCATGAGTTCAATGAGAGCGGACTTTTCCTCTAGATTTGATGGGATTATGACAGCGTTGGAAGGAATAAGAAACGAATTGGGTGACTGTGTAGAACGAACGGCGCAGATGGAGCTCCGTCTCGCTAGTGCTGAAGATGACGTCACCCGTCTTCAATTAAAGGTGCGCACTTTGGAAAAAAAAAATAAATCTCTGGAAGATACTATTTTGGATTTGGAATCTCGGTCGAGACAGAATAATTTGAGGCTGGTGGGTCTTCCAGAGGAATCAGAAGGTCGGGACGTATGTTCCTTTCTGGAAAAGTGGATTCCGGAGGTGCTGGGCAGCGAGGAGTTGCAATCAGCAGTGGTTCTGGAAAAAGCACATCGTATTGGCCCACGGAGAGATAAGGGACCGCCGAGGACCTTAATTATGAAGTTTCTTAGCAACAGAGACAGGATGAAGATCTTCAACGCTGCACGTGCTAAAGGAGAGATTAAACACCAGGACCAGCAGGTGTGGTTCTACCCAGATTTGGCCACAGGAATCCAGCAATTGAGGAAGCAGTTTGATCCTGTACGTAAGGAGCTGCGCAACCTTGGGATTCGTCATGGTTTAATCTATCCTGCGAGACTGCTGACCACGTATGAGGGCAGAACCCACATCTTCAAGACCCCAGAGGAGGCGCAGGAGTTCATCAAGAAGATCAAAGAAGAAGAAGAGACTGGTGGGAGCTAAGCATGAACAAAATATAAGGTAGAATAATTAAGCATTTGCACAGGCATCTGACTGACTTGAAGTAAATAGTAAGTTTACAAAATATAGATTGTATTATATATTAAAAAAACAAAACAAAAACAAAACAAACCAAAAAAAAAAAACTATGATGTACAAAGTTGTTAAAAATTTTGGAGTTAAGTTGGAAAACTACAGAGGAGAGTTAATGTTACGTCATTAAAAGCAGTAGAGTTAGGATGATTGGGAGAATGAAGAAGGAGTGGCTTAGGCTGTTCCCCGTGGGTGTGGAACGGTCGATGGCTATATCGGGAGACAGAATTTTTCTTTTGATTTTGGGGGGTTTGCCACAAGTGTGGGAAGGGGAAATTTGTTTGTGTGTAGTTTGTAGGATGAATGTTCAACCACTCATGTTTTTGCTTCTCTGTATGAGCGTGTTTACACTGCAAGGTAATCCCAAACTCTCTATTGATCATGGACCAAAGTGTTAATCTTAATTTAACTTCATGGAATTGCAGAGGTCTACAAAATTTAAAAAAACTTAAACAAGTTATGAATAAAATAAAGGACATGGGTTCAAGAATTGTGTTTTTACAAGAAACTCATCTGATAGAGGAGGATGTTAAAAGAATTAGGAGTAGATGGCAGGGAAGTGTATTCACCTCTTCATTTTCATCCCGAGCCAGGGGAGTTATGACTCTCATACATAAATCAGTTCCTTTTCAAGTGAAAAATGTAATTGGAGACAAATTTGGAAGATATGTAATCATTCAAGGTTCTTTGCTATTAGAAAATATAAATCTTGTGAACTTATATGGTCCCAATATAGATGATCAGAAGTTCTTTGCTAATTTATTTCTCATCTTATCATCACTTACAGGGCAACATATAATAGCAGGGGATTTTAATTGTACATTGAATCCAGGTGTGGATAGATCAACAGGACTGGATTGTACGCACATTGGATGTAGGATGACTATTAATCATTTTATGAAAGAATTGAGATTGTTAGATATATGGAGAGAAATGAAACCACAAGTTAAAGCCTATTCTTGTTATTCCAGTACCTACAAGACATTCTCACGTATTGATTATTTTTTGATTTCCACAGAATTAAGGTCCAAGATTCAAAACTGCTTTTATGATAACATCGTGATCTCTGATCATGCACCCTGTTGTCTAATATATGTAGATAAAAAATTGACAAAGGAATCAGGTAGATGGCAATTTCAGCATAAATGGCTTCAGGATGAGGAATTTGTCAAGTATTCAGACCGGTGGCCTTGACGTCCCACTTGATGAAGACCCTGGAGAGACTGCTCCTTGCTCATCTCCGCCCCCTGGTGGAACCAGCGATGGATCCACTCCAGTTCGCCTACCAGCATGGCATTGGGGTGGAGGATGCGGTGATCTTCCTCCTTCACCGTTCTCTGTCCCACCTGGAGAAGCCCGGGAATATGGTGAGGATCATGTTCTTTGACTTCTCCAGTGCTTTCTACACCATCCAACCGATGATCCTGAAGGACAAGCTGCTGCGCGCAGGGGTGGACCAGCACCTGTCATCATGGATCCTGGACTACCTCACGAACCGGCCTCAGTTTGTGAGAACCCGGGACTGTGTTTCCGACACGATCATCAGTAGCACGGGGGCCCCCCAGGGAACGGTGCTGGCTCCCTTCCTGTTCACTCTTTATACTGCGGACTTCTCACACAACACAACACATTGCCATCTACAGAAGTTCTCTGATGACTCTGCGATCGTTGGTCTCATCTCCAGCGGAGATGAAGCTGAGTACAGAGGGCTTATCCAGGACTTTGTGGACTGGTGCCATCGGAACTGCCTCCAGATCAACGCGAGGAAAACTAAGGAGCTGGTGGTGGACTGCCGCAGGCATGGGCAGCCCCTCACAGCACCAGTAAATATACAGGGAACAGACATCGAGATGGTGACATCCTACAAGTACCTGGGTATTCATCTGAACAATAAACTAGACTGGTCACACAATACTGACGCACTCTACAAGAAGGGACAGCGCAGGCTGTTCCTGCTGAGGAGACTCAGGTCTTTTGGTGTACAAGGGGCGCTGCTGAAGTCATTCTATGACACGGTGGTGGCATCAGCCATCACTTTTGGAGTGGTCTGCTGGGGCAGTGGCATTACTGCAGCCGATAGGAAGAGACTGAACAAACTGATTAAGAAAGCTAGCTCTGTCCTGGGGCAACGCCTTGATCCGATGGAGGAGATAGGAGAGAGAAGGACGGTGGCTAAACTGTCATCTCTGCTGGAGTCCGAGTTCCACCCTATGCAGGACATACTGGATGCACTGAGGAGCTCATTTAGCAGCAGACTACATCATCCCAGGTGCACAACCGAGAGGTTTCGTAGGTCCTTCCTACCAACGGCTGTCAGACTGTACAACCTAAGCAGGGCTGCTCGCAGAGATAGCAAAAAGACGTAACAAACTAATAGTTTTTTGAATGCAAAAGATGCAATAGACTTACACAATGGTCCTCTCCGGCATACAACTAGGAACATACCGGTCGCTATGGAGGGTGAGAATATGTATGGGCACATAATCATACCATGTAGGATAACTAAATATACGGTTATGCTGTTTCATCCCACCTAGCAACAATGCTCTGCACTGTGTGTGTTTATACTGTATATTTACATATTTATTCCATCTAGCTACAATGCTCTGCACTGGGTGTGTTTATATTTATATATCTATATATTTATTCCATCTAGCTACAATGCTCAGCACTGGGTGTGTTTATATTTATATATCTATATATTTATTCCATCTAGCTACAATGCTCCGCACTGTGTTTTTATATATCTACATATTATTCCATCTAGCTACATTGCTCCGCATTGTGTGTGTTTATATACTTGCATATTTATTCCACCTAGCTGCAATGCTCCGTACTGTGGGTGTTTATATATTTACATATTTATTCCATCTAGCTACAATGCTCTGCACTGTGTGTTCATATATTCATATATTTATTCCATCCAGCTACAATGCTCTGCACTGTGTGTCTGTGTGTGTGTGTGTGTGTGTATATATATTTTATAGTAATATGTACATATGTATATTAGCTGCTCTTGCTTGCTTGTTTTTTTTCTTGCCTTCTGATTGTTGCTCTGAGTGTTGCTATCCCTGTGCTGTTGCAATCCTGGAATTTCCCCGTTGTGGGACTAATAAAGGCTTATCTTATCTTATATAGAAAAACAGATAGACGAGTTCTTTGACATCAATACTACACAAACATCAGCATGTGTAAAGTGGGAGGCTTTCAAAGCTTTTATTAGGGGACATATTATTAGTTATACAGGATCAAAATCTAAGAAGACTCGAGAGGAGAGAGCTAAATTGGAACATAAAATAAAAAGTCTTCAGGAAAAAGTGTATGCAGGAAGTGACCCAAGGTTGGAGAATGAATTACTGATTTTGAGAGCTGAATACGACAAAAAATCAGCGAATAGAGCTGCCTCGAGTCTTCTAAGATTGAAACAATCTTTTTATGAACAAGGTGAAAAATCAGGAAAATTATTAGCATGGCAGATTAAACAATTGGAAATTAAAACACCAATTACCAGTATTATAAGTAACGGACAGGTAGTTATAGATCCTTTAGAAATTAATAGAGCCTTTAGAGATTACTATGAAAAATTATATGATACCAAAAATGAACCTGATTTAACAAAACTAAATGGGTTTTTGAACGAACTATCTATACCGTGTATTCCAAATGAAAATAGGGAGATATTGGAGTCTAAAATTAGTCAAGAAGAAGTTGGGCTAGCCATTGATAATATGAAATCAGGAAAAAGTGCAGGACCAGATGGTCTTCCAGTTGACCTTTATAAAAAATTTAAGAATAAATTAATAAAACCTTTTTTGGAAATGGTTTTAGAAGCATTTCAAAATAATAATTTACCATCATACATAAATAATGCCTTAATTATACTGCTGCCAAAACCAGGTAAGCCCTCTAATAAATGTGAAAATATGAGACCAATAAGCCTATTAAACGCCGACCTTAAGATAATCTGTAAAATTTTAGCAAGACGAATACAAGAAATTTTACCAAATATTATTAATCGAGATCAGAATGGCTTTATAAAGGGTAGACAAGGCTTCCATAATGTAAGAAGACTATTTAATATTATTTATTTTAATAAAGAAGCACCGGATACAGCTCTCCTATCATTGGACGCCGAAAAGGCCTTTGATAGAGTTGAATGGCCCTTTCTTTTTGAAGTCCTACAAAGGTTTGGACTTGGAAATAATTTCATAAAATGGGTTCAAATAGTATACAATAATGCTACAGCAGAAATCCTAACAAATAACAATATTTCAAAACCAATAAAAATCAATAGAGGATGTCGACAAGGCTGTCCACTTTCACCTTTACTGTTTACTATGGCAATTGAACCTTTAGCGATAGCGATACGTTTACATTCACAAATATATGGAATTAAAGTTGGACCAACAGAACATAAAATCTCCCTGTACGCCGATGACATAATTTTGTTTATGTCGAATCTAAAAAAATCAATTCCAACCTTGTTGAATTTAATAAAGAATTTTGGGGAAATATCAGGATATAAAATAAATAAAACTAAATCTTCAATATTAATGCTAAATGAGACCCAGAGAAATTACCCAGCCCCTGAGGTAAATCAATTCAATGTTGTAAATCAGTTTAAATATTTAGGAATCCAAATTATGCCTAAGCTAGAATCAGTCGCCAGTGTCAACTATGAAGCCTTAATGTCAGATATCAGTGAGTTAACTCAGAGATGGATGTCACTACCAATGTCGATGATCGGGAGAATCAATATACTTAAAAGTAATATTTTACCTAAAATACTTTATTTATTTCAATACATTCCCTTATCACCACCTTTAGATCTATTCTCAAGAATAAAAAAAAAGTTAGTGGAATTTATATGGAACAACAGGAGGGCTAGATTACGTTTGTCTTTATTATATTTACCATTTGATCGTGGAGGTCTGAAATGTCCAAATTTTATGTTGTATTATTGGTCGGCACAACTGAGGTCTATGACATATTATTTTTCATCAAATGATCTCCCTCACTGGACTGAAATGGAATCATACAATTTACCTTTACCTCTTCCCATATTCATATACTCAGATTCGGCAAAAAAATTACAAAAACAAGTTAAAAATCCATTTGTAAAGCATATGATCAAAATATGGTGTGAAGCTAAAAACTATTTAAAAGAACCACAGTTATTGTCACAATTTAGTCCAATATGGGGTAATCAATATTTTAAACCAGGGAGAGCGGACGCTGTATTTAAAGTATGGAATTTAAAAGGGATACAAAAGATTCAGGATTTATATTTGCCAGGTGCAGACAACATAATGTCTTTTGAAGAGCTGAGGATCAAATTTAATCTCAATAGAACACATTTTTTTAAATATCTTCAACTTAGAAACTTTATTCGATCAAATCAAAATAAAGCTCTCACTCGACCTATTTATTCATCCTTGGAAAAAATGATGATGAAAGATAGTAAAAGAAAGGGTATTATTTCAGAGTTTTATAACTCATTGACACTATCTTCAAGTGAAAATTCACTGAAAAGATTAAACTACTGGAAAGAAGATCTGCAAATTGAAATTTCAGAGGAACAATGGGAATTGGCTTGTACAGAAGCTCAAACCAAATCAATAAATGCACGCCTTAAATTGATACATTTCAAATGGTTAATGCGGATGTATGTTACACCGGAGGAGTTAAATAGATATAACAAAAATATACCAGATACATGCACAAAATGCATGGAAAGTAAAGGAACCCTATTTCATTGTTTATGGGAATGTAGATTAATAAGAATGTTTTGGGAAGAGGTGAGGGTAACAATTGAAAAAATAATCTCAAAACAAATCATATTGAATCCTAAACTGTTTTTGTTGGGTCTGTACCCAGAAAAGCATAATTTTAATAAAAGTGAAAGAACATTCATAGACCTCAGTTTGCTTAATGCCAAAAAATGTATTGCACTATTATGGAAAAAGACTCATAGACCAGATGTGACTCAGTGGTTAAGACAGATGTTAACAAACCTTCCATTAGAAAGAATAACATATATACTGAAATCAAAGGAAATTGTGTTTGAGAATATATGGAGACCTTTTATTGATTATGTAAAAAATCTAAACATAACTCTTGAAGAAGAAGGTGAATGATGTGTGTGGACCTTGTAAATTCCAAACTGGTGAACATAATATGTATACTTATGTATTGGATTGTCTAGACTAAACAGAGGAGCATTGTTGAAGACTTGATTTTGTTGGTGGTTGTTGGTGTTTTTAGTGCATTTTTTTTTTTGTAGTACTTTAGTGTTAGTGTTTGATTGTTTGTATTATGTTTGTTAAAAAAAAAAAGGTTCAATAAAGATATTGTGGAAAAAAAACATCTCAAAGAAGAAAGAGGACATCACAGAAAACTCCCGTCCTTAAATATCAGGACTCTCACAGTTCACAAGTCACATTGCATCACAAGTCACATTGCATTATAATCGCCAGTAACAATGCATCTCCTCTTTAATCCTCTAATATCACCCCCACAGTGTCAGGCCCTGCATACCAAAGCTAACACCTTCACAGCTTCCTGTTATCTCCCAGGAAACTCTGTCTTTGTTCTTATCTAAAATGTGAGGCCTTACATCAGTCACAAAGTAGGTCACATATGTGTGGCCACACACACACACCCCAAACATTTTAGAACGAACAAGAAAATAACAGTATGCATGCCGTGATAGAATCAATACACATCAGTCCACATGCTGTCTAGGCTTCAGTCTCCTGCCGTATCTGCTGTAGCCTGGATTCCACGTCTCCGCGGCGCTGTCACGCTGGGGGGTTGCCGTCTAGGGATGGAAACTTTTTGTCAGTCCCTGCGGGTGTTCTGGGGAAACATTACTCTGTGAAGCTCCCCGTGGGGGTCTACCTCGCCGCGGGGCCCTTGCCAACAGCACTTGCTCATCCGCCACCACAAAAGCGGGTTTGAGTCTGTTTATGCCAACTTTTTCTTTCCTACCCCCCAAATCTAGCAAAAACTGCTTGTCCCCTGTTTCCAACACTCTGAACGGTCCGTCATAAGGTGGTCGCAGTGGGGGTCGATGTGCATCGTGTCTGACGAAAACAAACTCTGCGTTCTTCAAAGCTTTAGGCACAAAAACGAGTGGAAAACTGTGGTGCACGGGGCCGGGCAGCGTGCTTGATTCTATGTTACTCCGCAACAGCTGAGACGGGGAGGTGTCTGGCGCAGGGTTATCTGGGAGAAACTCCCCAGACAGCCGAAGTGGTTGCGCAAACACGAGCTCCGCTGGGGAGGCTTCTAAGTCCTCTTTAGGTGCAGAACGCAACCCCAATAAAATCCACGGTAACTTGTCTACCCAATTTGCATCCGTCAGTGACGCTCTGAGAGCCGCTTTCAATGACCTATGAAAATGTTTGCATAACCCATTAGCCTGTGGATTGTACGCGGTTGTGCAGTGAATTGTGACACCCAGGTTGCGGGCCATTGTCGACCAAAGTTCGGACACAAATTGAGGGCCTCTGTCGGACGTAATGTCCGATGGAACTCCGAAACGCGCCACCCAAGCTGTTAAAAATGCACGCGCCACCTCCTCGGCCGTGGTTGATGCCAGCGGAACCACTTCAGGCCAGCGCGTGGTGCGGTCCACCATTGTCAGAAGGTGTGTGCACCCCTGTGACGGCGGGAGGGGGCCCACGAGGTCCACATGAACGTGATCGAACCTCTTGGCTGGAATGTGAAACGGCTCCAAAGGAGCCCTCGTGTGCCTGTGTACTTTGGCTCGTTGACACGCCGTGCAGGCTGCTGCCCACTCTTTAACTTGTTTGCGAAGCATCGGCCACACGAATTTCTCTCCTACCATTTTGACTGACGCGCGCACTCCCGGGTGTGCCAAAGAATGAATCGATTCAAAAACGTGGCGGCGCCACGCGGCCGGTACTACTGGACTCTGCCGTCCAGTGGAGACATCGCAGATTGGGGGGGGGGGCATATCGTCTTGCAGCACCCTGTTCTCCAGCCTTAACCCTGTTGGTCCAGACTGGAGCACGCGCACATCCACGTCGCTAAGCTGCTCCGCGGCCATGGCTGCGTAACCTATTTCTACGCTGACTGGGGCCGCCATGGCGCGCGAGAGGACATCTGCCACTACATTCAGTTTGCCCGCCACATGCTGAATATCAGTGGTAAACTCTGAGATCGCAGCCAGCTGTCTCTGTTGCCGGCCTGACCATGGTTCAGAAACCTTAGCCGTCGCGAATGTTAGCGGCTTGTGGTCAACGAACGCGGTGAAACAGCGTCCTTCCACCCAGAACTGAAAGTGGCGGATGGCCAAATGGAGAGCCAGCAGCTCCCTGTCGAACGTGCTGTATTTACGTTCACTATCACGCAAGGTCCTGCTGAAAAAGGCGAGGGGCTGCCAAACCCCGGCTACATGCTGCTCCACGACCGCCCCTATGGCCACATCTGACGCGTCAGTAGTGAGCGCTATGCGGGCCGTTGGGTCTGGGTGTGCCAACAACGCAGCATTTGCCAAGGCCGCTTTTACCTCCGAGAACGCTCGCTCCCGCTCCAGGGACCACTCGACCTTATTCGCGGGTTTCTGTTTTTTGAGCGCGGCATACAGCGGTTGAATGAGTTGCGCCGTGCGGGGGAGAAAACGGTTATAAAAATTCACCATTCCCAAAAACTCCTGTAACGCCCTGACCGTCTGCGGCCGGGGAAAATTTGCTACCGCGCACACTTTGTCAGGAAGCAGAACCGCTCCTTCGGGGGAGACGCAGTGTCCTAAAAAATCAATCTGCGCCACCCCGAACTGACACTTCGCTGGGTTGATTATTAGCCCGTGATCTCCCAACCTCCAGAAAATTGTGGCTAGGTGGTTTTCGTGTTCGTCTTCGGACGCGCTGGCTACCAAAATATCGTCCAAGTAGATGAACACGAAAGGGAGATCGCGCAGCACCGGGTCCATCATGCGTTGGAACGTCTGTGCAGCCCCTTTAAGCCTGAATGGCATGCGCAAAAACTCAAATAGGCCAAATGGAGTTATTACCGCTGTTTTGGGTATGTCCTCAGCGCGCACTGGGACTTGGTGGTAACCGCGGACCAAATCTATCTTAGAAAAAACACGCGCCCCTGCCAAATGAACGGAAAAATCTTGGATATGTGGGATTGGGTAGCGGTCGTGCGCTGTAGCGTTGTTTAACCTGCGGAAATCCCCGCAAGGTCACCACGAGCCGTCAGCCTTCGGGACCATGTGTAGCGGGGAAGCCCACGGGCTGTTTGAACGCCTGATTATGCCCAACCTCTCCAGGTTGGCGAACTCCTCGCGCGCTATGGCCAGTTTAGCTGCGTCCAAGCACCGAGCTTTTGCAAAAATGGGCGGTCCGGTAGTGGTAATAAAATGTTCCGCCTCGTGTTTAATGACGGTTGCCGAAAATGTGGGGACCGTGAGTGCTGGGAACTGAGTGAGCAGTGTGTGGAACTTACCGCTTGCAGCTGTGACTTTGGCTTGTGCTGTTGGCGGGGCCACTCGCGCTGTACAGGGAATAGAATCAAAAGAAAGTGCATTAACCAGGCGCCTGTTAGCGAGATCAACCAACAAACCATGTGAGCACAAAAAATGAGCCCCCAACATATTGAAATTCACTGCTGCTATGACAAAAGTCCACTCAAATGTATGGCCGTGTAGAGACAGAAGCAGAGTCCTCTCACCAAAGGTCTTAATCTCCGAGCCGTTCACTGCTGCCACCCCGGGACCTCTGGAACCTGCTAGCCTGTCAGTGTAGGAAGGTGTGATGAAACTCAACTGGGAGCCTGTGTCCACGAGGAAATGCCTCCCCGAGTGTGCGTCCAACAAGTAGAGCAGCTTGTTCTCCTCCCCGAGGGCCGTGGCTGCTACCTACCCCCGGTCTTGGCGTTTCCCGAACGCTTGAACTGGCATGGTAGTAAACATTTGCATGCCCTCTCTGCGAAGCGGCGATGGTAGAAACAAAGGGCATCTGATCTGCGTTCCCTGGCCCCCGCCGCCACCGTCGTCGGTGGGTCTGCTACTGCTGCCCCTGGCCCCCTGCCATCTCCGGTCGTCGCGCCGAGTTCCACTGCTGCGGCCGTGGCCACACGCTGTCTGCTGGCGTTGACAATTCGCTGCGCCTCCCGGGCCAGCGCGCCGTAGTCCCGCTGGGCCAACAACGGCGAACTGGCCAGGGTCACTCTCATCACTGACGGTAGGGTCCTGAGGAAGAGGTGGGTGAAGATGAAGTGGTCGTCGTCAGAGCCTTTCAACCTCAACATCTTCTCCATCAGGTTAAGGGGCGTGTCATCTCCCAACTCAGTCAGCGCCAGGAGTCTCTCTGCTCGCTCCTCAACCGAGAGGGTGAAGTGCTGGATGAGTGCAGCCTTCAACGCGTTGTATTTGTCGCTGTCTGGCGGCTGCTCGATAAGGCTCTCCACATGCTGGGCCGTGTGGTTGTCCAGTTTTGCGACCACATGGTAGAATTTTGTGTCGTCTACCGATATCCCCCGGAGGTTGAACTGTGCCTCAACTGCGTGGAACCAGGAGCGCGGATTGTTCTGCCAAAAGTCCGGTAGCTGGACCGTAGCAGCATTCGCTTGGCTGGGGGCTCCTGACAAGGCTGGCCCTGGGGAATTCTCCTCTCACTGCATGCTACGTCTTGGGTCACCAGTGTGGGAATGAGCAAATGATGAGACAGATTTCTCTCAAAGCAGCTTTATTCACATTCGCCAACATCTCAAAGAAGAAAGAGGACATCACAGGAAACTCTCGTCCTTAAATACCAGGACTCTCACAGTTCACAAATCACATTGCATCACAAGTCACATTGCATTATAATCGCCAGAAACAATGCATCTCCTCTTTAATCCTCTAATATCACCCTCACAGTCTCAGGCCCTGCATACCAAAGCTAACACCTTCACAGCTTCCTGTTATCTCCCAGGAAACTCTGTCTTTGTTCTTATCTAAAATGTGAGGCCTTACATCAGTCACAAAGTAGGTCACATATGTGTGGCCACAAGACAAAGATAACACAAGTAAAAACAAAATGCCGTTTTAAAAGGAAGGTGTGTTTTGCTTATTTTCTTGATTCCAAAAATCCAAACCTACATGGCCCTGTGTGATAAAGTGATTGCCCCCCTCCCCCGTTAAAACATAAATTAACTGTGGTTTATCACATCTTTGGAAAGCTGAGTTCAATTTCTCTAGCCACATCCAGGCCTGAGTACTGCTACACCAATACTCAATCACGAAATCACTTAAATAGGACCTGCCTGACAAAGTGAAGTAGACCAAAAGATCCTCAAAAGCTAGACATCATGCTGTGATCCAAAGAAATTCAGAAACAAATGAGAAACAAAGAAATTGAGATCTATAAGTCTGGAAAAAGGTTATAAAGCCATTTCTAAAGCTTTGGGACTCCAGTAAATCACAGTGAGAGTCATTATCCACAAATGGCGAAAACATGGAACAGTGGTGAACCTTCCCAGGAGTGGTTGGTCGACCAAAATTTCCCCAAGAATGCAGCGACGACTCACCCAAGAGGTCACAAAAGACCCCACAACAACATCCAAAGAACTGCAGGCCTCACTGCAGGCTCATGACTCAAAAATGGCAAAAATGATCTGCATGGCAGAGTTCCAAGAAAAAAAAAAAAACACTGCTGAGCAAAAAGAACATATAAGCTCATTTCAATTTTGCCAGAAAACATCTTGATGATCCCCAAGACTTTTGAGAAAATACTCTGTCCACTGATGAGACAAAAGTTAAACTTTTTGGAAGGTGTGTGTCCAATTGACCATCTTCCAGCGCCACACGAGTCGGCTGCCTTTTTGCAACAGCGGACCAATTCTGAACTTTTCTTCCTATTTCTTATTTATTATCTGTCTTCTCTGGTCAAACTTTCTGATCCGGCGACACCTTTTCCATCATGGACACGCAGATCGTCCCAAATGTCTGCCGAGCTGGTGGACGGATCCATTGTTTATAGCAAGAGACGGTACAACAGGGACCAGCTGTTAACACTAAACCGCACCACGGTGCTAATGCAAAAACTTGACATACCGGGAGAAATCACGAAATGAGAGATTAGCATGATGTTGTTTACTGAGACATGGCTAACAGAACTAGCAACAGATGCTAACATCGAACTGGAGGGCTTCCAGGCAATACGGGCAGACTGGACACCAGACAGTGGGAAGGCAAGGGGCGGAGGAGTGAAAATGTATATGAATAACAGATGGTGTAAAACTGGGCACATCACGGTTAAAGAGCAACACTGCAGCAAAGACATGGAGTTGCTAGCTGTTAGCATGCGGCCTGTATACCTCCCTAGGGAATACTCACATGTGATCTGCATTGTTATTTATGCAAATCCGTCGGCGATCGCTGGGGCAGCGCATGATATTATCCACTCAGTCACTTGCAGGCTTCTGACAGAACACTCAGATGCTCTCCTCCTCATCTCGGATGATTTTAACCATATTTCACTGTCCTCCATTCTTCCCATGCTCATCCAGTATGTCACGTGCCGCACCAGAGACAATAGAACAATGGACTTATTCTATGCAAACACCAAGGAGGCGTACACACACTCCCCCCACTTGGGAGATCGGATCACAACTTGGTTCACCTCCTGCCTGTGTACAAACCCCTAGTACACAGACAACCTCCGGTCATGAGCATGGTGAAGGTATGGTCTGAGGAGGCAATGGATGCTCTAAAGGACTGTTTTGAAATCACTGCCGGGGAGCAACTCTGCGATCCATATGGTGAGGACATCGACAGCCTCACTCACACCATCATGGACTACATCAACTTCTGTGTGAACAACACCGTACCCACCAAGACCATACGGTGTTGCTCGAACAACACAACCTGGATCAACCCCGAGATAAAGTCCCTAGTGAGAGAAAAGAAAAGGATCTTCAGGTTGGGGAACAGGAAGAAGCTGAAGTTCGTACAGAGGGAGCTAAGGAGGAAGATCAGAGAAGGCAAGGACAGCTTCAGGAAGAATATGGAGGACAAGATGCATCAGAGCGATATCGGCGGGGTCTGGAGAAACCTCGAAACCATCTCTGGGCTTCAAAATACCTCCTCCCAAGCTACGGGGGTGCAAGGAGTGGGTGAACAACCTGAATCTTTTTTTTAACAGGTTTCACCAACCGCCCTCCCCTCCGCCTGCACACCAACCACTGCTGCCTCTACCATCATCTAGTCCTGCTGTTCACCCCCCCTCCACCAACAACCCCCCCAACTCCACGCACACAGCCCCCCAGCCCCAACCTGACCCTCACTAAGACCCTGGTGAGGGCAGAGCTGAGGAAGATCAAGGCGAGGAAGGCCTCGGGTCTGGACTGCATCGGTGCGAAGCTCCTCAAGTCCTGCGCAGATCAGCTGTGTGGGATTGTGGAGCACATCTTCAACCTGAGCCTGAAGCTGGGGAGGGTACCACAGTTGTGGAAAACATCTTGTGTGGTGCCCGTACCAAAGACTTCCCACCCCAGAGACTTGAACAGCTACAGACCAGTGGCCCTCACTTCTCACCTGATGAAGACCCTGAAGAGACTGTTCCTTTCCCACCTTCGCCCCCTGGTGGGAAAAGTGATGGATCCACTCCAGTTCGCTTACCAGCATGGCATTGGGGTGGAGGATGCAGTGATCTTCCTCCTACACCGTTTCCTGTTCCACCTTGAGAAGCGTGGGAGCACGGTGAGGATAATGTTCTTTGACTTCTCCACTGCTTTCAACACCATCCAACTAGTGATCCTGAGGGACAAGCTGCTGTGCACAGGGGTGGACCAGTACCTGTCATCGTGGATCCTGGACTACTTCACAAACCAGCCACAGTTTGTGGGAACCTGGGATTGTGTGTCCAACACGATCATCTGCAGTACAGAGGTCCCCAGGGAACAGTTCTGGCTCCCTTTCTGTTTACCCTTTATACTGTGGACTTCTCACACAACACAACACACTGCCATCTGCAGAAGTTCTCTTACAGCGCTGCAACTGTCGGCCTCATCTCCAACGGAGATGAAGCTGAGTACAGAGGACTTATCCAGGACTTCATGGACTGGTGTCACTGGAGCTTCCTCCAGATCAATGCGAGAAAACTAAGGAACTGGTGGTGGACTGGTGGAGGACGACCTCTCACAGTACCAGTAAACATCCAGGGAACAGACATTGAGATGGTGACATCCTACAAGAACCTGGGTGTTCATTTGAACAATACACTGGACTGGTCACACAACGCCGACACACTCTACAAGAAGGGACAGCGCAGGCTGTTCCTACTGAGGAGGCTCAGGTCTTTTGGTGTACAAGGGGTGCTCCTGAAGACCTTCTATGATTCACTTGTGGCATCAGCCATCACATCTGGAGCAGTTTGCTGGGGCAGCACCATCACGGCAGCCGACAGGAAGAGACTGAATAGACTGATTAAGAAAGCTAGCTCTGTCCTGGGGCAGCGCCTCAACCCAGTGGAGGAGATAGGAGAGAGAAGGATGGTGGCTAAGCTGTCATCTCTGCTGGAGTCTGAGTCCCACTCTATGCAGGACATACTGAATGCACTGAAGAGCTCATTTAGCGGAAGGGTGCATCATCCTAAGTGCGTGACCGAGAGGTTTCGCAGGTCCTTCCTACCTACAGCTGTCAGACTTTATAACCTAAGCAGGGCTCCTCGTAGAGGTCGTAAAAAAACTTTTTGACCTAATAAGTATTGAATGCAAAAGATGCAACAAACTTGCACAATAATAGTCTCCTCCATTGTACAACTAGGACAACACCAATCACTACAGAGGGTGACAACTACGCTGATTCAAATACAAAATATGTTGTATGGGTACATTTTCATACTATCACTATATATATATATATATATATATATATATATATATATATATATATATATATATATATATATATATATATATATATATATATATATATATACAGTATATATATATATATATATATATATATACAGTTAGGCCCAGAAATATTTGGACAGTGACAAAATCTTCATGATTTGGGCTCTGCATGCCACCACATTGGATTTGAAATGAAACAACTACAATGGAATTGAAGTGCAGACTACAAGGTTTAATTGAAGGTGTTGAACAAAAATATATGATTAAACATGTAGGAATTGTAGCTGTTTTTATACAAACACTCCTCATTTCAGGGGCTCAAAAGTAATTGGACAAATAAACATAACCCTAAGTAAAATGTTACTTTTCAATATTTTGTTGAGAATCCTTTGCAGGCAATGACTGCCTGAAGTCTGGAACCCATGGACATCACCAAACGCTGGGTTTCCTCCTTTGTGATGCTTTGCCAGGCCTTTACTGCAGCTGTCTTCAGTTGTTGCTTGTTTGTGGGTCTTTCTCCGTTAAGTTTTGTCTTGAGCAAGTGAAATGCATGCTCGATTGGGTTGAGATCTGGTGATTGACTCGGCCATTGCAGAATATTCCACTTCGTTGCTTTAAAAAACTGCTGGGTTGCTTTTGCAGTATGTTTTGGATCATTGGTGAAGGGCCGTCCAATCAACTTTGCTGCATTTGGCTGAATCTGAGCAGAAAGTATATCCCTATACACTTCAGAATTCATCTGGCTGCTTCTGTCTTTTGTCACATCATCAATAAACACAAGTGACCCAGTGCCATTGGAAGCCATGCATGCCCATGCCATCACACTGCCTCCACCATGTTTTACAGAAGATGTGGTGTGCTTTGGATCATGAGCTGTTCCAATTCTTCTCCAAACTTTCTTCTTCCCATCATTCTGGTACAGGTTGATCTTAGTCTCATCTGTCCAAAGAATGCTGTTCCAGAACTGGGCTGGCTTCTTCAGGTGTTTTTCGGCAAAGTCAATTCTGGCCTTTCTATTTTTGAGGCTGATTAATGGTTTGCACCTTGTAGTGAATCCTTTGTATTTACTCTCATGAAGTCTTCTCTTTATGGTAGACTTAGATACTGATACACCTACTTCCTGGAGAGTGTTCTTCACTTGAGTGGATGTTGTGAAGGGGTTGTTCTTCACAGGAAAGGATTCTGTGATCATCCACCACTGTTGTCTTCCGTGGACGTCCAGGCCTTTTTGAGTTCCCAAGCTCACCAGTGTACTCTTTTTTTTCTCAGAATGTACCAAACTCTTAATTTGGCCAGTCCTAACATTTCTGCTATCACTCTGATGGATTTCTTCTTTTTTTTCAGCCTCAGGATGGTCTGTTTCACCTCCATTGAGAGCTCCTTTGACCGCATGTTATGTGTTCACAGCAACAGCTTCCAAATGCAAACGCCACACCTGGAATCAACTCCAGACCTTTTAACTGCTTAACCACTTGCGCTCCGTTGTTCCGCGGGCGGGCAAGTCTCTGTGTCCTAGGACGCACGAGGGCGCACTCCTGCGCCCTCGTGCGCACTTGGACGCATAGTCCAGATTGTGGTGATGTAGGTGGTGATGGTGTCCAAGCGCCACTGAAAAAAAAAGCTGCAGACACAGCCGCGAACAGATTAGTTCATCTGATTGACCTCTCATTCGACTAATAAGAGCCTTGAATTGGGTTTCTGAAACCTTGAAGAGCCAATGAATGAAAACCTAGGAAGGAGGACCCGCCTACTGTGAATGCAGGAGCCAATTGAAGCACAGAAATTCAGGCTGAGTGAAGAGAGACTTACTGCTGCAGCAGATGAAAACAAAGGACGCTGGACAAATCTGCTACAGACCCCGCAGCATGGAGAACACCCACAAGTGGGACCTGCACTCATTCCAGCAGAATAGACGTTTAGGATTCTCTTCCGTCATCATAGACCGACGGAGGCCGACGACAAAGGTCATAAATCATTCACCAAAACCGCAATATTGGAATTATGTTTTGATCGGGATCCACGAGCGGACCAGCGTCGCGTTCGTCTGACAATGGGGAAGAGAAGTTCGCCAGGACTCTGCTGCTGTGAAGAGGTAAGGTGTTATAAGCTAAATTATTATTTATGCCTGAAAACTGTAATCCAAAAATGACTTTTGACCGATCGGTAAATTACAACTGTACGGCGCACGCACTTCGTACTTCGTGCGCTGCGATAAACAGTTCATTTGCCGTGTTCGGACCGTGAACCCCGACTGCGCAGCGGTCGTCACACAGACATATGAGTCTATTCCTTCATGTAGCGATGGCCGTCCTCTGTAGCGGGGGGGGGGGACAACCCCCCCCCCACACACACACACAGTAGCGGGGGGGGGGGGGGAAGCCGCTGTGACAGCGTTGCTGTGGAAACATGCAACGAGTGTAATCCGTCATGTAGCGAGGGCCGAACTCCATCCTTGGTAGCGGGGGGGGGATGACCCCCCACACACACACACACACACAGCCCTGAGTGTGACCTTTCATTAGAGCCTAAAATGAAGATTCTACATTGAATTATTCAAAAGTTACAGACGTTTTTCCAAACTGTGCCATTTGGCACAATTTGGCACAGTTCCAAAACGCCTGGGAACAGCCTGAGAACAAAGCTGTGTAAAATATTCATTTTTTGTGGTATTGTTACCAAATTTGGACCTCAGCTTGATAACACTTGGTTCTACATTTCTGTTGCATTTTCCAGCCGGATCGGACAGCTGTGTGTTATTTGCAAGCATTTGTATCCAAAAAAACACCCAGGCCAAATTTATTTTCTTCAAGTTCAGTATGTTTAGATGACTGTAACTCAGTGGCCGGAGCACATAGAGAGATTATGGGTTTTTTTGCCAAAAAATTCAAAGTGTTTTCTTTTAAATGAGACCAACCCCATGAAGATGCTGCAAAGGGTTGAATAACAACTTTCGATTTACTTTGGGCACGTTATTTTTTGGCATTTTTAGGAAAATTGCCCGGAGTGCAAGGGGTTAATTGATGACAGGTTAACGAGGGAAGAACCCATTCAGAGACGTCTGCAAGAGAGACATGAAGGCCCTGGAGATCAACACAGAGCGCTGGGAGGACCTTGCAACGGACTGCTCCAAATGGAGAGGCACCCTGACCAGACAGCTCAAGGCGGGTGAAGAGAGACTGACTGCTGCAGCAGATGAAAAAAGGACCCGCAGGAAGAACCGCCACAGACCCAGCAACACAGAGACCACCAACAAGTGTGACCTGTGTGACAGTGACTGCCATTCGCGCATCGGCCTGTTCAGCCACAGGCGGTGCTGTTCCAGCAGAGTAGACGTTTAGGATTCTCTTCCATGGTCATCATAGACCGACGGAGGCCGACGACGAACTGTATACATATATATATATATATATATATATATATATATATATATAGAGAGAGAGAGAGAGAGAGAGAGAGAGAGAGAGAGAGAGAGATGATGATGATGAATAAGGTTTATTGTCAATACTACCATACGTAATACATACAGGAGAATTGAAATTTGACTTGACATTGGGTGCGCTCAGTAAGTGCATCCCATAGCCAGGGCAGCCTGAAGGCGCCAGTCAAATAGGGGGGGGGGGGGTGAAGAGGGGGGAGGGGGGAAGGATAGGGAAAAACACAATAGGAGAGAGAAAAAAGCATTGTTGATCAAAATAGAGCTCATTTATGACCAAAATTTTGATTACAAGAAAAAAAACTCTCAAATGCACAATTAGCAGACAATAGATCACACAATGACAAAGCAGTAGTTGAGTCAGTGTATTGTGAATATATATATCATATCATATATATATATATATATATATATATATATATATATATATATATATATATATATATATATATCAGTAATTGTGTCAGTAGTGTAATGTTGAATGCAAGTGTAGGTGTGTCAATTGCTAGTGAACAGCAGAGGGCGCCTCCTGGCAGTGGATAGATGTTAAAGTCATGTGATCTAAACAGTCTAGCGTCTCTCGCTCTGCTTGCAGGTGGTAAATTGTCACATGGCGCACTGTCTTTGAGCGTTCATCTGTTGAAACAATAACAACTGTGTCTTGTTTGGGTTAGCAGGCAGAGCCGCTCCTTCCGCTTATCTTCGTCAGGAGGAATGTAAACACGGGGCACCAAAGACAAGGTCAAATCAAATCAGCACAGTGCACTCAGAGAATAGAATTTTTCCTCACCCGTGCAATTCTGTGCTTTCATAATTTCCATGTGCAGGCTTAAGCTTTTTTCCATGGAGAGCACAGGGCTCCAGATGTATTCCTCCACTGAATCACTGTCATTCAGTTCACCTTTGCGGCTACTCGTGCCCTCCCCAACTGGTCGAATTTGATGAAGGAGCTTGCCGGGTCCACTTTGATCAGCTCTCTCACCTTCCTTCAATTTCTGATGCATCAGGGAACTTCACAGCCAAAAATAGAAGTCCTGAGATCATAACCAATAATGTTTCCACAGACGCATGAACTCCAATGTCCATGAGTTTCCTCGCAGGTTCCAATTCTTGGGCTCCCCCTTGGCCCGATTCTTGTTGAAAAATAGTGACAATAGCACATTTAAGCCGCTTCCAAATCCATAATTTCCGTTTAGATTAAGATTCAGCAGGAGAAGAGCGACTAAACACAGACAAAAACGCAACATTGCAAAGCTGGGAATATGTCAGGAAGGCAGACGAGAGGAGGGAAGAAAAATGCGACTGCTCTCTCTCAAGGCAAGAAGAAGTAGATATAGATAGATAGATAGATAGATAGATAGATAGATAGATAGATAGATGTCATGGGCAGTGGGAGCACGCCCCTCCCCTCCGGTCTCACCTTCTAATAATAATAATAATGCATCAGAT
This sequence comes from Pholidichthys leucotaenia, assembly GCA_020510985.1. Lineage (NCBI taxonomy): Eukaryota > Metazoa > Chordata > Actinopteri > Cichliformes > Pholidichthyidae > Pholidichthys > Pholidichthys leucotaenia. The sequence continues at coordinate 488,577,711 of CM035838.1, read as the reverse complement.
TTATATAGCGCTTTATCATAGACACTCAAAGACGCTTTACAAGTAGATACATTATTCATTCACTCCAGACAGACAATGGTAGTGGTAAGCTACTACTGTAGCCACAGCTGCCCTGGGGCAGGCTGACAGAAACGTGGCTGCCAATCCACGCCAACAGCCTCTCCGGCCACCACCGAACATTTATACATTTATACACATTCATACCCAGTGTTATGGGCACTGGAGGCAATGCAGGTGAAGTGTCTTGCCCAGGGACACAACTGCAGAATATCTGGGGAGAGCGGGATTCGAACCACCAACCATCAGGCTATTAGACGACCTGCTCTACCCCCTGAGCCACTGCCACCACCTTCTACAACTCATCATTGCACCTGAGGCAGAAGACATACCTGCTCAGAACTCAGAACTCAGAAAAGATTTATTGCCAAGTACATTAACAGATTCTGATAACATACGAGGGATTTGACTTGACACAGAAAATGAACCTGCATTTCCGATGACGCGGCGGCATCTGAAACGCGCCTGCCAACAGAAGGGTACAGGTGGCATAAGAATAATACAATAGGAAGGAGCAAAAAAATCATTGATTTCAGAATAGTGGTCACATATGATCAATATTATGATTACAAAGAAAAAAAAGCCCTCAATGCACAATCAGCAGACCAAAAGTTCACAAGACACAGAGAGAGCAGTGTGTGAGTCATCTTATCGTCAGTTGTGTGGATCAGTATGAGTGTAATGTTGAAGTGTGAGTGTTGTATCAGTTAAGAACAACAAGGACTCTTTGGCAGGAGATGTTGTGTCTAACTGCTGGCAGTTTTTGTCCTTGGCCATGCAGCTGCCTGTCCGAAGGCCATGAGCTCAATGTTTTGAAAAAACAAAGACTGCAGATGATCAGGAGGATTTTTGTGAGGGAGCCGGATTAAAGCCGAATGGTACTGAACACAGAGAAAAACTTTATATTCTCTTACAGATTCAGTACATAATCCTTCATTGCTGGGTGTTGAATCTATCTTGGATGTCCTTAAGCGTAATCATGATGTAATCCACCTTCCGAGACAGTTCTCCATTTGTCGCTATCAGGGTCCTCTCCATTTTTTCAATTTGATGGATGCACCTCGCCTGGCCAGCATTTTGATAGGTTGTATCCATCTTCAGCAATTTGCGGTACACCAGGACGATTCCAGATCCAATCAGAACGGTCCCAATCACCATTACAACGAAGACGTAAAGATCTTCTACATCTTCGATAAAAAGATCAGTCAGGCACAAGAGCTTCCAATTACTTGTCTCCCGTAAATAGCCCGCTGGAGCCGTTCCTGCTGGGCAAACAACCTCCCCCGGGGCACTTTTCCTCGTTGAAAAGATAGTGTCAATTGCGTTCAAAGCCCAGCTTATTAATTCCATAATTTCTTTCGATAATCAGCAGTAAAGACGCAGACAGACGACAGCAAGCTGGGATCCAGTTAGTTGGGGGGAAGGAAATAAGTCAGAAGCAAGAGAGAAGCAAAAAAGCGTCTGCTCTCTTTGGAGGCGGAAGTGAGAAAAGCCCACTCATCAGCCAGCGTACTTAGGGAGGTTTCCTCCGTGCAGTCTACGCTGGCTCGTATGGGTATACTTCCCGAGTTTGGACTTGCTGATACACTTATATGATCGTTAACTTGCCGTTAACCATCTCTTTTTCCTTCTTCCCAGGTTGCTGCCATCGTGTAGGTGTGTCGCCGGGACTGCGTGCGGTCTCCTGACCCACCTCACTCTCCTTCAGCACCATCATCCCCCAGTCAGGCACCATCAGCTCCATTCCCCTCCTACCCTACCGGTTCATCTATCTTCCCGCTGGGTCCTGCCGGTCATCCTTGGATTTCCCAAGTAAGTGGCAGTTTGGCTCTCCCATTTTCCCCCTTCCTCTACTCCTAAGCTCACTGCTCTCGTCTTCTCTCCACAGGTCCAATTCCTCTGGCGAGGGACTGTTTCCATAGCTGTGCGCTGTTATTTTGTTGTTTAATCAAAGCTGTCAAACGTGCCCCTCACTGTGGTTCCATCCTGTGTTTAGAATTTAACACGCCATGACAGAACGAGCCAGCCAGGAAGGTAGCTCAGCCGGTGCCTCACCACAGGAGCAGTTGGCTATGGATTGCTTAGTGGTGACTGAGCGGTAGCTCGCTGTGCTGACGCAAAAGGTTTCCAACGTGGCCACTTTATGGTCTGCAGCGCATCCCGCGGTCACCCCCCACCCACCCAGCCTGCTATGCATGCTATGCGCCGTACTTATTCTGTTCCTCTGCCCTCTCCGTACCTGGGGATATGTAAACCTTTTCTCCTCCAACTTCATATGTACTTGGAGCAGGTAGGGGAGGAGTATCCGGGGGATGTAGCCAAAACACAGCTTTTTGTCCTGTTGCTAAGGGATAGAGCCCTGGAGTGGGCCCAGGCCACTCTATACAACCCTGAGGGGCACTGATATTCATTTGATCAATTGGTGGCCGCTTTCACTAGCTCATTTGGTCGGACCGAGCATCAGGGCAATGTCATGAGCCACCTAATGATGCTCCGCCAGGGTACCCGGTTGGTGGCTGAGTACTCGGTGGAGTTCCGGGTTGTGGCATCCGAGTCGGGGTGGAATGAAACTGCTCTATGCAGCATGTTCCTCCATGGCTTGAGCGACCAACTCCGTGATGAATTGGCGGTCCATCCTGTCCCAGAGACGCTCGACGACCTGATAGATCAGGCTGTTGGGCTAGATAATCGACACCGTGAGCGCGCGAGGGAGCGCGGTCCCATCCCTCGTCCGCATGCCAAGTGCATGCCCGCTGTGGTTGCTGAGACCGGTGGTGCAAGGTCTTCACCCGAGCCGATGGAGCTCTCTCGGAGTCTTACCGCTGAGGAGCGTTGGCAGAGGCGAAGGGCTGGCACGTGCATGTACTGTGGTTTGCGCGACCACAGTCTGGACAAGTGCTGCCACTGGCCAAAAGATATGGCCCGTCAGTAACCGCGAGGGTCTGGTGGGTGGGACTTATTCTTCTCCCCCCGGTAAACTGTGTATTTTGCTCCTCGTGCAGTTGCCGTGGGTCGAGAGGAGGGTTGAGGCACTGATTGATTCGGGGTCCAAGGGTAATTTCGTTTCAGCTGCTCTCGTGGAGCAGGTGGGTATCCCCACACGCAAATTGCCCCACAGGCAGCGAGTCACTGCCATCTCTGGCAGCGAGCTCGCGGTGGTTACCCTAAGCACAGTACCTATTCCCATCCTTCTTTCTGGGAACCACCGGGAGGAGCTAAGGTTCCTGGTCCTCCCTGTATCTTCTTCCCCGGTGGTCCTAGGTTACCCATGGCTCCAGAAGCATAGCCCCACAATCAGTTGGGCTCAGAATACCATCTCTGCCTGGAACCCTTTTTGTATGGCCAATTGCATGCGTTCAGCTGACTGCTCCGCATCAATCTCCGTTTCTCCCTCCCGGGCTGAGCCGCCAAACCTTAGCCAAGTCCCTCGGGCTTATTACGATTTAGAGTACAGGCTGTATACATAGTACATAGGCTGTGTTTATAGTACAGGCTGTATACAGGCTGTACTATATGACAATGTAGAGGGTGCGAAGGAAAGGATGTGGAGGCGAGGCACGAGCGTAGGTCAGCACAGATTCTTTATTTACCCTCTAACATGAATACAGCCTGTTGGCCCCAGCGTGGCTGCTGGGGCCCGGTTAGTCATGATGAGAGTAGAAGTTTAAGAGTGAAGAGAGAGAGATGAGGAAGAGCCGCTCTTTTATACCGTCATACAGACAGAGAGAATGCATGGCACATTAGCATATCAATTGTCATCTAATACCATTGGTCAATACACATGATTAGCATGACATTGGTTGGCACCAAGATGCAAGCATTCAGTCCCGTCTGACTTTCTCCTGTGGTTCTTTTGGTTGTGTGTCAATTGTCCTCTGCTTCCTCTGAGCCCCTGCTCGGTGTGAGGCCAGTTCCAGAAGAATGTCCCAGAGGAATGTCTCCCCGCTGTGTTTAGTGTCACCACACCAGGCCCCCCGAACACCCAGAAAGGGCTGTGACCCCCCCCTCCCCCGTTGTTTGGGCTCAAGTCAACGTCAGTGGAGGCTGTAGCGGGGGAGGGGGGTTGCCGCTCCGGTCGAACTGTCTGCTGGTGAGGAGAGTTGGAGGGTCCGTAAGTCTGTGGAGGGAAAGGGGGAGAGGTGGAAAAGTCGGTGATTGTGGAAAATACATAGTCCTTCCAGTGCCACACAAGTAGGCTGCCTTTTTGCAACAGTGGATCAATTTCTTCCTATTTCTATTTACTATCTGGCTTCTCTTGGTAATCTTTCTGATCCAGCGACACCTTATCCATCACGGACGGAGACGGATCGCCCAAATACCTCCTGAGCCGGCAGACGAAGCCGCTGTTTTTAGCAGGATACGTTAGAGACCAGCTGTTAGCACTGAACCGGACCAAGATGCTTGGCCAAGACTTCGACATACCGGGTGAAATAAGACAGAAACAATATGGATGCTGTGCTGGAGCAAGACGGCGGGCAAGAAATATAAGGTACAGACCCGTCCTTCCATCCGTTATTATGGGGAATGTACGGTCGCTACTCAATAAGACTGACAAGCTAGCGGCTATCTCCCGTTACGAGAGCGTTTTCAGAGAGATTAGCATGATGTCGTTTACTGAGACATGGCTAAAAGAACTAGCAACAGATGCTAACATCGAACTTGAGGGTTTCCACTCAATACTGGCAGACCGGACACCAGACAGTGGGAAGGCAAGGGGCGGAGGAGTGATAATGTATGTCAATAACAGCTGGTGCAGACCGGGACGGTTAAACAACATCACTGCAACAAAGACATTGAGTTGCTAGCTGTTAGCATGCGGCCTACCTATCTTCCGAGGTAATACTCACACGTGATCTGCATTGTTATTTATGCAAATCCTACGGCGAACGCTGGAACAGCGTGTGACGCCATTCACTCAGTAACAGGCAGGCTGCTGACAGAACACCCAGATGTTCCTCCTCATCTCAGGTGATTTCAACCATATTTCACTGTCCCCCATTCTGCTCACGTTCACCCAGTATGATACATGCCACACTAGAGACAATAAAACACTGGACTTATTCTATGTAAACACTAAGGACCGGTACACCTCATCACCACTCCCCCCACTCGGGAGATCGGATCACAGCTTGATTCATCTCCAGCCGGTGTACAAACCCCTAGTACACAGACAACCTCTGGTTATGCGCACAGTGAAGTTATTGTCTGAGGAGGCAATGGACACTCTAAAGGACTGTTTTGAAACCACTGCCTGGGAGCAGCTCTGCGATCCACATGGTGAGGACATCAATGGCCTCACTCACACCATCACGGACTACATCAGCTTCTGTGTGGACAACACCGTACCCACCAAGACAATATGGTGTTGCTCGAACAACAAACCCTGGATCAACCCTGAGATTAAAACACTTCTGAAAGAGAAGAAGAGGATCTTCAGGTCGGGGAACAGGGAGATGCTGAAGTCCGTACAGAGGGAGCTGAGGAGGAAGATCAGAGTAGGCAAGGACAGCTTCAGGAAGAAGATGGCGGACAAGCTGCAACAGAGCAACATTGGCGGGGTCTGGAGAAAACTTAAAACCATCTCTGGGCTCCAGAATACCTCCCCCCAGGCCACGGGGGGCAGGGAGTGGGCGAACAATCTGAACCTGTTTTTTAATCGGTTTGACCAACTGCCCTCCCCCCTGACTGCACACCAACCACTGCTGCCTCTAAAGTCATTGAGACCTGCTGTCCACACCCCACTCCACCAACACCCCCCCCACTCCCAGCACACAGTTCCCCAACCTGACCCTCACTAAGACTCAGGTGAGGACGGAGCTGAGGAAGATCAAGGCGAGGAGGGCGTCGGGACCGGACGGCATCAGCACGAAGCTCCTGAAGTCCTGTGCAGACCAGCTGTGTGGGATTGTGGAGCACATCTTCAACCTGAGCCTGAAGCTGGGGAGGGTACCACAGTTGTGGAAAACATCTTGTGTGGTACCTGTACCAAACACTTCCCACCCCAAGACCTGAACAGCTACAGACCAGTGGCCCTGACGTCTTACATGATGAAAACCCTGGAGAGACTGCTCCTTGCTCACCTCCGCCCCCTGGTGGGACCAGCGATGGATCCACTCCAGTTTGCCTACCAGCATGGCATTGGGGTGGAGGATGCAGTGATCTTTCTCCTTCACCGTTCCCTGTCCCACCTGGAGAAGCCCGCGAACCCATTGAGGATCATGTTCTTTGACTTCTCTAGTGCTTTCAGCACCATCCAACCGATGATCCTGAAGGACAAGCTGCTGTGCACAGGGGTAGACCAGCACCTGTCATCATGGATCCTGGACTACCTCACTAACCGGCCACAGTTTGTGAGAATCCGGGATTGTGTGTCCGACACGATCATCGGTAGCACGGGGGCCTCCCTGGGAACGATTTTGGCTCCCTTCCTGTTCACCCTTTATACTGCTGACTTCTCACAGAACACAACACACTGCCATCTACAGAAGTTCTCTGATGACTCTGCGATCGTCGGCCTCATCTCCAACGGAGATGAAGCTGAGTACAGAGGACTTATCCAGGACTTCGTGGACTGGTGCCATCAGAACTGCCTCCAGATCAACGCGAGGAAAACTAAGGAACTGGTGGTGGACTGCCGCAGGCAAGGACAACCCCTCACAACACCAGTAACCATCCAGGGAACAGACATTGAGATGGTGACATCCTACAAGTACCTGGGTGCTCATCTGAACAATAAACTAGACTGGTCACACAATACCGACGCACTCTACAAGAAGGGACAGCGCAGGCTGTTCCTACTGAGGATGCTCAGGTCTTTTGGTGTACAAGGGGTGCTCTTGAAGGCATTCTACGACATGGTGGTGGCATCAGCCATCACTTTTGGAGTGCTCTGCTGGGGCAACGGTATTACAGCAGCCGATAGGACGAGACTGAACAAACTGATCAAGAAAGCTAGCTCTGTCCTGGGGCAATGCCTTGACCCAGTGGAGAAGATAGGAGAGAGAAGGATGGTGGCTAACCTGTCATCTCTGCTCAAGTCCGAGTCCCACCCCATGCAGGACATACTGAACGCACTGAGGAGCTTATTTAGCAGCAGACTACATCATCCTAGGTGCGCAACCGAGAAGTTTCGCAGGTCCTTCCTACCTATGGCTGTCAGACTGTATAACCTAAGCAAGGCTGCTCGCAGAGATAGCAAAAAAATGTGATGACCTAATAGTATTAAATGCAAAAGACGCAACAGACTTACACAAATGGTCCCCTCCAGTATATACAACTAGGACAATATCAGTCGCTACGGAGGGTGCCAATATGTATGGGTACATATTCATACCATGTAGGGTAACTAAATAGACGGTTATGCTGTTTATTCCATCTAGCTACAATGGAATAAACTTCGGGTAGATGGTGGCTCGTCAACCTGGGAAGGTAGCCCATCTAGGGGAAGGTAAACCCTGATTTCAAACCTCCGCTGCCTTGTGGCACACCCGGTCACGGGAAAGGCTTTGGGAGTCAACCCTGAGAAAAAATCCGGAGTCGGAGTCCCTAAGGCAGTTCTCTGTTGTGCTCAACATTGTTCTGGCAGCTCCTGCGATGGCGCTGGTGCCAAACTGTAGCAGCCCTGCTGTTCCTTTGGATTCATCAGTGACGTGGAGAGGGGGGACATGCTGCATGTCAACATCTTGTCCTCCATATGTTCCTGCCCAGGCTTGAATCCTACCAACGCCCAACACTGGAAGGTAGAACACCAGATCACTGGAGAGGACACTCCAGCTTCGCCTTTGGCGTAGACAAAACACGGGGAATGACAGTTACCGGTTATAAGCCACCGCTCAATTGGCGTAGAGCGCGGCGCCAGGGGTTCTTCCCGACGGTGGGAGGGATCATCGGATCTCACTTGACAGCTACCGCCCACCTCAAGCTGGGCAGCCCCCAGCCAATAAGGTGTTGTCCCGCCACAGCTTGCTTTCCTCATTGGGTGCATGGGGATGAGGAGAAGTCCGAACGGCAGGCTGAGAACCTTCTCACCAGGCAAGACAAAAAAACAAAAGAGACCAACTCTAAAACTGGGAACTTGGAACATCCACACTATGATGACAGGACTCACTGCTAACCTCAAGGACATCAACGACACCAGGAAGACTGCCATCATCAATAATGAGCTGAAGAGACTGGAAGTGGATATCGCCACTCTCCAGGAAACACGGTTGCTGACGCAGACACACTGAGAGAGAAGGACTACACGTTCTACTGGCAGGGAAAGGGCAGTGACGAACACAGGGAACACGGAGTGGGCTTTGCAGTGAAGAGCACCTTGCTGAAGATGGTGGAACCGGGCAGCACTGGCTCTGCACGACTCCTCACCCTCCGCCTCAACACCACTCAAGGCCCAGTCACCCTCGTCAGTGTGTATGCCCCAACACTGACAGCCACACCAGAGGCAAAAGACGAGTTCTATGAGAATCTCACAACAGCTGTCAGGATCATCCCCAACTCTGAACAACTCATTCTCCTTGGAGACTTCAATGCCAGAGTGGGTGCTGACCATGACTCCTGGCCCTCCTGTGTTGGACCATTTGGCGTGGGCAGAATGAACGACAACGGACAGCAGATGCTCGAGTTCTGCACATATCACAATCTGTGCATCACAAACTCGTTCTTCAAGACCAAGCCCCAACACAAGGTTTCCTGGCGACATCCGCGCTCAAAGCACTGGCACCAGCTGGACTTGATCCTGACCAGGCGCACCTCACTGAAGAATGTGCTAATCACCCGTTTGTTCCAGAGTGCAGATTGTGACACAGACCATTCATTGGTGTGTTGCAAGGTCAAGCTGCAGCTGAAGAAATTCCATCGTGCTAGACAGCCTGGAAAGGCACGGATTGACACCAGCAAGATGGCCCAACCAGAACTTGTTGAGCAGTTTGTCTCCACCTTTGAGAAGGAACTTGGTGTACCACAAGAAGGAGAATCTGCAAAGCAGAAGTGGGAAGAGCTGCGAAACACCATCCACCGCACAGCCTTGGCTACCTTTGGAAGGAAGACCTCGAAGTCACAGGACTGGTTTGATGCCAAGTTGACCGAGATTACCCCCGTCATTGAAGCCAAGTGCTCAGCACTTGCTGAGTACAAGAAGTACCCAAACGAGAAGAATCTCCAGATTCTCAGGGCTGCGAGAAGCAAAGTTCAGCAGACTGCTCGGCGCTGTGCCAACGAGTACTGGACTCAGCTCAGCCAAGACATTCAAACCGCTGCCATAACAGGGAACATCCGTGGTATGTACGATGGCATCAAGAAAGCACTTGGTCCGGCTCAGAGCAAGACGGCCCCTCAAATCCTCCACTGGGGAGATGATCACAGAAAAGAACAAGCAGATGGAGAGATGGGTGGAACACTACTCCGACCTCTACTCCAGACAGAACACCGTGACACCGTCAGCCCTTGATGCCATCGACTACCTGCCATCCATGGATGAACTTGACGCTGAGCCAACCATCGACGAACTCAGCAAGGCCATTGATAGCTTGGCCGCTGGCAAGGCACCCGGCAACGACGGCATACCCCCTGACTTGATCAAGCACTGCAAGACCGCCCTACTGCTGCCATTGCATGACGTCCTCTGCCAGTGCTGGAAGGAAGGTTCCGTACCACAGGACATGAGGGACACCAAGATCATCACCCTCTACAAAAACAAAGTGGAGAGAAGCGACTGCAACAACTACAGGGGCATCTCCCTCCTCAGCGTTGTTGGCAAAGTCTACGCACGAGTTGTTCTCGTTCGTCTACAGAAGCTTGCCGAACGTGTCTACCCCGAGTCTCAGTGTGGCTTCCGCGCTGAGTGATCGATGGTAGACATGATATTCTCCATCCGCCAACTCCAGGAGAAATGCAGAGAACAGAACATACCCCTGTACGTCGCCTTCATCGACCTCACCAAAGCGTTCGATCTGGTCAGCAGAGAGGGCCTTTTCAACATCCTGCCAAAGATAGGATGCCCACCAAAGTTGCAAAGCCTCATCGAATCATTTCACACCAACATGCAGGGGATAGTGCAGCACGACGGCAACGTCTCTGAGCCATTCAACATACGCAATGGAGTGAAACAGGGCTGTGTACTTTCCTACCTCTATGGGATTTTCTTTGCTATGCTCCTGAGGTATGCCTTCAGCACAGCAACAGAGGGAATCTACCTGCACACAAGATCTGACGGCAGGCTTTTCAACCTCGCCCGCCTGAAAGCCAGAACCAAAGTATGCGAGGCTCTAATCAGAGACATGCTGTTCGTAGACGACGCTGCAGTCGCAACCCACACACAGCAGGAGCTTCAGACCCTAATGGACCGCTTCTCCCAGGCATGCAAGGACTTTGGGCTTACCATCAGCCTGAAGAAGACTAACGTCTTGGCGCAAGGCATGGAAGCACCACCAACCATCACCATCGACGGCTACGAGCTGAAGGTCGTGAATCAGTTCACGTACCTGGGGTCCACGATCAGCAACAACCTCTCCCTTGATACAGAGATCGACAAGAGGATTGGAAAATCAGCCTTCACACTCGCTCGCCTCACCACACGAGTGTGGGAGAATCCCAAACTCTCTGTCAAGACGAAGATGGCAGTGTACAACGCCTGCATCATCAGCACACTGCTCTATGGGAGTGAGACATGGACAACATATGCCCGGCAGGAAAAGAGACTGAACTCCTTCCACTTGCACTGCATTTGCCACATCCTGGACATATCCTGGCAGGACAAAGTGCCCAACACAGAAGTTCTGTCCCGCGCCGGCCTTCCCTCCATGTTCACTCTACTCAGGTAGCACAGGCTCCGCTGGCTAGGCCACGTTCACCGTAGGGAGGATGGCAGAATCCCCAAAGACGTCCTCTACGGAGAACTGGCGACTGGCAGGAGAGATGTTGGCCGCCCACAGCTGCGCTTTAGAGACGTCTGCAAGAGAGACATGAAGGCCCTGGAGATCAACACAGAGCGCTGGGAGGACCTTGCAACGGACCGCTCCAAATGGAGAGGCACCCTGACCAGACAGCTCAAGGCTGGTGAAGAGAGACTGACTGCTGCAGCAGATGAAAAAAGGACCCGCAGGAAGAACCGCCACAGACCCAGCAGCACGGAGACCACCCACAAGTGCGACCTGTGTGACAGGGACTGCCATTCGTGCATCGGCCTGTTCAGCTATAGGCAGTGCTGCTCCAGCAGAGTAGACGTTTAGGATTCTTTTTCCATGGTCATCATAGACCGATGGAGGCCGACGACGACGACAATGCTCCGCACTGTGTATATATATTTATATATTTATGTCTACATATGTATATTCAGTGCTCTTATTTTCTTATCTTCTAAATTATTGCTCTGAGTGTTGCTGTCCCTGTACTGTTGCAATCCTGGAATTTCCCCATTGTGGGACTAATAAAGGCTTATCTTATCTTATCTTATAGTTTATAGTTTATAGTATATAGTTTTGGAGTGGTCTGCTGGGGCAGTGGCATTACTGCAGCCGATAGGAAGAGACTGAACAAACTGATCAAGAAAGCTTGCTCTGTCCTGGGGCAGCGCCTTGACACAGTGGAGGAGATGGGAGAGAGAAGGATGGTGGCTAAACTGTCCTCTCTGCTGGAGTCCGAGTTCCACCCTATGCAGGACATACTGAATGCACTGAGGAGCTCATTTAGCAGCAGACTACATCATCCCAGGTGCACAACCGAGAGGTTTCGCAGGTCCTTCCTACCAACGGCTGTCAGACTGTACAACCTAAGCAGGGCTGCTCGCAGAGATAGCAAAAAGACGTAACAAACTAATAGTTTTTTGAATGCAAAAGATGCAATAGGCTTACACAATGGTCCCCTCCGGCATACAACTAGGAAAATACCGGTCGCTATGGAGAGTGAGAATATGTATGGGCACATAATCATACCATGTAGGATAACTAAGTAGACGGTTATGCTGTTTCATCCCATTTAGCAACAATGCTCTGCACTGTGTGTGTTTATATATTTACATATTTATTCCATCTAGCTACAATGCTCCGCACTGTGTGTTTATATATCTACATATTATTCTATCTAGCTACATTGCTCCGCACTGTGTGTTTACATATTCATATATTTATTCCATCCAGCAACAATGCTCTGCACTGTGTGTCTGTGTGTGTCTGTGTATATATATATTTTATAGTAATATGTACATATGTATATTAGCTGCTCTTGCTTGCTTGTTTTTTTTCTTGCCTTCTGATTGTTGCTCTGAGTGTTGCTATCCCTGTGCTGTTACAATCCTGGAATTTCCCCGTTGTGGGACTAATAAAGGCTTATCTTATCTTATCTTATCTTATCTTATAGTATTTCTGGCCCGGAGAGAGAGGTGATGAAGCGGTACATAAAGGAGTCACTGAACGCCGGCCTCATTCGACCATCTTTGGCTCCACTCTGGGCCGAGTTCTTCTTCGTCGGGAAGAAGGATGGCTCACTGCGCTCGTGTATCGACTACTGGGAGCTTAACGCCATTACAATTAAAGACAAATGCTCTCTGCCTTTAATCAATTCAGCATTCAAGCTCCTTCAGAGCTCATGGGTTTTCACCAAGTTAGACCTCAGAAACGCGTACCATTTGATTCGCATTCGCGAGGGCAATGAATGGAAGACGGCATTTAAAACACACCTGGGCCAGTTCATATACCTAGTGATGCCATTAGGGCTCACCACCGCCCCTGCCATCTTCCAATAGATAATTAACGACATCCTCCGCGACATGCTCCATCAATTCATGTTTGTCTATCTTGATGATATTTTGATTTTCTCCCGCTCGCCAGAGGAACACGAGGTCCACGTGAGAGCCATTTTACAATGGCTCTTAGAGAACCAGCTGTTCATGAAGGCTGAGAAGTGTGAGTTTTTGACACCATCTACCACCTTCTTGGGCTTCATCATGTGACGGGGAGCTGATTGCCGATCCGGCCAAGGTAAAGGCAATGTTGAATTGGCCTACACCCCACTCCCATAGGGAGCTTCCTCGGCTTTGTGAATTTTTATCGCAGGTTCATCAGGAACTATAGTGGGATAGGACTGCCTTTAACGCAGCTGACCTCGGTTAAAGTCCCCTTTCGGTGGACTGAGGCAGCTGAACTGGCGTTTAATAAATTAAAGTGCTAGTTCACTGACAATCCTATCTTGGCCCAGGTCAACACGCAGCTCCCGTTCGTCCTCAAGGTGGATGTGTCTGATTTGGGGGTTGGCACTGTGCTGTCACAGCGCACGCCCCCTGATCAGAAGCTCCACCTATGCACATATTTCTCCCGGCGGCTTTCGCCAGCCGAGAGGAATTATGGCATAGGGGACAGAGAGCTGCTGGCCATTAAGTTGGCACTAGAGGAGTGGAGACACTGGCTTGAAGGTGCAGTTCACCCCATCGTCATGTGGACTGACCATAAGAACCCTGAGTACTTGTGGTTCGCCCACCAGCTGAATGCCAGGCAGGCTCGCTGGTCATTATTTTTCCAGCGATTTGACTTTACCATCACATACCAGCCTGGCACCTGGAATACCAAACTGGATGCGCTCTCACGCCAGTTTGACTCCGGGGACGTAGATCTTCCCCCCCAACCATCGTGCCACTGGCAGGCATTATCGGAGCCCTTACTTGAGATATTGAGTGGATGGTCCGCAAGGCCCAGTCCCAGGAGCCTGTGCCGGTAAGGTACCCCCGGAACCGTCTATACATCCCGGCTGCCCTCAGCAGCGACGTCATCCAGTGGGGCCATACTAGCCACTTTGCCTTCCATCCTGGCATCGGCTGGACTATAGATTTCATCAAGCAGGTGTTCTGGGGGCCAACACTGCAGCGTGACATTCAAGAGTATGTCAGAGCCTGTCAGACGTGTGTCCGGGGGAAGACTGACTCCTCCCCCCGGTCGTGACTTCTTCATCCCCTCCCCATCCCTGGCCGGCCGTGGTCCCACATCGCCGTGGACTTCGTTACCGGGTTACCTTCCTCCCACGGCAAGACTGTCATTCTTACAGTTGTGGATCGGTTTTCCAAGGCGGTCCATCTGGTGGCCCTCCCCGAGCTTCCGTCAGCCCTGAAGACAGCAGCCATCCTCACGGACCATGTGATCCGGACCCACGGCATCCCTGTGGAAATTGTGTCTGACCGGGTTCTGCAATTTACGTCCCAGGTCTGGAGAGCCTTTTGCTAGGGACGATGGTGAGCCTCTCCTCTGGAAACCATCCCAAAAGTAACGGGCAGGCTGAGTGCTCCAACCAGTCCCTGGAGGCTGCCTTGCGGTGCATAGCAGCCAACAATCCCTCCTCCTGGAGGTACACACCTGACCTGGGTAGAATACTCATTGAACTCTGCGGTGTCCTCCGCCACCGGATTGACTCCCTTCAAAGCATCATTGGGGTACATGCCCCCCCCCCTTTCCCTTGACCAAGAGGGAGGTTTCAGGGCCAACCGTGGGGTCCCATGCCCGGTGCTGCCAACGTGTCTGGAGGGCAACTCGGGCCACCCTGGTCCGCACCACCGAATGCACCCGGGCCGCCGCCAATCGGAGGCGGGTCCCGGCCCCCAAGTACGCCGTGGGACAGCTGGTCTGGCTGGTGGCTAGCCAGATTCCTTTGAAGACCAACACCAAGAAGCTGTCCCCCCCACTTCCTCGGGCCATTCCCCATTGCCTGGGTCGTCAACGACGCGTCAGTACGGCTCCGGCTGCCTGCAACCCTGCGGGTGAACCCCACCTTTCACGTCAGTCACATAAAGCCCCTCTCGACCAGTCCCCTGTGCCCCGCCCCGAGCCTCCTCCTCCTCCTCCCCACATCATCGATGGCCATCCCACCCACAAGGTTCAGCGTATCCTGGATGTCCGTCGCAGGGATCGGGGCCTGCAATACCTCATCAATTGGGAGGTTTACAAGCCGGAGGAGCAATCCTAGACGCCATCGTCTCGGGTATTGGACAAGGAGATGCTCTGGGCTTTCCACCATGCTCACCTGGACAAGCCCTCCGGTCTGCCAGGAGGCATCCCTAGAAGGGGGGGGGGGCCTTGTCATGGGCAGCAGGAGCGCGCCCCTCCCCTCTGGTCTCACCTTCTACAACTCATCATTGCACGTGAGGCAGAAGACACACCTGCACCCGCTCATCAGCCAGCGTACTTAGGGAGGTTTCCTCCGTGCAGTCTACGCTGGCTCATCTGGGTATACTGCCCGAGTTCGGACTTGCTGATACACTTATATGATCATTAACACACCATTAACCATCTTCTTTTCCTTCTCCCCAGGTTGCTGCCATCATGTAGGTGTGTCGCCGGGACTGCGCGCGGTCTCCTGACCCACCTCACTCTCCTTCAGCACCATCATCCCCCAGTCAGGCACCATCAGCTCCATTCCTCTCCTACCCTACCGGTTCATCTATCTTCCTGCTGGGTCCTACCGGTCATCCCTTGATTTCCCAAGTAAGTGGCAATTTGGCTCTCCCATTTTCTCCCTTACTTTACTCCTAAGCTCACTGCTCTCCTCTTCTCTCCACAGGTCCAATTCCTCTGGTGAGTGACTGTTTCCATAGCTGTGCGCTGTTATTTTGTCATTTAATCAAAGCTGTTAAATGTGCCCCTCACTGTGGTTCCATCCTGTGCTTGGTATCGTGCGCGTGAGCTGTCTAGAATTTAACATGCCATGACAGTATATACAGTATGTACATACAGTATGTATATTCACTGCTCTTTTTATCTGATCTGCTAAATTATTGCTCTGAGTGTTGCTATCCCTGTGCTTTTGCAATCCTGGAATTTCCCCATTGTGGGATTAATAAAGGCTTATCTTATCTTATCTTATTACATCTGGCATAAAAGTAGCACAGCGTTTCAGAAAAGAATCATCATACCAACAGTAAAATATGGTGGTGGTAGTGTAATGGTCAGGGGCTGTTTTGCTGCTTCAGGACCTGAAAGACTTGCTGTGGTAAATGGAACCATGAATTCTGCTGTCTACCAAAAAATCCTGAAGAAGAATGTCTGGCCATCTTTTCATGACCTCAAGCTGAAGCGTATTTGGGTTCTGCAGCAGGACAATGATCCAAAACACACCAGCAAGTCCACCTCTGAATGGCTTAAGAAAAAAAAATGAAGACTTTTGAGTGGCCTAGTCAAAGTCCTGACCTAAATCTGATAGAGATGCTGTGGCATGACCTTAAAAAGGCGGTTCATGCTGGAAAACCCTCCAGTGAGGCTGAATTACAACAATTCTGCAATGATGAGTTTGCAAAACTTCCTCCACAGCGCTGTGAAAGACTCATTGCCAGTTATTTGATTGCAGTTGTTGCTTGTAAGGGTGGCCCAACCAGTTATTAGGTTTAGGGGGCATTCACTTTTTCACACAGGGCCATGTAGGTTTGGATTTTTTCCCTTTAATAATAAACACCTTCATTTAAAAACTGCATTTTGTGTTTACTTGTGTGAGCTTTGTCTCATATATAAATTTGTTTGATGATCTGAAACATTTAAGTGTGACAAACATAAAAAAAGAGAAATCAGGAAGGGGGCAAACACTTTTTCACACCACTGTATCTATTCTTCAGTAAACGGACTGTTCCACAATGTTCTGGTGAAAGAATGCATCAAGAAAAAACAAAAGTCGGACCACTGAAGAGGCCTCATGAGAACTGTAAAGGGTCTGTTTTTAGAGGAGATTCTAGAGAGGTTCTCTTGTTCCACAGCCCAGTTTAAAAAGCCCAGGCAGACATCTTTGTAGAAAATGTGTTTAGCATTTAAACACATTTCTTCTTCTGGGTTCTGTCAGCCTGCATGAAAACTTGACTTCAGTGTAGATTTTCTAGGTCTTACAAAATGTGAGAAAATTAATTTTTGTTTTTATCATTTGATGGTGTTGACAGAAAAAAGTGATGGAAAGGAAAAAAGCAGATTAAAAAAAAGAAAAGGGGTGAGAGGGCATATCAAATCAAATCTTTCTTCCTGCACCTTTTCGTTCACTGTTCATGGAGTCGTTATTGAGATGTGTTAATTGACTGTTGATGTGGACGGAATAAATCAAAGCATAGACTGGCTGCACGGTGGCGCAGTGGTTTAGCACTGTGGCAGCACAGTTTTACCCTCGGCCGGGGGACCGCGGGGATCATGAGATCGTGGGTTCGATCCCAGCCCCCGACCAACAGTGAGCTGTGTGGAGTTTGCATGTTCTCCCCGTGTTGCGCGGGTTTACTCCGGGATTTCTCCGGTTTCCTCCCGCACACCAAAAACATGTAGGTTTAGGGCGCTCGCGCACGCAGCGACCAGTAGCCGGTGGCTTGTCACCAGACTGCAAACCAAATCTACCTACGGGTACAAATAAGTAACAAAAAAAAAATAAAAAAAAAAAAATAGACAGGTAGTCCAGGAATTTAATTTGTCTGAGCACCAGCTTTATTGTTCAGCTTTGACACTGGGACAGTAGAGCAGAAAGTCGAGCAGAAATTCATACAAAAAGAGGAAGCAGAACCCAGATGAGCCAACAGAGTGTTTCCTAATCAGCAGCTTTGCAAACATTAAGAAAAGACTCAGAAGGTCAGCTGGCAGTGATGTGGGGTCATATAAAGGTAAATATCAGCATTTCTCTATTTCAGTCATCAGATGGGGTCAGGTTTTTATCTTCTGGTTTCTACGGCAGCTGATGACAACTGCCAGTAAAGCGGCTGATTTCACAACAATCTGCAGATGACGGATCTGATCAGCTTCAGTCGTTCCTGAACAGTCATCTCAGTAACGGTGGTCAAACCCCGGTCACCACACCAGGCTGGCCCTGATCCAACACTGATCTACTGAGACCCTCAATGACAGCGGCAGCATGGTGGTGCTGTGGTTAGCAGCACTGTCTCATGTTTCACAGGCTCAAATCCCCCAGCCAGCAGGGCCTCTCTCTGTCTGGAGTTTGAATGTTCTCTCCGTGCTTGTGTGGGTTTTCTCTGGGTGCTCTGGTTTCCTCCCACAGCCCAAAAACATGCAGGTTAGGTTAACTGAAGGCTCTGCATTGGCCCTAAGTGTGAATGTTTGTGAAAGGGTTGGTGCTGCACTGTGGACGCCCTGGAATGTGAAAAGTCCCCGTTCTTCTCTTTGTAATCCCCAGTCTGTGTATCACACTCAGTGCTGGTGTTTGGTGCCTCATTTATGCCCTGAAAGGGGGATACATAACAATTACATGTCATCTACCCCTCATGGATCGTCATCCTATGGTGGTGGGGGGTTTGCGTGCCCTAGTGAACCCAGGAGCTTTGTTGTCCGGGGCAGCTTTCCTCTTTTAGGGTCACCCAAGATAAACTGGTCCTGGGTGAAGGGCCAGACTAAGAACAATCCAACAGACTCTCATGATGAATGTTAGACCAAGAATTCAGTGTATCGCACCCGGTATGGGGTTACCAGGGCCCCACCCTGGAGCCAGGCCTTGGGGAGGGTCTCGAATGGCTAGCGCCTTGTGGCCGGGGTTTCTGTCCATGGGACACGGCTGGGCTTAGCCTGAAGGAGTTACATGGGTCTGCCCTCCAGTGGGATCACCACCTGCAGGAGGGGCCATGGGGGTCCGGTGCTATGTGGATCAGGTGGTGGTCGAAGACAGAGGCCTTGGCGGTCTGATCCCAGGCTTCCTAATGTGGCTTTTGGGACGTGGAATGTCACTTCTCTGGTGGGAAGGAGCCTGAGCTGGTGTATGAGGTTGAGAGATACCAGCAAGATATAGGCGGCCTCACCTCAACATACAGCTCTGGTTCTGGAACCGGTCTCCTGGAGAGGGGCTGGAGCTTGGCCTACTCTGGAGCTTCCCCCGGTCAGAGGCGACTAGCAGAGGTGGGCGTTCTTGTATCCCCCTACCTTACTGCCTCTATAGTGAAGTTTTCCCTGGTAGATGAAAGGGTCGTTTCCCTGTGCCTTCAGGTTCAATTCAATTCAGTTCAATTCAACTTTATTTATAAGATAAGATAAGATAAGATAAGCCTTTATTAGTCCCACAACGGGGAAATTCCAGGATTGCAACAGCACAGGGATAGCAACACTCAGAGCAACAATCAGAAGGCAAAAAAAAAGCAAGCAAGAGCAGCTAATATACATATGTACATATTACGATAAAATATATATATACACACACACACACACAGACACACAGTGCAGAGCATTGTAGCTGGATGGAATAAATATATGAATATATGAACACACAGTGCAGAGCATTGTAGCTAGATGGAATAAATATGTAAATATATAAACACCCACAGTATGGAGCATTGCAGCTAGGTGGAATAAATATGCAAGTATATAAACACACACAGTGCGGAGCAATGTAGCTAGATGGAATAATATGTAGATATATAAAAACACAGTGCGGAGCATTGTAGCTAGATGGAATAAATATATAGATATATAAATATAAACACACCCAGTGCAGAGCATTGTAGCTAGATGGAATAAGTATGTAAATATATAAACACACACAGTGCAGAGCATTGTTGCTAGGTGGGCTATATATAGCACCATTTCACAACAACGGTCATCTCAAAGCACTTTCAACTGTAGGGGAAACCCCCACAAATGCAAAAAGACCCCAGCAATCACGTGATCCCCTGTGAGCAAGCGCTTGGTGATGGTGGAGAATAAAAACTCGCTTTTAACAGGAAGAAACTTCCAGCAGAACCAGGCTCAGGGAGGGGCAGTCATCTGCTGTGACTGGCTGGGGGGTGAGGGGATAGAGAAGATGAAAATAACCCTGTACTGTCAGACCATTGTCTGTTAACCTTTGATTTTACTATTTCTGACTATTTGGCTCCAAAAAAAAAATATTACTACAGTAGATGCCTCTCAGGTGATGTTGTTACAAAAATTTATGCAGATTGTTTCCTCTATGCCATGTGTCAACACAATGGAAATAAACTATAGACAGCTTGCTCCTTCTGTAATTGATAGCATGGTAGATAGTGTTACAGCTTCTCTGCATCAGACTGTAGACATGATGGCCCCCTCAAAAAAGAAAAAGTTCTAATCAGAGATTTCTAACTCCTTGGTTCAACACAGAAACTCGTAGCTTAAAACAGAAGACTTGTCAGTTAGAAAGAAAATGGCGCTCCACTAATTTAGATGAAATCTATTTAGCTTGGAGAAATCATCTTTTAATTTATAAAAAATCTCTTAGAAAAGCTAGAACGAGTTATTATTCTGCATTAATAGAAGATAACAAGAATAATCCCAGGTTTCTTTTCAGCACTGTAGCCAGGCTGACAAAGAGTCAGGACTCTGTCAATCCTAGCATTCCCTTAGAGCTTACTAGTCAGGACTTTATGAACTTTTTCAATAATAAAATTTCATCCATCAGAGATAAAATCAATCAGATTCTTCCCACCATTAACTTAAATACTGTAACTACTACAACTCCTTCAATTGATGTCTGTCTTGATGAGTTTACTCCAATTGACCTTTTAGAGTTAGACAAAATAGTTTCCTCATCCAAGCCTTCAGAATCAGAATCAGAATCAGAATCAGGTTTATTGCCATTGTTCATGTAGTACACAAACTAGGAATTTGTCTCGGTGCAACTTGTCTTGTAGACCCTATTCCTACCAGGTTGTTTAAAGAAGTCTTCCGACTTATTGGTAGCTTTATTCTTCATATAATCAATTCTTCATTAACTTGAGGCCATGTACCGCAGGCTTTTAAAACGGCTGTAATGAAACCTTTACTCAGGAGCTTTAGCTAACTATAGACCAATCTCTAATCTCCCTTTCATTTCAAAACTCTTAGAAAGAGTTGTGGCTATGCAATTATTTGACCATCTGCAGGGAAATGGTTTACTTGAAGAGTTTCAATCTGGGTTTAGAATCCATCATAGTGCTGAAACTGTCTTAGTGAAGGTCACTAATGACCTCCTCTTCGCATCTGGTGATGGACTGGTTTCTGTACTTGTCCTTTTAGACCTTAGGTTCAGGTTCAGGTTACTTTATTTGTACACGTAGGTAGATTTGTCCTTAGTGCAGCTTTTGATACTATTGGTCATAATATTCTACTTGATAGATTAGAATACTATGTTGGACTTAATGGAAGTAAGTAATACCAAGTAAGAATCTCTTACCTTCTCCTTCCAGTCTCCTCCCCTGTGCACAGGTGGATTTCCCGGCAGCGGGCTCCTTCCTCCAGCCACCGTCTCCTCGCTGCTGCATCAGGCGCTCCAGGTTGCTGTCTACCGGGCTACGCCCTTGCTATGCCAGCCACCTGCCCAAACCAAGTAAGCCAGTAGTCATTGTCATATCTCCTGTGTTGGTGTGGTGCCCGTTACCCTTCTCCCTCTGCTTCTCCCATAGGGTTGTCCGGCTGAACGGCTTCCTGCCCCCGTGCCTGACGCAGACGCCATCACCAACACATACACATCTCATATACACGCACTCATACACACTTGTTGTCAATAAAGCTGTTAAATCTACCCTGAGCCTGCGTGTGTGTCTCCTGAGCCGTGCATTATGTCAGTACGGCTTCAGCAGAGCGGCTCGGCAGACAGCGGGCTCGCACGCCGCCTTTCCACTCTTGAGGCTCGGGTGGATCTAATAGCCCACCAACAACAGGTGATTTTAAATCAATTAAGCATAATAACTAACCGATTGGACCGCTTGGACCCCCAACAGCCGTTCCCCCCGGCCCGTCTGGGTGGCGTGGCTCCTGCTGCTCCAGCGGCCATCCAGCCTGCTCCGGCGGCACCGGCACGGCTCACACTTACTCCGACCCCCGCCCGCTTTAGCGGTAAGCTCGGTGGAGCGCGGGGGTTTATCATGCAGTGTGAGTCCGTGTTTCACCGCGTGCCCGGAGACTTTCCCTCAGACCATAGCTGGATTGGCTACATAGGGAACCTCTTGGAGGGGCGAGCGCTTACCTGGGCTTACGCCGTTATGGCGAAGCCCAGTTACGCCACCCTCACCTATGGCCAATTCGTGAGACTGTTTCTGGAAGTGTTCGATCATTCGCGTACAGAGAGCGTTCAGGTCGATCGTCTTCTCAGCCTTCAGCAGGGAAGCCGGTCGGCAGCTGACTATGTGATCGACTTCTGGGTCGTTGCGGAGGAGGTTGGCTGGGGAGAACATTCTCTCTGTGGCATCTTCCTTCGCAGTCTCAGGGGAAGTCTGAGGGATGAACTGGCTGGACGGGATATCCCGGAGACATTAGCGGAGCTAACTTCCCTTGCCATCAGCTTGGATAACAGGTTGCGCGAGCGTGCCTCGGAGCGGAAGTCTTCTTCTTCTCGCCCTCGAGGTGCCTCGTTTCGCCTGCCCCAAGCTTGCCCCCTGGCGTTGCCGTCACCGGGTTACTCCGAGGAGTCGGAGCCGATGGTGACAGGCTGGACAAAGCTCCCCCCAGCGAAGAAACAACACCGCCGTGAGTTGGGTCTCTGTATGTATTGCGGAGACAGCCAACACACGGTGGAGCTTTGTCCACAAAAGCCAAACGGGGAGGTCCGCGAGTCATTGTAGGGGGCCTTGCGGACGCTAATCGGTTAACTCCCCTCACTCAATTGATGCTGCCCATCCGATTCTGTCATAATCCCACAGGGCACCTCACTCATGCACTGGTGGACTCAGGCGCGGAGGGAAGCTTTATTTCACAGAGCCTGGCAACCCAATTGGGCATCCGTTGCCAAACCCTCAAGTCTCCTCTCGCCCTAGTCAATCTCTCCCATGTTTCCCTGGGAAAAATAACACACCAGACCATCCCCATCCCAGTAATTCTCTCTGGAAACCATCGGGAGGAGATCTCCTTTTACGTCCTACCAAATTCAGTGTCACCCGTCATTCTTGGATACCCATGGCTCCGCCTCCACAATCCTGTCCTGGACTGGAAGTCCACCAGAGTGTCCGCCTGGAGCTCCTTCTGTATGAGCACCTGCCTTCAATCCGCTGCCTGCGCCCCGTCCTCTCCTCCTACTCCCAAGGATGCCGCGCCCCCGGATCTCACCCTGGTGCCCTCGGAGTTCCATGACCTGGGTATGGTTTTCAGCAAATCCAAGGCGATGTCTCTTCCTCTGCACCGTCCCTACGACTGCGCTATAAACATCCGCCAGGGGGCACCCTTACCCTCGGGACGTCTCTACAGCCTGTCTGCGCCGGAGAAGGAGGCCATGAATACTTATCTGAAGGAGTCGCTGAGTGCTGGAATTATCCGTCCCTCATCACCATTAGGCGCTGGATTTTTCTTCGTGGGCAAGAAGGATGGCTCCCTTCGTCCCTGTATTGACTACCGTGCCCTAAATGACATCACAGAGAAGGACCGCTACACCTTGCCCCTAATGGACACCGCCTTCCACTCCCTCCAGGGGGTGACTTGGTTCACGAAGCTGGATCTTCGCAGCGCATACCACCTCGTCCGGATCCGGGAGGGAGACGAGTGGAAGACAGCCTTCCGTACCCCGAACGGCCATTTCGAATACCTGGTTATGCCGTTCGGGTTGACCAACGCTCCAGCCGTCTTTCAGCGCCTTATTAATGACGTCCTCTGGGATTTCATCGGCCTGTTTGTGTTCGTCTATCTGGATGATATCCTCATCTTCTCCAGATCCAGGGACGAGCACCGGGTCCACGTGAGGCGGGTCCTTCAGAGGCTGCTGGAGAACCGGTTATATGTCAAGGCAGAGAAATGTGAATTTTACGCCAAGACTACGTCCTTCCTCGGGTTCGTCATCTCTCATGACCAGGTGCTCCCGGACCCAGCGAAGGTTAAAGCGGTGGTAGAGTGGCCCACTCCTACATCAAGGAAGCAGGTACAACAGTTTATTGGGTTTGCCAATTTCTACCGCCGCTTTGTCCCGAACTTTGGAGCCATCATCGGTCCTCTGACCCGCCTCACCTCCCCTAAGACCCCGTTCCGGTGGACTGAAGAGGCCGCAGCTGCTTTCCAGGCGCTGAAGGCAGAGTTCTCCTCCTCCTGGGTCCTCAGCCAAGTCGACCCCGCGCTGCAGTGCATTGTTGAAGTGGACGCTTCGGACACGGGGGTGGGGGCGGTGTTGTCTCAGCGGTCACCTACCGATGGGATCAAACAGCCCTGCGCCTTCTTCTCTCGGCGCTTGTCCCCGGCGGAACGTAATTACGACGTGGGGGACAGAGAGCTCCTCGCCATCAAGCTCGTGCTTCAGGAGTGGCGCCACTGGCTAGAGGGGGCTGCCCTGCCATTCGTGGTTCTCACGACCACAAGAACTTGGAATATTTAAGATCTGCCAAACGTCTGAACGCCCGCCAGGCGCGTTGGTCCTTGTTCTTCGCCAGGTTCCGCTTTAACATCACCTTTAGGCCTGGCTCCAAGAACGGCCTACCCGACGCCCTCTCTAGGCAATTTGCCCCTGAGGCATCAGAAGACGCAGTCCACACCATCTTGCCCAGGTCATGCATCGTGGGGGCCGTCTCGTGGGACATCGAAAGCAAGATCCGGAATGGAACCGGACCCTGGCAGCGGACCGGAGGGGAGGCTTTTTGTGCCGTCCACGGTCCGGGGGGAGGTCATCCACTGGCTTCACACATCTAAGCTCACCTGCCATCCTGGATCCTCCCGGATGATCGACCTACTCCAACGATCCTTTTGGTGGCCGGGTCTGCGGAGGGACCCTGCCCGCTATGCCCAGGCCTGCCCCGTCTGCGCCACCAGCAAATCAGGTAACGCCCCCCCCGCGGGCCTGCTCCAGCCCCTGCCCGTCCCCAGCAGGCCCTGGTCGCATATCGCCCTGGACTTCGTCACCGGTCTCCCTGTCTCCAACACCTTCGACACAGTCCTGACCATCGTAGATCGTTTCTCCAAGGCCGCTCACTTCATCCCATTACGGGGGCTTCCATCTGCGTTGGAGACGGCGGACCTCCTCATCCAGCACGTGGTCAGGCTGCACGGGATTCCGGTAGACGTGGTCTCGGACCGGGGGCCCCAGTTTTCCTCGGAGGTTTGGAGGTCCTTCTGCAACGCCCTGGGAGCCAAGGTAAGCCTCTCCTCCGGCCATCACCCCCAATCCAACGGGCAATGTGAGCGGACCAATCAGGAGCTGGAGGCTGCGCTCCGTTGCGTCACCACATCCAAGCCTGCATCCTGGAGCACACACCTCGCCTGGGTGGAGTACGGCCATAACACCGCCCGCTCTTCTGCTACCGGGATGTCTCCATTTAAGGCATCCCTAGGCTACGATCCCCCTCTGTTCCCTACGCAGGAGAGTGAGTTGACTGTCCCTTCAGTTCGGGCGCACCTCAGGTGGTGCCGTTCCATCTGGGCTTCGGCGCGCAGCGCACTTTTACACACAGCGGAGCGCAACAAGTCTACGGCGGACCGGCACAGGAGACCTGCCCCTGCCTATCAGGTAGGCCAACGTGTCTACGTGTCTACTCAGGACGTCGTTTTAAAGGGTGAGAGGAGAAAGTTGGCACAGCGTTTTATGGGCCCATACCCCATCACCAGGATTATCAGCCCGGTGGCTGTGCGTGTGGCTATTCCCCCCTCCCTCTGCATCCATCCCACCTTCCACGTCTCCAAGGTGAAACTGGCAGTCTCCGACCCCCTTTGCCCTCCCCCTGCAGCGCAACCCGCGCCCCGGATGATTGATGGCCATCCGGCCTGGCCAGTCTCTTCCATCCTGGACTCTCGGCGCCGGGGTCGCGGGTTACAGTACCTAGTGGATCGGGAGGGCTACAGACCTGAACATAGGCAATGGGTGCCCTCTTCGTTTGTGTTGGATCCGTCCCTCATCACTGAGTTCCACCGAACGCACCCGGAGAAACCATCGCCAGGAGGCGCTGCTAGAGGGGGGAGTACTGTCACGTCTCGCCGCTCATCAGCGGCGCCAGCTGTGCGCACACCTGCGCCTCGTCAGCGGCGAGGGATTTAAGCCGCCTCGCCCTGGGCTTCGGCCTGAAGCCGTCTGTTCTCATCGGCATCTCTTGCTGCAAGGAATCCCCTTCACCGAGCAAGATACCAAGTAAGAATCTCTTACCTTCTCCTTCCAGTCTCCTCCCCTGTGCACAGGTGGATTTCCCGGCGGCGGACTACTTCCTCCAGCCACCGTCTCCTCGCTGCTGCATCAGGCGCTCCAGGTTCGTGTCTACTGGGCTACGCCCTTGCTACGCCAGCCACCTGCCCAAACCAAGTAAGCCAGTAGTCATTGTCATATCTCCTGTGTTGGTGTGGTGCCCGTTACCCTTCTCCCTCTGCTTCTCCCATAGGGTTGTCCGGTTGAACGGCTTCCTGCCCCCGTGCCTGACGCAGACGCCATCACCAACACATACACATCTCACATACACGCACTCATACACACTTGTTGTCAATAAAGCTGTTAAATCTACCCTGAGCCTGCGTGTGTGTCTCCTGAGCCGTGCATTATGTCAGAACTTAGTTGCAGTGGTTTAGATCTTATTTATCTGATAGGTTCCAGTTTGTTCATGTCAATAATGAGTTTTCTTTCAACTCAAAGCTCAGTTATGGAGTTCCACAGGGATCTGTGCTAGGCCCTACTCTTTTTAGTTTATATATGCTTCCGTTAGGCAACATTATTAGAAAGCACTGTGTATACATTTTCATTGTTATGCAGATGATACACAATTATACCTGTCAGTGAAGCCTGATGATAGTAATCAATTAGCCAAGTTGGAAGTCTGTCTTAAGGAAATCAAAGCTTGGATGACTTGTAATTTCCTGCTATTAAATTCAGATAAGACTGAAGTCATTCTTGTTGGTCCAAAAAACCTTAGAAATACCTTTCCAAATCAAACTTTCAGTTTGGATGCGGTTACTCTTTCTCTTAATAGCTCTGTGAGGAACCTTGGAATTATTTTTGATCAAGATCTGTCTTTCAATTCACATATTAAATTTGTTTCAAAGACTGCCTTCTATAATTTGTGTAATATTGCCAAGATTAGGAGCATCTTGTCTCAGAGTGATTTTGAGAAACTGATCCACGCTTTTGTTAGCTCTAGATTAGATTATTGTAATTCTTTATTATCAGGTTGTCCAAAAACATCTTTAAAGAGTCTTCAGCTGATCCAAAATGCTGCAGCAAGAGTTTTTAACAGGTACTAGAAAGAGAGATCATATCTCTCCGGTTCTGGCCTCCTTTCATTGGCTTCCCATAGAGTTTAGAATTAAGTTTAAAATCCTTCTTCTTACTTACAAAGCTCTAAACAATCAGGCTCCTTTTTATTTCAAAGATCTGATACTACCGTATTATTGGAGGTCCCCCGGCTGTCTCAACCTATTAGCAGCATAACTAAGGGAGGGTTCAGAGACACATGATCCCTCCCTAATTGTAGGCTACATCAAAATGGAAGGTTTTAACCCTATTCTTGAAAACAGAGATCGAGTCTGACTCGCAAATCTAGATTGGCAGCTGGTTCCACAGTAGAGTAGCTTGATAACTGAAGGCTCTGCCCTCCATTGTACTTTTGGAGAGTCTAGGTATTACAAGTAATCCAGCATTTTGGGAGCAGAGTGCTCTGTTGGGATAATTGGGTAATATAAGATATTTTAAATAAAAAGGGGCCTGACTGTTTAGAGCTTTGAAAGTGAGAAGAAGGCTTTTAAACTTAATTCTAAACACTATGGGAAGCCAATGAAGGGAGGCCAGAACCAGAGAGATATGATCTTTCTTTCTAGTACCTGTTAAAAATCTTGCTGCAGCATTTTAGATCAACTGAAGACTTTTTAGAGATGTTTTCTGACAACCTGATAATAAAGAGTTACAATAATCTAATCTAGAGCTAACAAAAGTCTTGATCAGTTTCTCAGCATCACTCTGAGACAAGATGCTCCTAATCTTGGCAATATTACACAAATGATAGAAGACAGTCTTAGAAACAAATTTAATATGCAAATTGAAAAACAGATCTTGATCAAAAATAACTCCAAGGTTCCTCACAGAGCTATTAAGAGAAAGAGTAACTGCATCCAAATTAAAAGTTTGATTTGTAAAGGTATTTCTAAGGTTTTTTGGACCAACTAGAATGACTTCAGTCTTATCTGAATGTAATAGCAGGAAATTACAAGTCATCCAAGCTTTGATTTCCTTAAGACATGCTTCTTAAGGAAAGCTAACTTGGCTAAATGATTACTATCATCTAGCTTGATTGACAGATATAATTGTGTGTCATCTGCATAACAATGAAAATGTATGCAGTGCTTTTTAATAAGGTTGCTTAACGGAAGCATATATAAACTAAAAAGAGTAGGGCCTAGTACAGATCCCTGTGGAACTCCATGACTGTGTTATGAATGCCCCTTACAGGGCATTAGTGAGACACCAGATGCCAAACATTAAGTTTGCTTGTTTATTTACACAAAACAAGATGACATAATAAACAGCCACGTGGGGCGAAACACGAACATATCCTGAGCACCAAAATAATAAACACTGAAAGCTAACGAGAAGATTCAGCGAGGACAGAGCCAATGCTGTACAATAAACACGAGAGGACAAGCAAAGAGGAATCACAGAGAAGACTGGAGTCGGAAGTAGGAACTCCAGTCGCGTACACGGAGGTGTACGAGGTTGTAGGTCACAGTGAGGAGTGAGCCTCAGCTGCTCCCTTCAGTGTAAAACACAAACTAATCCGGAGAGGGGAATGTAATTAGTGAAATGACAAACAGCTGTCACAGTGCCGGCTCGGCTTTGACAGCCGGAAGTCCCCCTGTGACACTGTCATAATAAAAGCCCGGGAGAAGCCCACATAGCAAGACCCGAAATAATATGGGAGAACAAAGAAAATACCGAGCAACCCCAGCGCGGATGGGATCAGCACTCAGATCACCACAGACTGAGCTTTGAGTTGAAAGAAAACTCATTATTGACATGAACAAACTGGAACCTATCAGATAAATAAGATCTAAACCACTGCAACAAAGTTCCATTAAGTCCAACATAGCATTCTAATCGATCAAGTAGAATATTATGATTGATAGTATCAAAAGCTGAAGGTCTAAAAGGACAAGTACAGAAACAAGTCCATTATCAGGTGTGATAAGGAGGTCATTAGTGACCTTCACTAAGGCTGTTTCAGTACTATGATGGATTCTAAACCCAGATTGAAACTCATCAAATAAACCATTTCCCTACAAGTGGTCAAATAATTGCATAGCAACAACTCTTTCTACGATTTCTGAAATGAAAGGAAGATTAGAGATTGGTCTATAGTTAGCTAAAACTCCTGGATCCAACGTTGGCTTTTTGAGTAAGGGTTTAATTACAGCAGTTTTAAAAGTCTGGGGTGCATGGCCTCAAGTTAATGAAGAACTGATTATTTGAAGAATAAAGCTACCAATAAGTGAGAAGACTTCTTTAAACAACCTGGTAGGAATAGGGTCTAAAAGACAAGTTGAAGGCTTGGATGAGGAAATTATTTTTGAATAACTCTAAAAGGTCAATTGGAGTAAACTGATCCAAACAGATATTAGTTGAAGGAGTTGTAGAATTTACTGCATTTAAGTAAATGGTGGGAAGAATCAGACTGATTTTATCTCTGATGGATGAAATTTTATTATTGAAAAAGTTCATAAAGTCCTGACTAGTAAGCTCTATGAGAATGCTAGGATTGACAGAGTCCTGACTCTTTGTCAGCCTGGCTACAGTGCTGAAAAGAAACCTGGGATTATTCTTGTTCTCTTCTATTAATGCAGAATAATAACTCGTTCTAGCTTTTCTCAGAGATTTTTTTTATAAATTAAAAGATGATTTCTCCAAGCTAAATAGATTTCAACTAAATTAGTGGAGCACCATTTTCTTTCTAATTGACAAGTCCTCTTTTATAAGCTACAAGTTTCTGTGTTGAACCAAGGAGTTAGAAATCTCTGATTAGACTTTTTCTTTTTTAAAGGGGCCATCATGTCTACAGTCTGATGCAGAGAAGCTGTAACACTATCTACCATGCTATCGAATACAGATTGAGTAATGGCTGTCTATAGCTTATTTCCGTGGTGTTGACACATGACATAGAGGAAACAATCTACATAAATTTGGTAACAACATCATCTGAGAGGCATCTACTGTAGTAATATTTTTTCTTAGTAGCCAAATAGTCAGAAATAGTAAAATCAAAGGTTAACAGACAATGGTCTAACAGTACAGGGTTATGAGGAGACACTACCAGATTTTCTATTTCTATGCCATATATGAGAACAAGGTCCAAGGTATGGTGGAGGTAATGGATAGAATTTCCTACTTTCTGAGACAACCCCATCCATCCATCCATCCATCTTCTCCTGCTTTTCCAGAGGTCTGGGTCACGGAAGCAGCAGTTCAAGCAGAGAAGCTCAGACTTCCCTCTCCATAGCCACCTGCTCCAGCTATTCAGAGAGGATTCCAAGGAATTCCCAGACCCGCTGGGAGAACTAGTCTCTACAGCAGCGAGTGCTGGGTCTGAACCCGGGGTCTCCTCCCAGAGAGATGTACCCGAAACATCTCAAGTGGAAGGCGTCCAGGAGGCATCATGATCAGATGCCCATACCACCTCAACTGGCTCCTTTTAATGTGGAGGAGCAGCGGTTCTACTCCGAGCCTCTCCCGGATGAGTGAGCTCCTCACCGTATCTCTGAGGGTGAGTCCAGCAATCCTACGGAGAAAGCTCATTTCAGCCGCTTGTATCCGCAATCTCGTTCTTTCGGTCATTACCCAAAGCTCGTGACCATAGGTGAGAGTAGGAACTTAGATTGACTGGTAAATCAACAGCTTTGCCTTAGAACTCAGCTCCCATTTCACCACAACAGACCAGTACAACGTCCTCATCACTGCAGATGCTGCACCGATCCGTCTGTCAATCTCTTCATTCTCCCCTCACTCGTGAGTAAGACCCCAAGATACTTAAACTTCTCCACTTGGGGCAGGAGCTTGTCCCCAACCAGGAGAGGACAATCCACCTTTTTCCGTCTGAGGACCATGGACTCAGACTTGGAGGTGCTGATTCTCATCCCAGCTGATTCACACTCAGCGGCAAACCGTCCCAGCAAGACCTGTAGGTCATTGCTGGATGAAGCCGACAGGACAACATCATTTGCAAACAACAGAGATGAGATCCTATGGTGACCAAGCATGACACCCTCCATTCCCTGGCTGCACCTAGAAATCGTGTCCATAAAAATTATGAACCGGATCGGTTACAAAGGGCAGCCCTGGCAGAGTCCAACTCTCACTGGAATGAGTCCGATCGAGTGTTGGCAATACGAACCAAACTCTCACAACGGTTGTACAGAGACTGAATAGCTTGTAACAACAAGCCAGATACTTCATACTCCTGAAGCACCCCCCACAAAAATCCACGAGGGATGCGGTCAAATGCCTTCTCCAAGTCCACAAAACACATGCAAACTGGTTGGGCAAACTCCCATGAACCCTCGAGAATTCTCGAGAGGCTAAAGAGCTTGTCCGATGTGCCATGGCCAGGACGAAAACCACATTGCTCCTCCTGAATCCGAGGTTCAACCAATGGCCAGATTCTCCTCTCCAGTACCTTTGCATAGACCTTCCCAGGGAGGCTGAGGAGTGTGATCCCTCTAAAGTTGGAGCACACCCTCCGGTCCCCTTTTTTGAAGAGAGAAACCACCACCCCGGTTTGCTATGCCAAAGTCACTGCCCCCGACCTCCGCGCAATGTTGCAGAGGCATGTCAACCATGACAGCCTTACAACATCCAGGGCCTTGGGGTGCTCAGTGCGAATCTTGTCCACCCCCGGGGCCCAGCCACCAAAGAGACTTTTAACCACCTTGGCGACCTCGGCCCCTGTGATAGTCGAGTCATCTCCCTTGTCCACAAGCGCTGCTTCCTCTGTGGAAGGCGTATCAGTTGGATTGAGGAGATCCTCAAAGTATTCCTTCCACCGCCCGATGATATCCCCAGTCGAAGTCAACAGCGCCGTATCCGCACCATACACAGTGTGGACAGGGAGCTGCTTCCCCCTCCTGAGCCGCCGAACAGTTTGCCAGAATCTCTTCGAGGGCGACCGAAAGTCTTGTTCCATGGCCTCACCAAACTCCTCCCATACCCGAGTTTTTGCTTCAGCAACCACCCGAGCTGCACTCCGCTTGGCCTGCCGGTACACCTCATCTACTTTGGGAGTCCCCCAAGCCAACCAAGCCTGATAGGACTCCTTCTTCAGCTTAATGGCCCCCCTCACCACCAGTGTCCACCACTTGGTTTGGGGGTTTCCACCACGAGATGCCCCAATGACCTTGCGGCCGCAACTCTGGGCAGCTGCTTCAACAATAGAGGTGGAGAACATGGCCCATTCAGACTCCATGTCTCCAGACTCCCTCGAATTGTGGTTGAAGTTCTTCTGGAGGTGGGAGTTGAAGACCTCCCGGACAGGGGCCTCAGCCAGAAGTTCCCAGCACACCCTCACTATACGTTTGGGTCTACCAGGTCTGAATGGCATCCTCCCCTGCCATCGGATCCAACTCACCACCAGGTGGTGATCAGTTGACAGCTCTGCACCTCATTTTACCCAAGTGTCCAAGACATACGGTCGCAGATGATGACACAATAACAAAATCGATCATCGACCTGCAAGCACAGAAGTCCAATAACTGAACACCACTCAGGTTCAGATCGGGCAGGCCGTTCCTCCCAATCACCTCCTTCCAGGTTTCACTGTGGTTGCCCACGTGCGCATTGAAGTCCTCCAGTAGGACAATGGAGTCTCTAAGAGGAGCACCCTCCATCACCCCAGTCACAGACTCCAAAAAGGGTTGGTACTCGGAAACATCATTTGGTGCATTGGCATAAATGATGATCAGGACCCATTTCCCAACCTGAAGGCGCAGGGTTGGGAAACGGATGTATGTATGTATGCATGTATGTATGTATGTATGTATGTATGTATGGATGGATGGATGGATGGATGGATGGATGCCAAACTAAGGCAATCACTATCTACACCTACATGTATATTAAGTCCCCTACTATAATTATTCTATCTGATTTCAGCACTAAATCAGCTAAGAATTTGGCAAATTCGGATAAAAACTCTGAGTAGGTTGATGGAGGACGATAAACTATGGCAAATAAAATTGGGTTTAGTCTAAAATTGCTAAAATGCCCAATACTTAGGACCAGGCCCCCAACAGAATTATAATGTGTTTTTTGCTTTACATTAACTAGTAATTTGGAATGGTAAATTGTTGCTATTCCTCCTCCACGACCAGAACTTCTGGGATTTTGACAGTTCAAATAACCAGAGGGAGTTGATTCATTTAAACCAACATAATCCTCTTACCCTAACCAAGTCTCTGTAAGGGATATTAAATCAATCTGATGATCAATTAACAGCATGGACTAGCAGAGACTTGGGAGTTAGAGACCTAATATTTAACAAACTGCATTTAATTTTTAAATTATGAGGAGGAACAGAGGCCAAATGATTCAATTTAGAGACTTAATGTTTAATTTTAGTTTTACCAACTTTTTGTTTAATCACTTTGGGATTCTTATACATTACATTTTTATTTACTTTGGAGGGAGCAGGCAATGATTCCCTGATGGGGAAGACAGGGGCTAAGTTGAGGGGTGGCGGATGAAGAGGAGCTGCAGAGAGGCGTGTAAGACTGCGACTCTGCTTCCTGGTCCCAACTCTGAGTTGTCAAGGTTTTGGAAATTTGGATAAACATGATGCCAGGTCTTTCTGGGACAGTTTGCTGCTGAGTGTGAAGCGACTGGAATGAGAATCAGCACCTCCGAGTCTGAGTCCATGGTCCTCAGCTGGAAAAAGTTGGATTGTCTTTAGCTCAAATAGGTTAATTTTGTCTTCTTTTAATTATTTATCTTTGGTTCTTATTAAAGACAGGAATAGAAAGGAGACGCGATCAGGTCTTTCCGTGCTTTATTGATAATTTTCTCTGCGTTTTTGGTCGGGATTGGATTTTTCATGTTGAGGCTTGCTGGTGTGACATCCTCATCTCTGCAACGGAGGTTAAATCTCAGGTGGTTTCTGAAGCGTGCCCGTGTTTTCTCCAATTTCTCCAGCCGGCGGAAGTCTTTGATGCAGTTTTGTCCATAACTTCCACGTAATAGCTCAAATAGGTTCATTTTGTCTTCTTTTAATTATTTATCTTTTGTGCTTATTAAAGACAGGAATAGAAAGGAGATGATAATTTACAGACAAAAAGAAGGATTTTCAATTGGAGATTTTCAATTTGCGTAATATTGCCAAGATTAGGAGCATCTTGTCTCAGAGTGATGCTGAGAAACTGATCCACGCTTTTGTTAGCTCGAGATTAGATTATTGTAACTCTTTATTATCAGGCTGTCCTAAAATATCTTTAAAAAGTCTTCAGCTGATCCAAAATGCTGCAGCAAGAGTTTTAACAGGTACTAAAAAGAGAGATCATATCTCTCCGGTTCTGGCCTCCTTCACTGGCTTCCCATAGAGTTTAGAATTAAGTTTAAAATTCTTCTTCTTACTTACTAAGCTCTAAACAATCAGGCTCCTTTTTATTTAAAAGATCTGATACTACCGTATTATCCTAACAGAGCACTACACTCCCAAAATGCAGGATTACTTGTAATACCTAGAATCTCCAAAAGTACAATGGGAGGCAGAGCCTTCAGTTATCAAGCTCCTCTCCTGTGGAATCAGCTGCCAATCTGGATTCGGGAGTCAGACTCGATCTCTGTTTTTAAGAATAGGGCTAAAACCTACCTTTTTGATATAGCCTACAATTAGGGAGGGATTATGTGTTTCTGAACCCTCCCTTAGTTATGCTGCTAATAGGTTTAGTCAGCCGGGGGACCTCCAGTAATGCACTGGGCCTCACTCCTTTTCTCACTCTCAATGAAATATTTTTTTTGCTGGTCATTAACATTTGTTTGTTCTTTCCCATAGATTGAGTCCCCATCATGCTGTTTGCTCTCTACATATCTGTTCTTTTCTTCTTCTCTATCCCCTCACCCCCCAGCCAGTCACAGCAGATGACTGCCCCTGCCTGAGCCTGGTTCTGCTGGAGGTTTCTTCCTGTTAAAAGGGAGTTTTTCCTCTCCACCGTCGCCAAGTGCTTGCTCACAGGGGATCGCCTGATTGCTGGGGTCTTTCTGCAACTGTGGGGGTTCCCCCTACAGTTGATAGTGCTATGAGATGACTGTTGTTGTGAAATGGCACTATATAAATAAAGCTGAATTGAACTGAATTGAATTGGGAGACCCACTATCAGCCATTATGAGCAGCTTTTTCAAGGAGGATCTGGAAAACAAAGCCATCAACACAGCACCTACACAATGCAAACCCACCCTTTGGAAGAGATACGTTAATGACATTCTGGAAAAAATAAGGAAAGGACACACACAAGAACTCATTGACCATCTGAACAGCGTGGACAGCACTGGAAATATAAAATTCACACACGAAGAGGAGGAAAATGGCACCATAGCCTTTCTGGACATGAAAATCCACCACAACGATGATGTCTACAGGAAACCAAACCACACAGATCAATACCTACTATGGACATCGGAACACCCCACAGCACACAAGCTATCAGTTGTCAGGACATTATATGAATGGGCCACCATCATCACAGACCAAGAAGACAGACAGGAGGAGGAAAACCACATAAAACATGTACTTATATGCTGCCAATATCCAGTATGGGCCATAAACAAAGGG
Source organism: Pholidichthys leucotaenia (assembly GCA_020510985.1). Lineage (NCBI taxonomy): Eukaryota > Metazoa > Chordata > Actinopteri > Cichliformes > Pholidichthyidae > Pholidichthys > Pholidichthys leucotaenia. Next base: position 488,542,043 of record CM035838.1, on the reverse strand, counting down.
AAACAGCAAGTCAAAAACAAAGAAAACAAACAGGAAATAAGACACAGAACAAAAGCCGAAATAAAAAAGAAGGACACCATAACTATACCATACATACGAGGGATCACGGAACCAATTCAAAGGATCAGGAAAAAATACAAAATAAACACAGTGTAGAAGAGCTGGAAATAACGAGGCGGTTTTGTATCACAAAAGCAGTCTTTAATGAACAACTCTTCTATCTTGTCTCATCATGGTGCAGAGCTTGGCAGAAGGTAAAGAGGAAGAATTCTGCCCAGCTCGCTGGTTAAATACAGGCACACATCCAAGACATGCAAAACACAAGCTGAAATCCCCCGTTATCTAAATCCTCATTAGTCCTGTTAACTCCTCCCTCCGTCTTGGGAGGTGATGGGAAAACCTCTCCTCGCCTAAGGGGGTGAAGGTGTCAAGTCTGTTGCCATGGCGTCCTGTGACGTCATTGGTCTTCACACGGCGGTGAGATTCCTTTGTCCTTTCAGAGGTGTGAAATTCCTTTGCATATGTTGCCCCACACATTTCCACATGCTCTAACGTATGCAGGTATGGAATATATGAGTAATATATACCACAGGCCCCCCAAACAACTAGGAAAGGACACAGAAAGATTCACAGTCTAGGGTAATTACTAAGACATACTACGTGTTACAGCTGTTGTCACAGAAGAAACTTCCAAGCAGCCATGCTCCTAAGAGAGTTCAGTGAAAATATAACAGCATAGTATAATCATAAGTCAGTCCTAAACTGTTGCGGCACAATTAGCGAAAAATTGCAGAGTGGTGTAATCAGTCCTTGTGCAGTCTGGGTTTCAATCTTCTCCCAAAGCTGCTGTAGGCTGGTTTAGGCGTCCTGTTGGGACCTTGTTGTGAGGAATCTGCAGTGTGGGAAGGACAGAGATTATCTGTTCCCTGCCTGGGGGCTGAGACTTTTTCCTTGGGGGGTCTACCTCGCCGAGGTGCTCGCGCCAACTGTGCAGGTTCGTCTCTCAACAAGAAGGCAGGTTTGAGTCTGTCAATGCTGACCGTTTCATTTCTATCCCCATAATCAAGCACAAAGTGTTTGTCACCATTTTCCAGCACTCTGAACGGGCCATCATATACTGGGCGTAACGTTGGTTTAAGGGCTTCATGCTTAACAAAAACACACTCGGCGTTTTTTAAAGTTTGAGGAACAAAAACTCGCGGAAAGGAGTGATGAGCTGGACCGTGTAGAGAGTCCGGTCCGTTACTGCCTAAAAACCTTGGGACTGGGAGGTGCCCTGGTTCCGGGTTTTCTGGTAAAAATTCACCTGGTAGTCTGATAGGCTGAGCAAAGACTAATTCTGCAGGGGAAGCGTTTAAATCCTCTTTAGGTGCCGCACGCAACCCCAATAAAACCCAGGGAAGTTTATTTACCCAATTTGTGTCCGTTAATGAGGCTCTGAGGGCGGCCTTTAAGGACCTGTGAAAACGCTCGCATGACCCATTAGCCTGAGGGTGATAAGCGGTGGTACGGTGAATTGTTGCCCCAAAACTGTTGGACATGGCTGACCAGAGCTCTGAGACAAATTGAGGCCCCCTATCTGACGTGATGTCTGATGGGACGCCGAAACGTGCCACCCAATTTGTTAGAAAAACGCGAGCGACTTCCTCCGCTGTAGTTGCCGCTAGAGGGACTGCCTCTGGCCAGCGCGTGGTGCGGTCTATCATTGTTAGCAGGTGTGTGAAACCCTAGGAGGAAGGCAACGGCCCCACGAGGTCGACATGAATGTGGTCGAACCTTCTAGCAGGGATGGGAAAAGGCTCCAGAGGGGCTTTTGTGTGTTTGTGTACTTTGGCGCGCTGACAAGGAATGCAAGTTTTTGCCCATTCTTTTACGTTTTTGCGCAGGCCTGGCCACACAAACTTTTCGGCAACCATTTTGACCGAGGCGTGCACACCTGGGTGCGCGAGGGAGTGAATTGCGTCGAAAATACGGCGGCGCCAAGCAGCCGGTACTAACGGGCGAGGTCGGCCGGTTGAAACATCCCATATTAGGGGGGGCACGCCGTTGCGCAGCCCTTTTCCTCCAGCCTTAACCCTGTTGGTCCAGACAGGAGCGCGCGCACGTCCGCATCACTACCTTGTTCTTCCGCCATGGCTGCATAACCTATCCCTTCATGGATAGGTGCTGCATATGTGTTTGCGTTAGAGAAAAGCTCAGCTGCTGAAGCAGTGTAATCTGTCTCCTCGTGCTCTGGCGATGTCACAGCGCGAGAGAGACAGTCCGCTACTACATTAAGTTTGCCCGCTACATGTCGAATGTCTGTGGTGAACTCTGAAATCGCAGCTAGCTGTCGTTGTTGTCTGCCCGACCAAGGTTCTGAAATTTTAGCCATAGCAAAAGTGAGCGGTTTATGGTCCACAAAAGCCGTGAAACTCCGCCCTTCTAACCAAAACTGGAAGTGGCGGATGGATAAATGGAGCGCCAGCAGCTCCCTGTCAAAAGTGCTGTACTTGTGTTCCGTTGGGTTTAGCAATTTGCTAAAAAATGCTATAAGGTTGCCAGACCCCCTTGACAAGTTGTTCTACAACTGCCCCTATGGCCAAGTCTGAAGCATCTGTGGTTAGAGCAATGCGGGCTGAGGGATCTGGATGGACTAACATTGTGGCGTTAGCTAGGGCGTTTTTAACTTCCGCAAAAGCGCGTTCGCATTCCGGGGTCCATTCGACCGCGTTGGAAGCTCTCTTTTTTTTGAGCGCGTCATACAGGGGCTGCATGAGCTGAGCTGCATGAGGGAGGAAACGGTTGTAAAAATTAACCATCCCCAAAAATTCCTGTAGCGATTTGACCGTTTGGGGCCATGGAAAACCTTCTATCGCATGAATTTTGTCTGGAAGCGGAACTGCCCCTTTCGGGGAGACTCTGTGTCCCAAAAAATCAATTTGCGATACGCCGAATTTGCATTTGGCTGGATTAATTATTAATCCGTGCTCTTCTAGCCTCTGAAAAACGGCAGTGAGATGCTGCTCGTGCTGTTCCTCCGATGAGCTGGCTACCAGCATGTCGTCGAGGTAGACGAAAACAAAGGGGAGGTCGCGTAAGACTGCGTCCATCATACGCTGAAAAGTCTGAGCAGCACCTTTGAGGCCGAAAGGCATTCGCAGGAATTCAAAAAGGCCGAAAGGGGTTATAACCGCTGTTTTAGGAATGTCTTCAGCTCGGACTGGAACTTGGTGATAACCGCGGACTAAGTCTATTTTTGAAAAAATGCGCGCACCCGCTAAATGTAGTGAAAAGTCCTGTATGTGAGGAATGGGGTAGCGGTCATGAGCTGTAGCGTTGTTTAATCTGCGGTAATCTCCGCACGGTCTCCAAGAACCGTCGGATTTCGGAACCATGTGAGGTGGTGAAGCCCAAGGGCTCTTTGAACGTCGGACAATGCCTAATTTTTCAAGAGCTGCAAATTCGTCCCTTGCTATGTTGAGCTTGGCCGCGTCTAAGCGGCGAGCTTTGGCAAAAACGGGAGGTCCCGTTGTTGGAATGAAGTGTTTAACCCCGTGTTTGGCTACAGTGGCTGAGAATTTGGGGGTTGTGAGTGCTGGAAATTGGGTGAGGAGTTGCTCAAACTTACCTCCTGCCGTAGTGACGTTGGCCTGCACAGGTGGTGGAGAGACTCGAGCTGAGCAAGGAATAGAAGCAAAAGACAGTGCATTAACCAGGCGCCTATTTGCTAGATCAACTAATAACCCGTGTGCACACAGAAAATCTGCGCCTAACAAGTTAAAACTCACCGCCGCTACAACAAATGTCCATCTGTAGCTGCGGCCGTGAATGAGGAGATGCAGGCTCTTTTCCCCGAATGTGTCGATGTCCGAGCCGTTGGCTGCCACTGCTCCATTGCCCCGGGTGCCCATGGCTCGATCTGCGTGGGAGGGCATGACGAAACTCAGCTGGGCTCCTGTGTCGATGAGGAACTGCTTGCCTGTGTGTCCATCCGTCACGTATAACAGCTTATTTTTCTCGCCGAGAACCGCTGCCGTTAACGGCCCTCGGCTTTGGCGTTTCCCGACATCGTAAACTTGCAGGGGGGGAACACATTTCCGGGCTTTCTCGGCGAAGCGGTGATGATAATAACAGACGTCATTCTGTTTGTTGCGCTTGGGCCGCGCTGCTGTCACCGTGGGTTGAGCCTGCTCTGTGGTTTGTGACTCTCCAAGGTTCGGGGCGTCAGTTTTGACGTCTGCGGATGCCGCTGTGGGTGTCCAATCTCTGCAGGCGTTGACGAGTCGATAAGCCTCGTTGGCCAGCGTGCGGAAGTCCTGATGATTGTTGCACTTCATACTGGTGAGTGTCCCTCTCATGTGTGGTGGTAGCGTGCTGAGGAAAATAAATTGAAAGAGGAAATTATCATTGTCCTCCTCCTTGAGCTGCAGTAAATCCTCCATGAGGGTCTTGGGATTGCCCCCCTCTGTGGCCGTAGACTGCCAGGATTTTTTCGGCTCTTTCTTCCGCCGACGGGACGTAATTCGCCACGATGGTCGCCTTGAGTGTCTCATACTTGTCCCGGGCCGGTGGTCGCTGGATCAAGCTTCGCACACACCTCGAAGTGGCGGAGTCGAGTTTGGAGACGATATGGTAGAACTTAGTATTGTCTGCCGTGATGCCCGCCAGTATGAACTGGGCTTCGGCTTGGAGAAACCAAGAGGCCGGGTCTTCTCGCCAGAAATCTGGCAGTTTAACAACGACGGCGTTTGTGCACATCATCACTGTTGTGCCCGCCGGGTGAGAGTGCCTTGCCTCGGCTCTCACGGCGGTGCTGGAGCTCGGTTGAACTCTCTCGGTACCCTCTGCCGGGGGGAACAGCTGTCTGCTTGTTCCCTCGTCTGCGTTGTTGCTGGCGTAAGTCAGATTCGCCGCGGATGAGTCGCTTGAAGAACGCCTCAGGTCCATACTCGCATCAAGGTCACCAGTGTAGAAGAGCTGGAAATAACGAGGCGGTTTTGTATCACAAAAGCAGAGTCTTTAATGAACAACTCTTCTATCTTGTCTCATCATGGTGCAGAGCTTGGCAGAAGGCAAAGAGGAAGAATTCTGCCCAGCTCGCTGGTTAAATACAGGCACACATCCAAGACATGCAAAACACAAGCTGAAATCCCCCGTTATCTAAATCCCCATTAGTCCTGTTAACTCCTCCCTCCGTCTTGGGAGGTGATGGGAAAACCTCTCCTCGCCTAAGGGGGTGAAGGTGTCAAGTCTGTTGCCATGGCGTCCTGTGACGTCATTGGTCTTCACACGGCGGTGAGATTCCTTTGTTCTTTCAGAGGTGTGAAATTCCTTTGCATATGTTGCCCCACACATTTCCACATGCTCTAATGTATGCAGGTATGGAATATATGAGTAATATACAGTATACCACAACAGCAGTAAAACCACACAAAAAAATAAGACAGTTATTAGTACACCCCAAGGACAGAATAGACCAAGACAAAAAATGCAATGTAATATATGAAATATCATGCAGATCATGCAACAAAACTTAAATTGGAGAAACTGGAAGATCATTCACCACAAGAAAAAAAGAACACCGGAAGGAATGTGAGAAGGAAACACAAGGACAACTCACAAGATCACAAAAAGAAAAGGCAGAATAAGAAACATTAAAATCAGCAATATCAGATCACTGCAAAAGAAATAATCACATCATGGACTGGGACAACGCAAAAATTATTGGATCGGAGAGCAACAGACACAAACGCTGGATCAAGGAGGCCATAGAGATCAGGAAGCGGGGAAAAGATAGCATGAACCGAGATGAGGGGGCCTTTATGCTTTCCCACACCTGGGATCACATTCTCCAGAGACCATCTGACGGCGGAAGGCGGGGCCGGCTCGGTGGATCTGACAGATCTGCTGAGCTGGCCCCGCCTATGAAAATCAGCTGATAAATGTCACCTGGCAGCAATCAGCTGACTCTTCTGACGAAGGCTGCAGTGTACAGTCGAAACATGTTAAGAAGGTAAAGACATCTCCTTTCTATTCCTGTCTTTTATAAGAACAAAAGATAAATAAGTGGATTGTCCTCTCCGGGTTGGGGACAAGCTCCTGCCCCAAGTGAAGGAGTTTAAGTATCTCGGGGTCTTATTTACAAGTGAGGGGAGAATGGAGCGAGAGATTGACAGACGGATCGGAGCAGCATCTGTAGTTATACAGACGTTGTACCGGTCCGTTGTGGTGAAGCAGGAGCTAAGGTCTAAGGCAAAGGTGTTGATTTACTGGTCAATCTACGTTCCTCCACTCACCTATGGTCACAAGCTTTGGATAATGACCGAAAGAAAGAGATCGTGGATACAAGTGGCTGAAATGAGTGTTCTTCATAGGATTGCTGGACTCACCCTTAGAGATAGGGTGAGGAACTCAGTCACCCAGGAGAGGCTCTGAGTAGAACCGCTGCTCCTCCACATTGAACGGAGCCAGTTGAGGTAGTTTGGGCATCTGAGATGAGATTCAACTTTATTGTCATTACACATGTATACAAGGTAACGAAACGTGACTTGGCATTTGGGCACGCTCTGCAGAGCGCATCCAAGGCCGGGGCAGCCGCTAGGCGCCAGTCATCTGATCAGGATGCATCTTGGACACCTCCCACATGAGGTGTTTCAGGCACATCCCACTGGGAGGAGACCCCGGGGCAGACCCAGGACTTGCAGGTGAGACTATGTCTCCTAGTTGGTCTGGGAACATCTTGGTATCCCCTCTGAAGAGCTGGAGCAGGTGGCTGGGGAGAGGGAAGTCTGGGCTTCTTTGCTTGAACTGCTGCCTCCGCAACCCAGACCTCCAGAAAAGTGGTAGAAAATGGATGGATGGATGGACATATCATCTAGGAGATCCAAAAATTATTTTAAGTGCATTTTGCCAAATTCCTCCCAGGAAAGAAGGATGTGTGCATCATGGACCTGTACTGTGGTGCTGGTGTTGGTCCATGAGTGAGGCAGGTCATCTGAGGGAAATCAGCTTTTCCCAATAAGCCCAGTTATGGAGATAAGTCATGACAGAATTGTGTTAGGACTAATTCATAGAAAAGGCATTTTCACTGAAGCTGAAATGTTATTTTAACACATTTTGTGAGTTTCAGTGTTTTGTAGTTTGGCAGGCCCACCTGATAGAACCAAACAGAATTTGGGGGGCAGCTGTAACTTCTCACAGTAGGTTGAAACTTCGTAACTCAGCTGCAGATTCTCACATCACATTTGTTTTTATACATCCCACCATGTGTGTGTGTGTGTGTATGTGTGTGTATTTTTGTTTTATTTTTAAAATTGTCTAACTTGAGTTTGTCTTTTTATTTATTGATGCTTTTGAGTACAGTTGTGTTTGATTTGTATTTATTTCAGTTTTAGTGTGTTTTTGGTTTGACTTTTGGAATGTCTTTTGTCAATAACTAATTTTGCAACGCAACACATGTTTAATAAAACTGCGTGAACCCTGTTCAGATGGGAAGAGAGTGCGGCTGCTGCTGCTGCTGCTGCTGCTGCCACTGATTAATGATTGTCTTTCATCAAATAAAGTGTTGGAGTTATTTCCCAACACAACTCAGATGCAGATAAAAGTTTCAAGTCCGCTACATCAGCAAATTTGGATGGGCGGGAGGAGATTTCCACAGAACTCTCCTCATGAGTTCTGCGGTAATTTCATCCGATGAATTTCTTCAGAAATGGCGTCACAGCTGGTGGTTTCAGACCAGCCCACAGAGCTGTGGTTTCTCCATAAAAACTGATTGTGGGTAAATGATCAGCATCAGTTGACCAGCAGATTTCATCCAGAGAAACTCTGTCTGCACTCACGTAAGTGCTCAGCTCTTTTATTGCACTTCATCATTAGTTCATGTAGTTTCACTGACCAACATCTATACAAATATTTATACATAACATGCTCAGCTTCGCATTTTAACTTTTTACATCAGGTTCAGTTCAAATACTTGGAGCGTCTTAGCAAAATTTTTAGAATTTTGTGTTTTTGTCAAACTGAGAAATTAATAATATCAGTGAAAAATTAACTTTTGCTGCTATTAATGGAAAAATCAAACTTTAGAATGGAATCTTTATCTTTATTGTCACTGTACACAAAATACAATGAAACTCTGTTCAGCAATCTCTTAGCAGCTTAAAATACACTCATCTTAGTAATAAATAATATATTTTTTTATTTTTTTAGAATCCAATAGAATGTTTGGACAAATTTTCTGGAGCCCACCCGGTTCAAAACTTCTTCAGGCTCATGAGTTCATTTTGGGTATAAATCCTCTTAGTCCCGATAGCGCTAACGCTAGAAAAGCTGCTTGTAAAAAGAGAGCGCTGAGCTGCTGCGTTGGCACGCACCGCCATCGTCTTTAGTACTGAACCCCCTTCATCATTATTATTATTTTGGGTCCAGGCATTGAAGATGTGAGGGTCCTATTAAAATCCCTAGAATTCTTATTATAATGGTGACTAGTAATGGGCGTGGTCAAATGGCTCAACAGCGCCCCCTCAAACATTTCAAACATCATAACCCAATTTACAGTTTCACCAAACTGCATGATAATCACAGGACTGATAAAACATCTTGTGCCAAACAACAAAGTCTCAAGAAGCTATGTCCTAAAACAAAAAGGAAGTCCACCATTTTGAATAATGTTGTGTAAATTTGGTGAAGTTTATGGATTTCTAGGGTGTGATCTTGAGATATTGTCTCTCAGAGCTTCCATTGCTGTGACTTCAAACACTGCCAATATCACCTCAGGGGCTGAGAGATAAGTTATCAACATAGTGAGCTTTAATGAAAAAGTCAGACTCTGCCACATCACAGAGGATGCTGTGATGTCCAGAGACAGGAAGTTCTTATACGTCCCATAGCTGTTGTCCCATTGGAGGGAAACTTCATGTGTATGATAACAGTCCAACCCAGAACAGATACATATCACTATGGAGAGTATGCACATGCTCTCCAGGACTCATGGCAGTTACAAACACTGAGTGGCAAAACTGAGTGGTAGCATGATGGTCCTTATGGCATTATGGCGGTTTGCAATACCAAAGGCACTGCCCCCAACCTCCACGCAATATTGTAGAGGTGTGTCAGCCATGACAGCCCTACAACATCCAGGGCCTTGAGGTACTCACGGCGAATCTTGTCCACTCCCGGGGCCCGGCCATCAAAGAGATTTTTTTTTTTTGTAACTTAGATTTTTATTCATTTTTCATCATATATAATGCATTCAGATCACATTCTACATTTAAAAAACAAAGGGGTTAGGGTAGGGAAAAAGAAGAAAAAAAAAAAAAGGGGGGGGGACAAATGTTGGAGCATCAAGTTTTTAGTTTCCATCTCTTAATTCTTCTGGTTTTTTCAGTGTCTTTGGTTATTCTTTCAATTTCTGCCTCGTTGTTGCACTTTGTAGTGTGTCCATTTCCGCCATTTTTTCTCCCATAGTCCTTCTTGCATTCTTCGTCGATATGTTAGTTTTTCCATCATACGTATGTCCTCAACAATGTCAGTCCATTGTTCTTGGTCAGGAAGAACTTCTGATCGCCATTTTTTTGTGATTGTTTTTTTTACATGCAATCAACAAGATTTTAACTAGATATCTGTCCTCAGCCTATATTACATTGTCTCTTTTAAGATCACATAAGTACATCAGGTTACAGTTCATTGGTATATTATATCCTAATATCCTCTGTATTGTCACATGTATAGATTTCCAAAATGATGATATTTTGTAGCATTTCCAAAACATATGTGAGTGGACTGCATTTTGAGCCCCACATCCCCTCCAGCATAAAGATTGGGTATTTGTATATTTTCCTTGAATCTGCGGTGTAATGAAAAAGCGAATCAGGTTTTTCCATCCAAATTCCCTCCATGTCCTTGAATTTGTTGATGTGTGTTGTGTTTTCCATATTTCCTGCCAGCTTTCTTCTGTTATGTTTAAATTGAGCTCTTTCTCCCATTTCTCCTTTATATAGTTACTTGTATGATTGTTTGTCATAAGTTTCTGATATAGTTTTGAAATAATTCTTATTTTATTTCCTGCATATGAGCTTAAAATGAGTTGTATAATCTCGTTCACATCTGTTTGGAGGTTATGCCTAATCTTCTTCATATAATAATCTCTCATCTGCAGATATCTGAAAAATTCCGATCTTTCTAATTTAAATTTTCTCCTGATGTTTACAAAGCTCCCGAGATCTTTTTTTCCGATATTGCCCCATGCTGTGATTCCCTTGTTCACCAGATTTTTGTATCCCCTATCTTGTTTTGCCGGTTCAAACTGACTGTCAAATGCTACCCATTTCAATAGTTTTATGTCTTCCCTTATATTATATTTTTGTACTATTTTGTACCACAGTTCTAAAGTAAATTTAGTGATTGGGTCTATTTGCTTGATTTGCTTATATGCATCTTTATCTCCTATTATGCTTTGTACTGGGAGTCCCTCAATTTCCTTTTCCATTTCTTTCCATTTTGCCTCATATCCCTCGTCGCACCAACATATGATATATCTTATTTGTGCTGAGTAGTAATATTCCTTTAGACTCGGTAGGCCCATGCCTCCTTTCTCTTTTGGTAATTGGAGGGTTTTATATTTCACTCTTGGTTTTTTACCTCCCCAAACAAATCTCGATATCATCCTGTCCCACTTTGAGAATTGGGCATCTGGAATCTCTGTTGGTATAGCCTGGAAGAGGTAAAGTAATCTAGGTTGTATGCTGATTTTGACTGTCTCAATTTTTGAATTCAGATCCATATTTAAGATTGACCATCTATCAATATCTTTTTTTATTTCTTGTTCCAACCTATCATAGTTTGCTTTATATATTTTGCTTAGGTCTTTAGGTATGTTCACTCCAAGGTATTTTATTTCTTTTTGGTTCCAGTTTAGTTTGATCTTATCAGTTATCTGGTTTAGAGGGTTATAGTGGAATGTCAGTATTTGTGTTTTTGTTATGTTTATCTTGTATCCTGATAATTTTCCAAAATTTTCTATCAAGTTCATCATTTCCATTATTGATTTATCTGGTTGTTCGAGGTAAACTATAATATCGTCTGCAAATAGCCCAATCTTGTGTTCTGCCCCCTTTATTGTTACACCTTTTAATTTCTTATTTTGTCGTATCGCTTGAGCCAATGGTTCTATGAACAGAGCAAACAAGGTGGGCGATAAGCAGCATCCCTGCCTAGTTGATCTTTGTATATTTACTTTGTCTGTTAAGCTACCGTTTATCTTGATTCTTGCCACAGGTTCTTGATATAGCGTCCTTATGCATTGTACTGATTTTTCGTTAAATCCAAAGCGCTCCAGTACACTATATAGGAATTTCCAGTTAACCCTGTCAGATGCTTTTTCTGCGTCTAAACTCATTATTACTGCGCTTTTCTTTTCTTTATGTATTTGGTTAATTATATGTATTGTTCTCCTGATATTGTCATGTGTTTGGCGTCCCTCTATGAATCCAGTTTGATCATCTTCTATCAATTCCGTCAAGAATGTCTTTATTCGTTTACATATAATTGTTGTGTATATTTTATAATCTACATTTAATAAAGAGATTGGTCTATAGTTTCCGCATTGTTCTTTATCTTTCCCTGGTTTTAAAATAACTGAAATGATAGCTTTGTTCCATGATGGAGGTATTTTGTTGTTGTTCAACGTCCAATTAAATGACTTTAGGAGTTGTGGCGTGAGTTCTTCTATAAACAGTTTATAAAACTCACTACCTGGTGATTTACCGTTTTTAAGTGACTTAATCACATCTCTGATCTCTTGTGTTGTTATTTCTGCCGTTAGTTTTTCATTTTGTTGATTTCCTATTGATGGCAAGTCCAATGTGCCTAGAAATTTTTTGATATCTTTAGTATTTGTTTCTTCAGGTTGCGAGTATAGTTCTTGGTAGAAATTATGGAAAATTTCTTCGATGTTTTCTGGGTTAACTGTGGTTTTATTTGTGGTGGGGTCTTTAATCTTGTATACATTATTCATTGTTTGTTGTTTTCTTAACCGTTTTGCCAGCAGTTTTGTGGCTTTTGGCCCGTTTCATAATATTTTTGCTTTAGATATCTATTTTTCCTTTCAATTTCATCCATTTGTGTTTCTTTTATCTTTATTTTTTCTTCTTTAATTTCTTGATATATTTTTGGATCATTTGTGCTTTGATGTTTACGTTCTAATTCCCTCAGTCTCTCACATCTTTGTTCATACGCTTCCAGTTTAGTCTTATTTGCTTTTCCTGTTTCAACAATTAATTTACCCCTTAACACGGCTTTTAGTGCGTCCCATAGTATTGTTGGGTCCACTTCTTCATTGTCATTCTCTTGGATATATTCGTTTATGTTTATTTTTATTCTTTCTTTCATTTTCTCATCATTTAACAGTCCTACGTTAAGTTTCCATGTTGTTTGTCGTTTTCTATTGTTTAAATATATTTCCATGTATATAGGATTATGATCTGATATTTCTGCCCCTCCAATCCAACAATTTCTCACCCTGTGTCTGTCACCTTCATTCATAAGGAAGTAATCTATTCTAGAGTGTACTTTATGGGCTGCTGAATAATGTGTATAGTCTTTTTCGAGTGGGTGCAGGTCCCCCCATATGTCTACCATACCCATTTCTGCCAGTGAGGTTCTTATGAACTTTGTTACATGTTTTTTTGTCTTCTTAACACTTGTTGTGTCAACTTCATGATCCATGACAGCATTTAAGTCTCCTCCACAAATTAGGACTCCTTCACTGTGTGTTGCTATGAGATCAAACAGATGTTGAAAAAAACCCTTGTCACTTTCTGGTGGGGCATAGATGTTCACTAATGTAATCTGCATACCATCCATTCTTCCCTTTATTATTACATACCTGCCTTCTTTATCCTGGATTTCCTGTTCACTTTCAAATTGTATTTTGTTTGAGATTAGTATCATAACCCCCCTTTTAGCTCCTCCCTTAAATGAACTGTAGTAGGAGTTCTTATAGCCAAATCTCTTTAGTTTCACATGTTCTGTCTTGCTCAAATGTGTCTCTTGCATAAATATAATTTCAGCTTTTTCCTTCTTGAATTTTCTTATTATTCTTTCCCTTTTAACAGGTGAGTTCAGACCATTCACGTTTAGTGTCATTATCTTAAGATTTTTACCCATATTCATGTTTTTCCATTTTTTTAACTTGTGCTCCTAGCCCCTTTAACAACAAAAATAACACATATTTATATAAAAACACATTAAAAAATCTCGACCTCCGTACTTTGGGCCTTTCTTCTGCCCACTGGTCCCTGTTGGTGGGTGGAGGGATTGTCCTCACAGAGTGAGGGGCCCTCCCTAGACCTGTATTTACTATGCAAGTAATAGTCATTAGTCTAGAAATGTCCAACAAATATCACTTAAACCTCTCCTAGCCGTCTGTTTCTCTTTTACCTTGTCTTCTTGGCCTTCATTTCTTCTGTGCCTTTCTTAATCTTTGTTATGATCTAGGCTTTCAGTTGAAAGCCTTGAAGCTTGTCCTGGGCCCGCTGCTCTACGTCTCTCCCCCTTCTTCCGCCGCACGCTCGTCTCCACTCCGTCTGCCGTGGTGCGTTCAGGGCCGCCTCTGCTCCAGCCGTTTCCTTCGGCACGCTCACCTCAAGGCCCCGCTCCATCATATCCCGCGCTGCCTCTTCGGCCGTGTTGTAGGTTCTTGTGCCTTCCTCCCAATGAATCCTCATTTTCGTTAGCGGCGTTTGGAATCTAATTTTTTTCTCTTTCAGCGTTTTTTTAATGTTGGCATATTTCTTCCACTGCTGCACGATTTCTGTCGGGTAGTCATGGTCAAAGAATACCTGTTTGTCGCCGATTCGTATCTTTTTTTTCCATGCTTGCGTCAGGATTCTTTCCTTTATATCATATTTTACAAAGTTTACCACAACTGACCTGGGTGTAGCGTTTGTTTTCGGGTTCTGTGCCGGTGTTCTGTGCGCCCGTTGAATCTGCAGATCCGTTTCTCCGGGTATTTCCAGTTCTTTTTTTAAGAACTGATCCATGAATTTTGTCATCGAGTTGCCTTCAATGCCCTCCGGAATTCCAAAGATGCGCATATTGCTTCGTCTGGATCTGCTCTCCAAGTCGTTTATTTTCTCCTGCATCCTCTGCGTTTGCGTCGTCAGGGTCTGTAGTTGTTCGTTTGCCTCGCTTTTCCAATCTTCTAGTTCCGATATTCGGGTCTGCGCTTCTGTCATACACGCCCGCTGGGAGCGCAGCTCCTCCATGTTTTCCGTTAATTTATGCTCCATTTCTCTTCGGAGGTCCATAATTTCCTCCTTAATTTCTTTTTTCAGTTCCTCCTTAAGAGCCGCTAAATCCTGTTGTAGCTGTCGCTTGAATTCTCTTAACTCTTTACCCAAACTGGTGATGCCAGTGTTCATGTTGTCGAGTCTGGCGTCCTCCATTTTCTCTGCTGTAGACATCTCGTTTTTTTGGGCTTCGCGTACAGCGGTTTTTCCTGCGTTGTTGGAGAGGAATTCTTCAATTTTATCCTGTTTTTGTCCTTGTGCCCGGTTCCTTCGTGTTTTCATCCCTTAGTTTATTGATCCGCTTATGTCGAGTTGGCCATTTACCGATGATTTTTAATCCGGCTAGGGAGAGCTCTTTGTTTAAGTGTTATGTCTCTCCGCCATCTTCCCGGAAGTCTCTCCATCAAAGAGATTTTTAACCACCTTGGTGACCTCAGCCCCTCTCATAGGCGAGTCGTCCCCCTCGTCCACAAGCCCTGCTTCTTCTATGGAAGGTGTATCAGTGGGATTGAGGAGATCCTTGAAGTATTCCTTCCACCACCCAACAATATCTCCAGTTAAGTCAGCAGTGCCCCATCCACACCATACACAGTGTGGACAGGGAGCTGCTTCCCCCTCCTGAGCTGCCGGACAGTTTGCCAGAATCTCTTCGAGGCCGACAGAAATTCTTTTCCAGTCTTTTAGTATTTAATTTGTGTCACTTGGTGGTAACATTCACACAAAAAACAAAAGTGGAGACAGATCTGCAAAAAGTACAAAGGTTTATTGTAAAAATTCCCAGTGCAATACTACATGAATACATGTATAGTACATTGTTGATGCAGAGAATATAGATTTAAAAAGTATATACGTGTATAAAGCCATGTAACCTTGTGACTGTGTTATTTTAATTGCTTTTAATCCTAGATCAAGTTTGTTTTGGCTTAAAATGCATCATAATTGTTAAATATATCTTATTATATCTAACTCAGTACTGTTTACCTGTTGAAATATATATTTTACAGCTAATGTAACCCCATAACTACAATATGGCACCTGGTGATCACATTTTGGCAGCTGATCAGTTTTTGCCACGACACCACCAAAGACTCAGTGCTGCTGGAGCAGCTACATCCCATGACGTCTCAACAGTCTCTCTGTGATTTTCACACAGATCAGAGCAATTTGTTATACAGGAAGCTAAACGTTTCTACAGACATTCTGAAGTTCTATAACCACTGAGCGTTTGTGAAGCTGGGGTGACATCAGTGAGAGGCTGTGTTGAACGCCCAGACCCACGGTTTGAAGCGGTAATTTTGCCACAAGAGAGCCATCTGAAACACACACACAGCTTACATATTTCAGTACCTAATAGCAATAACTTGTCGACATTACAATGTAGTACGGCGGACTGAAAGCAAACTATCATTAGCAATCATTAGTTTACCTTCATAATCTAGTTCGTATCCTCACGTTTTCGGCTTTATAGCTATATGGCTTCCTAAATGCTCCAGTACTTTTCCAGAGAGTTTCATCTCGCTGCCTGCAGCCTTCTCTGGCTCTCCTTCATTGCTTTGACTCTGACAAGAAAACCAGAGACCGAGCAGTCGCCTCGTAATCCGCCATCTTGTGTTTTGCTTGTGTTGCTTGTTTGACTTCACGGGAATGTGGCCCTGCCCTGCTGTAAAAACATCCCACCCACCCCAGGTGGTACTCAGCTGTAATGGAAACAAAAGCAAACTGGGTTGAGTAAAGCAGAGTCCAAGTCATTAGGGCTATAAAGGTCCTAGTGGAAAAGGGGCTTTAGTTTGTACACAGTAAAACACAAAAAACACACAAACAGTATTCAGTAACAGCAGTACACAGAGTACCTGCTTGCATTGTGGAGAGCTAATCTCATCATTTCTATCTTGTAACAACAGACAGAAAAAGATAAATGAATGAAGCTCCAGAAGCAGTGTGCTCCGTGTTCATCACCCACACATCGCTACAGTCAGTAAACATCTGAAGTAAAACAAGGCACTCTGTGTACTGCTATGACTGAATATTGTCTGTGATTTTTATGTTTTGCCACTTAGTGCTGTGTAACTATGGTAACTGCCTTTAGCTGCCAGCAGTTCTGTTCCAGTGTATGCCCTCTGTACCACACATGGCACCCCCGAGGTGAAAAAAGTTTTACAACTGTGACATACATGGTCCAAATTCAGCAAAACCTTGTGTGGTAAATACTTTGCCAACTCTGAACATTTGTATCACAATGATACAAATCTACAGCGCCCCCTAACTGAAGAGTAAAACAGTTACAACTTTAGCAACATCAAGTCATCCACCATATTGATTATGGATCCATTTGCCATCGCTGGTAACTACATGAATAGTTTATGAGTTGTTTGTCCCCTGAGTCATGCCAAAGGTGGCTCTGATCATGACTGCTTATAGTTATTATTATTATTATTATTATTATTATTATTATTTCTTGAAGAAGTTTGTATATCTACCGTAGGTTAATGTTCCTTCCAGTTTAGATCACTGTGTTCATTCATGAATCCTTATCTTTCTTTTATACAGGAACCAAAAATGGGTCAGGATGCCAGTATACTTAAAAATGCCAATGTAACTGCTGGTGGAGATATAAATCTGACTCTAACGGTTCAACGATCCCGACGCTCCATTCCTGAAAAAACAGCTAAAGGTTTTGCCATTCCGTACGAGAAACACCAGACCTCACCAATCACCAGGATCCAGTTCTCCCTCAATGACAAGATGGCTCAGGGTCTGATCTCTGCAGGGTTCCAGAAGATGGAGACAGATTCTGAAGTTAGACTGATTGCAGACAACCTTCAATTCTGGTGCCACAGAGGCTCCTCAGACTACGATGTTCCCATTGAGGGAATATATGTATCAACAGATCCAGAAGACGGAGCTGAAAAGTTTACATCTGGCTGGGAGAAACTGGGCTGTGATCTGAAGGGAAAGACTGGAGGAGGGAGGATCTTCCTGCTGGTGAAGAGAGAAAAAACAACGTACATCTGTGACCTCCAGGCCAATGCTGACTTCAAGGGAGATCAAGGCTTCTTCCAGCAAGGTTACATCAGAGTGGACGAAGACACCAACACAGGTGCAGGAGGGTCCAGCATCTTCATCTGGTACCGTCAGACCACCAACACTCAGGGGGCCATCACACATCTGCAGATCTCCACCAGTGATGAAGAGGCTGAAAGTCTCCAAAGTCAGGGCTATAAGAGAGTGGACCAGGACCTGAACCAGGGGACTGGAGGGAACCAAGTGTTCCTGTGGTTGAAGAAAAAAGACGGTGGTAAACCCATCCAGGACATCATGATGGTTACTGACACAGCAGTCGCAGACGTCTATGAGAAGGCCGGGGCCCAGGTCATCAAGAAGAACCTCAACACCGGCAACAACGGCAGTCCTATTTACCTGTGTTATTATCAGTGAGGCTTGTCATGGTAATAGAGCATGCTCAGTGGAAAGAAAGCTAACAGTCAAAGTTAATCCTGCTGAATTGGTTTGGTGGTAGTTTTATGTCCTTTATAAAATCATGTTTCAATCAATGTGAGCTCAGAGGTTTTATTCTACCAACAGGTGAAACATCCTCATCAGTTCTCCTATTATTAATCCAGTAATCACGTCATCTGATTGGCTCTGTTCACGTCATTCTGTCACTTCCTGTTTCAATAAACACTCTTTTACATCTGAAATGTCTTTGTCTGATCTGTCAAAGATTTAACCCCTTGCACTCCGGTCAATTTCCCTAAAAACGCCAAAAAATAACGTGCCCAAAGTAAATCGAAAGCTGTTCTTCAACCCTTTGCAGCATCTTCATGGGGTTGGTCTCATTTAAAAGAAAACACTTTGAATTTTTTTGGCAAAACAGTCATAATCTCTATAAGTGTTCCGGCCACTGAGTCACAGTCATCTAAACATAGTGAACTTGAAGAAAATAAATTTGGCCTGGGTGTTTTTTTGGATACAAATGCTTGCAAATAACACACAGCTTCAGATCCGGGCTGGGAAATGCAACAGAAATGTAGAACCAAGTGTTATCCAGCTGAGGTCAAAATTTTGTAGCAATACCACAAAAAATGAATATATTACACAGCTTTTTCTCAGGTAGTTCCCAGGCGTTCTTGAACTGTGCCAAATTGTGCCAAATGGCACAGTTTGGAAAAACGTCTGTAACTTTTGAATGATTCAATATAGAAGCTTCATCTTGGGCTCTAATGAAAGGTGACACTCAGGGCTGTGTGTGTGTGTGGGGGGTTGTCCCCCCCCCCACTACAGAGGATGGACATCGGCCATCGCTACATGACAGAATAGTCAGGTGGCGACCGCGGCGCAGTCACCGCGGCTTATCCCCCCCTCGCTACAGAAGAGTAACGGGGGGGGGGGGCATTCACAGTCCGGACGCGACGCACAAACCGTGTACCGTGGCGCATGGACTTCGGACTTCGTGCTCCGCACAGTTGTAATTTACCGATCGATCAAAAGTCATTTTTGATTCCAATTTTCAGGGATAAAGAATAATTTAGCTTATAACACTTACCTGTTCACAGCAGCAGTGTCCTGGCGAACTTCTCTTCCTCATTGTCAGACGAACGCGACACTGGTCCCTTGTTACGACTTGTGGTTCTGGTCTCGCAACCCAGTCAAAACATAATTCCATGATTGCGGTTTTGGCGAACGATTTTTCAAAACAAATAACAGTAGTAATTCAAAAAGACTGGCGAACGCGTGTGTGTCACCCAGCCGTCGTCGTCGGCCTCCGTCGGTCTATGATGACCATGGAAGACAATCCTAAATGTCTACTCTGCTGGAATAAATAATAAAAAGCACCGCCTGTGGCTGAACAGGCCGATGCGCGAATGGCAGTCCCTGTCAAACAGGTCGCACTTGTGGGTGGTCTCCGTGCTGCTGGGTCTGTGACGGTTCTTCCTGCGGGTCCTTTTTTCATCTGCTGCAGCAGTCTGTCTTCACCCAGCCTTACACAAAACAGCTCGCGAACTTCTGTGCTTCAATTGGCTCGCTGCATTCACAGCGTTGGTAGGCGGGTCCTTCTTGCTAGGTTTTCAGTCATTGGTTCTTCAAGGTTTCAGAAACCCAATTCAAGGCTCTTATTACTCGAATGAGAGGTCAATCAGATGATCTAATCTGTTCGCGGCTGTGTCTGTAGTGGAAGAACGGAAATGCAGCTTTTTTTTTCAGTGAGCGCTTGGACGCAGCGCCCTCGTGCGTCCTAGAGCGCATGAGAGCGCCCTCGTGCACTCTAGGACGCAGAGACGTGCCCGTCCGCGGTACACAGGAGTGCAACAGGTTAATAAAGTTTATCAAACCCACATGACTAATATCTAACCTGAATCTGGAGGCGGCCGTGGTGCTCTCCTCAGATTACGGAGGAAATGGAGGTGAGTTTGAGCCTTCTTGGCCAGTGATGTGGTGTTGCTGGGAAGTGATTAACGAACCATCCAGGTTCACACAGCCTGGGGCCGTGACCACTGCGTCTGCTCGTTTAACGCTATATGGCTTCAGGACGCTGGGTTTTGACACAGATTCTGTGATTTTCACATCCAAACTGGGTGAATGGCAGCTGCCTCGCTGACCTTAACCAGGGGGTTTGACAGATGACTTTAATGACAGCAACAGTGGTGAAGCAGACGTCATAGTTTTTGTTCCACTGGACCAAAATTCTACAGCTATCAGACAAAACTGGGCAAAAAGGGAGTGAAGTTTGAAGGTGTCATGGCACCCTAGCAGGTCTCCTTCACCTTTATGTCACTATTTACAACACAGAAGCTCATGTGACAGCGGCGTCTGATACCATCATATGGAATAAAAACAGATTTGATCTTATCAAGAGTGACTCACTTCTGAAAAAGTTAGTTAGTTCCGCTTAGAGCTGGAGGTTCAAGGTCAGGTTATTTAGTTCTGTAACCCCTTTTCGTGGATCGTCACTTCCTTGTGGTAACGTATCGTCACTTCCTGTTTTGCTGTCTGCCTGTGTGGTTTGCTTTGTGGTTTGCTCTCCAGCCACGAGCTATGGCTACTAGCTCTCTTTCCTCTCCTCCTCTGGTGTGCTCTCTCTGTCAGATGTTTAGCTACACCTCTGCCTCTTTTAGTGATAACGGTAAATGTAATAAATGTTGTCTTTGTGAGGCGCTCGAGGCGAGGTTGTCTGATTTGGAATCCCGGCTCCGCTGCATTGAAACACCGTCTGCGCCAGTTAATCTCGACGGACGCCCATTAGCTGCAGCGGAGCTAGCTAGCTTAGGCCCCCCTGTCAGCGGTTCCCTGGCTCTCCTCAGCAGCGAGGAGACTGGGTGGGTGACGGTGAGAAGGAAGCCTAGTCGCAAAGCCCCGGTTCACCACCAACCTGTTCACGTTTCTAATCGTTTTTCCCCGCTCAGCGACACACCTGCTGAGGAAAAAACTCTGATCATTGGTGACTGTAGTCAGAAACGTGAACCTAGAGACTCCAGCGGTCATAGTCCAATGTATTCCTGGGGCCAGAGCAGGCGACATCGAGTCAAATTTGAAAATGCTGGCTAAAAGTAACTGTAAATACTCCACAATTGTTATTCACGCCGGCATTAATGACATCCGTCTCCGGCAGTCGGAAGTCACGAAACTTAATGTAGAATCGGTGTGTGACTTTGCAAAAACGATGTCTGCCACTGTAGTATTCTCTGGGCCCCTCCCCAATCTGACCAGTGATGACATGTTTAGTCGTTCGTCATCCTTGAACCGCTGGCTGTCTGTGTGGTGTCCTAAAAATGACGTGGGCTACATTGACAATTTGAGCTCTTTTTGGGGAAAACCTGGTCTTATGAGACGAGACAGCATTCATCCCACTTTGGATGGTGCTTCTCATTTATCTAACAATCTGGTATCTTTTTTATCCAAATTTCCAAAACCATGACTACTCAGAGTTGGGACCAGGAAGCAGAGTCACAGTCTTACACGCCTCTCTGCAGCTCCTCTTCATCCACCACCCTTCAGCTTAGCCCCTGTCTTCCCCGTCAGAGAATCGTTGTCTGCTCCCTCCAAAGTAAATAAAAATATAATGTATAAGCATCCCAAAGTGATAAAGCAAAATATTGGTAAAACTCAAATTAAACATAAAGCCTCTAAATTGAATGATTTGGCCTCTGTTCCTCCTCATAATTTAAAAATTAAATGTGGTTTATTAAATATTAGGTCTCTAACTCCCAAGTCTCTGTTAGTCCATGATCTGTTAATTGATCATCAGATTGATTTAATTTCCCTTACAGAGACTTGGTTAGGGCAAGAGGATTATGTTGGTTTAAATGAATCAACTCCCTCTGGTTATTTAAACTGTCAAAATCCCAGAAGTTCTGGTCGTGGAGGAGGAGTAGCAACAATTTACCATTCCAAATTACTAGTTAATGTAAAGCAAAAAACATGTTATAATTCCTTTGAGGGCCTGGTCCCCAGTATTGGGCACTTTAGCAATTTCAGGTTAAACCCAATTTTATTTGCCATTGTTTATCGTCCCCCATCAACCTACTCAGAATTTTTATCCGAATTTGCTGATTTCTTAGCTGATTTAGTGTTGAAATCTGATAGAATAATTATAGTAGGGGACTTTAATATACATGTTGATGTAGATAGTGACTGCCTTAATGTGGCTTTTAATTCAATATTAGACTCGATTGGGTTTTCTCAGAAAGTAGGAAATTCTACTCATTACCTCCACCATACATTGGACCTTGTTCTGACATATGGCATAGAAATAGAAAATCTTGTAGTGTCTCCTCATAACCCTGTACTGTCAGACCATTGTCTGTTAACCTTTGATTTTACTATTTCTGACTATTTGGCTCCTAAAGAAAAATATTATCACAGTAGATGCCTCTCAGATGATGCTGTTTCCAAATTTATGCAGATTGTTTCCTCTATGCCATGTGTCAACACAACGGAAATAAGCTATAGACAGCTTGCTCCTTCTGTAATTGATAACATGGTGGAAAGTGTTTCAGCTTCTCTGCATCAGGCTCTAGACTTGGTGGCCCCCTTAAAAAAGAAAAAGTCTAATCAGAGATTTTTAACTCCTTGGTTCAACACAGAAACTTGTAGCTTAAAACAGAAGACTCGTCAATTAGAAAGAAAATGGCGCTCTTGTAGCGGTTTGATTAAACCCCCCACAACACACAAACAGAACACAGAGACAGTCAGCTCGCACTCCTGGGGTTTGTTCCGCTGCACGCTGAGTTTACAGCCTTGAAGTTAAAGTGTTCATGCATTTTGCCCTTACTGTGACCTAGAGACTCAGATCAATATGTAGATGTGCTGGTTAGCCTCTTTGTCTGACACTTGGAGCGAGGTCTAGCTAATCTGCCCATTGTGATGTATGTCTTACAAATGCAAATACCTCCTGCCTGTTCTGTTGTCCCTTTGATCATTCTAAACTGTGGGGTACATCTCTTTGATGTATTGTTATGATCAAGTATTTAAGGTGCAACTCTGTAACGCAATCTCTCTCTTACTCTCTCAATCTGACTTCAACCCTGCTGCAGGACACAGATTTTGTGTCCCCTCTTCACTGAGAGCCTGAGGAATTCGGCTTCAGCCTGCTCACGCTATGGCTGGAGCCGAGTTCCCGTGAAGGCGACATGATTAATAAAATCTGCTTAAAACCACAGCACTGCTGCTTATTTTTCCATGCCGCTTCACTGGTGACCCCTCGAGCACGCACACGTTTTGTGCGAAAGCAACCTTCCGAGCTGGACAGCCACACAGCTGCGTTGGTGGCCCCTTGAAGACGCACACGTTTTGTGCAACGCAGCCTTCTGTTTTGGATGGCCACGCTGGCGAACCGACGCTAAAAAAAATGAGCGGCCAGCGAACGCAACACCCGGGCATGAATGCTCCGTCGCCTGAGATCTGCACAACCACGCTGGACCGGCCGCTCTCACAGAGAGCGCACGCACCTCGTCCTCTCCACGACGGCAACCTCCAGGGCCGACGGGGAGCGCAGCGCGTGGAACTGAACGCACCATGGCCGCACGAGCGACAACGATCGTCTCCTCCCTCTCACCGCTCCAACGCTGCTGCACGAGCCCGGGGCACAAAGATCGTCTATTGCCTCGCACCGCACCAACGCGTCTCCACGAGCCCGAGGGACGGAGATCGTCTACTTCCTCACACCGCTCCAACGCAGCTGCATGAGCCTGAGGAACATAAGATCGTCTCCTCCCTCTCACCGCTCCAACGCAGCTGCACGAGCCCAAATCTACAGCAACAGCTCAACCTGGATTTTATTGGCGCCGTCTGCGCTGATCTCCGCCAAGTTTCTGCACCCTGACTCACCACTCCAGCGGCCCACCCACGCACTGAACCCCCGCGCACGCATCGGGGAGTTACAAGGACGGCGCATCACGCATGGGACAAGTAACGGCTCCACAGACTGCCTTCCTCCTTCGCCGCTGCCTTTCAGGGCTGCTCGCTCACCTGAGGCACGCATGCAGCATACTGGAAGGATTTGTTAACAGTCTCAGCCACGCCACAGACCGCCATCGTCCTCCGCAGCTGCCCACAGAACCTTCAGGGTTGCTCGTTCACCTGAAGCAAGCACGCAGCTCGCCACTGGATTTTTTAATGGTCTTAGCCACGGCACAACGGGATTTCAGCCGTCAGCTGTTCCCAGGAGCTTTGGGGTTACTTCAGCACCCAAAGCCAAGAGTCCCCCTGCTTTGTTTACTTTCTCTCTTACAGCCGCTCCTGCTTTTCTTCATGGCCACGAGAGGAGTCAGAGACTAATTTTTCTTCTTGTGGACCGCTGCACGTTCAACGGGACCAGCCCTTCGACATTGCGGACCCACAAGCAATTTTTGCGCGGCTCAGGACGATTTCACAGCTCCTGCCGGCACTTACTACCCCTCCCCTCCCTCCCCCTCCGCCTGCAGCGAGCTTCTCCCACAGCTCGCTCACACAGATGGATCATCGAGGTCGCGGCCCCCTACCGTTTCCCACTTGGGGGGGAGCGTGTGTGGCGGTTCGTTTTAACCCCACAACAGACTAAGGACACTCAGCCCTCTTTTCTCTGTTTTCCTGCTACACTACTGAGATGCAATGTGCCATTCATGTATTTGTGATGCAAACATGCATGTATCGTGATGTAATGCGCCATTCGGTATAGTGTGCATATGGCTTGTCCTTACTGTGCTTTTTCTGAGCATCTTACATATGTAGATGTGCTTTGGTGTATTAATGTCTACAGGTAGACGAGTTTCTTCTGTCTCTCCTATGTGATGTTAATCGTTGCCTTTCATGCATGGTATTCACATCGCGGAGCAGCAAACACTTTTGGTGCGACTACCCCCCCCCCCCCTCCTGCACAGAGCTTTTCCCTGCTCGCTGCCCAGACTGCAACATCGAGGTCACGGTCCCCTACCGTTTCCCTCTTGGGGGGGAGCAGTGTAGCGGTTTGATTAAACCCCCCACAACACACAAACAGAACACAGAGACAGTCAGCTCGCACTCCTGGGGTTTGTTCCGCTGCACGCTGAGTTTACAGCCTTGAAGTTAAAGTGTTCATGCATTTTGCCCTTACTGTGACCTAGAGACTCAGATCAATATGTAGATGTGCTGGTTAGCCTCTTTGTCTGACACTTGGAGCGAGGTCTAGCTAATCTGCCCATTGTGATGTATGTCTTACAAATGCAAATACCTCCTGCCTGTTCTGTTGTCCCTTTGATCATTCTAAACTGTGGGGTACGTCTCTTTGATGTATTGTTATGATCAAGTATTTAAGGTGCAACTCTGTAACGCAATCTCTCTCTTACTCTCTCAATCTGACTTCAACCCTGCTGCAGGACACAGATTTTGTGTCCCCTCTTCACTGAGAGCCTGAGGAATTCGGCTTCAGCCTGCTCACGCTATGGCTGGAGCCGAGTTCCCGTGAAGGCGACATGATTAATAAAATCTGCTTAAAACCACAGCACTGCTGCTTATTTTTCCATGCCGCTTCACTCTACTAATTTAGATGAAATCTATTTAGCTTGGAGAAATCATCTTTTAATTTATAAAAAATCTCTTAGAAAAGCTAGAACGAGTTATTACTCTGCATTAATAGAAGAAAACAAGAATAATCCCCGGTTTCTTTTCAGCACTGTAGCCAGGTTGACAAAGAGTCAGGACTCTGTCAATCCTAGCATCCCCTTAGAGCTTACTAGTCAGGACTTTATGAACTTTTTCAATAATAAAATTTCATCCATCAGAGATAAAATCAATCAGATTCTTCCCACAGTTAACTTAAATACTGTAACTACTACAACTCCTTCTATTGATGTCTGTCTTGATGAGTTTACTCCAATCGACCTTTGTGAGTTAGACAAAGTAGTTTCCTCATTCAAACCTTCAACTTGTCTTTTAGACCCTATTCCTACCAGGTTATTTAAAGAAGTCTTCCCACTTATTGGTAGCTTTATTCTTCATATAATCAATTCTTCATTAACTTTAGGCCATGTACCGCAGGCTTTTAAAACGGCTGTAATTAAACCCTTACTCAAAAAGCCAACGCTAGATCCAGGAGCTTTAGCTAACTATAGACCAATCTCTAATCTCCCTTTCATTTCAAAAATCTTAGAAAGAGAATCAGAATCAGAATCAGAATCAGAATCAGGTTTATTGCCATTGTTCATGTAGTACACAAACTAGGAATTTGTCTCGGTACAATGCTGCAACATTAAACATGATAAGATAAGAGAAATAAACTATACATGTAATAAAGTGTAGGATAAGATTAAGTGATACTGGTCAACAGTTAAAATATATATTAGCCAGCAGCAGATACTGTGGAGAACTATATAGTGCAGTCGGTAATGCAGGAAGAAAACAGTGATGATTGACATGAGTCTGGTTGAGCTGCTGTACATGGTGCACGAGAGTCACTTAGTGTTCAGCAGTCTAATGGCAGAGGGGAAGAAGCTGTTCATGTGACGGGAGGTTTTAGTCTGGATGGACCGAAGTCTTCTACCAGAGGGGAGGGGGGCAAACAGTACATGACCAGGGTGTGAGGGATCGGCTATGATCCGGCCAGCACGCCTCCGGGTCCTGGAGATGTACAGATCCTGGAGAGATGGGAGCTTGCAGCCGATCACCTTCTCAGCAGTGCGCACGACGCGCTGCAGCCTTAGTCTGTCCCTGGCAGTGGCTCCTGCGTACCACACGGTTATGGAGGTGGTGAGGATGGACTCGATGATGGCTGAGTTGTTGTTGCTACGCAATTATTTTACCACCTGCAGGGAAATGGTTTACTTGAAGAGTTTCAATCTGGGTTTAGAATCCATCATAGTACTGAAACAGCCTTAGCGAAGGTCACTAACGACCTCCTCATTGCATCTGATAATGGACTAGTTTCTGTACTTGTCCTTTTAGATCTTAGTGCAGCTTTTGATACTATTGATCATAATATTCTACTTGATAGATTAGAACACTATGTTGGACTTAATGGAACTTCGTTGCAGTGGTTTAGATCTTATTTATCTGATAGGTTCCAGTTTGTTCATGTAAATGATGAGTTTTCTTTCAGCTCAAAGCTTAGTCATGGAGTTCCACAGGGATCTGTGCTAGGCCCTACTCTTTTTAGTTTATATATGCTTCTGTTAGGCAACATTATTAGAAAGCACTGTATACATTTTCATTGTTATGCAGATGACACACAATTATACCTGTCAATGAAGCCAGATGATACTAATCAATTAGCCAAGTTAGAAGCCTGTCTTAAGGAAATCAAAGCTTGGATGACTTGTAATTTCCTGCTATTAAATTCAGATAAGACTGAAGTCATTCTTGTTGGTCCAAAAAACCTTAGAAATTCCTTTCCAAATCAAACTTTCAGTTTGGATGCAGTTACTCTTTCTCTTAATAGCTCTGTGAGGAACCTTGGAGTTATTTTTGATCAGGATTTGTCCTTCAATTCACATATTAAATTTGTTTCTAAGACTGCCTTCTATCATTTGCGTAATATTGCCAAGATTAGGAGCATCTTGTCTCAGAGTGATGCTGAGAAGCTCATCCACGCTTTTGTTAGCTCGAGATTAGATTATTGTAATTCTTTATTATCAGGCTGTCCTAAAACATCTTTAAAAAGTCTTCAGCTGATCCAAAATGCTGCAGCAAGAGTTTTAACAGGTACTAGAAAGAGAGATCATATCTCTCCGGTTCTGGCCTCCCTTCATTGGTTTCCCATAGAGTTTAGAATTAAGTTTAAAATCCTTCTTCTTACTTACAAAGCTCTAAACAATCAGGCTCCTTTTTATTTAAAAGATCTGATACTACCGTATTATCCTAACAGAGCACTACGCTCCCAAAATGCAGGATTACTTGTAATACCTAGAATCTCCAAAAGTACAATGGGAGGCAGAGCCTTCAGTTATCAAGCTCCTCTCCTGTGGAATCAGCTGCCAATCTGGATTCGGGAGTCAGACTCGATCTCTGTTTTTAAGAATAGGGCTAAAACCTACCTTTTTGATCTAGCCTACAATTAGGGAGGGATCATGTGTTTCTGAACCCTCCCTTAGTTATGCTGCTAATAGGTTTAGTCAGCCGGGGGACCTCCAGTAATGCACTGGGCCTCACTCCTTTCCTCACTCTCTATGAAATATATTTTTTTTTTTTGCTGGTCATTAACATTTGTTTGTTCTCTCCCATAGATTGAGTCCCCATCGTGCTGTTTGCTCTCTACATGTCTGTTCTTTTCTTCTTCTCTATCCCCTCACCCCCAGCCAGTCGCAGCAGATGACTGCCCCTCCCTGAGCCTGGTTCTGCTGGAGGTTTCTTCCTGTTAAAAGGGGGTTTTTCCTCTCCACCGTCACCAAGTGCTGCTCACAGGGGATCGCCTGATTGCTGGGGTCTTTCTGCAACTGTGGGGGTCCCCCTACAGTTGATAGTGCTATGAGATGACTGTTGTTGTGAAATGGTGCTATATAAATAAAGTTGAATTGAATTGAATTGGACCTGATATGTGAAGGTTTATGATTATATTGGGGGACAATGATCCTTTTTATCAGGTTGTGTGTGTGTGTGTGTGTGTGCACGTACCCAGGAGTTCAGAGTCATCTCCCCACCTCTGCTGCTGGATCTCCTCCTCCTGTCTTCTCTCTGGGATTTTCCAGTGAGCCACTCCTGCTCTTAAAAACACAGCAGGAGGTGAAAGTAACAGTTCAGCTTGTTCTGTGGGTGACAGGAGCCAAGGACGAGGCCAGGTGTTGGTCTGACCACAGCTTTATTAGGAGACCTCCCACAGTACAACAGCGTACCCACCAGGCAGAGAGGGGGCCAAGAGACCACCCCCTCCTCCTCTCTGATACCCTGGAACCGCAAAGGTGGAGCCACCACCCGTGTCTCACAAATAAAGGTCCCCAAACTACAACACAACAACCCCCCCCCCCCCCCACAAAAACCATAAGGCCACACACACAATTCCAACCCACTCTAGTCTGGAACCTGAAACACTCTAAAAACAGGAACATGACAAAAATGGCTGAAGACAGTCATACTAAAAAACGACACTAGGGGGAGACAGGCAGACTGCCTTCTCACCCCCACACGACGAAGCGGATTATTCTGCCGCTGATATACCACAACAAACCATGTAACACAAAATACCGCCGTACCTTAATCTAAACAATCCATGCAGGAAACGCCCCCTTGAACAGAGACAACCAATAAATTTGAAGGTTTTTTATTGAACAACTTAGAACCAATTAAACATCAAAACATATCCCTGGTCCCTCTTCTCTTTCTTCAACCAACCGTCCAACCATCAGTCTGCCCCAGGTAAAGGACCACCCACCGTGTCACCGCTGGCTGATCCCACCCCAGCGTCTCCTCTTCGCCACCCTCGGGGACGTCCCTTGTTTGGGCTCAAGTCCACCAATCTCCTCCCGGGCGCACCGCAGCTCATTCAGACGCCTCCATGAGCATCTGATAGCTGGAGATAGACATCGTCCCATACTGCAGTCTAGGGAGGATGGTCAACATGGAGGACAGACATGGTCCCGTACTCCAGTCTCGTCCTGGGCTCCTACTGCCAACATAACAGGTGTGGTAGAGAAACTGAGCTCAGCTTTACAAAGACGTGATAAACCACAGTTCATTTATATTTTAATGGGGGGCAATCACTTTTTCACACAGGGCCATGTAGGTTTGGATTTTTGTTCCCCTTAATAATAAACACCTTCATTTAAAAACTGCATTTTGTGTTTCCTTGTGTTTTCTTTGTCTAATATTTACATTTGTTTGATGATCTGAAACATTTAAGTGAGACAAACATACAAAAATGAGAAATCAGGAAGGGGGCAAACACTTTTTCACACCACTGTATATAACGGTTTCTCAGCTGCAGTGGTCGGGTCCTCCCGTTATTTGCCGGTCGGTGGTCGTGAATTCATTGCGGGCGGCTCCGTCTCATCCCTCTGGATTCTGTCATCAGCCAGAAGACAGAGAAAAGTCTGTTGGACCACGGTGCTGATTTCTGTGGAGCCGTTCTGCCCTTGTTGTTTGTTCTGATGCTCCTGGACGGATCTTTGCAGATGGCAGCTGGAGATTCTGGTGAAGATGTCGCTCTCATGAGATACGCCCTGACCAATCAGTGGCCTGCAGTCTGCTGACGTTGTGGAGTGTGTAAATGACGAGGCAGGTTTGTCTCAGGCAGTTTATTACACATCTCCAACATGAGCATAGCAGAAAGAGGGCATCTCAGACAAAACTCGTCCCTTAAATACTCAGGTCTCCCTACAGCTCAAAAGTGGCATTGCATTCACATCAAAGGTCACATTGCATTCACTTCCTTAATCCCTTAACATCCCTCTCACAGTCTCTGACACACAAAGGATCCTCCAAGCAGTCTCTGACACACAAAAGATCACACTTTCACAACTTCCTGTTATCTCCAAGGAAACTCTGCACTTTGTTCTTATCTAAGATGCGAGGCATTATGTTTTCCCCCTGGCGGCTACACCCCCCCCCCCCTCCCCGAGCATATTGGATCGAACAAAAGAATAACAGTCTGCATGCTGTGACAGAATCATTACACATCAGTCCACATGCTGCTTGGGCTTCAGTCTTCTCCCGTATCTGCTGTAACCAGGATTCACCGCCTCCGCGGCGCTGTCAAGCTGGGGAGCTGCTGTCTGGGGGTGAAAACCTTTTGTCAGTCCCTGCCGGTGTTCTGGGGAAATTTTACTCTGGGAAGCTCCCCGTGGGGGTCTTCCACGCCGAGGGGCCTTCGCCAACAGCACTTGCTCGTCTGCCACCACAAAAGCGGGTTTGAGTCTGTTTATGCCAACCTTTTCCCTCCTACCCCCCAAATCTAGCAAAAAATGCTTGACCCCTGTTTCCAGCACTCTGAACGGTCCATCATAAGGTGGCCGCAGTGGGGGGCGATGTGCATCGTGTCTGACAAAATCAAACTCCGTGTTTTTCAAAGTTTTAGGTACAAAAACGAGCGGAAAACTGTGGTGGACAGGGCCCGGCAGCATGCCTGTGTCAATGCTACGCTGCAACAGCTGACACAGGGAGCTGCCCGGCGCAGGATTATCTGGGAGAAACTCCCCGGGCAGCCGAAATGGCTGCGCAAAAACGAGTTCAGCTGGGGAAGCCTCCAAGTCCTCTTTAGGCGCAGAAAGTAACCCCAATAAAACCCACGGTAGCTTGTTTACCCAATTTGCATCCGTCAGTGGCGCCCTGAGAGCTGCTTTCAATGACCTATGAAAACGTTTGCATAACCCATTAGCCTGTGGATTGTACGCGGTTGTGCGGTGAATTGTGACACCCAGGCTGCGGGCCATTGTTGACCAAAGTTCGGAAACAAATTGAGTGCCTCTGTCGGACGTAATGTCTGAAGGGACTCCAAAACGCACCACCCATGCTGTTAAAAACGCGCGCGCCACCTCCTCGGCTGTGGTTGACGCCAGTGGAACCACCTCCGGCCAGCGCGTGGTGTGGTCCACCATCGTCAGAAGGTGCGTGCACCCCTGTGATGGCGGGAGGGGGCCCACGAGGTCCACGTGAACATGGTCGAACCTCTTAGCCGGGATGTGAAACGGCTCCAAGGGAGCCCTCTTGTGTCTGTGTACCTTGGCTCGTTGGCACGCCATGCAGGCTGCCGCCCACTCTTTCACTTGTTTGCGCAGGCTCGGCCACACAAATTTTTCTCCCACCATCTTGACCGACGCGCGGGCTCCCGGGTGCGCTAAAGAATGAACCGAGTCAAAAACGCGGCGGCGCCACGCGGCCGGTACCACGGGACGCGGTTGCCCAGTGGAGACATCGGAGATTGGGGGGGGCATACCGTCTTGCAGCACCCTGCTCTCCAGCCTTAACCCTGTTGGTCCAGACTGGAGCACGCGCACATCCGCGTCACTAACCTGCTCCGCGGCCATGGCTGTGTAATCTATCCCCACGCGGACCGGGGCTGCCACGGCGCGTGAGAGGCAGTCTGCCACTACATTCAGTTTACCCGACACATGCTGAATATCGGTAGTAAACTCTGAGATCGCGGCCAGCTGTCTCTGCTGCCGGCCCGACCACGGTTCTGAAACCTTGGCCATCGCGAATGTTAGTGGCTTGTGGTCAACGAACGCGGTGAAACACCGCCCTTCCAGCCAGAACTGGAAGTGGTGAGTGGCCAAGTGGAGAGCCAGCAACTTCCTGTCAAACACGCTGTATTTACGTTCACTATCACGCAAAGTCCTGCTGAAAAAGGCGAGCGGCTGCCAAGCCCCGGCTCCACGCTGCTCCACGACCGCCCCTATGGCCACATCTGACGCGTCAGTAATGAGCGCTATGCGGGCCGTTGGGTCTGGATGTGCCAACAACGCAGCGTTTGCCAGGGCTGCCTTGACTTTCGAGAACGCCCGCTCTCGCTCCAGGGACCATTCGATCTTATTCGCGGGTTTCTGTTTTTTGAGCGCGGCGTACAGCGGTTGCATGAGCTGCGCTGAGCGGGGGAGGAAACGGTTATAAAAATTCACCATTCCCAAAAACTCCTGTAACACCCTGACCGTTTGCGGTCGGGGAAAGTCTGCTACCGCACGCACTTTGTCAGGCAGCGGAACCGCTCCTTGGGGAGAGACGCGGTGCCCCAAAAAATCGATCTGCGTCACCCCGAACTGACACTTCGCTGGGTTGATTATCAAACCGTGCTCTCCCAACCTCCAGAAAACCACCGTGAGGTGGTTTTCGTGTTCGTTTTCGGACGCGCCTGCTACCAAGATATCGTCCAGGTAGACGAATACAAAAGGGAGATCGCGCAGCACCACATCCATCATGCGTTGGAACGTCTGTGCAGTCCCTTTAAGCCCGAATGGCATGCGCAAAAACTCGAATAGACCAAACAGAGTTATCACCGCTGTTTTGGGTATGTCCTCAGCGCGCACTGGGACTTGGTGGTAACCACGGACCAAGTCTATTTTAGAAAAAACACCCACTCCTGCCAAGTGAACGGAAAAATCTTGGATATGAGGAATTGGGTAGCGGTCGTGCGCTGTGGCATTGTTCAACCTGCGGAAATCCCCGCAAGGTCGCCACGAACCGTCGGCTTTAGGGACCATGTGTAGTGGAGAAGCCCATGGGCTGTTTGAACGCCTGATGATGCCCAACCTCTCCAGGTTGGCAAACTCCTCGCGTGCTATGGCCAGTTTAGCTGCGTCCAAGCGCCGAGGTTTTGCAAAAACAGGCGGCCCAGTGGTAGTAATAAAATATTCCATCCCGTGTTTAGCGACGGCTGCCGAAAATGTCAGAACCGTGAGTGCTGGGAACTGAGTGAGCAGTGTGTGGAACTTACCGCTTGCAGCTGTGACGCTGGCTTGTGCTGTTGGCCGGGACGCTCGAGCTGTACAGGGAATAGAATCAAAGGACAGTGCATTAACCAGGCGCCTGTTGGTGACATCAACCAACAAACCATGTGAGCACAAAAAATCAGCCCCCAATATATTGAAATTCAATGCTGCTATTACAATAGTCCACTCAAATGCACGGCCGTGTAGCGACAGAAGTAGAGTCCTCTCACCAAAAGTCTTAATCTCCCAGCCGTTTGCTGCTGCCATCTTGGGGCCGCTGGATCCTGCCAGCCGGTCAGCGTAGGACGGCATGATGAAACTCAACTGGGCGCCGGTGTCCACGAGCAAATGCCTCCCCGAGCGTGCGTCCATCAAGTGGAGCAGCTTGTTCTCCTCCCCGAGGGCCGCAGCTGCTACAGACCCCCAGTCTTGGCGTTTCCCGAGCGCTTGAACTGGCATGGTGGTATACATTTGCGTGCCTTCTCTGCAAAGCGGCGGTGGTAGAAACAAAGGGTGTCTCCTCCGCGTTCCTTGGCCCCCGCCGCCGCCGTCGTCGGTGGTTCGGCTACCGCCGTCAATGGCTCCCCGCCATCTCTGGCTGTTGCGCCAAGCTCCGTCGTTGCCGCCGTGGTCGCAAGCTCCTCTGCTGACCATGATGATCCGATGTGCCTCCCGGGCCAGCGCACGGTAGTCCCGCTTGGCCAGCAACAGCGAACTGGCCAGGGCCGCTCTCGTCGCTGACGGAAGGTTCCTGAGGAAGAGGTGGGTAAAAATGAAGTGGTCGTCGTCCGAGCCTTTCAATCTCAGCATCCTCTCCATCAGGTCAATAGCAGTGCAATCTCCTAACCCGGTCCGCGCCAGGAGTCTCTCTGCTCTCTCCTCAACCGAGAGTGTGTAGTGCTGGATGAGTGCGGCCTTCAACGCGCCATATTTGTCGCTGGCTGGTGGCTGATCCAGCAGGCTCTCCACATGCTGAGCCGTGTGGGTGTCGAGCTTTGCGACCACATGGTAGAATTTCGTGTCATCCACCGATATCCCCCGGAGGACGAACTGCGCCTCAACCAGGTGGAACCAGGAGCGCGGATTGTGCTGTCAAAAATCCGGTAGCTGGATTGTAATGGCATATGCTTGGCTGGGGGCTACCAACGAGGCTGGCTCCGGGGAATTCTCTTCGTGTTGCATACTTCGTCTTGGGTCACCAGTGTGGAGTGTGTAAATGATGAGGCAGGTTTGTCTCAGGCAGTTTATTACACATCTCCAACATGAGCATAGCAGAAAGAGGGCATCTCAGACAAAATTCGTCCCTTAAATACTCAGGTCTCCCTACAGCTCAAAAGTGGCATTGCATTCACATCAAAGGTCACATTGCATTCACTTCCTCAATCCCTTAACATCCCCCTCACAGTCTCTGACACACAAAGGATCCTCCAAGCAGTCTCTGACACACAAAAGATCACACTTTCATAACTTCCTGTTATCTCCAAGGAAACTCTGCGCTTTGTTCTTATCTAAGATGCGAGGCATTATGTTTTCCCCCTGGCGGCTACAACGTCACATTTTCAGCTCCACTCTACACCGTTGGAACCCAAAAGGCATGGGAACGAAAATGGAACCTGATTTTAGTCCCAGTTCCTCATGGAAAAGCCTGCAAAGTGTGTCTAGTGGAAGTGAGTCGGACTGGGCAGGTACGAGTGGAAAATGGGCTTTAATGTCTCTTCAACAAATGCAGCATCATCCACTCATATGTTTGACATCCCTGGACCAGCCCATTAAAAACGTATATTTAGAGGATTTACTTCCATGAAATAGTTGCAGATCACAACAGGATGTCAATGAATGAGATAAAATAAAACAGAAAGCACAGATAAATGAAAGTTCACCACTTAGAAGAAGCTGTTCTTTACTGCAACTGTCATGGATGGCCTTCACGAGCCATCACAAGACCCCACTCAGCCAGTGAGTTTGCACAGTTTTATTAAAGGAAAGGAAGGGAACAAAGTAACGAGCCACAGGGGGCTAAAACACACTACAATGAATGACTCAACTATGACGAGGAAGAACAGATTACAATAGAATACACTTACAAATAGAAGAAGGGTTGTAACGTCGAAGATGTCCGACGGGGAATATCGATGGGGAATATCTGACTAGACTGCCGCAAAATGGAACCTGATAAAACTGCTCTCAGAAGAGGCAAGGTGGAGACGAGAGACATTGATGTGTGGACAGAAGATTCAGAGCACAGCCTCCAGGAATGCTTTGACTGTACAGACTGGAAGATGTTCATAATGGCCTGCGGGGATGATTTGGACTCTCTGGCTGAGCTCACGTGCTCATACATGGCTTACTGTCAAAATAAGATTGTTCCACGTAAACGTGTCAAAATATACCCCAACAACAAACCATGGGTTACTAAATCAGTTAAATCCTGCTTACAGAGGAAAGCTCTTGCCTTTAAACAGGGGTCAGTTTCTGAGCTACAGGTTGCCACCAAAGAGCTGAAGGCCGAAATTTTAAGAGCAAAACAGAATTATAAATCAGAATTGGAAAGCAAGATGGCAGCAAATAAACTTGGTTCGGCCTGGGCCAGTATGAAAACTATTGCAGGCCTTCAGAGCACAGAGCGCAGTAATGGTGTGTTTTTAGATGGTTTTAGTTCAGACACAGAGCTGGCTAATGCTCTTAATTGTTTTTATGGTCGTTTTGACTCCTTTGATTTTAGCACAGAAATCCAAGATTTGAAACAGAAACTCAAAGACAATCAGCACTTTAATATTGAGATGCAGGATGTTAAAAGGGAGTTCCGCGCTGTAAAAGTGAACAAAAGTCAGGGCCCTGATAATATATGTGGACGCCTGGTAAAGTCCTGTGCACATGAACTGAGTCCTATATTTCATTACATTTTCAATAAGTCCTTACAGACACAACATGTGCCTAAAATCTGGAAAGATGCCGTGGTTGTTCCCGTTCCAAAATCCAGCTGTCCTAAAACGGTAAATGACTTTAGACCAGTTGCTTTGACTTCAATTTTAATGAAAATTTTTGAAAAACTGGTCAGATGTGAGGTCCTAAGGCAGACTGAACATGCATTGGATCCTCTGCAGTTTGCCTATAGGCCTCACAGAGGAGTGGAGGATGCCACTGTCACTCTGTTTGACATGCTTTTTAAACATCTGGATTTTAATGGGACACACGCCAGGCTTTTATTTGTGGACTTTTCTTCTGCCTTTAATACAATCCAACCTCATATTTTAGTTGAAAGGCTCCTGCAACAATTTGATTTAAGCAATAATCTGGTGGGTTGGATTCTGGAGTTCTTAACCAACAGGACGCAGAGAGTAAGGCTCAATGGCACATTGTCTGACCTAAAGTGCTCTTCTACTGGCTCTCCTCAGGGGTGTGTGTTGTCACCACTACTCTTCATCCTGTACACAAACATGTGTCGGAGCAGACATGACAACAGACACATTATAAAGTATGCTGATGACTCAGTCATTGTCAGTCTCCTCCAGGATGGTGAGAGTGGCCACGGCCCAGTAGTTGATGATTTTGTTCACTGGTGTGAGGATTCCTACCTGCAGCTGAATACAACAAAAACGAAAGATATGATTATTGACTTTAGGAGGAAA
This sequence comes from Pholidichthys leucotaenia, assembly GCA_020510985.1. Lineage (NCBI taxonomy): Eukaryota > Metazoa > Chordata > Actinopteri > Cichliformes > Pholidichthyidae > Pholidichthys > Pholidichthys leucotaenia. The sequence goes on along the minus strand of CM035838.1, from coordinate 488,505,344 downwards.
ACTCCCAGGCACAAAGTCACCATACTAAAAGGCCAGACCACCGAATGTGTACAATCGTACAAATATCTTGGGACAATTATTGATAGTGGATTGAACTTTGAGGTGAACTGTGAAAGGGTGTGCAAAAAGGGTCAGCAAAATTTGCATTGTTTGAGGAAACTTGCACGCTTCCAAATTGACCGAACCATAATGACTATGTTCTATCGGGCTTTTATTGAATCTGCTTTATCCTTTTCTTTAATGTCATGGTTTGGTCAGATAAAACTGAAACAGAGGAAATCCTTGGATCAGGTAGTCAGATGGTCCAGTCGTTTGCTTGGTGAGTCACAGCTGAGCCTGACATCCCTGTACACCAGACAAGTACAGAGGATGGCTGACACGATTTTAAATGATGACTCCCACCCTTTGCACTGCAACTTTCAGCTTCTTCCCTCCAGACGGAGGTTTGCTGTCCCAAAAAGTAGAACCCAGTGCTACAAAAACAGCTTTGTCCCTGCTGCTGTCAAAGAGTTGAACAAGCTATAAAAATTATATTGTACATATTTTATATTTACCTATTTTGTAAGATGTGTGCCTGTGTTTGTGTCTATGTTGAATGTAATTAGTGGCTTGTAAATATGGATGTCACCAACTGCAAAACAAATCTACCTACGGGTACAAATAAAATAACCTGAACCTGAACCTGAACCTTTCACCTCTCAGCTGCCCTCTTAAGTGGGGCTTCAAGTGCGGCAGCTGATGAGGTGATTAATGCAGCTCAGCTGTCAGCTCTGACAGCCGGAAGCCCCTCCGAGCACTGTCATAATAAAAGCTCGGAGAGCCAAAAGGGACACACACGCCAGATGGGAAAAAATACTGCATGGCCCGAGCGTGGACGAAATCGGTGCTCGAACCATGACAGTACTTCCCCCCCACCTTCCCGAGGCGGTGAACTACGAGCGCCATATGACACCCAAGGCCCCCCCACCCCCCAGGGTGGGGTGATGGGGGAAAGGCTTGGAGGGTGAGAACCAGAAAAGACCAAAAAAACACCAAGACGATGATAGGGAACAAACGAACCAATTACAGAGTACGGTTAAAAAAACAAACAAACACAATACTCCATAACGCAAGGATGATACATAGAACAGGACAAAAAATGCAAATGACAGAAAGAGACCTAAAACTAAACACACAGGCCTATAAGACAAAATGTTGCAGATACAAATCATCCCTCAGACAGGGGAGGGGAGAAAAAAAAAAGAAACACGCTAAACAGCGGTGAATGCACAGATCCGAGCAGAGCAACTAACACAGAATGACCTTTATATGTCAGTGGAGCTACAAAACACACAAGGATGATGACAGGCAGAGTCCAATAAAACAGGAACAGTTCTGGCGGTCTCCCTGCATCCAATGTCCAAATGGTGAATAAGGGGAAAAGAAAACGTTCGGGCAGCCTACCCCAGTCCCAGGCCCGGAAAGACAGAATCTCCGGCGGCCGAACCAGGTCGCCCAGTAGGAAGCACAGTACGTTGGGTGGCCGACCCAGAACGCCGAACCGGCGAAAAAGTTCACCAGGTGGCCAACCCTCATCACTCAGTCACCAGGACCGTAGGGAAACAATTGAAGACTGCCTCCCTGGAAAGGAGGAAGACGAGGGAGAGCCGGGCCGAATATTGAGAACCCCAACGGCCCCTGGTGGAGATGAGCTGGAAAGATGATGACGACGAGAAAGATGATGACGATGAGGATGATGATGCCGATGAGCCAGTCCAGTGTCAGGCGGCAGAGGATCTGCAGCTCCCTCACCAACCTTGAACCACACTGGCGCTGTGCCCCTGCTGGACCCTGCTGCACCCACGACAGACCCCGATTGGGCCGGAGCAGCACCCGCGATGGACCCCGATTGGGTCTCGGCTGCACCCGCAATGGACCCCGACTGGGTCGGTGCAGCACCAGAAATGACTTCCAACCCCGAACCCGGAACCTCCAGCACAGCAACCGGGGTTGAATCCACACCGGTGACCCAGGGAGAAGGCTCAGGAGAAGAAGAAGAACCGAGATCAGGATCACCGGTAGTGACAGAGACCAGCGAGACAAGCTCGGGCGCAGCGGACGGCTGGCCCTGGCTCTTCTCCCCGAGAGACAGGCAAAAATGCTCCAAAATAGAAAGAAGGAAAACAAAGTACAGCACTTGCCTGCACTCGAGTTCTGTTGCCATCCAGGACTTCGACAATCCGGGCTCAGGACAAAGCAGGACGTCGTCTGGCTCCCGCTCGGCTACAGCAGGCTCCGCAGCCAACATGATGGTTTCCGCAGCCTAAGGACCCTCCAGAGCTAACGTCCACGCCGACGACCCCGTCGTCAGCGTGGTGGCAGGGGATCCTCGACCCGCTGGATCAAACCACTCATCGGTGGAGACCCGGGGACGTTTCTTCGTCGGCTCAGGCTCCACACTGCAGTCTGCTCTCCTCCTCTGCCCATGAAGTGGCTGCGGGGCTGGAAGCAGGCTCTCCAGAACCGCAGGCCCTTTCCTCAACCAACGACGTAGACCTGGCGTCATGGACCGCTCAGCGGAGGGAGACACAGAGGCAGCAGGTTTAATGTCAAAGGTTACAGCAGGTGGTGAGAGCTCGGGGGGCTGCGAACCCCGAACTCCACCCCCAGGAGTCAGACAAGGCAAATCACCACAATGAGGGGAAGAATGAAATTGCACTTGCCTGCCTCCCGGACGACCGATGGTACCTGCTGTAGTGGACATTGTTCCTCCCTTTCCCCTTCGGATGGTGATGGCAGGCCCCTCGGGAAGACGAGGAGGAGCCGTTCATGGGCGATTGCTGACAGGCCTCGCCGAAGTATGACTCGCAGCACTCAAAGCAGCCGGAGATGACGTCGAGGAGGAGGGGGCAACAGCCGAGGCGATCTGGGCACGAGGAGCTGACAGAACAGCTGGGACAGATGGCCCAGGGGAAGTGGCTGCGGGGATTCCCTCCTGTTGTGATGTAGGAGACGCAGCTGACTGGGAGGCTGGGCTCCTCCGATGACCTGGAGCTGGATCTGGACAGGATTCTCACTGGGGCCTATTTGTGGCATGGTGACGACAGCTACCAGCTGGTGGTGAGACCTCCTGACCTGGAGCGGGGACAGGAATATGATCCCGAAGCAAGGAGCGAGGATGCCTCCTCTTCAGCTTCCTGCCGGAGTTTCCCTCCAGCCCACGGAGTATCTCCCATTGTGCCGCGATGTCTGCCTTCCTCGCAATGACTTCAAGGTGGTTGGTGTAGCAAGGAAGGCAATTAAGGATGTCCTCAGCGAGGTCCAGGTACCAGCGTACATCGCTGGGAGAGTTGTAGAGGCTAGCGGTGACGAGAGTTCCATTAACATAGTCCAAGGCCTCCGGCAGCTCGTAGCCAAGGCTCCGAGTGCGGCCCCTGAATGACGACATGACCTCCCAGCGTGCAGGTACCCAGACAGGGAAAAACAAATGTCTAATTTAGGCAAAACTCATGGCGACAGGCATCTCAGTCTGGCAGCAGTCTACTGTCATGGATGGCCCTCACGAGTCATCATAAGACACCACTCAGCCGGTGAGTTTGCACAGTTTTATTAAAGGAAAGGAAGGAAACAAAGTAACGAGCCACATGGGGATAAAACACACTACAATGAATGACTCAACTATGACGAGGAAGAACACAGATTACAATAGAATACACTTACAAATAGAAGAAAGGTTGTAACGTCTAAGATGTCCGACGGGGAATATTGACGGGGAATATCTGACGAGACTGCCACACCTTTTGCCTCTCAGCTGCCCCCTTAAGTAGGGCTCCAGGTGGGGCAGCTGATGAGGCGATTAATGCGGATCAGCTGTCAGCTCTGACAGCCGGAAGCCCCTCCGAGCGCTGTCATAATAAAAGCTCGGAGAGTCAAAAGGGACACACACATGTCAGATGGGAAAAAATACTGCATGGCCCGAGCGCGGACGAGATCGGCGCTCAAACCATGACAGCAACAAACCGAGTCACTTTTTCTCTGTGAGAAAACTTACAGTTACTGACACAACTCGCACATTTACACAACTGCGGACATTAAATGCAGCGTCTTGTTCAAAAAATACTCATGTTTAACCACAGAGGTAGGAGCTGATGGGGGCTGCTTACTGCCACGACAGGTGATCAGGGCTTCATATGAGGCCACGGCATTTCTTTCCACTGCGGGAAAGGAAACCAACCCACGGAGGAGACTGACAGCTGTGCCACCTGTGATAGGGTCAGTTTATTTGTGCTACAATATCTATCCACATTAATAAAGCGAGTAACACGAGTAACGCATCTGATCAAATTTCACTAACTGTAACGCATAACAGAATTTTTCAACAGTAATTTCGTTACAGAGCACGTTACTGCAAAAGTAGTGGCATTAAAGTAACGTGTTGCTTTGTAACACGTTACTCCCAACACTGGTCTTCAGTCCGCTAGTGTCGCAGAAACTGAAGTCTGCGACACTAGTGACTGGTCTTCAGTGTCCACTGTCGCAGACACTGAAGTCCGCTAGTCAGTCCGCTTGTGTCCACAGAGCTCTTCTGCAGACGACCACATGCAGCCCAAATTTTATGAGTGCGAGGCCTCCCCGTGACCTCACCATGTTAACAGTTCATGCGCAAGACTGAACGTCTCATTCACGAGGTGGCACTGTCGACACAGCATACAAAGTCAAAGTAGACAAAGAAGACGAAGAGGTACTGAATTCCTAGGTTTTTTGTTTTTTTTTCAATTGCCCAGTTCTCCTTCAGTGGTTGCACATTATACCTTCTCCTTCTTCTGTAATCCTGGTGCCAGATATAGTAACAGCAGCTCCTTTTGCTCCCGGTGACGGTTAAACAACACCATTGTTGATGTGCGTTGTTCTCGTGTTTCTTTGCTGCAGTTGGTGAAAAACCTGGCTTGTCAGAGCATTGGCGCTACCTATAGGGCGGAGTGAAACTACAAATAATGGTTGTGCGAATGTGTCAACAGTTTGGCCTGGGTAGAAGAACAAAGTGAGCATGCACAGTGTTGCATGCGTACCGGGTTTGTCCAACGTGGACATGGATCAAAGCAGACCATAGAGGAAATGCAGCATGAATCCAGCTTTAATATGTAGGCATGAAGTTAACAGGAATGAAAATGGAGATTGTAAAAAGTAGTCAAATATTAACTAATGAACTGCCTAGAAACAGGAGTCAAAGTTCCATTTTTATCAGGAGTCTGAAGACTCTGGAGCTCTAAGCCTACCTAGCATCAATCCTGTGACTAGTTCAGGGTCACAGTGTTTCAGTGGAGTGAGAATCTGTAAATCTTGGTTTGATAGATAGATAGATAGATAGATAGATAGATAGATAGATAGATAGATAGATAGATAGATAGATAGATAGATAGATAGATAGATACTTTATTTCGAACAAAAAAAGTATAACAAAAACCAAATAAATGACAATGCAATAAAGTAACAGTATACAGTGTTCGAAAGGGAGAAGGAAGAAGTGAACACTTATTAATTCCATCTCCTCTTTTCTATAAATACACCCATGTGAATTATATACAAATTACCACATTTAAGACCCCAAGTAAACAATTTACTGTATTTTGTACATATCAACATTAACACCCATCCATCCTAACATACATTGATGTCCATACATCAAAACCAGCCTCAAACAACACACATATACACAGTGCTGTCCCACCCACCATTCCATAGTATCCCATAGTGTCCCAGACTGAGCACAGTGAATCGTACATACAACTACTACCCTTCTAACATATACCCTTTCAGCAAATGATGCTTATACCTCTTTTTGAATTGATTTCTGTTTGTACATAGTTTCAGTTCCAGCTCCAGACTGTTCCACAAATCCACCCCACAGACAGATATGCACAGACTTTTCTTGGTTGTTCGTATCTTGGGTTTTGAAAAGTTTAAGTCTCCTCTCAAATTATGATAATTGTCTCTTTTTTTAAATATTTTTTGTATATTAGTTGGGAGTTGATTGGTTGGTTCCTTTTATTGCCTTTCATAGAGCAATAAAAAGCTTGTTGTCCTAAAGGTCTCAAGACATGTTAACATTTGTTCATCACTGCAATAAAATGCAGAAAAATCATTCAATAATTTGAATTTGAAAAACTGTTACCCAATAAAAATGCATCCAGTACTGAAAATTTCTGAACTATTATTTTGAGTTTATGATTTTAGTCAAGTCAAAATGAATTTCTGCAGCACATTTAAAATAACCTCAGTTGACAACAGAGCAGCAGGGGGGATACAAAAAAAAACACTCAGTTAACAATAAATACAGACTGAAATACACATCAGACAAAAATCACATGAACAGTAAAATAAAATTAATAAATGAGCTTTACTGTCTGAAGACTCGACTGTTTTACCCTTTACTGTCACTTTGTCCCAAATTTCCCCTCATTATATTGATGGCATTTTCTAACAATTCGGGGGTTTTATAATGTATATAGTAGATCTGTAAATATTTCAATTTGTGGTTTGTAAACAGACTTTGCAATATTAGGATGGAATAGATAATACAATTAGTATCATTGTAACGAGTCATCATCATCATAGCAGTCTGTCGTGGGCTACAATGACTGTTTCATTTAGGTCTGATCAGATTCCTCCACACAGCTCTGTCCTTAGCCTTCTGCTGCCAGGAACTCCTGTCTATGTCCTACTTCTTCAAGTTTCTTTTTACAGTGTCTTTAAATCTGAGCCTTGGTCTACCCTGATTGCGTTTGCCCTCGCATAACTGTGAGTAGAGTAACTGCCGGGGGAGACGCTGGTGGTCCATCCTTTCAACATGTCCGAGCCATCTCAGGTTCATCTGTATTAGCATGTCCTCCATTGATGGTAGACCAGCTCGTTTCAACACTTCTATGTTGGTTATCTTGTCTTTCCATGAGATGTTCATTATGGCTCGAAGGTGTCTCATCATGTACGCATGGAGTTTCTTCACCTGCACTCTGTAGACAGTCCAAGTTTCAGCACCGTACAATAGAGTAGCCAGTACTGTCGCTCTGTACACTTTGCATTTCACACGGCTTGACACATGTCGATTGTTCCACAGTCTCTCCCTCAAGTTTCCAAACACAGCGCTCACTCTTTCCATTCTGAGAGATAGTTCATCCTCCAGCCTAGCATTTTCTGAAACAGTACTCCCTAGGTACTTGAAAGTCTTGCACTTGACTAGTGGCTCTGTACCAATGCTGATCTCTTCTGGTAGTGATGTTGATAATTGGAACTTTGTGGTTGATAAAGGCACTCTGTCTTCTTGATGTTGATTTGGAGGCTGAATTGGCTAGCTGCTCTTGCAAATTTCTCCACTAAAGCTTGCATATCTTCCACGCTGTGTGCAACTAGAGCACTGTTGTCGGCAAAGAGCATTTCTCTTACTATCTTTATCGATGTCTTACTCTTGGCTTTAAACTGTGCCTCACTGAACAAGTCTGCTTCTTTCCTTGTTTGAATGTATACTCCTTCTGAAGTGTCTTTGAAGGCCACCTCAAGCATGGGTGCCAGATATAGCGAGAAGAGTGTAGGTGCCATCACACACCCTTGTTTCACCCCGTTGCTTACTGAAAAGTCTTTAGATAGATAGATAGATAGATAGATAGATACTTTATTTCGAACAAAAAAGTATAACAAAAACAAAACAAATGACAATGCAATAATGTAACAGTATAGTGTTCGAAAGGGAGAAGGAAGAAGTGAACACTTATTAATTCCATCTCCTCTTTTCCATAAATACACTCATGTGAATTATATACAAATTACCACCTTTAAGACCCCAAGTAAACAATTAACTGTATTTTGTACATATCAACATTAACACCCATCCATCCTAACATACATTGATGTCCATACATCAAAACCAGCCTCAAACAACACACATATACATAGTGCTGTCCCACCCACCATCCCATAGTGTCCCAAAGTGAGCATAGTGAATCGTACATATAAATACTACCCTTCTAACATATATCCTTTCAGTAAATAATGTTTATACCTCTTTTTGAATTGATTTCTCTTTGTACATAGTTTCAGTTCTGGCTCCAGACTGTTCCACAAATCCACCCCACAGACAGATATGCACAGACTTTTCTTGGTTGTTCGTATCTTGGGTTTTGTAAAGTTTAAGTCTCCTCTCAAATTATGATCATTGTCTCTTTTTTAAATATTTTTTGTATATTAGTTGGGAGTTGATTATTAATTGCCCTGTACATGACTTGTGCTGTCTTAAATTTAACTAAATCGATGAACTTTATGACATGTGACTTTAAAAACAATGAATTGGTATGGTCTCTATATCCTACATTATTTATTATCCTTATAGCTCTTTTTTGTAATGTGCATATTGACTGTAGGTTGGTCTTGTAGGTGTTTCCCCAGACTTCTACACAATAGTTAAGATAAGGTAGAAACAGTGAATTGTACAGTAAGACCAATGATTTATAGTCCAAGATGTGTCTTGTCTTCCCCAGTATGCCTATACATTTTGCCAACTTGGCCCGGATGTGACTGATGTGAGGTTTCCAGCAGATTTTATTGTCTAGTGTCACCCCCAGAAACTTATTTTCCTGTACTGTTTCTATTCTGGTATCATCTATCATTACTCTGGCGGTTTGGTGTAAACCCCCACAAACAGACTGGACAGACACAGCGCTCGGCTAGAGCAATTAACAGAACAGTGAAATGTGTATTAATGTCTACAGGCAGCCCCGCTTCTTCTGGCTCACTTCTATGATGTTAATGATGCCTTTCATGCATTGTGTTCATGCGTCCTGTCCTTACTGTGACCTAGGGACCGAGATCAATAGGTGTCTCAAATGCAAATGTCTCATGCCTGTTCTGTTATCTCTTTGATCATACCAACTGCTGGGGAATGCTCTTTGATGTATTGTTGTAGTTGGGTATATATGCTGCAACTCTGTAACTCAAACTCTCTCATTCTGATTCTGCAACTGCTGCTGCTGGACACAGACTTTGTGTCCTCCTTCTCTGAGAGCCGCTTGGGCTCGCTCCCGGGGCGCATGCACGGTGCCGGGAGCGGAGCTCGTGACGGCGGTATGATTCAATAAACTCTGCTTAAAACCTCAGCATCGCTGCTTATTATTTCATGCCACCGCACTGGTGACCCCGAAGATGCACACGCTTTGTGCGACGCAGCCTTCTGGTCTGGACATCCACGCTGAATCGGCCGAGGGACACAAGACGTCTCCTCCCTCTGAAGGCAGAAAAGAACACGCTGCCAGTGAACGCTTCACTGGTGACCCCGAACATGCACACGTTTTGTGCAAAGCAACCTTCTGACCTGGACAGCTGCACTGGTGACCCATTCTTCATGATGAGATCTGCACGTCTGAGATCTGCTCATCCACGCTGGACCGGCCGCGCTCGCAGCTCCTCCACACGAGAGCGCAGGCACCTTGTCCCCTCTCCACGACGGCGGCCTCCATGGCCGGCGGAGAACGCAACACGTGGACCTGAACGCACCACGGCCGAGCGGTGACAAAGATCGTCTATTCCCTCCCACTGCTCCAACGCACCATGGCCAATCTGCAGCCACAGCTCAACCTGGATATTATCGGCGCCGTCTGCGCCGATCTCCACCAAGATTCTGGACCCTGACTCGCCACTCCAGCGGCCCACCCACGCTCGGAACCCCGGCACACGCACCGGGGAGTTACGAGGACGGCGCACCACACACGGGACAATAACGGCTCCACTGACCGCCTTCCTTCTGCTGCACACTGGCCCTTCAGGCTTGCTTGTACACCTGAGGCCCGCAGCTTGCTCACTGGATTTTAAGGTCTTAGCCACGGCACACAAGGGGAATTCAGCTGTCTGCGGTTCCCGAGGCTTTAGGGTTGCGCCTGCCCTAAAGTCAACACGCCAGTCCCTCTGCTTTTATTTTTTTCTTACAGCCACTCCTGCTTTTCTTCATGGCCACGAGAGGAGTCAGAGACAAATTTTTCTTCTTGCGGACCTCCGCATGCGCAACGGGACAGCCCCTCGACGTCGCGGAGCAGCAAGCAATTTTTGCGCAGCTCGGACGATTTCACCGTCCCGGTCGGCACGTACTACCCCCCTCCTCCTTCCCCCTCCGCTTGCAGCGAGCTTCTCCCACAGCTCGCTCCCATAGATGGATTATCGAGGTCCCGGCCCCCTGCCGTGCCCTCTGGGGGGGAGCGTGTGGCGGTTTGGTGTAAACCCCCACAAACAGACTGGATAGACACAGCGCTTGGCTAGAGCAATTAACAGAACAGTGAAATGTGTATTAATGTCTACAGACAGACCCGCTTCTTCTGGCTCACTTCTGTGATGTTAATGTTGCCTTTCATGCATTGTGTTCATGCGTCCTGTCCTTACTGTGACCTAGGGACCGAGATCAATATGTCTCTCAAATGCAAATGTCTCATGCCTGTTCTGTTATCTCTTTGATCATACCAACTGCTGGGGAATGCTCTTTGATGTATTGTTGTAGTTGGGTATATATGCTGCAACTCTGTAACTCAAACTCTCTCTCATTCTGATTCTGCAGCTGCTGCTGCTGGACACAGACTTTGTGTCCTCCTTCTCTGAGAGCCGCTTGGGCTCGCTCCCGGGGCGCATGCACGGCACTGGGAGCGGAGCTCGTGACAGCGGTATGATTCAATAAACTCTGCTTTAAACCTCAGCATCGCTGCTTATTATTTCATCCTCCGCAGTTACCATTATTTCATGATTTATTTTATAATTTCCAAACAACATAATCTTTGTTTTTTTTAGATTTAGAGATAATTTATTTTTGTTGAACCACTGCATTAACTTTTTCATTTCAGTTGTGACCACCTCTAAAACCTGCTGCAAATTCTCACCGGTGCAACAGATATTTGTGTCATCCGCAAACAAAATAAATTTCAGAATTTTTGATACTTGGCATATGTCATTTATATACAAAATAAAGAGTTTGGGTCCCAAAACTGACCCCTGGGGCACACCACAACTGATGTCCATGAAGGGTGATTTGTGCTCTCCAATTTGTACAAATTGTTGTCTGTTACTTAAAAAACTTTCCACCCAACTCAGTCCGACCCCTCTTATCCCATACCTTTCCAGTTTCCTTAGTAGTATTCTGTGGTCAATGGTGTCAAAAGCTTACTTTAAATCTATAAATACTCCTACAGCAAACTTTTTTTTTATCTATACAACTAGTAATTTCTTGTATAAGTTCGATCAGTGTCAAAGATGTAGATTTATCTGCTCTAAAACCATACTGGCTGTCTGTAAGGAGGTTGTGTTTTTCAATGAAATCATCCAGTCTCTTAGTGAAGATTTTTTCAAGTATTTTGGAGAATTGTGAGAGTAAAGAGACTGGCCTGTAATTTGTGAAACAATGACTGTCTCCTGTTTTGTATAGAGGTATTACTTTTGCTATTTTCATTTTGTTTGGAAATGTACCAGTTTGAAATGACAGGTTACAGATGTGGGTGATTGGCTTAACAATTCCTTCAATTACTTTTTTCACTATTGTCATGTCAATTTCATTCCAGTCCGTTGATTTTTTGTTCTTAAATTTACTCACAGTCTCGATAATTTCCTTTTCAGTAACTGTGTAACGGATGCCAACTAGTACTGTTCGGCGTAGAACGTTAGTAAACCTCCCTCCCGAAAAGCCTCATACAGTATCGGTAGCGCTGAGCTATCGGTCGGACCTTTAGCTCAGCGCAATCGTGCTGTGTCTCCCATGCTTGAACTGTGTAGTTGACTGAGAGGTCGCGGGTTTGTGTCCTGTGTGGGGCGAACTGCGCAGGATGACCTAAATCACAACTGCACCCAAAAAGATTGTGTTTGGATTTCTATCTTCTATTTCATTTACAGAACCACTGTTGTTTGTTTCTGGTGTCACTATTGATTTTGCTAATTCAGGACCAACGTTTACAAAAAATTTATTGAAACCACTGACCACATCCTGAATATTATTTATCAAATTGCCATTTTCAATAAAATATTCTGGATAATTGCTCCGTACTGTGGGTGTTTATATATTTACATATTTATTCCATCTAGCTGCAATGCTCTGCACTGTGTGTTCATATATTCATATATTTATTCCATCCAGCTACAATGCTCTGCACTGTGTGTCTGTGTGTGTGTGTGTGTATATATATATTTTATAGTAATATGTACATATGTATATTAGCTGCTCTTGCTTGCTTGTTTTTTTTCTTGCCTTCTGATTGTTGCTCTGAGTGTTGCTATCCCTGTGCTGTTGCAATCCTGGAATTTCCCCGTTGTGGGACTAATAAAGGCTTATCTTATCTTATCTTATAACTAGCATTCTTAGGTCGATTACTAATAATCCCATTGAGTACTTGCCATATTCCTCTTAAGTTATTTTTATTATCCTCTAATATCCTGTTGTAATATTCTTTCTTACAGGTCCTCATTATATTAGTAAGCTTATTTTTATATCTTTTATATTTGATCTCAGCTTCCACCGTTCTGCACTTAATGAATTGTTTATATTGTAGTGCACATATGTAGTTTCACGGGCTCACATGTATATGACTGTTCATATGCTCTTATGTATATTCCTGTGTGTTTATTTTGGCTTCATGTCTGAAGAGGAGCAAAAGGTCTGGACCTCCTAGGGAGATGAGGAGGATGTGAGTGTTGGCCTTGTGATATGCAAAGAGATGGACATGAAGGATTTCCTGACCACCGGGGTTTGGGTGAAAGAGATAGGAACTGCAGGGGGGATGCATTGTGTTTGGGATTTAAAGACAATGGGATTTTGTGCTTTGATGTCAGGGGTATAAGACTGGCAGATTTTGGGGGTTCTGCCTCTTTCCTGATTTGAATGTTGGAGAGTGTGTTGAGACTAAAATGGAACTTGAGAAATAACTCAGCGTCATCCTTTCCACACATCTCCACAATATAATGTATTCTTCTTTTTACATGCATTTATTAACCCCTTGGTGACCCAAGGAATATTTTTCTTTTGTTGTCTGTCACTGTATTGTTTTATAGGACAGTGTAGAAGATGTCTTATAAACGAGACTGAGTTTATTTCTCAGGAAGCTTTATTGGAAGTCACATCTTCTATCATCAAAGTTCTCAGCATAATAAGAGAAAGAAACACAACTTTCCTCACAGCTTTTATAACCCCCAGAGATACTCAACCCCCACATAGCGTATCTCGCACCTTTACCCCCACAGAAGCTCAGTAAACATATGCACCCATAGTCACACATAGCCCTCCAGACTTGCTGGCGTCTCTGCTCTCTTCTCCACCTCGGGGCTCCTGCCGGGACATTGTCTCTGACCTCCATCTTCCCCCAGCACCCACCTCCTAGCCGAGGTCCCTGCTGGGACATTGTTCATTTGGACATTTGACCTGTAGGCTCTGCACCGTCGAGCTACTGTATGCCTGTGGGGGAGAATGCGTACCATACAGCATGCTACATATGTGCTTTAAATATGCACCATATAACCCCCCCCCCCCCCAAACGTTCAAATAAGGACAAGGTACACTTCAAATGCATAGAACTATGACACTCTACACAGAACAAGAGAGAAAAAAAAAAAAAAAACTTGGCACAACAGATCACATTTCCCACTGCTTGGGCTTCAGCTCTCTGCCATATCTGCTGTGAGCAGGTCTCGCTCTGCCTGTGGCTGTCTGCTGCATCTGTGAAGTAGAATCATTAACACATCGTCGTGAAAGCTTAGCAGAGCGTCTCCCGGGTGGCCTGCCGCGGCGGGGGGCACTGGCCAACTGGACTGGGTCGTCAGCTAACACAAAAGCAGGTTTGAGCCCGTTAATGCAGACTAAATCTGTCCTGTCTCCCAAATCAAGCAAAAAGTGCTTTTCCCCGGTTTCTAACACTCTGAACGGTCCATCGTAAGGTGGTCTTAAACCTGGCCTCTGTGCGTCGTGTCTAACAAAGACAAATTCTGCATTCTTTAAGGCTTTAGGCACAAAAACACGTGGAAAACTGTGATGAGCGGGACCGGGGAGGGTGTGCGACCCCGCGTCGCTCTGCAGCCGCCGAGCGGGGAGGCGCTCCGGAGCAGGATTCTCAGGGAGGAAATCTCCCGGTAACCGGAGGGGTTGGGCGAAGACGAGTTTGGCCGGAGAGGCGTGCAAGTCCTCTTTAGGAGCTGAACGCAACCCTAATAAAACCCATGGAAGTTTATCAACCCAATTTGTGTCCGTGAGAGCCGCTCTGAGGGCTGCTTTCAATGACCGGTGGAAGCGCTCGCACAAACCGTTGGCCTGGGGGTTATACGCGGTCGTGCGATGAATTTTCACCCCCAGGCTGAGTGCCATGGACGACCAGAGCTCGGAAACAAACTGTGGTCCTCTGTCGGACGTTAAGTCTGACGGGATACCAAAGCGCGCGACCCAAGCCGTTAAAAAGGCGCGTGCAACATCTGCCGTTGTAGTGGCCGCCAGAGGAACCGCCTCTGGCCAGCGCATGGTGCGGTCTACCATGGTTAGAAGGTGTGTGAAACCCTGGGACAGCAGAAGCGGTCCTACTAAGTCGACATGCACATGATCAAAGCGTTTGGCTGGGATGTGAAAAGGTTCTAGAGGGGCTCGTGTGTGTTTGTGTACCTTTGCCCTTTGGCATGCAGTGCAAGCTGCAGCCCACTCTTTGACTTGTTTACACAGCCCCGGCCAAACAAACTTCTCCCCTACCATTTTGATAGACGCGCGGACGCCCGGGTGTGCCAGTGAGTGTATTAAGTCAAAAACACGGCGACGCCACGCAGCCGGGACTATGGGACGGGGACGCCCCGTGGAGGTATCGCAGATTAGGGGGGGCATGCCTCTTTGAAGCACCCTGTGCTCCAGCCTTAGCCCTGTTGGCCCAGACTGGAGCGCGCGCACGTCCGCGTCGCCAACCTGTTCAGCGGCCATGGCTGCATAATCTAACCCGACGCAGACCGGGGCTGTGAGCGCTCCCGTGCCGCCAGCCTGACCTAGGTCTGCCGTAGCCGAATCTGCCCCCTGGGGACCTGTCGCTGCAACCGCGCGCGAGAGGCAATCTGCCACTACATTGTGTTTACCTGCCACGTGTTGAATGTCCGTGGTAAACTCCGAAATTGCAGCCAGCTGCCTCTGTTGTCGGCCCGACCAGGGCTCTGAAACCTTGGCCATTGCAAAAGTTAAAGGTTTATGATCCACGAACACGGTAAAACGGCGTCCTTCCAACCAGAACTGGAAGTGGCGGATGGCCAAATGTAGGGCCAAAAGCTCCCTGTCAAACCCGCTGTATTTACGTTCGCTATCGCGCAATGTTTTGCTGAAAAATGCGAGTGGTTGCCAGCGTCCTGCAACCAGTTGCTCGACCACCGCTCCCACTGCCACGTCGGAGGCGTCTGTGGTTAGCGCCATGCAAGCTGCCGGCACCGGGTGTGCCAATAACGCAGCGTTGGCGAGGGCTGATTTGACCTGTGAAAAAGCGCGCTCCCGATCCGGGGACCACTCGACCTTGGCTGTAGGTTTTTGCTTCTTTAATGCCGCGTACAATGGGTGCATAAGCCGTGCCGCGCTTGGGAGGAAACGGTTATAAAAATTGACCATCCCCAAAAATTCTTGCAGCGCCTTGACCGTCTGCGGTTGGGGGAAATCCGTTATCGTGCGCACTTTATCCGGCAGCGGGACCGCGCCTTCTGGCGACACGCGATGTCCCAAAAAATCAATTTTCGCTACCCCGAATTGGCACTTCGCTGGGTTAATGATTAGCCCGTGGTCTGTGAGCCTCTGAAATACAGCTGTGAGGTGGCGTTCGTGTTCGGCTTCGGACGCGCTGGCTACCAAAATATCGTCCAAATAAGCAAACACGAAAGGGAGGTCGCGCAGCACTGCATCCATCATGCGTTGGAACGTCTGCGCGGCGCCCTTGAGACCGAAAGGCATGCGCAAAAACTCGAAAAGCCCGAAAGGGATTATAACTGCCGTTTTGGGTATGTCCTGCGCGCGGACTGGAACTTGGTGATAAGTCTATTTTGGAAAAGATGCGCGCCCCCGCTAAATGCGCCGAAAAATCTTGGATGTGCGGAATCGGATAGCGGTCGTGGGCTGAAGCATTATTTAATCTGCGGAAATCACTGCACGGGCGCCACGAGCCGTCAGCTTTGGGTACCATGTGCAGGGGTGACGACCAGGCGCTGTTGGAACGCCGGACTATGCCCTGCTTTTCCAAGTTGGCGAATTCCTCGCGCGCGATGGCCAGTTTAGCTGGGTCCAACCGCCGAGCCTTTGCGAACACAGGGGGGCCAGAAGTGCTTATGAAATGCTCCACCCCGTTTTTGGCAACTGACGCTGAAAATGTAGTGACCGTGAGTGCTGGAAACTGGTTGAGTAATGCATGGAACTTACCACCCGCAGCTGTGACATTGGAATGCGCCGAAGGCAGGGCCACCCGAGCTGTGCAGGAGATAGAATAGAAAGACAGTGCATTTACAATACGTCTATTAGCAAGATCAACTAACAAACTGTTTGAGCACAAAAAGTCAGCACCTAGCATGTTGTTGCTAACTGCAGCAACAACGAAGGTCCACTCGAAGTTGCGCCCGTGGAGGGACAGGCGGAGTGTCTTCTCCCCATAGGTTTTGACCGTGGAGCCGTTCGCCGCTAACACCAGGGGGCCGTTGGCCGGCCCCAGTGTGTCCGCGTAGGTAGGCCTGACAAAACTCAGCTGGGAGCCCGTGTCCACCAGGAATTCTTTCCCAGAATTCGCGTCCGTCACGAAAAGCAGCCTGTTCTTCGTGCCGAGAGTCGCAGCTGCTACCGGCTCCCGGTCCTGGCGTTTCCCTGGCACTGGTACTGGCACGGCGGGACGCATCTGCGGGCTTTCTCGGCGAAACGTCAATGGTAGAAGCAGATGGCGTTGTCAGCTCTACTTCTCCTGGTCTCCGCCGCTGCTGCCGTCAGCGGGTCCGGTGCCGCAGCCTCTGGTCTCCCTCCTTCTCGCGAAGGGGCGGTCATCTCTGCTGCTGCCGTCGTGGCTGTGCGCCGTCTATGAGAGTCGACGAGCCGTTGCGCCACCTGTCCCAGCTCGTGGTAGTCACGGTTGGCGAGCGGCTGCGAGCTGGTCAGGGTAACTCTCACTGCCGGCGGGAGCATCCTGAGGAAGAGGTGGGCGAAGATAAAACCGTCGTCATCCTCGCCTCTCAGGCTCATCATCTGTGCCATCAGATCCGCTGGCCTGTCTGCTTCTCCCTCTGTCAGCGCTAGGAGCTTCTCTACACGCTCTTCCTGCGAGGGTGTGAAAGCTCGGATTAGGGCAGCTTTCAGCGTGCCGTACTTGTTGTCTTGGGGTGGGTGGTTGGTCAAACTCTCCACCCGTTGCACTGTGAGGCTGTCCAGCTTCACGACGACATGGTGGAACCTCGTTGCATCTGCCGAGATACCCCGAAGGTGGAATTGCGCCTCCACAGTGGTAAACCAGGAGCGCGGGTTATGTTGCCAGAAGTCGGGCAGCTGTAGCATGGTAGCTGCGTTAACCCGGTTGGCTCCTGCGGAGTCCGGTGTGGAAAGGTTGTCGTCACTGGACATAATAGTCGTAGGTCACCAGTGTAGAAGATGTCTTATAAACGAGACTGAGTTTTATTTCTCAGGAAGCTTTATTGGAAGTCACATCTTCTATCATCAAAGTTCTCAGCATAATTAGAGACAGAACTGAATTTCCTCACAGCTTTTATAACACCAGAGATACTCAACCCCCACATAGCGTATCTCACACCTTTACCCCCACAGAAGCTCATTAAACATATGCCCCCATAGTCACACATAGCCCTCAAGACTTGCTGGCGTCTCTGCTCTCTTCTCCACCTCGGGGCTCCTGCCGGGACATTGTCTCTGACTTCCTTCTTCCCCCAGCACCCACCTCCTAGCCGAGGTCCCTGCTGGGGCATTGTTCATTTGGACGTTTGACCTGTAGGCTCTGCACCGTCGAGCTACTGTATGCCTGTGGGGGAGAATGCGTACCATACAGCATGCTACATATGTGCTTTAAATATGCACCATAAACCTTGTATTTCAAGCTCTTGTCAACATAAATTGCAACTCCTCCTCCTTTTTTCACTTTTCTTTTTATATAATTTAATTCATAGCCATCCATGGTAAAATCCACTCCTTTCTCTTCACTGAGCCCCGTCTCTGATATTGCCACAATATTGAAGGGCTCTTTAAACTGATGTAAATAATCTTTAATGTTATTAAAGTTGGCATAGAGACTTCTGCTGTTGAAGTGGATCATAGAAATATTGAAATCAGATGTGACTATTGTGTTAAACTGTTCATCCGTGTAGTAACTACAGTCATTATTGATGGAGCTAAATAAATTATTATCAGGGTCTATGTTATATTCTAAGTCCTGTGGGTTGTGATCTGTATATTCAAAAACTTTCAGTTCCTGTTGTTCCTGTTTATTGATCTTTTGTTTCATGTTGTTAAATGTCCTGATGCAGATGAGTATAATCCTTCAGTGTCCTACAATTGTCTCTTGTTGCTGTGATTCCAGTTCATAACATTCACTGATATTTGTCCAGTTCCATAATATTACGGATGTTAATGACCTTGGCTTCTTCATGTGATCCGTTTAATTTGATGTATATTTTACAGTTTAATGTCCAGGTGTTTTGAATCTTTTTCTGCTTTTTCATGTATCTTGCTTTTCTGGCTATTTCTGTGTTTTCCTTTGTGAGGTGCTCGTTTATGTAAATGTCCGTTCCTTTCAGTTTCCTACCTTGTTTTAGCAGCGCAGTCTTTTGTTTTCTGTTCACAAACCTCATGATGACAGCTGGTTTGTCGCCGTTTTTCCTGGGCAGAGGGTGGCAGGTCTCAATGGCGTTACAGTCCAGCTGGATTCCTTTGGACTGCATGAAGGCCGCCTCTTGTTGCTCCGTGGATTCATCTTAAGCGCGTCGAGCCTCCCTCCGCTGTCCGCGGCCACCGCTCTCGCATACAATTGTGGTTTAATATGGAGCCCCGTGATGATCACGTCGTTCACCCGGGTGTTCTGCTCTAGTTCCGACACCCTGCTCTCCAGATACTCCAGCCTCTTGTCCTTCTCGGCGTTCTGGATCCGCAGCGCTTTCACCTCCTCGACCAGGTCCAGAATGTTTCTTTGCTGTAACTTAACAGCAGAAATCTCTTCCGCCAAGAAGTCCAGCGATCTTTTGATGTCGTCCACCTCCTCAGTCTGCTGAGTTTTCTTGGGACCCATGATCCCGACTGATGTTCGTTTATTGTGATCGTAAAAAAAGAAAAGAAAAAAAAAACATGTGGGAGAAATCCCTTTGTTCTCCCAGAGTGTGAGGGGCCTGATTGCTTCACCAGCCACTACAATATTAAGTTATGAGACTGGCAATTTCTCTTTTTTCGCACGAGCAGGTTTATTCTACAGCGGTAGTGACAAAGCAGCTCAAAATGCTCTAAACTGAGTTTTAAAGGAAAATAGCAAGAAACGAACTGGGAGCCTTTACCTGTGCGTCCTCACCTTACATGCCACAACCGGAAGTCAGAAGTTAGATACTGAACCACTCATTGCCGCGTTTGCTTGCATACCTGTATGGAGTGCCTCGATCAGGCTGACAAACTTCTCTGTACAACCATATTTCTTGAGTACCTGCCAAAGTCCTTGTCGCGAAACAGTATCAAAGGCTTTACTGAAGTCTATGAAGACTACATAAAGCGGCATGTTCTGTTGATACACTTGTCTTGAACCTGTTTCAAGCAGAAAATCATGTCCATTGAGCTTCTTCCACTTCTAAAGCCGCACTGGGTTTGCGGTATTGACCATTTCATGAAACTGCTTGCAAAGTATTTGAGTACTGCTAGCTTTTGCTGGACTAGCAGCACATTCTTGGCAGATAAAGGTATTATCAGTGGCAAGGACAAGCCAAGACAAACTGACTCCAGTATCTGTTGCAGTGACTGACCAGATGATAGGTTTGTTTATCTCTGCTCTTTGTGTAGTGCATGTCACAATGCACCGACTGGCACAGTCCACCACAGACCTCGTGACAGATGTATTTATCTGCCAGGATGTCCAGTCTCACCCTGTGTAACTGGGAGTGGTCCACCACAGACCTGTGACAGATATTGTTTTTAGTTCTGTCAGGATGTTTCACCTTCCACGCCCTCAGAAGGGCGGGGATGCCAGTTGAGTCGCCAATGGCCCGACCCATGAGACAGGTAGTACCGTTTTTTATGGTTATCCGGTAGCAAGCAAGCCAATGCCTGACCTGACCAAAAAAGGGGGGTTACGAGTAGGTTATTCATTATTTTTTTTAGCAAGGCACAAGTATTAGGTACAAACATTAATGTAAATTAGATACAAATTTGCAAAAAATAAAAGGGGCAAAGACATGATAAAAGATGCCAGTTTAAAAATAAAAAAGTCACAAATTACAATTTGATTGCACAGAATAAAGAATTTTACCAGCAGCCAGAAGAGGGTGACAAATTTACATGAAAAAAAAGGTGAAAATTTGCAAGGAAAAAATTGTGCATTTTTGAAAAAAAGTTGCAAATTTCCAAAAACAAAATAAAGAAACTGAAAATTTAAGAAAAAAAGATGAAATTTTAAAGGAAAAAATTGTAAATTTATTTTAAAAAAATCACAAATTTATGAGTAAAGTCAGACTTTTTTCGAAAAAATGTTGCAAATTGCAATTATTATTATTATATTATTATTATTATTATTTGCATTTCTCCTTAAAATCTCGGCTTGGAATTTCTGGTGATTCAAAGTCATTTTATTTATGTAACACACAAACAAACACAGACAGACAGACACACACACACACACACACACACACACATATTTACAGCAGAGAAAATTAGTATTGTACATGTCAACATTTTTCTCATTAAACATATTTCTGATGGAGCCGTTGACCTGAG
The DNA here is from genome assembly GCA_020510985.1 of Pholidichthys leucotaenia. Taxonomy (NCBI): domain Eukaryota; kingdom Metazoa; phylum Chordata; class Actinopteri; order Cichliformes; family Pholidichthyidae; genus Pholidichthys; species Pholidichthys leucotaenia. Next base: position 488,484,412 of record CM035838.1, on the reverse strand, counting down.
ATCTTCACCAGATATCAGTAACAATCCAAGTAATCTATACATACAAAAAAATCAAGGCAACTGTGTTCAGAAAAAAAGCTATATGTCATAAATTGCCCTCTTTAAGGGCTGGCAGAAGACACCAAACGCATGCTGTGAGTTTGCAAGTTTAAGTATAACAGAACACAAAAGCACAAAAATAACAAAGGCGCTAACTTTTACCCTCGGCCGGGGGACCGCGGGGATCATGAGATCGTGGGTTCGATCCCAGCCCCCGACCAACAGTGAGCTGTGTGGAGTTTGCATGTTCTCCCCGTGTTGCGCGGGTTTACTCCGGGATTTCTCCGGTTTCCTCCCGCATACAAAAAACATGTAGGTTTAGGGCGCTCGCGCACGCAGCGACCAGCAGCCGGTGGCTTGTCACCAGACTGCAAACCAAGTCTACCTACGGGTACAAATAAGTAACAAAAAAAAAAAAAAAAAACTGCTCAGCTTGGATAAGGGCAGAATACTAAGGCTCTGAATAAATGAGATGAAGAGCACTCGCCTGGAGACAGAAGATTGGAAATAAACACAAACAGGAAAAATCCAGAGAACCAACAGGGAACATAAATCTGACACCAAGATGGGAAACAAGAACGTACGATCGGCCGTTGAGGTAGAAAGAAGGGTGCTGTGGCGGACAACCATGCCACAGCCCCTTAAATAAGGCGAAGAGGAATTACAACAATTAAGGGCAGATGTGGGTAACAGGAGTGAGGAGGAATTAACCAAAGTGATGACAGCTGTGCTATACCGCAAACTAGAGCTAGAACAGGAAGTCAACAAAGCACACTGTCAAAATACGATTGCAGACCGGAAATGGCAAACTCAAACACATAATACATCCAACATAAGGCAAAATAATAACACCAGAATGAGGAAATAGGAAAAATAAACAGGAACTAGAAAAGCACTTGGAGAGCGCAGACCTCTGCCAAGTGCCTCAGTTCCACCAATATTAGGATTTTCCCAAAATATAATAGTCCTACATTTATTTTATCTATATTTTCAGATTCCTTGACCATAAAAACATACTGTAACGTGCTGCTCGACATGGCGACGTCCCACCGGGAGGTTCGAACTCACGCCTCCCACTCCGGAGTCCCGCACTCTACCTGTGTCACCAATAGGGTCAACCCACTTGGCAAGCCAAGTAGGGTGCTCATATTGAGTTCGCTACACTACTCCCCTCTGGTTCTCGACATCGTCCCGATGTCAGCGCCCCATTACTGCTTTGGACAGGAGATCCCACTTCTGACACCAATGTAACGTGCTGCTCGGCATGGCAACGTCCCACCGGGAGATTCGAACTCACGCCTCCCGCTCCGGAGTCCCGCATTCTACCTGTGTCGCCAATAGGGTCAACCCACTTGGCAAGCCAAGTAGGGTGCTCATTTTTGAGTTTGCTACAATACCTTTAGCAATTGGATTCACAATGATATCTTTATTAGTTCAGTAGTTATTGACCAAAATCACTTTTTCAGTAATGGTGGTTTTCTTCTGGATATCGCTCCATAGCTTTTGAAGATAGAACAAATCCATTGGCACACTACAGATTCCTCAGTGTCTTGGTTATATTTTGGTGTTTGTTGTATGTTTATATCTTAATTTGTTACCTTATAGTGATGAAAATTCCAAAGATCCCCTATTATTTCCTGTTGTGGATCACAGTGTCCGTATTTTTTGCAGGATCCAGATCAGTCTTTGATATTTCCTAGAACCTATTGGGATCTTATCCTGTATTTTTTTGGCAAGTGTCCTGACCATTTATTGTGGAGTTATATACACATATGCTAAAAATGGCCCTATCTCGCAGTGATAAAGAATCCTTTAAAAATTTCCTGGATCCAGATGGTGATCCGGATCACTCCCACAATCTAATCATTTCTTCCTTGTCCCATTTCAGACTTGTCCTGAAAATTTTGTCAAAATCTGTTCATAACTTTTTGAGTTATGTTGGTAACAGACAGACAGACAGACAGACAAACAAACAAACCCCAGTAAAAATATTACCTTCTTGGTGGAGGTAATAAACTGACAGAATGAGCACAGTGTGTACACTGTGCTTAGCATCATGACGGAGCCCCATCCCCAAGGGGTGGAATCCAGACACCCCATCGTAACACCAAAAAAAAAAAAAGACAAGAAAACACAAAAGGAATGCCCCCCCCACACACACACACACACAAGCTGGAATGAAATTAACAAACCCAGGAGTGTGGTGGGGGAAACCAGCCTTGGGGGAACTGAAACAACAAAAAGGCTCCTGACCCACAACACAAAACAGACTAGAAAATAACAGAACCTTAGGGCGAGAGTACACAATAAGGCAGTTCTGGTGGCCTGCAAGAGTCCAAAGACCACCAGACAACAAGCTGGAATAAATTTGGTGGCCTTCCAGAGTCCCTAGACCACCCAGGCAGATGATGCAGTCCATCGGGTGGCCTCCTGGCATACCGGAGCCAACACAGCAAAGAGTACAGTTCATCAGGTGGCCTGCAAGAGCTCATAATCCACCCAACCAAATGGGACAGACCATCAGGTGGTCTCCCAGTGTCCCAAAGCACCCGAACCGTGGAGCATGACCTGCCCCCTCCTGGATGCAGTAGTTGGTACATACGTTGCTCCAGGACTGCAGGGATGGCAGCCTGGAATAGGAGAGTCAGAGGCTGGCGAGACCTGACATCCGACGATGACTGCTAAGCATTGGTGACCACAAGCAAAGGGAAAGGACCCACAGCGACCACAGGCGGAGTAGCAACAGTGGCAACCACAGATGATGTAGCTCCCATGGTGGCCTGGGACAGAGGCGTAGCCCCCACGGAGGCCCCGGGCTGGGGTGCAGCACCCATGGAGCCCTGAGATGGAGGAGGAGGACCCACAGAGACCTCGGGCAGAGAGGACAGACCCACGGAGACCTTGGGTGGAGAAGAAGGACCCATGGAGACTTCTGGTGGAGAGGAAGGACCCACGGAGACCTCTGGTGGAGAGGAAGGACATACAACAGCCGTGGGCGGAGAAGGAGAACCCATGACAGCCTCGGGCAGAAAAGGAGGACCCACAATGGTCTTGGGCGGAGGAGAACCCACGACGTCCTTGGATGGAGAAGGAGAACCCATGGCGGCCTTGGGCAGAGAAGGAGGATGACCATCAGTGGACCCAGACAAGGACTCAAGCAGGGGAGAAAAAACATATGCCAGGCTACTACCACTGGCAGCAGTGGAGCTCAATGAGGAGAGGCCAGAAGCAGTTGACAGCTGCGACAGGCTCTCCCCACCTCGAGCAGGACAAGAAATCTCTAGATCTGATGAAGTGGTAACAGAACAGAGCACTTGCCTTGTCTCGGACTCCACCGCCATCCAGGACTCCGGCGATTCAGGCAGGGGCGACTCAAATCCCTCCATCTCGGCACTCTCTCTTGGGGTGGTTACTTCAGAAGACAAACACACAAAAAACACCAGAGAAGGATAACCCGCAGCAGTGGAGCCTGGCGAGGGGAACTCAGGAACAGAGGACATCTGCAACTGATTCCCCCTACCACGAGCCAGGCAAGATTTCTCCGAATATGCGAAAGGAGGAACAGAACAGAGCACTTGCCTGTACTCGAGCTCCACCACTGTCCAGGACTCCGGCAAACCTGCTGCGGTGACCCCAGCAGCAGCACACGCTCGCTGACCAGGTGGCCCCCCGACAAAAAAGGCAGAGCCTCTTCCGCCCACACTCTTATACCAGGGGCAGCGTCACCACCGGAAACCAGCAGTGGCCACCCCGGTCTAACCCATGACCAACCCTGCCGCCATCTTACTAATACAGCCGGTTTACATACACAACAAGTACAAGTTAGAAACTCTTCACCTGAGAGAAAATTAACCCCTAAAATGCTAGAGTTAAAGCAACAAGAGGCTTATAAAAGGGAAAATAAATTTATCAAGCTGTATGAAAGCTGGAAAGGGCAAGTTAAAGCTGCCCGCAATAAACTTAAAGGTGAATGCTCTGACCGAGACCTAACTGAGATGATGGATTCCGTTGAGGGGCTAGAGATGCAAATTGGGGAACTTTATCTAAACATTTGATTTGATTTTTAAATCAAATCAAATCAACCTTTATTGTCATATTGCTGTACATACAACTGCAGTGCAGGCAAGATGAAATTGCATTTCTCTCGGCATCCATATAGGTAAAAGAACATGATTTAAGACACACTCACACATATCCTCACCCCCCACCCCACCGCAGCCATTCACACATCCCTGAGACATATTTGAAAAACTAACCAGAACTATAATATACAAATAATATACATAATGTCCGTAGGTGCAGTAGTATGTATGAGAGATTCTGGATCAACTGTTCAGCATCCTAACAGCTTGTGGAAGGAAGCTGTTAATCAGTCTGGTGGTTCTGCCTCTGATGCTCCAGATTCGTTTGCCAGAAGGCAGAAGTTCAAAGTGTTTATGCAGAGAGTGAGAACGGTCCTTGACAATGTTCAGTGCCCTGCTCCTACAACGGTTCTGAAGAAGTTCTCGGACAGAGGGGAGGGAGACTCCAATTACCCTCTCAGCTCCCTTAACTATCCTCTGCAGGGCTTTATTGTCTGACATACTGCAGCTGGAGTACCATGTAGCAATGCAGTACATCAGAACACTCTCCACCACACCTCTGTAGAAGGTCCTGAGGATGCAGATGGGGAGAGAGGCCTGTTTGAGTTTCCTCAAGAAGTGCAGTCTCTGCTGGGCCCGCTTCCTGATCCCCAAGGAATTCTTGCTCCAGGTCAGGTCCTGTGAGATCTGCACTCCGAGGAACTTGATGTTCTCCACTCTCTCCACTAAACGGCCGCCGATGCTGAGGGGGACGTGTTCAGGCTGTGACCACCGGAAGTCGATAATCATCTCCTTCGTTTTGTCCACGTTGAGCACCAGATTGTTCTCCCTGCACCAGCCCTCCAGGTCTCTCACTTCTTCCCTGTACATTGATTCCTCATCCCTCTGAATAAGTCCCACCACCGTGGTGTTGTCTGCAAACTTAATAATCTGGTTCCCCTCGTGTCTGGATACACAGTCATGTGTTAGAAGTGTAAACAACAGTGGACTGAGTAAGCAGCCTTGAGGGGATCCGGTGCTCAGCGTGACAGAGCTGGAGATGTTGTTTCCAACCCGGACAGACTGAGGTCTCTCAGTCAGGAAATCCAGGATCCAGAGGTATGTGGTGGTGTTCAGACCAAGAAGGAGTAATTTCTTCATCAGTCTCTGGGGAATAATGGTGTTGAATGCTGAACTGAAATCAATGTACAGGAGTCTGGCGTAGGTGTCTTTCTGATCCAGGTGGGTGATGACAGAGTGCAGGGTGGTGACTATAGCGTCCTCCGTGGAGCGGTTTGAACGATATGCAAACTGGAGCGGGTCATGTGATGCAGGGAGGCAGGCTGTAATGTGTGGTTTGACAAGCTGTTCAAAACACTTCATCACAATTGGTGTCAGTGCAACAGGACGATAGTCATTCAGACAGGACACAACTGGTTTCTTTGCCACCGGTACTATGATAGAGGTCTTGAAGCATCTGGGAACGATGGCCTGACTCAGGGAGATGTTATAAATGTCAGTCAGGACATCCGCCAACTCGCTTGCACAGTCTCGGAGCACACGACCCGGGATGTTGTCCGGACCTGCAGCTTTACGTGGGTTGACCCTGGTTAGGGTCCTCCGTGTGTCCGCTGTGTTGATGGTGATAGCTTGTTACAACCCGAGTGCCGGTCTCGTCCGCACTCGGCTCATATATCGTCCTTTCTAGGCTTTGACAGCAGTGGGTTCCTTCTAGCTCCTTGGGCTCTTATTGTGACAGCACCCGGTGGAGCTCCCTGCTGTCAAAGTCCACAGCTGTGCTGCATTCGGGGTCATTAGTGACCGGTGTTTAAAGCGGGTGCTGAATGCACCCCGATGCAGCAGTCTCTGTTATGATACCTTCTGTTAAGATACCTCCTTTTATACCTTCTGTTAATCTCCGTGGAAGTTCTGTGAAGACTCCTCGCTGTCTGAGGCTTCGGGCATTCCCCCGGCTCAGACGCCGTCTTCTCATCATCTCCAGTTGTGAGTTATTCTGTCGTTATCCCAATCCTTGTTATTCGTGTGTATTTTTCCCTGTTCCTTCACTTCCCAATAAACATCACTGCAACTCACTGGTGACTGCTAGCGTCTTATGGTGGCTCATGAGGGCCCCCGTGGCATAGCTGGTCCGACCGACAGTGGGGATGGGCCAGCCCTCCCTCTGATTGTCGGGTTTGATGCTTCAAAATGTTCAAAGAAGTTGTTGAGCCTGTCTGGAAGCGAAGCGTCGTCATCATCGACCCCCTGCCTAGACATATAGCCTGTCAGTGTCCGAACTCACTGCCACATCTGATTGGTGTTCCTAGTGTCACAGAGGTGTTCCTGGATTTTCTCCGCATAGGCGCGCTTCACCGTCTTAATTCCCTTTGAGAGCGCAGACCTTGCTGAGCGGAGGGCGATCCTGTCCTTCGCTCTGAAGGCTACATCTCTGGCTGTAAGCAGCGAGTGCACCTCTGCGGTCATCCAGGGCTTATGGTTTCCCCGTACAGTGATGGTCTTCACTATAGTGACATCCTCTGTGCACTTCATAATGTAGTTGGTGACCGTTTCAGCATACTCCTCCACATCTGTCTTGTCTTCCTGGGAGGCTGCTATTTTGAAGACCTCCCAGTCTGTGTGCAGAAAACAGTCTTTCAGTGCAGAGGCTGCACTCTCTGGCTAAATCCTGATTTGTTTCACTACTGGCCTGCTACGGTTCAGTAAAGGTTTGTAGGCAGGCACCAGCATCACGGATATGTGGTCAGAAAGGCCGAAGTGGGGGAGAGGTGTTGCCTTAAAAGTGTTAACCGTTCCTGCTTCTCGTCTCCTAACCGTGGTTGGGGGACGCAGGGGAGATCTGTCTTCTCCAGGGCCGGAGGCGCTTTTCCTCCTCCGGGGTCAACTCTCGAGTAAAACCTCACTCTTGTTAAGCAGGAGATATGGTGGTACACAGAGGCACAGGCCGTTTCGCTGAAGCGTTGGGGCTTTATTCACAGACTGCAATATTATTAGTAACCATTTCTACCTGCTCCGGTCGCCTCGCTCTCTGTCTCTCATCCGCCCAAAATCACACACACCGTTCACTCGTCGGGGCCATTCCACACACACCGGGGCGCGCACGCACCCCCTCACGTTCACGCACTGAGCTGTCCTTTCTAAACACCTGCATTAGGCACATCTTACAACACTACCCCCACCATGGATTGGCAATTAATACTAATTCCATTCCATTTAAACCATATAAAATTGGTACACACTCTCTACATTTGTATGCCTAGCAGTAGCAGTAGCAGTGTCCAATATATAACAGGGATTCAAATAGGTAGGTAGGTTACGAGTGTCTATTCAGTGGTAAAACTAGCTCATTTGTCAGTGAAAACGTGAGGGGCAAATACTTGGAATACCATTGTTTCTAATTAAACAAGGAGGTACATTACATTCTGAAACCTATTTCTAGGCGACCGGGAGTAATACTGTACAACTAATCAGAATACAATACATTCAAATGAAATGAGTGCAGGTGGGTATATGAAAGCATTGTTACTTCAGCTTTTTTTTTTTTCAAACAAACATATAGAACATTAAAACCAGACTAGAGTCCAAAAATGTGAACTGGAGAGTCTCTAGTGCAGACAGGAACTGCTACAGTTGACTCACTCAGTAACCCAGTCCCCGTAATGGTCCGGTCCTCTGCGCCGACGTTTGGGCCGTGACACGTGCTGAGCCTGATGGCATGGTTCTCCCACCGCACCCCCACCATGGCCAAATATCACATGGGAAGGAGTGGGTGGAAGAGACCCGATCACATTGGGGGCATTAGCAGGTGGAGTGGATGGCCGGGAACTGCTGGGGCCATCACTGGAGGCAATAGCGAACAGGTTGTACAGGCTGAGGTCCTGGTCTGCTGGGTCCCCCTCCACAGCCGGTGGCAAATTGAGCGGGGCTGCCAAATGGCGCGAACAAATCCTCTCCATCAGCAGGTGCGCCCGCGCAGCTCTCATCACACAGAAATGGGCCACAATGTCCACACTTCGTCTCAGCCCGACATTCATGAGCCCTCACAGCACCTCGTCTGCACTCCTGACGATTGCTTAGTGACATGAACGGGTTTGAGCAGCTCGTTATTTGTGTATGAATATCGGCGGGATAGCGAGCGGCCACCATATCGCACTAGCTTAGCTGCTATAACAGTCACTCAGCCCAGCTGCCGCTGTCCTTTGCGTTTGGTACTCACCACCCTCTTAACAGCGTGAGAGTCCCTTCGTGGGACTCCTAACCGTGGTTGGGGGACGCAGAGGAGATCTGTCTTCTCCAGGGCCGGAGGCGCTTTTCCTCCTCCGGGGTCAACTCCCGAGTAAAACCTCACTCTTGTTAAGCAGGAGATATGATGGTACACAGAGGCACAGGCCGTTTCGCTGAAGCGTTGGGGCTTTATTCACAGACTGCAATATTATTAGCAACCATTTTTACCTGCTCCGGTCGCCTCGCTCTCTGTCTCTCATCCGCCCAAAATCACACACACCGTTGACTCGTCGGGGCCATTCCACACACACCGGGGCGCGCCTCGGCTGTGCGCACGCACCCCCTCACGTTCACGCACTGAGCTGTCCTTTCTAAACACCTGCATTAGGCACATCTTACAGCATAAGCATCTGTGTTTGTGTACACTAAGTCCAACATATTCTCTCCTCTGGTCTTAAAGTCTACACATTGTTTAAACTTGGGGAGCACAGTCTTTAAGCTGGTGTGGTTAAAATCCCCCGCAACCACCTCAAAACTGTCCGGGTGTGAAGTTTGGATTTCACTAATAGCATCGTGCGGTTTTCCGAGTGCCTCCTTAGCTTTAGCGTTAGCGCTCGGCGCTATGTAAACAGCAGCTACAAACACGTTGCTGAATTCCCTCGGCAGATAAAATGGCCGACAATTTACAATAAGGAACTCCGCCAATGGAGAGCAGTGTTTAGATACTAATCTTTATATACTCCATACTAATCTTAAGAAACTAATGTTTCTTAAGATGGCGGCGCACCTAGACGCAGCGGCCCCTCTTAGCATCAGCAAGTGTGAGAGTTTTAATCATCTCAGACTTACATTCTGTAAAACTTACAACCGTGAGACCTTATTAAACATCAAGGTACTGCACGCTGCAAGAATCGCGGCGATCGGTTGTGATTTGGACATTCTACGCCAGCATGGAATTTTGGCGGAGTCCCCGCTGGAAGCTACCCGAGAGAGGAGGAAGCGGAAGCGGAGCGGACGCAAGCAAAAGCGAGGAAAAAGGGCCGGGATCCATGCTAGGCTAAAGGCTAACCCCTCCAGACCAGCGGTACCGTTGCTTCTTCTCTCTAACGTCCGCGCCCTCGAAAACAAGGTGGACGAACAGCGTCTGCTGAGAGAAACCCGGAGAGAGTGGAGGGACTGCTGTGTGTTTGTTTTTACCGAGACATGGCTCCACGACAACATTCCTGACGAGGCCATTGAACTGGAAGATATGGCGATGTTCCGTGCCGACAGGGAAACGGCGAGCTCCGGTAAAAGCCGGGGGGTGGGCTATGCATCTATGTTAACCAGAACTGGTGCGTTAATGCCACGTTAGTGTCTAAACACTGCTCTCCGTTGGCGGAGTTCCTTATTGTTAATTGTCGGCCATTTTATCTGCCGAGGGAATTCAGCAACGTGTTTGTAGCTGGTGTTTACATAGCGCCGAGCCCTAATGCTAAAGCTAATGCTAAGAAGGCACTCAGGGTACTGCACAATGCGATCAGTGAAATCCAAACTTCACATCCGGACAGTTTTGTGGTGGTTGCGGGGGATTTTAACCACACCAGCCTAAAGACTGCGCTCCCCAAGTTTAAACAATGTGTAGACTTTAAGACCAGAGGAGAGAATATGTTGGACTTAGTGTACACAAAAACAGATGCATATAAAGCAATACCCCGCCCCCATCCCGGCCGTTCTGATCACATGTCCGTGATGCTGCTGCCTGCCTACAAACCTTTATTGAAGCGCAGCAGGCCAGCAGTGAAACAAATCAGGATTTTGCCAGAGAGTGCAACCTCTGCACTGAAAGACTGTTTTCTGCACACAGACTGGAAGGTCTTCAAAATAGCAGCCTCCCAGGAAGACAAGACAGATGTGGAGGAGTATGCTGATACAGTCACCAGCTACATCGCGAAGTGCACAGAGGATTTCACTACAGTGAAGACCATCACTATGCGGGGTAATCATAAGCCCTGGATGACTGCAGAGGTGCGCTCGCTGCTTACAGCCAGAGATGCAGCCTTCAGAGCGAAGGACAGGATCGCCCTCCGCTCATCCAGGTCTGCGCTTTCAAAGGGAATTAAGGCGGCAAAGCGCACCTATGCGGAGAAAATCCAGGGACACCTCTGTGACACTAGGAACACCAAGCAGATGTGGCAGGGAGTTCGGACACTGACGGGCTTTAAGTCTAGGCAGGGGGTCGATGATGACGACGCTTCGCTTCCAGACAGGCTTAACGACTTCTTTGCACGTTTTGAAGCATCAAACTCGACAACCAGAGGGAGGGCCGGCCCACCCCCACCATCGGTCGGACCAGCTTTTACCATCAACACAGCGGACACACGGAGGACCCTAACCAGAGTCAACCCACGCAAAGCTGCAGGTCCAGACAACATTCCGGGATGTGTGCTCCGAGACTGCACGAGCGAGTTGTCGGATGTCCTGACTGACATTTATAACATCTCCCTGAGTCAGGCCATCGTTCCCAGATGCTTCAAGATCTCTATCATTGTACCGGTGGCAAAGAAACCAGTGGTGTCCTGTTCGAATGACTATCGTCCTGTTGCACTGACACCAATTGTGATGAAGTGTTTTGAACGGCTTGTCAAACCACACATTACAGCCTGCCTCCCTGCATCACACGACCCGCTCCAGTTTGCATATTGTTCAAACCGCTCCACGGAGGATGCTATAGTCACCACCCTACACTCTGTCATCACCCATCTGGACCAGAAAGACACCTACGCCAGACTCCTGTACATTGATTTCAGTTCAGCATTCAACACCATTATTCCCCAGAGACTGATGGAGAAATTACTCCTTCTCTGTCTGAACACCGCCACATGTCTCTGGATCCTGGATTTCCTGACTGAGAGACCTCAGTCTGTCCGGGTTGGAAACAACATCTCCAACTCTGTCACACTGAGTACCGGATCCCCTCAAGGCTGTGTACTCAGTCCACTGTTGTTTACACTTCTAACACATGACTGTGTATCCAGACACGAGGGGAACCCTTCATCCTTGACTCCTTCCTGCTATCTCCCAGGAACCTCCTGCTCTTTGTTCTCCCATGCTTATCCACTGTCTCCTGTCTGAGATGCTAGATAATCTGGCTCCTCCAAGGTGCTACAATGTGAGTTAATATGTTGAGAGCATTCCTTAGGTTTGCTTAACCCTCCTGTTATGTTCATTTGTCAGGAACAACAGTGGTGTTCCCAGGTCAATTTGACCCGGTGCATGTTTAATTATCCAAAAGATGTCCGAAACCAAAAAAATCCTAACAAACATTGTTAATATTTCATTACTAATTCCATTACTAACTACTCTATCAATATTTAGTGCATTGGTGTTCCTTACCTCTAATAGGTAATGGTTCAATTAGGATAATTACCGTAGTGGTGGCTCAGTTGATAGAGCATCCGCCCCACACCCCGGAGGCAGGGGTTCAAATCCCGGCCGGGTCATGCCGAAGACTATGTAAAAGTGGAACTTCCTGTCGTCCAGCTTGGTGCTCAGCAATAATAGAATGGAGGAGGGAAATTTGTGGCGGTGCCTTGCATGGCAGCGGCCCTCTGATTCTACACTTGGTGTGTGTGATTAACACAGTAGATGGGTAAAGCACAATCTCGTTCCACTGTACATGATTGATTGTACAGTTGAATGACAATAAAGGGTGATTTAAATTTAATTCACTCGTTTTTCTTAAAAAAAACATGTTCAAACTTTTTTTTAATGTTTCACCACTTTATTACTTTTGAAAGACCAACATATAAAACATAACATTGAAACATAATATTTAAATTTTGTTTTACATACATGCACTGTTTGTGAACCACTAATGAACAAAATAACACAATATGAACAAGGTGTGTGTGTCTGTCTGTCTGTCTTTACGTCGACACAGCACATGAGTGACATGTCATCACACTGTGCTTTATGCAAATGAATTTTCCACATTTCGCACAGGTCATGCTTGTCTTGACATCATCAGATGGCCTGCAGACCTGGCACCTCTTCCTCTTTCTTTTCCCCTCAGCAGCAACCTAGAACCAAGAGGACCATGATTACTTCGCTATGCTGTCGTTTTGACTCCTTTGATTTTAACACAGAAACCCAAGATTTGAAACAGAAACTCAAAGACAATCAGCACTTTAATATTGAGGTGCAGGATGTTTAAAGGGAGTTCTGCGCTGTAAAAGTGAACAAAAGTCAGGGCCCTGATATTATATGTGGGCGCCTGGTAAAGTCCTGTGCACATGAACTGAGTCCTATATTTCATTACATTTTCAATAAGTCCTTACAGACACAACATTAGATAAGATAAGATAAGATAAGAAAAGCCTTTATTAGTCCCACAATGGGGAAATTCCAGGATTGCAACAGCACAGGGATAGCAACACTCAGAAGACAAGAAAAAAAACAAAAAAACATCCATCCATCCATCCATCCATCTTCTACCGCTTTTCCGGAGGTCCAGGTTGCGGAGGCAGCAGTACAAGCAGAGAAGCCCAGACTTCCCTCTCCCCAGCCACCTGCTCCAGCTCTTCAGAGGGGATACCAAGGCGTTCCCAGACCAGCTGGGAGACATAGTCTCTCCACCGAGTCCTGGGTCTGCCCCGGGGTCTCCTCCCAGTGGGACGTGCCTGAAACACCTCAAGTGGGAGGCGTCCAGGTCCATGTACCAAAAGCCAGTTTAGAAAGCTTGGGATCAGTCCGCCAAGGTCTCCGCCTTTGACCGCCACCTAATCCACATAGCACCGGACCCCCATGATCCCTCCTGCAGGTGGTGAACCCACTGGAGGGCGGACCCATGTAACTCCTTCGGGCTGAGCCCGGCCGGGTCCCATGGGTGGAAACCCGGCCACCAGACGCTAGCCTTCGAGCCCCTCCCCCAGGCCTGGCTCCAGGGTGGGCCCCCGGTAACCCCATACCGGGCGGGGTACACTGAATCCTTGATATACAATTTATCATGAGAGTCTGTTGGATCGTTCTTAGTCTGGCCCTTCACCCAGGACCAGTTTGTCTTGGGAGACCCTATCAGAGGCAAATTGCCCCTGACAACATAGCAAAACAAGAAAAACAAGAGCAGCTAATATACATATGTACATATTACTATAAATATATATGTATATACAGACACACAGTGCAGGGCATTGTAGCTAGATGGAATAAATATCCATCCATCCATCCATCCATCTTCTACTGCTTTTCCAGAGGTCCGGGTCGCGGAGGCAGCAGTTCAAGCAGAGAAGCCCAGACTTCCCTCTCCCCAGTCACCTGCTCCAGCTCTTCAGAGAGGATACAAAGGCGTTCCCAGACCAGCTGGGAGACATAGTCTCTCCACCGAGTCCTGGGTCTGCCCTGGGGTCTCCTCCCAGTGGAACGTGTCCGAAACACCTCAAGTGGGAGGCGTCCAGGAGGCATCCTGATCAGATGCCCATACCACCTGTGGAATAAATATGTAGATATATAAACACACACAGTACGGAGCATTGCAACTAGATGGAATAATATGATATATAAACACACAGTGCAGAGCATTGTAGCTAGATGGAATAAATATGTAAATGTATAAACACACACAGTGCAGAGCATTGTTGCTAGATGGGATGAAACAGCACATCCGTCTACTTAGTTATCCTACATGGTATGATTATGTACCCATACATATTCTCACCCTCCATAGCGACCGGTATTTTCCTAGTTGTATGCCGGAGGGGACCATTGTGTAAGTCTATTGCATCTTTTGCATTCAAAACTATTAGGTTATCACGTCTTTTTGCTATCTCTGCGAGCAGCCCTGCTTAGGTTGTACAGTCTGACAGCCATTGGTAGGAAGGACCTACGAAACCTCTCGGTTGTGCACCTGGGATGATGTAGTCTGCTGCTAAATGAGCTCCTCAGTGCATTCAGTATGTCCTGCATAGGGTGGAACTCGGACTCCAGCAGAGATGACAGTTTAGCCACCGTCCTTCTCTCTCCTATCTCCTCCACTGGGTCAAGGCGCTGTCCCAGGACAGAGATAGCTTTCTTGATCAGTTTCTTCAGTCTCTTCCTATCGGCTGCTGTAATGCCACTGCCCCAGCAGACCACTCCAAAAGTGATGGCTGATGCCACCACCGTGTCATAGAATGTCTTCAGCAGTGCCCCTTGTACACCAAAAGACCTGAGTCTCCTCAGTAGGAACAGCCTGCGCTGTCCCTTCTTGTAGAGTGCGTCAGTATTGTGTGACCAGTCTAGTTTATTGTTCAGATGAACACCCAGGTACTTGTAGGATGTCACCATCTCGATGTCTGTTCCCTGTATATTTACTGGTGCTGTGAGGGGTTGTCCTTGCCTGCGGCAGTCCACCACCTGCTCCTTAGTTTTCCTTGCATTGATCTGGAGGCAGTTCCGATGGCACCAGTCCATGAAGTCCTGGATAAGCCCTCCGTACTCAGCTTCATCTCCATTGGAGATGAGGCCAATGATCGCAGAGTCGTCAGAGAACTTCTGTAGATGGCAGTGTGTTGTGTTGTGTGAGAAGTCCGCAGTATAAAGGGTGAACAGGAAGGGAGCCAAAACGGTTCCCTGGGGAGCCCCGGTGCTACCGATGATCGTGTCGGACACACAGTCCCAGGTTCTCACAAACTCAGGCCGGTTCGTGAGGTAGTCCAGGATCCATGATGACAGGTGCTGGTCCACCCCTGCACACAGCAGCTTGTCCTTCAGGATCATCGGTTGGATGGTGTTGAAAGCACTGGAGAAGTCAAAAAACATGATCCTCACCATATTCCCGGGCTTCTCCAGGTGGGACAGAGAACGGTGAAGGAGGAAGATCACCGCATCCTCCACCCCAATGCCATGCTGGTAGGCAAACTGGAGTGGATCCATCGCTGGTCCAACCAGGGGGTGGGGGTGAGCAAGGAGCAGTCTCTCCAGTGTCTTCATCATGTGGGACGTCAAGGCCACCGGTCTGCAGCTGTTCAGGTCTTTGGGGTGGGAAGTTTTTGGTACAGGTACCGGTGGGTTGTCCATCGGATCCGATGATGACGTATTGCATTCTGCAGCTCATCAATGCACACGAAGGTGGCACTGCAGTCCTAGCCTGGTTGTGCAGAGTCTTGAACAGTGGGGCATTGGAAGTCCGTTGTTGTGATCACTGCTGATGCAGCTCTGTGTCGCTTTTCTCTGGCATCAGTGAGTTTCTGGCATCGTGCTTCTTCGTAATTGGCAGCAGCTTTGTGGATTAAGGCTCTCCATTCTGGCCTGTCCATAGCACGCTCCTCCAGTTCCTTCGGCTTGACGTGACACCACTGGATGTTTGCTTTCACAGTATCTTTGTATCGCAGCTTTGGGCGGCCTCGGTTTCTCTTGCCGAGCTGGAGCTCACCATACATCAGGCGTCTTGGCATCCTAAACTCCTCCATTCGGATGACATGCCCCACCCATCGAAGTTGGGCCTTAATGAACATTGCCTCAATGCCGGTGGAGTTGGCACGCTCCAGGACCTCCAGGTTGGTGATGTGGTCTTGCCAGCTGATTCCGAGTATGGAACGGAGATCTCGCATGTGGAAGTATTCCAGCTTTTTGACTTGTCTGCGATACAGCGTCCATATTTCACAACCATAGGGGAGGGAGGGGAGTACCACAGCATTGTAAACTTTCAGTTTCATTGATAGCCAGATACTGTGTTGGTTGAGCACTCGGGTGCGGAGTCTGCCCAGTGCCTGGCTAGCCTTGCCAATTCTTGAGGCGATTTCTTTGTCCAGGGAGCCATCACAGGAAATGGTGCTTCCTTGGTACTTGAAATGTTCGACATTGGCAAGTGGTGTGTCGTCGATGACAATGTTGGGTGCAGGTGGATGAGTGCTTGGTGCAGGTTGGTGAAACACCTCCGTCTTGCCGAGGCTGATGGTCAGGCCAAAGAGCTTTGAAGCCTCAGAGAAGCGGTCTAACATCATCTGCAGGTCGGATTCTGCGTGGGCCACAAGGGCGCAGTCATCAGCAAAGAGGACTTCTTGGAGGAGGGTTTGCAGGCTCTTTGTCTTGGCAGTGAGACGACGCAGGTCGAAGAGGGAGCCATCCAAACGGTAGCAAATGTAGACCCCCTTCACCAGGTCTTGGACGGCATGGGACAGCAGGCAGGTGAAGAACACATTAAATAGGACTGGAGCTAGGACACAGCCCTGCTTCACACCGTTGCTGATTGCAAAGGCTTCCGACACATTCCCGCTGGAGATGACCTGGCCAGTCATACCGTCATGGAAAAGCCTGATCATCGATATAAACTTTGGCGGGCATCCGATATGCTCTAAGACTGTCCAGAGGGCCTCTCTATTGACCGTGTCAAAAGCCTTGGTAAGATCTATGAAGATAGAGAATAGGGGCATGTTTTGTTCAATGCACTTCTCTTGGAGTTGTCTCATGGCAAAAATCATATCAACAGTACTTCTGCCAGGCCTGAAGCCGCACTAGATCAGTAATGAGTTGCAAAAGGGACCTGTGTGTGAAGGCTTTATAGTGAGAAGACCGTTGCACAGGTGCAATCCCACTCTCTCGGCCTGGGGAGTCTTGATCCAGTGGCACGGGAAACCGTTACGACAGGAGGCTGCCAGGCAGCAGTGGATGACTAGGACTTCTATCGGTGCCATGTCCTGCTCTAGGCACTCCACAACACTTGCTGCCACCGCCTTCACAACCGTTGGATCTCAGGTGATCTCTTCCGCTCATTCCGCCGGGAGTCAATCTTCACGTGCAATAGGGCTGACACAGCCCAAGCCTAACTCACTGAGGGTTTCAGACCCGTCAGCTACCTTCACCTGGTTCAGCCGGTTCGCCAAAGCCGTTGTCCGGGCGGTGGCCACTGTTGCATGCAACAGCTTCGAGGAGCCACAGGTGAAAGTTGAGTGTCAGGTGAGGACCAGTGGCAGGCGAGCTGCCCTGGAAAGGACATGGCATGCCCCCCTTGCCAAATGTGCTGCCTCTCCCTGACACCCCAAACCCCCCGGCACCGGGGGTACAGGTACCACACAAGATGTTTTCCACTGCTGTGGTACCCTCCCCAGCTTCAGGCTCAGGTTGAAGATGTACGCCACAATCCCACACAGCTGGCCTGCACAGGACTTGAGGAGCTTCGCGCTGATGCCGTCCGGTCCCGACGCCTTCCTCGCCTATGTGCCATGTGCCTTAGATCTGGAAAGAAGCCGTTGTTGTTCCCGTTCCAAAATCCAGCTGTCCTAAAACGGTAAACGACTTTAGACCAGTTGCTTTGACTTCAATTTTAATGAAAATTTTTGAAAAACTGATCAGATTTGAGGTCCTAAAACAGACTGAGCAGGCATTGGATCCTCTGCAGTTTGCCTATAGGCCACACAAAGGAGTGGAGGATGCCACTGTCACTCTGTTTAACATGCTTTTGAAACATCTGGATTTTAATGGGACACACGCCAGGCTTTTATTTGTGGACTTTTCTTCCGCCTTTAATACAATCTAACCTCATATCTTAGTTGAAAGGCTCCTGCAACAATTTGATTTGAGCAATAATCTGGTGGGTTGGATTCTGGATTTCTTAACCAACAGGACGCAGAGAGTAAGGGTCAATGGTACATTGTCTGACCTAAAGTGCTCTTCTACTGGCTCTCCTCGGGGGGGGGGGGGGTGTTGTCACCACTACTCTTCATCCTGTACACAAACATGTGTCGGAGCAGACATGACAACAGACACATTATAAAGTATGCTGATGACTCAGTCATTGTCAGTCTCCTCCAGGATGGTGAGAGTGGCCACGGCCCAGTAGTTGATGATTTTGTTCACTGGTGTGAGGATTTCTTCCTGCAGCTGAATACGACAAAAACTAAAGATATGATTATTGACTTTAGGAGGAAAACTCCCAGGCATGAAGTCACCATACTAAAAGGCCAGACCACCGAATGTGTACAATCCTACAAATATCTTGGGACGATTATTGATAGTAATTTAAACTTTGAAGAGAACTGTGAAAGGGTGTGCAAAAAGGGTCAGCAACATTTGTATTGCTTGAGAAAACTTGCACACTTCCAAGTTGACCGAACCATAATGACAATGTTTTATCGAGCTTTTATTGAATCTGTTTTATCCTTTTCTTTAGTGTCATGGTTTGGCCAGATAAAACTGAAACAGAAGAAATCCTTGGATCAGGTAGTTAGATGGTCCAGTCGTTTGCTTGGTGAGTCACAGCTGAGCCTGACATCCCTGTACACCAGACAGGTACAGAGGATGGCTACCTCCATTTTAAATGATGACTCCCACCCTTTGCACTGCAACTTTCAGCTTCTTCCCTCCAGACGGAGGTTTGCTGTCCCAAAAAGTAGAACCCAGCGCTACAAAAACAGCTTTGTCCCTGCTGCTGTCAAAGAGTTGAACAAGATGTAACAATATATTGTACATAATTTAGATACCTATTTATTAACTTCATTTTATATTTACTTATTTTTGTAGGATGTCACTTGGGTTCTAAATATTTTATTGGGTTTTAGACCTTTGAGTTTTTTAACCTCTTTGACTAGTTTTTAACTTTTAATATGACTCTTCTCTCTTACCTCTGGTTTCTCCCTCATCTCTTTGTCTTTTTGTACCCTGATTGATGGAGCCTTAAGTATTTTTTATCATGTTTATAGTCAGCTTCATGTGTGCCTGTGTTTGTGTCTATGTTGAATGTAATTAGTGGCTTGTAAATATGGATGTCACCAGACTGCAAAACAAATCTACCTACGGGTACAAATAAAGTAACCTGAACCTGAACCTGTCTTTTTGCTGATCCCAAGACACACACAACACACTCTCATACACTTATATATACACACAAACACTTACTTACCTCACGCACTGGTGTACTTGGTGCAGTCCTCTCCTGGATCTCCCTCACCGTGGCTGCAGCGGCTGGGGTCCTTGGCAGGTGCTCCTTCTGTTGGATGTGTGGTGTCACAAGCGCCTTCCCCAGCTCCACGAGAAAGATGCGCCTCTTGTACAGCTTTGACACATTCCAGTCAGGAAAGATCTCAGTCCAAATGACAAATGCGTTGTAGGCCGATACATTGATCAAGTTATAAAAGATGACCAATGGCCAGCGCGCAGTCATTCGTTTGGTGCTGTAGGACCCTGTTACTTTGTCCAAGTTATCTACCCCCCCTTTGGTGGCATTGTAATCCAGGATCATGCTTGGTTTCTGGTCCTCTCTTGTGCTTATTTCAGCATTTTTGTGCAGAGTGCTCATGAGCACAACATTTTTTCCCTTTTTGGGGCAGTAAGACACTAGGGCTGTGGTGACTGTGAAGGCAAACATGGAAGATTGAGGGGTCCTGTTCTTGATTACCAGCAGCTCAGCAGGGAGTTCAGCCCTGTTCTTTCGGATAGTTCCAACCATTGTGAGCTTTCTCTTCAGAAGCTCCTGACCCAAGTTGTAGTTTGTGAAAAAATTGTCACAGGTTATGTTGTGCCCCTTGAGACCCTGTGCCATGTCGAGCACAACCCTTGTGCCCTGATTCTTCTCCGGAGCTCCTCCAACCGGCTTTCCAGTGTAAACCTGCATGTTCAATGCGTGGCTGGTGTTTGCATCACATGCTGCCCAGATTTTTATTCCATATTTAGCTGGTTTGGAAGACATATATTACCGGAGTGGTGGCTCAGTTGGTAGAGCATCCGCCCCACACCCGGGAGGCAGGAGTTCAAATCCCGGCCGGGTCATGCCAAAGACCATATAAAAGTGGAACTTCCTGCCATCCAGCTTGGTGCTCAGCAATAATGGAATGGAGGAGGGAAATTTGTGGCGGCGCCTTGCATGGCAGCGGCCCTCTGATTCTACACTTGAGGTGTGTGTGATTAATACAGTAGATAGGTAAAACACAATCTCGTTCTACTGTACATGATTGGTTGTACAGTTGAATGACAATAAAGGGTGATTTAATTTAATTTAAAATTTAATTTAATATATTGCCTAAATGGGCAGCGACCTCTGAATGCCACCAGCCTTTCATCTACTGTGATATTAGGGCCTGGGTTATAAAGTAGTGGAAGTTGCTCTACCCACTTGTCCCACACTGTCCTAATAGCTGCCAGCTTGTCTCTCTCCCGTCTACCAGCCCTTGTCTCTCAATAATCAAATCGGATTACTCTGGAGAAAATGCGAAAAGTCTCCAGAGACATTGTGGCTCGAAATATCGGCCTCCCTGTCTCTGCATCCCACAGACTGGCTGTTGAATCATCCTTCGATTTATAGACCCCAGCCAGGATGAGGAGCCCCAAATACGCATCTAAATGTGTTTTGTCCAGCTCCTTCCACTTCTCCCCAAAAACACGCCTCCCTTCTAGATTAGTCATTTCCAGAATGATTTTCTGTATTGAATCTGGCATGACCAGCTCAAAAGCTGACTTGATGTCAGTCACACGAGTCACTGCCATCCTAGTGGACCCTGGCACTGTCTTTATTATGTTTTCTGCAGACAGTTTTGCCTGACGCACATTTGGGGATGAAGACCAATGTATTTCACCATTTTTTGACATAAATGTCTTGCTTGGAGGAACAGGAATAGCTATTCCCTCATCTGGTTCAAAATCAGAATCATTAGAATCAGAATTTAGCTCAAGATAGTCTTCATCTTCAGACACATCCTCCTCTATTTCACTGTCATGATCAAAGATGGCTTCCAGAGCCTCCTGGACTGTCATCCTTTTGCTTCTGCTGCTCATTTTGTAAAGGTCTGCCTGACAGTGTAATGTTGGTAAGACTCCCATGCAGAGAAGCTTTTATGTTTTGCCCCTCCCCTGTTGAGTGTCCACTGAATATGGGTGGAGTTTTCCCACAAGAACATAAATGGTTCCCGTCAAAAGTCATAACACCTGTACCTCTGTGTGTGTGTGTGTGTGTGTGTGTGTGTGTGTGTGTGTGTGTGTGTTCTCCATGGATCGCCACCTTGTCACGGTGGAGAACCTTGTATTTTCTAATGATCCCGAGAGCGATGCCGTCGGGGGCCTTTTGGCTCCTGGTAGGGTCACCCATGGCAGTAAGGTCGAGGGGGAGGTCCCAGACCAAGAGCGATCCAAAGAAAGAAAGACCTCAATGGCGGGAGTGGCGGAGGATGACACCATGAGTCACAACAGCACTGAAGGCGGATGAAGGCTGCAACAGAGAGTGGTCTCCAGTCGTCTTGGATTCCATGCCACTGGATTCAGGCCCCTCTTTGCCAAGGACCGTGTGGTGGCTGCAGGTGCATCAGTCTCCCCACGATAAAAGACGTCACGCGCAGGCGTCCTCCTGAAGGGAGCCCATCCACTTTACATCTTGGACAAGACAAAGTCCTGTGGAGATCAGGAAGTGGTAACGGGGACAGGACAGTGAAGTCTGGGAGTTCTTAGCCACGACCTGGCACACAGGCAATGGGTGCTTGATACAGTCGTTAAGCTCTTGGACTGAGGCAGAAAGAGCTTCTCGGCAGCTGCACTCATGACTGAGCAGCCCTATTCAGGATTCACTCTGCTCACCCCAGTAGGAGAGGGGGTTAGAAAAGGTACCCCAAACATAGCCTGCCTCACAAAATCCTGTCTGGAATATCGCATCCAGAGGGATCATCACCACCACATGGTCAGAAACATACAAAACTACATATTGGAGCATGGAATGTGCAAACCCTTATGGACAACCAAGCCAGTGATTGACCTGAAAGGCAAACTGCCACCATCTCCAGAGAGTTAAGGAAGTTCCAGATCAACATCGCAGCAGCTCTCCTAGACCCGACTGGCTGATGAAGGGCAGCTGAAGAAGGAAAAAGGTGGGTATACTTTCTTTTGGAAGGGAAAGCCTGCAATAAGATAAGATAAGATAAGATAAGCCTTTATTAGTCCCACAATGGGGAAATTCCAGGATTGCAACAGCACAGGGATAGCAACACTCAAAGCGACAATCAGAAGGCAAGAAAAAACAAGAGCAGCGAGTATACATATGTACATATAAACATAAATATATAGACACACGATGTGGAGCATTGCAGCTAGATGGAATAAATATATAGATATATAAACACACAGTGCGGAGCATTGTAGCTAGATGGAATAGATATATGAATATATAAACACACACAGTGTGGAGCATTGTAGCTAGATGGAATAAATATGTGAATATATAAACACACACACCTTGACAACCTGGCTATGACAACCTTGGTTCCAAGGTTGTCATAGCCAGGAGCGGCACTGGGGTTAAGCTCCCAGTGCTCATAAAATGCTCCTTACAGCGTGTGTCTCAAAAAGCCTCTGACAACTAAGTCCAACTCCTAGCCTGCCCGTGTGTTTTAGTCTCTAAGCCCGGTGGAACTGCTTTTACTAATAGGAGAAGGGTCGAGGGCGGATCTCTGGCGCCTTAAAACCAGATGCTTCGGGTAGATGGTGGCTCATCAACCTGGGAAGGTAGCCCATCTAGGGGAAGGTAAACCCTGATTTCAAACCTCCGCTGCCTTGCGGCACACCCGGTCACGGGAAAGACTTCGGGAGTCAACCCTGAGGAAAAATCCGGAGTTGGAGCCCCTAAGGCAGTTCTCTGTTGTGCTCAACATCGTTCTGGCAGCTCCTGAGATGGCGCTGGTGCCAAAATGTAGCAGCCCTGCTGTTCCTTTGGATTCATCAGTGACGTGGAGAGGGGGGACATGCTGCATGGGCAACATCTTGTCCTCCATATCTTCCTGCCCAGGCTTGAATCCTACCAACGCCCAACGCTGGAAGGTAGAACACCGGATCACTGGAGAGGACACTCCAGCTTCGCCTTTGGCATAGACAAAACATGGGGAATGACAGTTACCAGTTATAAGCCACCGCTCAATTGGCGTAGAGCGCGGCGCCAGGGGTTGCTCCCAACGGTGGGGGGGATCATGGGATCTCACTGGACAACTACTGCCCGCCTCAAGCTGGGCAGCCCCCAGCCAATAAGGTGTCGTCCCGCCACAGCTTGCTTTCCTCATTGGGTGCATGGGGATGAGGAGAAGTCTGAACAGCAGGCTGAGAACCTTCGCACCAGGCAAGTCAAAAAAACCAAAAGAGACCAACTCTAGAACTGGGAACTTGGAACGTCCGCACTATGATGACAGGACTCGCTGCTAACCTCAAGGACATCAGCGACACCAGGAAGACTGCCATCATCAATAATGAGCTGAAGAGACTGGGAGTGGATATCGCCACTCTCCAGGAAACACGGTTGGCTGACGCAGGCACACTGAGAGAGAAGGACTACACGTTCTACTGGCAGGGAAAGGGCAGTGACAAACACAGGGAACACAGAGTGGGCTTCACAGTGAAGAACACCTTGCTGAAGATGGTGGAACCGGGCAGCAATGGCTCTGCACGACTCCTCACCCTCTGCCTGAACACCATTCAAGGCCCAGTCACCCTCGTCAGTGTGTATGCCCCAACACTGACAGCCACACCATTAGCAAAAGACAAGTTCTACGAGAATCTCGTAACAACTGTCAGGATCATCCCCAACTCTGAACTACTCATTCTCCTTGGAGACTTCAATACCAGAGTGGGTGCTGACCACGACTCCTGGCCCTCCTGTCTTGGACCATTTGGTGTGGGCAGAATGAACGACAAGGGACAGCGGCTGCTCGAGTTCTGCACATATCATGATCTGTGCATCACAAACTCGTTCTTCACGACCAAGCCCCAACACAAGATTTTCTGGTGACATCCGCGCTCAAAGCACTGGCACCAGCTGGACTTGATCCTGACCAGGCGCACCTCACTGAAGAATGTGCTAATCACCCGTTCGTTCTAGAGTGCAGATTGCGACACAGACCATTCATTGGTGTGTTGCAAGGTCAAGCTGCAGCTGAAGAAATTCCATCATGCTAGACAGCCTGGAAAGGCATGGATTGACACCAGCAAGATGACCCAACCAGAACTTGTTGAGCAGTTTGCCTCCACCTTTGAGAAGGAACTTGGTGTACCACAAGAAGGAGAATCTGCAAAGCAGAAGTGGGA
The DNA here is from genome assembly GCA_020510985.1 of Pholidichthys leucotaenia. Taxonomy (NCBI): domain Eukaryota; kingdom Metazoa; phylum Chordata; class Actinopteri; order Cichliformes; family Pholidichthyidae; genus Pholidichthys; species Pholidichthys leucotaenia. Next base: position 488,460,068 of record CM035838.1, on the reverse strand, counting down.
AGAGCTGCGAAACACCATCCACCGCACAGCCTTGGCTACCTTTGGGAGGAAGACCTCGAAGTCGCAGGACTGGTTTGATGCCAAGTTGACTGAGATGACCCCCGTCATTGAAGCCAAGCGCTCAGCACTTGCTGAGTACAAGAAGTACCCAAACGAGAAGAATCTCCAGATTCTCAGGGCTGCGAGAAGCAAAGTTCAGCAGACTGCTCGGCGCTGTGCCAACGAGTACTGGACTCAGCTCAGCCAAGACATTCAAACCACTGCCATAACAGGGAACATCCGTGGTATGTACGATGGCATCAAGAAAGCACTTGGTCCAGCTCAGAGCAAGACGGCCCCCCTCAAATCCTCCACTGGGGAGATGATCACAGAAAAGAACAAGCAGATGGAGAGATGGGTGGAACACTACTCCGACCTCTACTCCAGACAGAACACCGTGACACCGTCAGCCCTTGATGCCATCGAATTGCCTGCCATCCTTGGACGAACTTGATGGCGAACCAACCATCGACGAACTCAGCAAGGCCATTGATAGCTTGGCCGCTGGCAAGGCACCCGGCAACGACGGCATACCCCCCGACCTGATCAAGCACTGCAAGACCGCCCTACTGCTGACATTGCATGACGTCCTCTGCCAGTGCTGGAAGGAAGGTGCCGTACCACAGGACATGAGGGACGCCAAGATCATCACCCTCTACAAAAACAAAGGGGAAAGAAGTGACTGCAACAACTACAGGGGCATCTCCCTCATCAGCATTGTTGGCAAAGTCTACGCACGAGTTGTTCTCGTTCATCTACAGAAGCTTGCCGAACGTGTCTACCCCGAGTCTCAGTGTGGCTTCCGCGCTGAGCAATCGATGGTAGACATGATATTCTCCATCCGACAATTCCAGGAGAAATGCAGAGAACAGAACATGCCCCTGTACGTCGCCTTCATCGACCTCACCAAAGCGTTCAATCTGGTCAGCAAAGAGGGCCTTTTCAAGATCCTGCCAAAGATAGGATGCCCACCAAAGTTGCAAAGCCTCATCGAATCGTTTCACACCAACATGCAGGGGATAGTGCAGCACGATGGCAACATCTCAGAGCCATTCAACATACGCAGCGGAGTGAAACAGGGCTGTGTACTTGCGCCAACCCTCTTTGGGATTTTCTTTTCTATGCTCCTGAGGCATTCCTTCAGCACAGCAACAGAGGGAATCTACCTGCACACAAGATCTGACAGCAGGCTTTTTAACCTCGCCCGCCTGAAAGCCAGAACCAAAGTACGCGAGGCTCTAATCAGAGACATGCTGTTCGCAGACGACGCTGCAGTTGCAACCCACACACAGTAGGAGCTTCAGACCCTGATGGACTGCTTATCCCAGGCATGCAAGGATTTCGGGCTTACCATCAGCCTGAAGAAGTCCAACGTCTTGACGCAAGGCACGGAAGCACCACCAACCATCACCATCGACGACTACGAGCTGGAGGTCGTGAATCAGTTCACGTACCTGGGGTCCACAATCAGCAACAACCTCTCCCTTGATACAGAGATCAACAAGAGGATTGGAAAATCAGCCTTCACACTCTCTTGCCTCACCACACGAGTGTGGGAGAATCCCAAACTCTCTGTCAAGACGAAGATGGCAGTATACAACGCCTGCGTCATCAGCACACTGCTCTATGGGAGTGAGACGTGGACAACATACGCCCGGCAAGAAAAGAGACTGAACTCCTTCCCCTTGCGCTGCATTCACCACATCCTGGACATATCCTGGCAGGACAAAGTGCCCAACACAGAAGTTCTGTCCCGCGCCGGCCTTCCCTCCATGTTCACTCTACTCAGGCAGCGCAGGCTCCGCTGGCTAGGCCACGTTCACCGTATGGAGGATGGCAGAATCCCCAAAGACGTCCTCTACGGAGAACTGGCGACTGGCAGGAGAGACGTTGGCCGCCCACAGCTGCGCTTTAGAGACGTCTGCAAGAGAGACATGAAGGCCCTGGAGATCAACACAGAGCGCTGGGAGGACCTTGCAATGGACCACTCCAAATGGAGAGGCACCCTGACCAGACAGCTCAAGGCGGGTGAAGAGAGACTGACTGCTGCAGCAGATGAAAAAAGGACCCGCAGGAAGAACCGCCACAGATCCAGCAGCACAGAGACCACCCACAAGTGCGACCTGTGTGACAGGGACTGTCATTTGCGCATCGGCCTGTTCAGCCACAGGCGGCGCTGTTCCAGCAAAGTAGACGTTTAGGATTCTCTTCCATGGTCATCATAGACCGACAGAGGCCGACGACGAACTGCTTGCTAATACCTATGAAGTTTTAAATTGTTCATTAGTAAAGTGTGTGAATACGATTATTAAACATATTATAGCTGTGCTTTTAGATGAAGAATACAGCATTTATAACAACATCTATAAGCTGTTTACTGATGATTACCGAGTGGTGGCTCAGTTGGTAGAGCATCCGCCCCACACCCGGGAGGCAGGGGTTTAAATCCTGGCCGGGTCATGCCGAAGACCATATAAAAGTGGAACTTCCTGCCATCTAGCTTGGTGCTCAGCAATAATGGAATGGAGGAGGGAAATTTGTGGCGGCGCCTTGCATGGCAGCGGCCCTCTGATTCTGCACTCGGAGTGTGTGTGATTAACACAGTAGATAGATAAAACACAATCTCGTTCTACTGTACATGATTGGTTGTACGGTTGAATGACAATAAGGGTGATTTAATTATTAATGTAAGGATCAATGCTTTATAAATGATTAACTAAGTATTTACTCATGCTTAACTCATGCTTCAGAGTGTGCAGTTATTATAAAGTGTTACTGAAATGCTTATAAAATGATAATAACATAGAACAATGAGCAAACTAAATGAAAATAAAATGATTTTTTTTCCCATTTATAATAACCATAATTAAGACTTAAAATGAATACAAATTTAATTCAGTTTCTTAATTTGGTGAAGATTTTCAACTGGATTCAAGTATCGTTCACTTCTGAAATGTTTCACCGTTCAACCAAATTCTATGGTATTAACAAGCAGCATATATGGGTCATTTTTTCACAGTGCAACAGTTTTTTAATTTTACTATTTATTTATTTTATTTTTACACTGTTATTTTACAAACTTAAATAGTGCTTGCTTTGTTTATGTTTCAAATTGTCTGCTGCTTGGAATCACCACAGAATTTGGATGAATGGTGTAATGTTTTAGAAGCGCTTCTGCCGCTGCGACGCCGCTGAGCTCACTCTGCATGGCAGTGAGTGCTTTGCTGCCAGTGAGTCTTCAGCTCTGACATCTGATAGGCTGCCATAATCATGTGACAAGGCAGATCAGCTCTGAAATATGCTTGGTGTAACAGAGTCAAAAATGTACTCTAAGTATTTCTTTTTATCAGTTATGTTTTTCTTTATATTGTGAATTTTATTTTTCTTGAGTGTTTTATTTACACTTCTCACATCCGCTCTTCCTGTACCTTCGAGGCTCAGGTAGTTTAGTCTTTCCCCACAGTATCGTGTTGCTTTGCTGTGGGAGCCTGTGTGGGATCGAGGTACAGACGGAGCGTGATGCGTTTTGTTTTATTTCATCTACAGGAGAAATAAATTGTGGAAACAGCAGTCTGGTGTCACCGTGGTCCTTATGCTGCCCACTCGTATGCATTGATGTTCCCGATCACGGCCGTTTAAGGGTGCCCAAAAAGAGAATACGTTACACTTGTGACGTGAACCGTTACATTGGTGCCAGTGGACCCTTGGATCTTCAGATCAGCTCGACGCCGGTCACCGTGGATGCTGCATCACCATACTGGGTCTACGCTGGGACGTATATGTGATCAGGCGTATACAGGACTATTGTATTAGGTTTTAACTGATATATGCCACCTTATTTTGGAGTTAGTCACAACGAAGAAATTTTTTTTTTTTTTTCACTGTGTAAAGTTGTTCAAGAGAAGAAAAAAAAAGAGGAAAAAAAAAGACATGGATAATTATAAAACACCTGTTTTGCCAAAAGGGAGAGGTATCTGGTGCAGTGATATTGCTGTTAGTAGAGATGTGGGACTTTCAAAATTTATGAACAGTGGTGGGGATACAGGGTTAGGTCAGAGCCCAGGTTGTATTTCTGTTGGTGAGTTCATGAGTGAGGGTCCTCATGTTTCCACACCCTGCAGTAATGTTGGTGCATTGAACAATTTACAGATATGGTGGGGCAGCTTGGTGCTCAAATTGGTGAATCTATAGTTACTAAATTAATGTCTGCTGGTGTTGTGAATATGACCAATGACAACCAGACTTCTCCTACTGATCGGACTGCACATTGTGACGTTACCAAATATGACCCTACACATGTGACTGTCCATGTTAAGTCAGACAGAGAACTACGAGCATTTAGAGGTGACGGTACTGACAAATATTCAGTTCGGGACTGGATTGACTTGACTAAGACTGACCTCAAGAAGAGAGAGATTCCTGTGTGTGAGCAAGCAGGAGAGATAATGAGTCATTTATTGGGCAAAGCTAAAGACGTTGTGAAAGTTGCCCTGCGTAGTGACCTGGAGCTAGATGCTAAAAAGGAACCTGAGATAATTTACAATGTTCTTCTCCGTTACTTCTGTGATGCCTCCTCATGTCTTCCGCTCGCAGATTTTTATGCAACCCTGCCCAGGCACAGAGAAAAACCAGTGGACTACCGGATAAGGCTGAACAAAGCAGCAGACCTGGCTCTCGAGGGCCTGCGTAGACAAGGCAAGCAGACTGAGGACATGAGCAAAGAGGTTGCTGTCATGTTTGTCAAAAATTGTCCTGATCCTGATCTGTCTTGCACCCTGAAGTGGAAACCACCTCATGAATGGACCTCACGTGATGTTCAGTTGAGAATTGACGATTATCAGAGAGAGGTTAGAGCTAGTGCCAGAGCACCTGATGGTCCACAGCTAATGAGTCACACAGCTACTGTAACATCTGACAAACCCAGGTTGCCATCTTCAGCCATGACCATGCCAGAACAGTGCCACACCCCAGTCATTCCCTCTTCACTTCCTCAAACCCGACAGTTTACATGTCAGGGTCCCTCTCCATTCCCCATCTCTGACCCTACCCCAAATACACTCAGCTCAGATTGTGCTAGTATGCCGGTTGTTGCTCAAAATCTCCAACAGTCAGAGGAGAGGCTCCTTGGTCGCGTGGTTAATATGTTTCAGGAAATGATGGAGAAGTTGCAGCAGTGTACGATTCCTCACCCGACTGAGAGTAACAGATTTAAACATGCCCCTCATCAGAGACGCCCCAGAGAAGCAACTTGTATGGTCTGTAATGACACACGTCCCTCCACCATTTCACATTGCATGTCTGAGAAACTGTGTTTTACCTGCCTTTCCCCTGGTCTTACCAGACTGGCCTGTCCCTACAACAACTGTCAGCCTCCTTCTCAGTCTCAGGGAAACTAACTGACCTGTACTTGGAGGGAGGCAGTGCAGGTCTCACCTCAAGCTCCCACTGCAGTGACACATATGATGCTGAGTCGATTTTTGCATCGGTGAGAAGCTCATGCGATGATGTAGTTGTTGTGTATCAGAACATTCACATAATTGGCAATAGTTCCAGCCTTTTCTACACACCAGTAGCTTTTGGTGGTGCAATTCCATCCTCCAACTGCAACCAAACAGTTGGAGGATGGAATTCTTTCTCGCGTCCTGTTTTATGTTGAGAGACATCGGAGACCCTCAAGGAGAGAAAGGGTGAAAGAATCATTTTCAGTGATTAAATATCTGAAACACTGGGATAAGCTATCTGTGAGCAATGGTGTTCTGTACAGAGTTTCAAGAGACCAGAGAACCAAGTCCAAACAGCTTCAGTATGTTGTCCCAGACTCACTTAAGGATGAGGTCTTGAAAGGCGTGCATGATGATGCTGGTCATCAAGCCCAGTTGCGAACCCTCAGTTTATCCAGACAGAGATTTTTCTGGTTGACCCTTGAGAGAGATGTTAGAGACCATGTCAGACACTGCCAGCGTTGTGTCCTCAGCAAGTCAGCTGAACCTGAGGGATGAGCTCCTTTAGAGAGCATCTTGTCATCTAGACCGCTGGAGCTGGTCTGCATTGACTTTTGGTCAGCTGAAGACTGTAGGAATAAGTCTATTGATGTCCTAGTGATAACAGATCACTTTACCAGGATGGCTCAGGCCTTTCCTTGTAAGGATCAAACAGCTAAGCAAGTGGCAAATGTTCTGTGGAACAAGTACTTTTGTGTCTTTGGGTTCCCAGAAAGAATCCACAGTGACCAAGGTCCTAATTTTGAAAGTCAATTAATCAGTGAACTCCTCAAAGTGTCCGGTGTCAGGAAATCTCACACTACCCCTTACCACCCAATGGGAAATGGGAGTGTCGAACGGTTTAACAGGACACTGGGTGGGATGATTCGTGCACTGTCCCCTGAGGTGAAAGCTAACTGGTCATGACGGTTGTAGACTTTGACATTTATGTACAACTGTACAGCCCATGAGACGACTGGCTTTCCTCCTTTTTACCTCATGTATGGCCGTGTGCCCCATTTGCCAGTAGATGTCATGTTTCGTTCTGTTCTTCGCGATAATGATGTAACCAGTTATGACAAGTATGTGGCAACTCTCACCTGTAAGCTAAAAGAAGCAATGATGGTTGCTCAGGACCGTGCTGCTAAGGAGCAACACAGACATGCTAATCTTTACAACAGGAAAGTGACAGGATCCAAGATTGAGATTGGTGACAGGGTGCTTTTGGCCAACAGAAAGGAGAGAGGCAAAAAGAAAACTGCTGATAAGTGGGAATCAACTGTTTACACTGTAATGGATGTGAACCCACAGACCCATACATACAGGATTTGTGACACTCTTCCTGGACGGACAAAAGTGGTCCACAGGAATCTGTTGATGCTGGTAAATTTTCTTCCTGTGGCGGATGTGTGCGATGTGTCCAACCATGGTTCATCCACCTTAGCTACAGGCGTTGGTGATGAGGGAGACTCATCTGTGGACCTCTTCGAGGGAGAGAGTGAGGCTGGTACAGGTGATCCGTCTTCATGTGGAGAAACACGTGAACCATTAGTTGATCCAGAACCTGTTGACTCTGAAAGGAGAACTGTTGAGTGGATCACGCAGCTCACTGAACCATCTGTGTCACAGGTAGATGTTTCTGATGTGACAAGTGTGTCCTCTGACCCCCAGAACTCGTCAGTTGCGCATGTTGCTCAAGGTGTAGATCATCCCATGTCCTCTGACTCTAGACCTGTGACTACAGCTGCTACTGATACTCATGGTGGATAAACACTTGACAGTCAACTAGTTTCTGTTCCTGACTCCGAGAGACAGACAGACACTCCCCTTGTTCGCTGTACTGTTGACCAGACGTCACGTACACATTGTCACCGTCCAAATGCACAACCTCAAATCAGGTCAAGATTTGGTCGCCTGATTAAACCTGTAAATAGACTAGTGCAGACAATGTCCAGGCAGGATGTGGTTTGTGACAGGTTTAATGGTAAAGCTGTTTGTAGGTCCATGTTTCAGACCCTGACTGATTAACTGTCACATGTGTGGACTATGTTTTTGTGGACTTAGCTTTGTTTTTTTTTTAATGTTCGGTTATTTTATTTTATTTTATTGTTCAAGAGCATTTGCTACACATAGTTGGGGTTTTTGGTGGGGTGTACAAGGCACTCCATTACCAGTGGTTGGGTTGAGAGATAAGCGCTGCTCTCATGCCACTTCGTCCTTGTGTGGGACTCTCTGTCAAATGGTGTTCTTTATCTAACCCCGGGTGTTTTGTGTATTATAGTGAATTCTGTGTAGCTATGGCTCAAGTTCAGTAAAATTCAGTGGGGTGGGTGTAACGGAGTCAAAAATGTACTCTAAGTATTTCTTTTTATCAGTTATGTTTTTCTTTATATTGTGAATTTTATTTTACTTGAGTGTTTTATTTTGGCAGTACACTTCTCACATCCGCTCTTCCTGTACCTTCGAGGCTCCGGTAGTTTAGTCTTTCCCCACAGTATCGCGTTGCTTTGCTGTGGGAGCCTGTGTGGGATCGAGGTACAGACGGAGCGTGATGCGTTTTGTTTTATTTCATCTACAGGAGAAATAAATTGTGGAAACAGCAGTCTGGTGTCATCGTGGTCCTTATGCTGCCCACTCGTATGCATTGATGTTCCCGATCACGGCCGTTTAAGGGTGCCCAAAAAGAGAATCCGTTACACTTGTGACGTGAACCGTTACATTGGGCTGGTTTTTCACTTGTTTTCACAAGTAAATTTAATGCCTAAAACTCTCAGAAGTGAAAACAAATTGCACGTTTTGTATTAACATAGTGGTGTCAATATTTTAAAAAAGTGTCGACTTCAAAGTATCAACCAGCTGTACTGAAATACTGATACTTGAGTATCGATATGCCCATCCCTACTGCTTATTGTTATCAATGAGGGATGACCATTAAACACCAAGACAACGATGTCTCACTTCATCTGAAAGCACCTGGACAGGTGAGTGTAGTGAATGAAGCCAGCCTTTAGCTCATGCTAAATCAAATGAGATCACATATCAAAAAACAAAACAAAACAAAAACATAAACAGAGAAAAACAAACAGGAGAAATTAAGTTGGGGGCTCGGTGAATACTTTAGCGGCTGATGTGGATAAACATGCGCCATAAGAGTTATGAAGATCAAGAAATGTATTCAGCTTTGTTCGTATTGTTATGTCGGAATAACGTTAGACTGAAGCCGCATTCAACTGAGCAGTGAACTGACTTCATTATGAACACAGAACTATTTATATACAAGGACCGTGCCCGCCTGACATCACACCAGGGGCGGGTACAGCAGCACACACACACACCACACCTCCTCTCTCCCTGACAAAAGTGTAAGACCACACACACAATTGAGACCCTTGTGGGGAAAGGATGCAGGCAAGGAAACGAGCTGCACAACACCAGACTTTATTCTTTCTCCAACAAGAACAGCATAGTAAAAGCGCATCCTGGGCCTCTGTGCATCCCTCTTTCATCCCTCTCTGGCCAAATCAGGATTTGGCCAGAGAGTGCAACCCCTGCACTGAAAGACTGTTTTCGGCACACAGACTGGAAGATCTTCAAAATAGCAGCCTCCCAGGAAGACAGGACAGATGTGGAGGAGTATGCTGATTTGGTCACCAGCTACATCGCAAAGTGCACAGAGGATTTCACTACAGTGAAGACCATCACTATGCGGGGTAATCATAAGCCCTGGATGACTGCAGAGGTGCGCTCGCTGCTCACAGCCAGAGATGCAGCCTTCAGAGCGAAGGACAGGATCGCCCTCCGCTCAGCCAGGTCAGCGCTTTCTAAGGGAATTAAGGCGGCAAAGCGTGCCTATGCGGAGAAAATCCAGGGACACCTCTGTGACACTAGGAACACCAAGCAGATGTGGCAGGGAGTTCGGACACTGACGGGCTTTAAGCCTAGGCAGGGGGTCGATGATGACGACGCTTTGCTTCCAGACAGGCTTAACGACTTCTTTGCACGTTTTGAAGCATCAAACTCGACAATCAGAGGGAGGGCTGGCCCTCCCCCACCATCGGTCGGACCAGCTTTTACCATCAACACAGCGGACACACGGAGCACCCTAACCAGAGTCAACCCACGCAAAGCTGCAGGTCCAGACAACATTCCGGGACGTGTGCTCCGTGACTGCGCGAGCGAGTTGGCGGATGTTCTGACTGACATTTATAACATCTCCCTGAGTCAGGCCATCGTTCCCAGATGCTTCAAGACCTCTATCATTGTTCCGGTGGCAAAGAAACCAGTGGTGTCCTGTTTGAATGACTATCGTCCTGTTGCACTGACACCAATTGTGATGAAGTGTTTTGAACGGCTTGTCAAACCACACTTTACAGCCTGCCTCCCTGCATCACACGACCCGCTCCAGTTTGCGTATCGTTCAAACCGCTCCACGGAGGATGCTATAGTCACCACCCTACACTCTGTCATCACCCACCTGGACCAGAAAGACACCTACGCCAGACTCCTGTACATTGATTTCAGTTCAGCATTCAACACCATTATTCCCCAGAGACTGATGGAGAAATTATTCCTTCTTGGTCTGAACTCCGCCACATGTCTCTGGATCCTGGATTTCCTGACTGAGAGACCTCAGTCTGTCCGGGTTGGAAACAACATCTCCAAGTCTGTCACGCTGAGTACCGGATCCCCTCAAGGCTGTGTACTCAGTCCACTGTTGTTTACACTTCTAACACATGACTGTGTATCCAGACACGAGGGGAACCAGATTATTAAGTTTGCAGATGACACCACGGTGGTGGGACTTATTCAGAGGGATGAGGAATCAATGTACAGGGAAGAAGTGAGAGACCTGGAGGGCTGGTGCAGGGAGAACAATCTGGTGCTCAACGTGGACAAAACGAAGGAGATGATTATCGACTTCCGGCGGTCACAGCCTGAGCACGCCCCCCTCAGCATCGGTGGCCGTTTAGTGGAGAGAGTGGCGAACATCAAGTTCCTCGGAGTGCAGATCTCGCAGGACCTGACCTGGAGCAAGAATTCCTTGGAGATCAGGAAGCGGGTTCAGCAGAGACTGCACTTCTTGAGGAAACTCAAACAGGCCTCTCTCCCCATCTGCATCCTCAGGACCTTCTACAGAGGTGTGGTGGAGAGTGTTCTGACGTACTGCATTGCTACATGGTACTCCAGCTGCAGTATGTCAGACAAAAAAGCCCTGCAGAGGATAGTCAAGGGGGTGGAGAGGGTAATTGGAGTCTCCCTCCCCTCTGTCCAAGAACTCTTTCAGAACCGTTGTAGGAGCAGGGCACTGAACATTGTCAAGGACCGTTCTCACCCTCTGCATAAACACTTTGAACTTCTTCCATCTGGTAAACGATTCAGGAGAATCGGAGGCAGAACCACCAGACTGATCAACAGCTTCCTTCCACAAGCTGTCAGGATGCTGAACAGTTGACCCGGAATCTCTCATACACACTACTGCACCTACGGACATTTTGTATATTATAGATAGTTATTCTTTTTTTCCCCAAGTATGTCTCAGGGATGTGTGAATGGATGGGGGGGGGGGGGGCTATGTGGGAATGTGTCTTAAATCATGCTGCTTCTTATATGGATGCCGAGAGAAACGCAATTTCATCTTGCCTGCACTACAGTTGTATGTACAGCAATATGACAATAAAGTTTGATTTGATTTGATTTGATTTTATATCTTTATTTCCATGCATTGAGGCTCAGAACTTCTGACCATGCACTTTATGTTTAGAACAAAGCCTGTGTGGCACATTAACATGATATAACCTCGGCACCACTCTCCATTCTTCTCCCAGAGGCCTGGTATTTTACTCCTCTCCCCGGGGGGCGCATAGCCCTTACTGTCCTGTCGGAACTCCCCAGTGACACCTCCTCTTTGGGTCCATTGTTCCCTGGGTGGAGAAGTCTAACACCATGCCTCCACACCGCCCCTCCCCCAACCACCCAGAATGAGCCTTAACCCCCCCCCCCCCCACACACACACACACACACACTCTTTGGCCTTGAGCTGGCATCCATAGCGGCTGTAGCGGGGGTCGCCGATCCAGTCGAACTGCCCTGCTGGCAGGGTGTGCAGGAGGGCACATCAGTCTGTGGAGAGAAAAGGGGAGGGGGGGGGACACATCAGCTTCACGAGCACTGGTCCCTGCTGAGGAATCACCAACTTGTGGAGACACTAATGGTGGGCGCCCGCACCAGGGAGCTTGGGCCAACACCACCTGTTCGTCTGCCAACACAGAAGCGGGCTTCAGCCTGTCGATGCAGATGGTCTCCCTATGTCCCCCTAAGTCTAACACAAAATGCTTCGCCCCAGCTTCCAACACCCTGAACAGTCAGTCGTACGGTGGGCGCAGTGGGATCCAGTGCGCATTGTGCCTGACAAAAAAAAAGCTGACATTTTGTAAGCTTTTAGGAACGACTGTGCGGGGAAAACAATGGTGGGCTGGGCCCAGTATGCTCACAGCCTCTATCCTGTGTAAAAATTGCATGGGTGGCTCAGCCCCGGGCGCGGGGCTTTCTGGTAAAAATTCCCCGGGGATCTGTAGCAGTTGAGAAAAAACAAGTTCTGCTAGGGAGGCTGCCAAGTCCTCCTTTAGTGCGGAATGCAACCCTAAAAGAACCCAGGGCAGGCAGTCAACCCAAATTGTGTCTGTGAGCGAAGCTCTGAACGCTGCTTTAAGCAATCTATGAAAACGCTCACATAGCCCGTTAGCCTGGGGGTTGTATATGGTAGTGCGGTAAATTTTGACCCCCAGGCCAAAACGTGCAACCCAAGCCAACAAAAAAGCGTGCGCCACTTCCGCGGACGTGGTAGAAACCAGTGGGACTGCTTGAGGCCACAGCGTGGTGCAGTCCACAACTGTCAAAAGGTGTGTGAAGCCTTGCGATGGTGGGAGGGGTCCCACCAAATCCACGTGGATATGCTTGAACCTCCTAGCCGGGATTTGGAATGGCTCAAGGGGAGCTCTGGTGTTCTTGTGCACTTTGGCCCACTGGCACGCGACACAAGCCACAGCCCACTCTTTCACGTCTTTCCGCAAGCACAGCCAGATGAATTTCACCCCCACTAGTTTCACCAAAACATCCACTCCTGGATGCGAAAGGGAGTGGACCGACTCAAAAACGTGACGGTGCCAAGAGCTCAGAACCACCGGTCGCAGGCGGCTGGTGGAGATGTCGCAGAGTAAGGGAGGGCACCCTTCTTGCACCACCCTGTTCTCCAGCCTTAATCCAGTTTGCACAGATGCGCAAATGTCCACGTCCCCAGCCTGTTCCGCAGCCATAGCAGGGAAATCTATTCCCATGTAGACTGGGGTGATTAATGTGCGTGACAGGCAATTTGCCACGACGTTGAGTTTACCGGCAACGTGTTGAATGTCGGTAGTAAACTCTGAAATTGCTGCCAATTGCCATTGGTGCTGGGCTGACCACAGTTCCGAGGTCTTGGATTTCGTGTGCGTCAGCGGCTTGTGGTCCACGAATCCGGTGAACTCGCGCCTCTCCAGCCAGAACTGGAAATGGCGCGTCGCCACATGGAGAGCCAGCAATTCTCTGTCGAATGTGCTGTACTTGCGTTCGTTGTTGCACAGAGTCCGGCTAAAAAATGAGAGCGGCTGCCACGAACTTGTGACGCACTGCTCCACCACTGCCCCTATGGCAACTTCCGATGCATCAGTTGTGAGTGCAATCCATGCAGATGGATCCAGATGGGCTAACAACGCAGCATTCGCAAGTGCTGTTTTGGCATCGGTAAAAGCTTGGACTCGCTCGGGAGTCCAGTCGATGGCGTCCACGGGTCATGTGCGCTGGCCAGTTTAGCTGCATCCAGGCACCGAGGTCCCGTGAATACCGGTGGCCCTTTTGTAGTTATGAAATGTTCAATCCTGTACTTTGTTATTGTAGCCGAAAATGTCAGGACCGTGAGTGCTGGGAACTGTGCGAGCAATTGTTGGTACTTACCCCTTACTGCTATAACATTGGCCAGTGTTGTCGACCCAGCTCCCCAAGCTGTACAGGGCAGAGAGGCAAAAGAGACACCATCGACTAATCTCCTATTAGCGACATCAACTAATAACCCATAAGCACATAAAAAAATCTGTGCCTAAAATAGGGGCAGAACATGCAGCCACCACAAGGTTCCACTGAAAGTTGCGTCCGGGTAAGCATATTGTCAGTGTCTGCTCACCAAATGTCCTGATGGTGAATTTGTTGGCAGCCGTAACCTCGGGACCACTGCCCCCTGCCACCCTGTCTGCATCGTGCGGCAGGATGAGGCTCTTCTGGGAGCCGGAGTCCACCAGAAACCGTCTCCCCGAACGCGTGTCTGTGACATACAACAGCTTGTTTCTGTCGCCAACGGTCACAGCTGCTAGTGACTGCTGGCCGTGCCATTTCCTGACTTCTTGAATTGGCATGGCAGCATGCATTGATGGGTGTTTGAGTTGAAACGGTTATGATAGTAGCAGATTGCCCCGCTCCTGTGAATCCTAGCATCTGCTCCGGCCACCACCCACGGCTCCTCGACCTTGCTGGAGTCCTTCCTGGACGTCAGTGTCACTGCATTTACGCTGAGTGTTCTGGTCGCTAAAATGATGCAATCCGCTTCCTGCGCCAGTGTGCGGTAGACCATTGTCAACAGCAACGGCAAGTTGGCTAGGATCGCCCTCGCTGCAGCTGGTGGATTCCTGAAGAACAGATGGGTGAACAGGAAAGACTCGTCGTTTCTACCCATCAGTGCCAACATGCTCTCCATTAACTTTACGGCTGATCTGTCCCCCAATTCTGAACGTGTTAGGAGTCTCTCTGCCCTTTCGCTGTCCGAAAGGGTATAGTGCTGGAGAAGCATCCTCTTGAGCACCTCATATTTCCCCCGGGCCAGCGGCTCCTGGAGCAGGCTTGCCACCTGTTGCATGGCGCGCGCATCCAGTGCAGCGACCACGTAGTAGTACTTTGTGTCATCTGTTGTTATCCCGCAGAGTGTGAACTGGACTTCTATGTGCAAAACCACACTGCCAGGTCATGAATGAATGAATGAATGAATGAATTTTTATTTGGTAATAATAATAAACATATATACAATACAATACAATAAGAACACACAAAAGAACAACTGAAAGGGTGTAGGCTGAAGCTAGTGCTTATATAGTGCCTACCCTGTTAAAATTTTAAAATCAATAACATAAGTATATAAGTCTTACCCAAAATCAAAAAAGAAAATCAAATAGAACAAGTAGACAAGAAAACAAACAAAAACCTTTAAGTTATTACAAATTTATCTCCCAGCATTTACAGTGAGATACTGGGAGATTTTCTCATCTTTGTACAATTTTTTTTATTGCTTCAGAGTTGAACATGTTTTAATATTTTCAGAGCAACAGTTCCACAGTTTAACTCCAGTGACAGACATGCAATGATCCTTTGTATTTGTTCTAACCTTTGGCTTATTAAAAACAGTTACCTCTTAGCTCATATTTGCTTTCCCTTTTTTTTAAACAGTCTCTGAATATTTACAGGCAATTGGTTATTATTTGCTTTGTACATGATTTGAATGACATTATAGTTTACCAGATCTCTAAGTTTAAGAGTATGTAATTGAATGAATATTGGATTTGTTGGTTCATGGTAAGGTTTCTTTGATATTATGCATACGGATTTTTTCTGTAGTAAAAAGATCAAGTTTGTGTTTGTTTTATATGTGTTTCCCCAGATCTCCACACAGTATGTCATATAAGGAACTATCAGTGAATTATATAAAATGCAAAGACATTTCTGACACAGGAGACCCTTAACTTTATACAGTACGGCAATGGATTTAGACATTTTAGTTTTGACATAATTTGTGTGATTTCCAGGTTAGTTTGTTATCAACAATGACCCCTAGGAACTTGGTTTCCAAAACTATGTCAATTTCAACATTGATTATTTTAATTTTTCTGTAATTATATAATTTGCGGTTTCCAAATATTATACATTTTGTTTATCCAAGGTGAGGCGCAGTGGTGAGCACAGAGGCAGCACAGCAAGAAGGTCATGGGATCGATCCCACCCCCAGACCATTGGTGACCCTTCTGTGTGGAGTTTGCATATTCTCCCCATATCTGCGTGGGTTTACTCCGGGTACTCCGGTTTCCTCCCACAGGCCAAAGACATGCAGGTGAGGTTAATTGGCATCAATTAGGGATTCTAAATTGTCCTTAGGTATGGATGTGAGAGTGAATGGTTGTCTGTCTCTCTGTGTTGGCCCTGTAATGGGCTGGCGATCTGTCCAGGGTGTACCCTGCTTCTCACCCAAAGATGCTGGGAGAGGCTCCATCTCCCCCCCGCCCCGCGACCTGAAAAGGATTAAGCGATAGAAGATTGATGGATGGATGGATGGATAATTTATTGGAAGTGAACCATTGACTGATTTGTTTAAGTTCATTTTCTACTGAATCCAGAAGCTGCTTAAGATTTTCTCCACTACAAAAAAAAGTTGTGTCATCCATTCATTCATTCATCTTCTTCCGCTTAATCCTTTTCGGGTCGCGGGGGGGCTGGAGCCTATCCCAGCATCTTTGGGCGAGAGGCAGGGTACACCCTGGACAGATCACCAGTCCATCGCAGGGCCAACACAGAGAGACAGAAAACCATTCACTCTCACAGTCATACCTAAGGAGAATTTAGAATCCCCAGTTTGATGCCAATTAACCTTACTTGCATGTTTTTTGCATGAGGGAGGAAACCGGAGAAATCCCGGAGTAAACCCACGCAGACACGGGGAGAACATGCAAACTCCACACAGATCAATGTTGGTCAGGGGCTGGGATCGAACCCAGGATCCACCGGCCAAGGGTGCGTTGCTGTGCTGCCGCAATGCTAACCACTCCGCCACCGCGCTGCCATCATTGCAGATGATACATTTTATTTGTGTCATCTGCAAATAAAATGCACTTGAACAATTTAGACAACCTAGTTCCAAGGTTGTCATAGCCAGGAGCGGCACTGGGGTTAAGCTCCCAGTGCTCATAAAATGCTCCTTATGGCGTGCGTCTCAAAAAGCCTCTGACAACTAAGTCCAACTCCTAGCCTGCCCGTGTGGTTTAGTCTCTAAGCCCGGCGCAACTGCTTTTACTAATAGGAGAAGGGGCTAGGGCGGATCTCTGGCGCCTTAAAACCAGATGCTTCGGGTAGATGGTGGCTCGTCAACCTGGAAAGGTAGCCCATCTAGGGGAAAGTAAACCCTGATTTCAAACCTCCGCTGCCTTGCGGCACACCCGGTCACGGGAAAGGCTTCGGGAGTCAACCCTGAGGAAAAATCCAGAGTCGGAGTCCCTAAGGCAGTTCTCTGTTGTGCTCAACATCGTTCTGGCAGATCCTGCAACGGCGCTGGTGCCAAACTGTAGCAGCCCTGCTGTTCCTTTGGATTCATCAGTGACGTGGAGAGGGGGTACATGCTGCATGGGCAACATCTTGTTCTCCATATCTTCCTGCCCAGGCTTGAATCCTACCAATGCCCAACGCTGGAAGGTAGAACACCGGATCACTGGAGAGGACACTCCAGCTTCACCTTTGGCATAGACAAAACACGGGGAATGACAGTTACCGGTTATAAGCCACCGCTCAATTGGCATAGAGCGCGGCACCAGGGGTTGTTCCCGACGGTGGGAGGGATCATCGGATCTCACTGGAGAGCTACCGCCCGCCTCAAGCTGGGCAGCCCCCAGCCAATAAGGTGTTGTCCCGCCACAGCTTGCTTTCCTCATTGGGTGCATGGGGATGAGGAGAAGTCCGAACAGCAGGCTGAGAACCTTCGCACCAGGCAAGACAAAAAAACAAGAGAGACCAACTCTAAAACTGGAAACTTGGAACGTTCGCACTATGATGACAGGACTCGCTGCTAACCTCAAGGACATCAACGACACCAGGAAGACTGCCATCATCAATAATGAGCTGAAGAGACTGGAAGTGGATATCGCCACTCTCCAGGAAACACGGTTGGCTGATGCAGGCACACTGAGAGAGAAGGACTACACGTTCTACTGGCAGGGAAAGGGCAGTGACGAACACAGGGAACACGGAGTGGGCTTCGCAGTGAAGAACACCTTGCTGAAGATGGTGGAACCGGGCAGCAATGGCTCTGCACGACTCCTCACCCTCCGCCCGAACACCACTCAAGGCCCAGTCACCCTCGTCAGTGTGTATGCCCCAACACTGACAGCCACACCAGAGGCAAAAGACGAGTTCTACGAGAATCTCGCAACAACTGTCAGGATCATCCCCAACTCTGAACAATTCATTCTCCTTGGAGACTTCAATACCAGAGTGGGTGCTGACCACGACTCCTGGTCCTCCTGTCTTTGACCTTTTGGCGTGGGCAGAATGAACGACAATGGACAGCGGCTGCTCGAGTTCTGCACATATCACGATCTGTGCATCACAAACTCGTTCTTCAAGACCAAGCCCCAACACAAGGTTTCCTGGCGACATCCGCGCTCAAAGCACTGGCACCAGCTGGACTTGATCCTGACCAGGCGCACCTCACTGAAGAACGTGCTAATCACCCGTTCGTTCCAGAGTGCAGATTGCGACACAGACCATTCATTGGTGTGTTGCAAGGTCAAGCTGCAGCTGAAGAAATTCCATCGTGCTAGACAGCCTGGAAAGGCACGGATTGACACCAGCAAGATGGCCTAACCAGAACTTGTTGAGCAGTTTGCCTCCACCTTTGAGAAGGAACTTTGTGTACCACAAGATGGAAAATCTGCAAAGCAGAAGTGGGAAGAGCTGCGAAACACCATCCACCGCACAGCCTTGGCTACCTCTGGGAGGAAGATCTCGAAGTCACAGGACTGGTTTGATGCCAAGTTGACCGAGATGACCCCCGTCATTGAAGCCAAGCGCTCAGCACTTGCTGAGTACAAGAAGTACCCAAACGAGAAGAATCTCCAGATTCTCAGGGCTGAGCAAAAGCAAAAAAGCAAAGTTCAGCAGACTGCTCAGCGCTGTGCCAACGAGTACTGGACTCAGCTCAGCCAAGACATTCAAACTGCTGCCATAACAGGGAACATCCGTGGTATGTACGATGGAACCAAGAAAGCACTTGGTCCGGCTCAGAGCAAGACGCCCCCCCTCAAATCCTCCACTGGGGCGATGATCACAGAAAAGAACAAGCAGATGGAGAGATGGGTGGAACACTACTCCGACCTCTACTCCAGACAGAACAGCGTGGCACCGTCAGCCTTTGATGCCATCGACTGCCTGCCATCCATGGACGAACTTGACGGCGAGCCAACCATCGACGAACTCAGCAAGGCCATTGATAGCTTGGCCGCTGGCAAAGCACCCGGCAATGACGGCATACTCCCCGACCTGATCAAGCACTGCAAGACCGGCCTACTGCTGACATTGCATGACGTCCTCTGCCAGTGCTGGAAGGAAGGTGCCGTACCACATGACATGAGGGACGCCAAGATCATCACCCTCTACAAAAACAAAGGGGAGAGAAGCGACTGCAACAACTACAGGGGCATCTCCCTCCTCAGCGTTGTTGGCAAAGTTTACGCACGAGTTGTTCTCGCTCGTCTACAGAAGCTTGCCGAACGTGTCTACCCCGAGTCTCAGTGTGGCTTCCGTGCTGAGCGATTGACGGTAGACATGATATTCTCCATCTGCAAACTCCAGGAGAAATGCAGAGAACAGAACATGCCCCTGTACGTCGCCTTCATCGACCTCACCAAAGTGTTCGATCTGGTCAGTAGAGAGGGCCTTTTCAAGATCCTGCCAAAGATAGGATGCCCACCAAAGTTGCAAAGCCTCATCGAATCGTTTCACACCAACATGCTGGGGATAGTGCAGAACGACGGCAACGTCTCAGAGCCATTCAACATGTGCAGCAGAGTGAAACAGGGCTGTGTACTTGCGCCAACCCTCTTTGGGATTTTCTTTGCTATGCTCCTGAGGCATGCCTTCAGCACAGCTACAGAGGGAATCTACCTGCACACAAGATCTGACGGCAGGCTTTTCAACCTCGCCGGCCTGAAAGCCAGAACCAAAGTACGCGAGACTCTAATCAGAGACATGCTGTACGCAGACGATGCTGCAGTCGCAACCCACACACAGTAGGAGCTTCAGACCCTGATGGACCGCTTCTCTCAGGCATGCAAGGACTTCGGGCTTACCATCAGCCTGAAGAATGGTAAATGGTAAATGGTAAATGGCATTCACTTATATAGCGCTTTTATTCTCATCTCTTGATGACCAAAGCGCTTTACAGATCCTGCAATCCACCCATTCACACACACATTCACACACTGATGCTCCAAGAAGACTAACATCTTGGCGCAAGGCACGGAAGCACCACCAATCATCACCATCGACGACTATGAGCTGGAGGTCGTGAATCAGTTCACATACCTGGGGTCCACGATCAGCAACAACCTCTTCCTTGATACAGACATCGACAAAAGGATTGGAAAATCAGCCTTCACACTCGCTTGCCTCACCACACGAGTGTGGGAGAATCCCAAACTCTCTGTCAAGACGAAGATGGCAGTGTACAACGCCTGCGTCATCAGCACACTGCTCTATGGGAGTGAGACGTGGACAACATACGCCCGGCAGGAAAAGAGACTGAACTCCTTCCACTTGCGCTGCATTCGCCACATCCTAGACATATCCTGGCAGGACAAAGTGCCCAACACAGAAGTTCTGTCCCGCGCCGGCCTTCCCTCCATGTTCACTCTACTCAGGCAGCGCAGGCTCCGCTGGCTAGGCCACGTTCACCGTATGGAGGATGGCAGAATCCCCAAAGACGTCCTCTATGGAGAACTGGCGACTGTTAGGAGAGACGTTGGCCGCCCACAGCTGCGCTTTAGAGACGTCTGCAAGAGAGACATGAAGACCCTGGAGATCAACACAGAGCGCTGGGAGGACCTTGCAATGGACCGCTCCAAATGGAGAGGCACCCTGACCAGACAGCTCAAGGCGGGTGAAGAGAGACTGACTGCTGCAGCAGATGAAAAAAGGACCCGCAGGAAGAACCACCACAGACCCAGCAGCACGGAGACCACCCACAAGTGCGACCTGTGTGATAGGGACTGCCATTCGCGCATCGGCCTGTTCAGCCACAGGCAATGCTGTTCCAGCAGAGTAGACGTTTAGGATTCTCTTCCATGGTCATCATAGACCGACAGAGGCCGACACCGACACCTGAAATAGCAATGGACCAAGCACAGAACCCTGTGGTACCCCACACGTCATCTTCAGCAACTCAGAGTCTGTATTATTCACATGAATGAATGAATGAATGAATCTTTATTTCAGATAGATTAAAAGTAAAGATTAAAAAGAAACAGAATAATATAACAAAGGGGAAAAAAATCCAACAAGATCAAATTAAACAGTAGCTCCTCTGATTATACAGTTCAACATAAGTTATCTGAAATGGGTGATGGCTGAAGCCGCAGCTTATATTGCCCACCCATATTCCATCCAAGAGTTCAAAAGAAAAACAAAACAAGAGTGATTACAATTCAGAAGAAAGCTAAGACAAAATGTGACAAAAAAAAACAAAAAACTAAGCAACAACACAACACAGACTGGATATGACAATCCTTATGTGATTTTACATGTCATCTTGGATAAATGTTTGGAGTATTTCTTCCTTTAGTTTTTGTTTAAATTGTCCAAGCGTTGTACATGATTTTAATTCAGGTCCAAAATCGTTCCATAATCTGACTCCTTGCACTGAGACACAGTGTTGCTTGGTGGTAGTTCTCACTGAAGGTTTTTGAAATATACATGTTCCTCTGAAATGATATTGTTTCTCCCTTATTTGGAACAACTTTTGGATATTTGCGGGCAGTGATAGATTCTTCACTTTAAACATTATTACTGCAGTTTTAAAGTCAACCAGATCTTTCAACTTGAGAGCTTTTAATTTAGGAAAAAGTGGGTTTGTTGGTTCCCTGTAAGCAGCTTTGTTTATTATTCTAATAGCTCTCTTCTGAAGCATAAAGACTGGATATATGTTTGTTTTATATGTATTTCCCCATACTTCAGTACAATATGTCATGTATGGGAGTATTAAGGCGCCAGAGATCCACCCTCGCCCCTTCTCCTATTAGTAAAAGCAGTTCCGCCGGGCTTAGAGACTAAACCACACGGGCAGGCTAGGAGTTGGACTTAGTTGTCAGAGGCTTTTCGAGACGCACGCCATAAGGAGCATTTTATGAGCACTGGGAGCTTAACCCCAGTGCCACTCCTGGCTATGACAACTTTGGAACCTTAAAACCAGATGCTTCGGGTAGATGGTGGCTCGTCAACCTGGGAAGGTAGTCCATCTAGGGAAAGGTAAACCCTGATTTCAAACCTCCGCTGCCTTGCGGCATACCCAGTCACGGGAAAGGCTTTGGGAGTCAACCCTGAGGAAAAATCCAGAGTCGGAGCCCCTAAGGCAGTTCTATGTTGTGCTCAACATTGTTCTGGCAGCTCCTGCAACGGCGCTGGTGCCAAACTGTAGCAGCCCTGCTGTTCCTTTGGATTCATCAGTGATGTGGAGAGGGGGGACATGCTGCATGGGCAACATCTTGTCCTCCATATCTTCCTGCCCAGGCTTGAATCCTATCAATGCCAACACTGGAAGGTAGAACACCGGATCACTGGAGAGGACACTCCAGCTTCGCCTTTGGCGTAGAAAAAACACGGGGAATGACAGTTACCAGTTATAAGCCGCTGCTCAATTGGTGTAGAGCGCGGCGCCAGGGGTTGTTCCCGACGGTGGGAGGGATCATCGGATCTCACTGGACAGCTACCGCCCGCCTCAAGCTGGGCAGCCCCCAGCCAATAAGGTGTCGTCCCGCCACAGCTTGCTTTCCTCATTGGGTGCATGGGGATGAGGAGAAGTCCGAACAGCAGGCTGAGAACCTTCGCACCAGGCAAGACAATAAAACAAAAGAGACCAACTCTAAAACTGGGAACTTGGAACGTCCGCACTATGACGACAGGACTCGCTGCTAACCTCAAGGACATCAACGACACCAGGAAGACTGCCATCATCAATAATGAGCTGAAGAGACTGGAAGTGGATATCGCCACTCTCCAGGAAACACGGTTGGCTGATGCAGGCACACTAAGAGAGAAGGACTACACGTTCTACTGGCAGGGAAAGGACAGTGACGAGCACAGGGAACACGGAGTGGGCTTCGCAGTGAAGAACACCTTGCTGAAGATGGTGGAACCGGGCAGCACTGGCTCTGCACGACTCCTCACCCTCCGCCTGAACACCACTCAAGGCCCAGTCACCCTCGTCAGTGTGTATGCCCCAACACTGACAGCCACACCAGAGGCAAAAGACGAGTTCTACGAGAATCTCGCAACAACTGTCAGGACCATCCCCAACTCTGAACAACTCATTCTCCTTGGAGACTTCAATGCCAGAGTGGGTGCTGACCACGACTCCTGGCCCTGCTGTCTTGGACCTTTTGACATGGGAAGAATGAACGACAATGGACAGCGGCTGCTCGAGTTCTGCTCATATCACGATCTGTGCATCACAAACTCGTTTTTCAAGACCAAGCCCCAACACAAGGTTTCCTGGCGACATCCGCGCTCAAAGCACTGGCACCAGCTGGACTTGATCCTGACCAGGCGCACCTCACTGAAGAACGTGCTAACCACCCATTCGTTCCAGAGTGCAGATTGCGACACAGACCATTCATTGGTGTGTTGCAAGGTCAAGCTGCAGCTGAAGAAATTCCATCATGCTAGACAGCCTGGAAATGCACAGATTGACACCAGCAAGATGGCTCAACCAGAACTTGTTGAGCAGTTTGCCTCCACCTTTGAGAAGGAACTTGGTGTACCACAAGAAGGAGAATCTGCAAAGCAGAAGTGGGAAGAGCTGCGAAACACCATCCACCGCACAGCCTTGGCTACCTTTGGGAGGAAGACCTCGAAGTCACAGGACTGGTTTGATGCCAAGTTGACCGAGATGACCCCCGTCATTGAAGCCAAGTGCTCAGCACTTGCTGAGTACAAGAAGTACCCAAACGAGAAGAATCTCCAGATTCTCAGGGCTGCGAGAAGCAAAGTTCAGCAGACTGCTCGGCGCTGTGCCAACGAGTACTGGACTCAGCTCAGCCAAGACATTCAAACTGCTGCCATAACAGGGAACATTCGTGGCATGTACGATGGCATCAAGAAAGCACTTGGTCCGGCTCAGAGCAAGACGGCCCCCCTCAAATCCTCCACTGGGGTGATTATCACAGAAAAGAACAAGCAGATGGAGAGATGGGTGGAACACTACTCCGACCTCTACTCCAGACAGAACACCGTGACACCGTCAGCCCTTGATGCCATCGACTGCCTGCCATCCATGGACGAACTCGACGCCGAGCCAACCATCGACAAACTCAGCAAGGCCATTGATAGCTTGGCCACTGGCAAGGCACCCGGCAACGATGGCATACCCCCTGACCTGATCAAGCACTGCAAGACCGCCCTACTGCTGACATTGCATGACGTTGTCTGCCAGTGTTGGAAGGAAGGTGCCGTACCACATGACATGAGGGATGCCAAGATCATCACCCTCTACAAAAACAAAGGGGAGAGAAGCGACTGCAACAACTACAGGGGCATCTCCCTCCTCAGCGTTGTTGGTAAAGTCTACGCACGAGTTGTTCTCGTTCGTCTACAGAAGCTTGTCGAACGTGTCTACCCCGAGTCTCAGTGTGGCTTTGGCGCTGAGCGATCGACGGTAGACATGATATTCTCCATCTGCCAACTCCAGGAGAAATGCAGAGAACAGAACATGCCCCTGTACGTCGCCTTCATCGACCTCACCAAAGCATTCGATTTGGTCAGCAGAGAGGGCCTTTTCAAGATCCTGCCAAAGATAGGATGCCCACCAAAGTTGCAAAACCTCATCGAATCATTTCACACCAACATGCTGGGGATAGTGCAGCACGATGGCAACGTCTCAGAGCCATTCAACATACACAGCGGAGTGAAACAGGGCTGTGTACTTGCGCCAACCCTCTTTGGGATTTTCTTTGCTATGCTCCTGAGGCATGCCTTCAGCACAGCAACAGAGGGAATCTACCTGCACACAAGATCTGATGGCAGGCTTTTCAACCTCGCCCGCCTGAAAGCCAGAACCAAAGTATGCGAGGCTCTAATCAGAGACATGCTGTTCGCAGACGATGCTGCAGTCGCAACCACACACAGCAGGAGCTTCAGACCCTGATGGACCGCTTCTCCCAGGCATGCAAGGACTTCGGGCTTACCATCAGCCTGAAGAAGACTAACGTCTTGGCGCAAGGCACGGAAGCACCACCAATCATCACCATCGACGACTACGAGCTGGAGGTCATGAATCAGTTCACGTACCTGGGGTCCACGATCAACAACAACCTCTCCCTTGATACAGAGATCAACAAGAGGATTGGAAAATCAGCCTTCACACTCACTCGCCTCACCACACGAGTGTGGGAGAATCCCAAACTCTCTGTCAAGACGAAGATGGCAGTGTACAACGCCTGCGTCATCAGCACACTGCTCTATGGGAGTGAGACGTGGACAACATACGCCCGGCAGGAAAAGAGACTGAACTCCTTCCACTTGCGCTGCATTCGCCACATCCTGGACATATCCTGGCAGGACAAAGTGCCCAACACAGAAGTTCTGTCCCGTGCCGGCCTTCCCTCCATGTTCACTCTACTCAGGCAGCACAGGCTCCGCTGGCTAGGCCACGTTCACCGTATGGAGGATGGCAGAATCCCCAAAGACGTCCTCTACGGAGAACTGGCGACTGGCAGGAGAGACGTTGGCCGCCAACAGCTGCGCTTTAGAGATGTCTGCAAGAGAGACATGAAGGAACTGGAGATCAACACAGAGTGCTGGGAGGACCTTGCAACGGACCGCTCCAAATGGAGAGGCACCCTGACCAGACAGCTCAAGGCGGGTGAAGAGAGACTGACTGCTGCAGCAGATGAAAAAAGGACCCGCAGGAAGAACCGCCACAGACCCAGCAGCACGGAGACCACCCACAAGTGCGACCTGTGTGACAGGGACTGCCATTCGCGCATCAGCCTGTTCAGCCACAGGCGATGCTTTTCCAGCAGAGTAGACGTTTAGGATTCTCTTCCATGGTCATCATAGACCGACGGAGGCCGACGACGACGGGAGTATTAATGAATGATACAAAGTATATAATGTGGGTTGATTCAGCAAATATTTCACTCTGTGTAGTATTGCAATTGATTGAGATATTTTGCCTTTAATATAATTAATATGTGACTTTCAGCACAGTTTATTATCAATTATTACTCCAAGAAATTTAGTTTCAGATACCCTTTCAATCTCTACACCGTTTACACTGAGTTTAGATACTAAGTTGTTGTGATGGTTGTTAAAAAACTATGCTTCCTGCTTCCTGCTTCAAACGCTCCATCATCATTCCAGTTCCCAAGAAACCCTCTATTACAGGATTAAACGACTACAGACCTGTTGCCCTGACCTCTGTGGTCATGAAATCCTTGGAGAGATTGGTGCTGAACCACCTGAAGGTCATCACAGGCCCCCTGATGGACCCACTGCAGTTTGCCTACCGGTCAAACAGGTCAGTGGATGATGCAGTGAATATGGGACTACATTACATCCTGCAACACCTCGACTCCCCAGGGACGTACGCCAGGATCCTGTTTGTCGACTTCAGCTCGGCGTTCAACACCATCATCCCAGGCATTCTTCATCAGAAACTCCTCCAGCTCAAGGTGCCCCCCTCCACCTGCCAGTGGATCTCCAGCTTTCTGACTGACAGGTGGCAACAGGTGAAGCTAGGGAGATTTACATCCAGCTCCCGAAAAATTAGTACTGGCGCCCCCCAAGGATGTGTCCTTTCCCCACTGCTCTTCTCCCTCTACTCCAACGACTGCACCTCAGAGGACCCTTCGGTGAAGCTCCTGAAGTTTGCGGACGACACCACAGTCATCGGTTTGATCCGGGATGATGATGAGTCTGCATACAGGCGGGAGGTGGAGTAGCTGATCCTCTGGTGCAGCCAGAACCATCTTGAACTTAACCCAGCCAAAACGATGGAGATGACTGTGGATTTCAGGCGACACCCCCCTTTATTCCCCCCCACTCACCATCCTCAACAGCACAGTGTCCACTGTGGACTCCTTCAAGTTTCTGGGTACCACAATCTCCCGGAACCTGAAGTGGTCCTCCCATATAGACACTGTCCGGAAAAAGGCCCAGCAGAGGTTGTTTTTTCTGCGTCAGCTCAAGAAGTTTGATTTGCCTCAGGAGCTGCTGGTTGTCTTCTACACCGCCATCATCCAATCTGTCCTCTGCTTTTCCATCACTGTCTGGTTTGGATCTGCCACTAAACAGGACAAGACCAGACTGCAGCGGATCATTAAGTCTGCGGAGAGGATCATTGGTACCGACCTACCCTCCATTGAGAACTTATATCGGTCCATAACCAGGAAACGGGCGGGAAACATCTGTGCTGACCCATCACACCCCAACCACAAACTGTTTGAACTTCTATCTTCTGGTCGTCGTTACAGATCACTGAAGGTCAAAACCACCCGTCACAGGAACAGTTTCTTTCCTCAAGCCATCACTCTGATGAACTCCTAACATTCACCTAGTCCTACCTGTTGCTGTACTCATGACTTTTCATCCATTATTACATTGCACATAACTCTCACACTGCTTTTTACTTCATTCACATTATATCACTGAATCTGAGTCCACATTGAAATACTGTGTGATTGTATATTTTTTCATATATTTCTGCAAAGTGTGGTTAGTCTGAGTAAATAACTGCATATATTCCTGTATATATTTGCATCCTTTTATAGAAACGTGGACAGACTGTAATTTACTGTACATACTCTGTTGTCATTGAATCCTTATTTTAATCCTCCACCTGAACAACGAGAGCAAGTTTTTAGCCAAAGTCAAATTCCTTGTATGTGTTGTGCATACTTGGCCAATAAAGCTGATTCTGATTCTGATTCTGATTCTGATAAATTTTGTCTTACTAAAATTGAGCGTTAATTTGTTTGAATCAAACCACAGTTTAAGCTTTCCTAATTCCTTTCCGAGTGTATCCAAAAGTTGTTCCAAATTGCTTCCACTGCATAATAGATTAGTGTCATCGGCAAACAATATTAAATCCATTTTTTCTGAGACTTTATATATATCATTTATATGTAAATACCGTAAATTCTCTTCCATGGTCATCATAGACCGACGGAGGCCGACGACATATATCATTTATATACATATTGAATAACAATGACCCCAAAACTGAACCCTGTGGGACTCCACAAGTAACCTTCAGTAACTGTGAGTTTTTGTTACCAACACATACATACTGATATCTATTCTTTAACCCCTTGCACTCTGGTCAATTTCCCTAAAATCGCCAAAAAATAACATGCCCAAAGTAAATCAAAAGCTGTTCTTCAACCCTTTGCAGCATCTTCATGGGGTTGATCTCATTTAAAAGAAAACACTTTGAATTTTTGGGCAAAACAGTCATAATCTCTCTAAGTTCTCCGGCCACTGAGTTACAGTCATCTAAACATAGTGTAACGTCGGGGCCATGTTAAGGGGGGGCAGGGGTTTCCCAGCATGCTTTGACAGTTGAAAACGTTACTGTGTGTGTGTGTATTAAATGTTATTATTGAGTTAATATACTGCTGTGTAATTATAACTGCGTTATAATGACCCAGCAGTATTTCATAGGCAAGATTTATTATGTGTGTGTAACCTTGATATAAACGGAGGTCTGGGAGAATGACCTCCCCTCCTGCCTGTGCTCAGAGTGTGTGTGAATAAAGCCTGTTCGTCACTACCATCTGCTCCTCTTCTTTGTGTGAATCTTGCATACATCACACTGGTGTCAGAAGTGGGGATGGAGCAGATGGAAGCCAGGATCAGAATGGAGATCCAGCAGCTGGAGCAATTCATTGCTCAGCTGATGACGGATGATGGGACCGAGACACCACCCCCGGGAGCCGGGAGCCGGGACGAACGAAGCGGCGGCAGGCCTGACGGGGCCATCGCACCCCGCCTTCTGCCTTTTTCAAGGCAGAGCGGGCAGAGCGGAGCAAACCAGCCCCGCATCCCGCCCTTTCCAGGACAGGACGGGCTGGCGATCCCACGGCGATCAGGAGTGACGATCGATCAGGAGGCGGCCGTCCCATCTGTTCGGCAGCGGGCCAAGATTCCCCGCTTCAACGGCGAGACCACGTTGGATGACTACCTGACCCAGGTCGAGCTGGCCGCTGCGCTTAACAGCTGGTCACCAGAGGAAACCGCCGTGCGAGTCGCGCTGGCCTTGGAAGGGAGAGCTCTCTGCACGCTCTCTGATCTCCTTCCTGAGGAGCGCTACAGCTGGCCAGCGCTACAAGGGGCGCTCCGGAGACAATTTGGAAGAACGGCGGACGCTGAGCACGCCCAGGAACAGCTGACCCGCCGCCGTCGAAGCAACCAGGAAAGCCTAGGAGCCTATGCTGCAGACATATGGCTGCTAACCCGGCGCAGCTACCCAGATTTCGCACCGGAGGCGGTAGAGAAGCTCGCCCTCCAGAGCTTCATCCAAGGTCTCTGCCCGGCCCAGCTCCAGAGCCGCGTACGGATCCACACCGCGAGCGACTGGGAGACTGCAGTGGCAGAAGCAGAGCGGGTGGAGCCGCTGATGAATCGCACAGTTGAAGCGCCAACGCACAGTCAAAGAACCTTCCAGGCCACGATGGAGAGCGAGGAGGAAGAGGAGGAATTACGGCAGACCACGGCAGCGCATCCCCGGAGAAGAACGCCCCTCGCCGGTGTTAAACTAGAGCGAGGTGGCGTGAACGGGGACAGGCCGCCTCCCGCAGATGTTTCCCCCGAGGAGCCGGCACCACGCGTGGGCCGAATTGGACACTCTCCAGGGATGTATCTACAGTGCAGCTTGGGGAAGACGTTGATCCGGGCCCTGATTGACACCGGCTCTACAATCTCCTTGGTTCGACCCGGTGTGCTGCCGGGCACGAACAAGACGGCCCCACGGGGGTGGGAACCCACCAAGCGCTGCGTCACCACGGCTACCGGTGAGTGCGCCAGACTGACTGGGCGGAAAGTTTTGGTGGTGGGGGTAGCCGGTCAGAACATAAGACACCCGTTCTGGCTGGCTGACATCCAAGACCCCTGTATTATTGGACTAGACCTGCTCACAGCCTGGAATGCCAAGATCGACACCGCGGGACCGTCCCTCCAGCTGGGAAACTGGACCATCACGCTTCACAGCAGAACCCAGGGAAGGGACACGGGGGTCTGCGCGATCGAGGGATCACCAAGACAGACCGGACCAGGTGGGCCACCGTGAGGACCGGACACGATGACGCCACCAGCACGGGCAGAGAGAGCACGAACACACACAGGGACAGCAAGGGGAGGGGTCAACGTATCAGCAGAGACGCAGCAGGCGGTCGAGGAATTATTTCAGCGGAGCTGCAGCGGGCTGGACCCAGAACAGAGACGCCAGCTGCGGGAGCTATTGAACTGTTATATGGGTGTTTTCGCCGCGAAGGATGAGGAATGCGGCCAGACCGGGTTGGTGCAGCACGAGATCGACACCGGTGAGGCCAGGCCGATTCGACTCCGCCCACGCCGGCTGCCCTTTTCAAGGCGGGCAGCAGCAGAACAAAAAGTGCGAGAAATGCTGGAGGCAGATGTTATTGAGCCCTCCAGCAGCCCCTGGGCAGCGCCGGTGGTGCTGGTCAAGAAGAAGGACGGGTCGTGGCGGTTCTGTGTGGATTACCAGCACCTGAATGATGTCACCCGGAAGGATTCCTACCCCCTTCCCCGCATCGATGACGCGCTGGACCACATCGCCGGCTCCAGCTGGTTCAGCTCGCTGGATCTACACAGCGGCTATTGGCAGGTAGAGCTGTCACCCGAGGCCCGCCAGAAAACAGCCTTCTCCATCGGGCAGGGACTGTACCAGTTTAAAGTGATGCCGTTTGGACTCTGCAACGCCCCGGCCACCTTTGAGGGCTTGATGGAGCGAGTGGCTCACGTGCCCCGGAGTCGCTGCGTTGTTTACCTGGACGACCTACTGGTGCATGCAGCTGATTTTGACAGCGCCCTGTCAAATCTCCGAGAGGTGCTGGGTGCCATCCAACAGGCAGGGCTACAGTTACACCCCAGAAAATGCCACCTATTCCGGCGGGAGACCACCTTCCTGGGCCACGTCGTCAGCGCAGCGGGGGTCGCCACCGACCCAGAAAAAGTGGCAGCGGTGAGAGACTGGCCAGTGCCGCGGAACGTGGGAGAACTGAGGAGTTTTCTTGGATTGGCCTCCTATTATAGGAGGTTTGTGAAAAACTTTGCCACCATCGCCAGCCCGCTGCATCAGCTGACGCAGAAAGGACGCACATTTCAGTGGAGTGACAGCTGTGCTGCTGCTTTCTCCCAGCTTCGCGCAGCGCTCATCAGAGCCCCTGTCCTGCAGTATCCTGACCCGAACCGCCCTTTCATCGTGGACACGGACGCCAGCAACCAGGGCATCGGGGTGGTGCTATCCCAGGAGGGAGAACACGGAGAGCAGGCAGTCGCTTTTTTCAGCCGCACTCTCAGCAGAGCCAAGACGAATTACTGTATGACTCGCAGAGAGCTGTTGGCTGTCATTCAAGGACTGCGTCATTTCCGCCCGTATGTGTACAGGGGGAGGTTCCAGCTCAGGACGGATCACGCTTCCCTGACCTGGTTATTGAACTTCAAAGAGCCGGATGGACAGTTGGCGAGATGGCTGGAGGCACTGCAGGATTATAATTTTCAGATTGTGCATCGGGCAGGTCGCCTCCATGCCAACGCTGACTCACTGTCTCGGCGCCCCTGTGTGACAGAGGAGTGTCGTCACTGCCAACGGGTTGAAGATCGAGACCAAATCGCCCCACGGGCTGCTGCTCTCCGGGCCGCTGTGAGCAGGAATAACGCAGCGACCCGCAGCCCCTCCTCGGATGATCAGGCAGCTCTCCCCAGCGATGACGTCACAGAGGCCCTTGGCACGCAGCAGCTGCAGAGCGAGCAGGATAGAGACTCGGTCATTTCTCGGGTTCGGCAGTGGCTGGACGCAGGACAGCGGCCCGCCTGGGAGGTTGTGTCACCGCTGGACCCAGAGACTAAAGCCCTACACTCCCAGTGGGCCAACCTCCGCTGCCACGAGGGCGTGGTGTATCGACAGTGGCAGACTCCAGCTGGGCAGCGGCATGTCTGGCAGCTGCTGGTTCCTCGTCGACTCCGGCCCAACGTACTCCAGCTGGTTCATGGGGCGGTAGGAGCGGGCCACTTCGGAGTGACAAAGACGCTGCAGCGCCTTTGAGCCCAGTTCTACTGGCCCGGTTGTCATCAGGACGTGGAGCTCCACGTTCACCGCTGCGACACGTGCACAGCTTAGAAAGGGCCAACTCAGCGATCCCACGCTCCCCTGCAGCAGTACCGGGTGGGAGCACCGATGGAACGAGTGGGAGTGGACATCCTGGGCCCTTTCCCAACCACGGACCGGGGGAACCGCTACGTGCTGGTCGCGATGGATTTTTTCACTAAGTGGCCAGAGGCGTACGCGGTCCCGGACCAAAGCGCCACTACGACGGCATCGAAGCTGGTGGACGAAATGTTCTGTTGGTTTGGCGCACCGGAGGAGCTGCACAGAGATCAGGGTTGGAACTTTGAGGCAGAGGTCTTCGGAGAGGTCTGCAAGCGGCTGGGCATCCGGAAAACCCGGACCACCCTGCTGCATCCACAGAGCGACGGCCTGGTCGAACGATTCAGCCGGACCCTCACCACCCAGCTCGCTATTCTAGTGGACCAGTGACAGCGAGACTGGGACCTGCATCTGCCTTTTGTTTTGTGGGCGTACCGGACGGCAGCTCAGAAATCTACTCGGTGCACCCCTGCAGCGCTCATGTTTGGACGCAAGCTGCGCACACCGGTGGATTTGGTATTCGGTCCCCACCCTGAGCCGGAGGTGGAGGGAAAACCCGGATTGGATTATTTTTTTTGTTTGAAAGAACGTCTCCACACGGTGCACGAGCTGGCTCGAGAGGCCCTGGCAGTGGCAGGGGGTCGGCAGAAGCCAGCGTATGACTCCCGCTGCCAGGGGAGGGACTTTGCACCGGGAGATCGAGTCTGGGTTTTCTGCCCTGAGAGGAAAAGAGGACAATCACCGAAGCTGGCGAGCCATTGGTCGGGACCGTGCGTGGTTCTGCAGAGACTGTCGGATGTGGTGTACAGGGTGAGACTTAGGAAAAGGGACCGGATTGTAGTCCTTCATCGTGACCGTCTCGCCCCGTATAAGCCATCTGCACCGCTGGAGGACGAACCGGAGCCTTCATCCCGACCAGATACCCCGACCGAGACTCAGATGGACACTAGGGGGCCTGTACGTGTTGGTTGCCGGCACCGAAGGCCGCCCCGACACCTGGATGAGTTTGTATTGGACTTTTAAACTGGACTTTAATTTTTCTGGGGACAGAAACCAGTCCAGGAGGGGGGCAGTGTAACGTCGGGGCCATGTTAAGGGGGGGCAGGGGTTTCCCAGCATGCTTTGACAATTGAAAACGTTACTTTGTGTGTGTATTAAATGTTATTACTGAGTTATTATACTGCTGTGTAATTATAACTGCGTTATAATGACCCAGCAGTATTTCATAGGCAAGATTTATTGTGTGTGTGTAACCGTGATATAAATGGAGGTCTGGGAGAATGACCCCCCCTCCTGCCTGTGCTCAGAGTGTGTGAATAAAGCCTGTTTGTCACTACCATCTGCTCCTCTTCTTTGTGTGAACCTTGCATACATCACAATAGTGAACTTGAAGAAAATAAATTTGGCCTGGGTGTTTTTTCGGATACAAATGCTTGCAAATAACACACAGCTTCAGATCCGGGCTGGAAAATGCAACAGAAAGGTAGAACCATGTGTTATCCAGCTGAGGTCAAAATTTTGTAACAATACCACAAAAAATGAATATATTACACAGCTTTGTTCTCAGGTTGTTCCCAGGCGTTTTTGAACTGTGCCAAATTGTGCCAAATGGCACAGTTTGGAAAAACGTCTGTAACTTTTGAATGATTCAATATAGAAGCTTGATCTTGGGCTCTAATGAAAGGTGACACTAAGGGCTGTGTGTCTGGGGGGGGGTTGTCCCCCCCCTCGCTACAGAGGACGGACATCGCCCGTTGCGCCACGGTCCGTCATGCAGCGATCACGCACAGCTGTAATTTAACGATCGGTCAAAAGCCATTTTGATTACAATTTTCAGGGATAAAGAATAATTTAGCTTAGAACACTTACCTCTTCACAGAAGAAGCAGAGCTGGTGAACTTCTTCCTCATTGTCAGACGAACGTGACACTGGTCTCGCGACCCGATCAAAACATAATTCCATTATTGCAGTTTTGCGCTTCCATGATTGCGGTTTTTGGCGAACGATTTTTCAAAACAAATAACAGTAGTTGTGGAGAAGTGTGGGAAGGACGAGGCTGAGTTTATTTCTCAAGTCCAGTTTTATTCACAATCACATTCTCCAAAATCCAAAAAACAGAAAGAGAAAGGAATCCCCCAACATCTGTCCCTTTTATACCCCAGGACATCAAAGCACACAGTCACATTGTCTTTCAATCCCAAATCACAATGCCTCCCCCTCCAGGTCTTCTCGTCTCCACCTAAAGTCCTGGTGGTTAGGAAATTCTTCAAGGCCATCTCTTTGCATACAAAAGGCCAGACTTCACATCCTCCTGCTACCCCTGGGAGGTTCAGACCTTTTGTTCCTCTGAGATGTGAAGCATACAATAAGCATACAGTAATACACATGTGAAGCATATGAAACCCACATATGTGCACCACATAATAATTAAAAAAAGACTGGCGAACGCGTGTGTGTCACTCAGCCTTCGTCGTCGGCCTCCGTCGGTCTATGATGACCATAGAAGACAATCCTAATGTCTATTCTGCTGGGACAAAAACAAAAAAAGCACCGCCTGGCCGAACATGCCGATGCGTGAATGGCAGTCGCTGTCACACAGGTTGCACTTCTGGATGGTCTCCATGCTGCTGGGTCTGTGGGGTTCTTCCTGCAGGTCCTTTTTTTATCTGCTGCAGCAGTCTGTCTTCACCCAGCCTTAAAAAAAACAGCTCGCGAACTTCTCTGCTTCAATTGGCTCACTGCATTCACAGCTTTGGTAGGCGGGTCCTTCTTGCTAGGTTTTCAGTCATTGGTTCTTCAAGGTTTCAGAAACCCAATTCAAGGCTCTTATTAGTCGAATGAGAGGTCAATCAGATGAACTAATCTGTTCGCGGCTGTGTCTGCAGTGGAAGAACGGAAATGCAGCTTCCGCAGCTACATCGTGTGTCCTAGAGCGCACGAGGGCACTCTCGTGCGCCCTCGTGCGCTCTGGGACGCAGAGACTTGCCCGCCCGCGGTACAACGGAGTGCAAGAGGTTAAGTAACTACATAACCAGGACAGTGCTACCCCCCTAATACCACAATTTTGTAGTTTCTTTAATAATAAATTGTGATCACTGTATCAAATGTTTTTTTAAGATCCAGGAATACCCCAACTGAATACTCTTTATTTTCAATGGCAGTTGATATTTTTTCTATAAATTCCATTAGAGCAAATGCAGTTGTCCTCTTGTGTCTGAACCCGTTATAGCGTGAAATAGGGAGTATTAATAAATATGAATATGATCAGGTATGAATTATTTAATTTATATTGATGTATTGGAATCTGAGATCAAATCTCATTTCATATACATCAGAAAAGTTAATAACACTCGTAAGGGGCACCAGTTTCTATCTTTAAGAAGCAATTTAATCTTTAATTTCACTTTATACCTGTTTAATCACTCAATAAATTAATCAATAATCAGTCTCAAAAATTTTCCGTGAATTCGATACCTGTGCTTGAACAGACTCAGAATGAAATAAATTCTCAACAACTTCTCTCATTTTTAAATATTTATTAAACGAAATGATTAACAGACATTGCAGTAATTTCATTAATCATAGAATCAATCTTGTAAATGATAGACTAACAATGTCAATATTTTCGGAACCAGGGTTAAACTGAGAAACCAATTTCTATCAGTTTGTGTTAACAGATTATGGAAACAACGCAAATTTATGGAGAAAGTTTAATAATTATATCAAAAAGTCCTGAATTAATCTTAAGAAAATAAAAATGGAATTTTAATGAAAAGAAGAGTTATGTTAAGGGCTTCTCAATTTGCATCTGATTAGATACACAAATTATTACCGAACCTCAGACATTTAATTCAGCAGATGAATTAAAAGTTTGCAGCTCACGTGATCCTCGTTCGATGATGGTTCTGTAGTCGTCCTCATGAAGTTTTGAAGTGTTGTTCAGGGGCAAAACCCAGAATATTTGTCCCGCAAATATTCTCTTGACGATGAATGATATTCATGAGATCGTAAGTTGGATCTCGATGGTTGAGATGCTGCAGAAGCGCGCTGATTCCTCAGCCTGCGCGTGATGTGGGAGCTGCGTTTTCTTCCTGGTAGACAAGCGCTGCAGAGGTCTTCGATAATAGTTAAGGATATCCAATCCGATCTCAAATTAAAAAGCTTCGGACTTTAGATAAAAATAGTAGCTTCTGGTGGGTGCTTGGTCAAGAAAAATATAAAAATAAAGTCAAGATTAAAGTTTACATTAAAATTAAACAAACGGTGGTTTTACAGAAAGCTTAACAAAGAAAAAGAGATAAGTAAAAATTGGAGTTTAACGCCGATTAAGAATTGAGCTCAAAGAAATAGGAATTCCTAGGCATTTAAGAGAAAAAGGAAAACATTAAGATACAAAGTTACATAAACAAATTACGAGTTATCTGCTCTGTGTTCAGAAAAGCGACACGTGGTCGAGTCTTTGTTCAGAAGGTCCTTTGTTCTTCCTTGCTGTGTGTAGACAATGGAGAAGCTGATCAGTGAAAGGGGGAGCCGGGAAGAGAGCAAAAGACAGCCAAAACAGAAAAGCAAAAAAGAGGAAGAAGCAGGGGTCCCTCTGTTATTTATAAGTTCTGCTGAGCTTCGCGGGCTTCCGGGATCTTAGCCAATGAGTGTCCTTCGTGGGAGGCCCGATGAACTTTCCGTCCAATGAACAAATAGTCTATTGTCTGGAGCTCTGGGATGAAGAATTGCTGTCATGCCGAGATTGGCCGCTGGAGTCACATGGTTTTAGAGGCCAAACTTTGATACATACTGGAAGTTAATATTTCCCCTTATGAATTAAACTAAGATAACTTTAGTGATTAGTATAAATTATAAGCAGTGCTTCTAAATCAACATGCAGGAATAAACATTCATTTAAACATTTTTAACATGCATATATATAAAATCACAGATTAATGCATTTCACACATATTATTGATTTTCCACATTAAAGACATCAGAGTCCATTTGCCTTTCATAGTCCTAAAAAGAAGAAGGTTTAGAATTGAGTTTGTAATAATGTACTTTAAAATTCACTGGTTAAATCCAGCATTTCCCAGAGTTTAAGGAAATTAAAGGCCAAATGTCACGTAATTTTTTTTTCTAAATGACAACGAATTTAGATAAAATACACATAGCTTAAACCAAATATTCATACCGGAGACCATATCACCCACCTGTATTTACATAATTGCACAAAATACACCAGGTGAAGGCCCCACCTTGCTTGCTGGCTTGTGACAGCCAGTCCAGACCACGCCCATGTTTTTGACATCACCAGTTGTACCCTGGCTGCCCTGCCTATCCACATTCACACTTATCAACATTGGACAATCATGACGGAAAGTGACAGCGATTGTAAACAAATTAGTTTAGTTTTGTCTTTTTTTTTGTCTTTTTTTTTGTCAGTGGTTCAGACAGTGACAGAGGCATAGAACCTTACAGGTTCGAGCCGTCCGAGACGGAATCAGATGCTTTGTCTGATGACAACAGTTCCAACGATGACCAGAGAGCAGAACCAGTGGAAAATGTCATTGAACTGGACATTAATCGCCTCCAGAATTGGGAAGCCGAAGGGGGTCTGTCCAGGGCGCCCCATAAATATTGATTTTTCGGAAGCCATTATTATTACAGTGGAGGAGAGCCGCTGCTGTCAAGAAATTGACCAGATCAATATGAAAATGGAGGCGCATACCTGTCAAGTGAGACGTTTTCGCCGTATTTTGGTGCCAAGCGCGGCTGTGGGAGACGGCGGAGTGGTTTGGGACACTTTTCTGGGAAATGTTTTTAATGTAGTTCGTGTTGTTATTGTCAAATATTTTAAGGAAAATATGGGGAAAATGCAATTTTAGCAAAAACGGGCGTATTGCCATTTCTGTACGCCCAAAAGAAAAAATATACGGGAAAAAAAACAGTGTGTTGAGGAGCCCGTCCTGTGTGTGATCACCCACAGCTGGTGCTGGCAGATGGCTCAGCCTGAGCTATTATGACTTCAATGAGAAGTGTGGAGTCACTCATGAGTCTAATTGTCTGGGCGGGCTGATCGCTCAGCGTGAGCTATTCTCACTACAATGAGAAGTCATTAGGACAATGGTTTAACACGTTCAGCTGTCCTGCGGCTGCGGAACAGAGACAGATCGCCTTAAAAATACAGAATTCTTCTTTTTTTTTTTTATTTTGCGCCGGGAAAATGCAATTTTAGCAAAAACGGGCGTATTGCCATTTCTGTACGCCCAAAAGAAAAAATATACGGGAAAAAAAACAGTGTGTTGAGGAGCCCGTCCTGTGTGTGATCACCCACAGCTGGTGCTGGCAGATGGCTCAGCCTGAGCTATTATGACTTCAATGAGAAGTGTGGAGTCACTCATGAGTCTAATTGTCTGGGCGGGCTGATCGCTCAGCGTGAGCTATTCTCACTACAATGAGAAGTCATTAGGACAATGGTTTAACACGTTCAGCTGTCCTGCGGCTGCGGAACAGAGACAGATCGCCTTAAAAATACAGAATTCTTCTTTTTTTTTTTTATTTTGCGCCGGACGCTGAGTTGTGTTGTTATTGTCAAATATCCATGAATCCTTAAAATATTTGACAATAACAACACGAGTTGCATTTGGGGCATTTCCCAGAAAGGTGTCCCTTGTTGCTCCGCCGTCCCTTATAGCCGCTTTTTACGGTGTTGAAGTACGGCGAAAACGTCTCACTTGACAGGTATGAAAACATTTCCCAGAGAAGTGTCCCTTATTACCCAGCTGTCCCTGATAGTCCCGTTTTAAGGTATGGGTGAAATATCCAATTTTTTCTTTCTTGTTGCTCACTTCAACCTTCCAGTCTCCATATAAACAATCAATTGAAATACCCCAAGCATCAAACTAGGGTACAATCGATTTCGTCACTTCCGCCTTCTTCACCAGGCGATTCCAGGGGCCGTGTCAGGCCAAGCGCGGCAGTTTTAAATTAACGAATATTCCGTTGTTACTGAAGCATATGCACCAAGACCCGAACGGATCGGTTCCCTTTTATATCTAGTTTCAAGATATTTAAAGTACCCTGTTACGTGACATTTGGCCTTTAACTGAGTTGTGGATCTGTGTAGGCCAGGTCTGTTGCACGTTTTATGGGGGCAATAAAAGCAAAGCCGAACATTGGGGAAATTCCTTAGGCTGGTTTTTAACAAAGGAAGGGGAGAAAATCCATTTCTTTGTCTTACTCCTGGGTGAAACAAAAATGTCTTTAAGCAGAAGAATAATTATTGCTGAGCCAAAGTGAGATGATGCTACACTGTATTGCTGCTCACACAATAAATTGTTCTTCAGTATGAAGTTGTCAATTCTCTCACAGAATATTTTTTCAAGTATCTTGGAAAATTGCGGCAATAGTGAAATTGGTCTATAGTTTGAAAGTTCCCCTCTGTCACCCATCTTGTATATTAGAATTACTTTAGCTATTTTCATTGCATTGGGAAATATACCTGTTTGGAGAGACAGGTTACAGATATACATCAGTGGTTTCACTAAGCATTCAATAATAGTTTTGACTAAGAGCATGTCAATACCATCACAGTCCATAGATGTTTTACTTTTAAACGCTTTAACAGTTTCAATGACCTCTCTTTCGTCTGTGTTCTTTATGAAAATGGAGTCTTTTATAGCAGTGTTTTTGCTTATTGTCACCCGTAGGTGCCGTAATGGGTATTTCTCGAGCCAAATTAGGACCAATGTTAACAAAAAAGTTATTAAATTCATCTGCAGGTGAAGCTGCATTCACACTCTGAGTCGTTTTATTATTTTTTGAAAAATTGGTTGGGTAGCTTGTATTTCTGTTTTTATTTCCAAGAATATTGTTAAGTATTGTCCATGTATTTTTAATATTGTCTTTGTTTTTCTCCAGTACTTTACGGTGAATGAATGAATGAATGAATGAATTTTTATTTCGGATAGTACAGTACAGGTTAAAAGAAACTGTATAATATAACAACAAGGTCAAATTAGACAAAGACTCCTTCTACTATACAATTCCACGTGAGTTATCCGAAATGGGTGATGGCTGAAGCCGCAGCTTATATTGCCCACCCATATTCCATCCAAGAATTCAAAAGAGAAAAAAGAGAAAACAAGACAAGAGCGATTACAATTTAAAACAAAGCTAAGACAAAATGTGACTGAGAGAAGAAAAAAAAAAAAAAAAGAAAACTAAGCTAAGCTAAGTTAAGCGGTTATTATTCAAAACAAATCTAAGACAAAATGTCACAGAGAGAAAAAAAAAAACTAAGCTACAACACAACACAGGCTGGATATGTCAATCCTTATGTGAGTTTACATGTCGTCTTGCAAATATGTTTGGAGTATTTCTTCCTTTAGTTTTTGTTTAAATTGTCCAAGCGTTGTACATGATTTTAATTCAGGTCCAAAATCGTTCCATAATCTGACTCCTTGCACTGAAATACAGTGTTGCTTGGTGGTTGTTCTCACGGTAGGTTTTTGAAATATACATGTTCCTCTGAAGTGATATCGTTTCTCCCTTGTTTGGAACAACTTTTGGATATTTGCGGGCAGTGATAAATTTTTCACTTTGAACATTATTATTGCGGTTTTAAAGTCAACCAGATCTTTCAACTTGAGAGTTTTTTGTTTAAGAAAAAGTGGGTTTGTTGGTTCCCTGTAAGCTGATTTGTTTATTATCATACTGATATCCAAAGACATGCATGTTAGGTTAATTGGTTGTTCTAAATTGTCCCTAGATATCTGTTTCCTATAGGCCCTTAGAATAGAGGGTTAGTATTAGTGAAAGCGCTTTGAGTGGTCTTTGTGACTAGAAAAGCGCTATATAAGTGCAGGTTAGTTAGTTAGTTAGTTATTATTCTAATAGCTCTCTTTTGAAGCATAAAGAGTGGATATATGTTTGTTTTATATGTATTTCCCCATACTTCATTACAATATGTCATGTATGGGAGTATTAATGAATGATACAAGGTGTATAGTGTGGGTTGATTCAGAAAATATTTCACTCTGTGTAATATTGCAATTGATTTGGATACTTTACCTTTAATATAATTAATATGTGACTTCCAACACAGTTTGTTATCAATTATTACTCCAAGGAATTAAGTTTCAGATACCCTTTCAATCTCTACACCATTTACACTGAGTTTGGGTACTGGATTGTTGTGATGGTTGTTAAAGACTATAAATTTTGTCTTACTTAAATTGAGCGTTAATTTGTTTGAATCAAACCACAGTTTAAGCTTTCCTAATTCCTTTCCGAGTGTATCCAGAAGTTGTTCCAAATTGTTTCCACTGCATAGCAGATTAGTGTCATCGGCAAACAATATTAAGTCCATTTTTTCTGAAACTTTACATATATCGTTTATATACATATTGAATAATAATGGTCCCAGAACTGAACCCTGTGGGACTCCACAGGTGACCTTCAGCAACTCTGAGTTTTTGTTACTAACACATACATACTGATATCTATTCTTTAAGTAACTACTTAACCAGGATAGTGCTACCCCTCTAATACCACAATTTTGTAGTTTCTTTAATAATAAATTATGATCTACTGTATCAAATGCTTTTTTAAGATCCAGGAATACTCCAACTGAATACTCTTTATTTTCAATGGCTGTTGATATTTTTTCTGTAAATTCCATTAGGGCATATGCAGTTGTCCTCTTGTGTCTGAACCCATATTGCTGCTCACACAATAAATCATTCTTCAGTATGAAGTTGTCAATTCTCTCATAGAATATTTTTTCAAGTATCTTGGAAAATTGCGGTAATAGTGAAATTTTTCTATAGTTTGAGAGTTCCCCTCTGTCGCCTGTCTTGTATATCGGAATTACTTTAGCTATTTTCATTGCATTGGGAAATATACCTGATTGGAGAGACAGGTTACAGATATACGTCAGTGGTTTTACTATGCATTCAATAACAGTTTTGACTAGTAGCATGTCAATACCATCACAGTCAGTAGATGTTTTACTTTTGAATGATTTAACAATTTCAATGACCTCTCTTTCGTCT
Organism: Pholidichthys leucotaenia; assembly: GCA_020510985.1. Taxonomy (NCBI): domain Eukaryota; kingdom Metazoa; phylum Chordata; class Actinopteri; order Cichliformes; family Pholidichthyidae; genus Pholidichthys; species Pholidichthys leucotaenia. The sequence continues at coordinate 488,418,012 of CM035838.1, read as the reverse complement.
GTGTTCTTTATCAAGATGGAGTCTTTTACAGCAGTGTTATTGCATATTGTATCACCAGTAGGCACCGGAGTGGGTATTTCTCGGGCCAGTTTAGGTCCTATGTTAAAAAAAAAATTATTAAATTCATCTGCAGGTGAAGCTATATTCACACTCTGAGTCGTTTTATTATTTTTTGGAATATTAGTTGGGTAGCTTGTATTTCTGCTTTTATTTCCAAGGATACTGTTGAGTATTGTCCATGTATTTTTAATATTGTCTTTGTTTTTCACCAGTTCTTTACGGTAATAGTCTCTTTTACTACATCTTATTATATATGTTAACTTATTTTTGTATGTTTTATACTGCTGCTCTGCTTCTTTTGTCCTTTTCTTTAGAAAAGCTTTATATAATAATTTTTTCTTTTTACACGCCTTTTGTAATCCTTTGGTTAACCATGGCTTATTGACAAATTTATGTTTAAGCTTTTTCTTTACTAATGGACAATTTTTTTCATAAAGAGTGGCTACAGTGTTTATAAATGTGTCATAGGCTTCATTTACATCTGATACATAGACTTCTGCCCGGTCTTGCTTCAGCAAGTCTTCTTTAAAAGAACTGATTGCATGTTGTGATTTGTATCTGAATGATTTTAAAAATTTTTCTGTATTGGCCCCCGTGTGGCCATGCATAAGTGAAAAGGTTGGCAAGGGGTCACTTATATCATTTATCAATAATCCACTTTCTATTTTCTTATCAATAATATTAACAAACAGGTTGTCAATAAGTGTAGCAGTGTGAACTGTGATTCTACTGGGATGTGTTATTGTGGGATATAGACTCATGCTGTACATAGAGTTCATGAACTCTGTAATTACATTTTGTTGATGTGGATTTAGTAAATCAATATTGAAATCTCCACAAATTACAACCATTTTCTTACTAGTAATATTATTGTACAGCTCGACTAAGTTATCTCTGAATGTCTCAATGCAAGTTCCCGGCATTCTATATATACAACTTATAATTAGATTTTTTGTTTTATCTTGGTCAATCTCAACAGTAACACATTCCAGAATCCCTGGTAGTGCAAATGACATTCCATTTACAAGCTTACACCTACAGGTCATCAATATACAGTGCAACACCACCACCCTTTTTTTGAGATCTGTTAATACGAAACATCTGATATCCCTCTATTGCCATCAGGGGAGCCTGCTCTTCATTAAGCCAAGTTTCAGAGACTGCGATAGCTGTAAATTTTCTGTCTAGCTGTTTTAAATAGTCCTAAATCTGTGGAAAGTTTTTGTTAAGACTTCTGCTGTTGAAGTGTATTATTGATAGTTTACCATCTAGTTGCACTTGACTTTTGAATTGCTTTTCAGTGTAATATTCACGATGATTATGAATATTATTGAAAAAGTGGTTATCAGGATCAATATCATTCTCCATCTCTTGTAGTTTATGTTCAGCATAATGGCATATTTTCAGAGTTTGAGTTTCCTCACTCTGTGTCAAATGACTTCCTCAAACTGGGGATAATTGATGTCTACTCAAGTCAGTCATAAGTTTTTTTTGTTTGTTTTGTTGTTGTTGTGGTTTTTTTTTAAGTACATTGACATGGTATGTCAAAAGAACTATTCTTACCGTGTGTGTGGATATGGATTATCATAGTCTCTTAATTTTCTTAATCAGTGTTCATCTATATTTATTTAAGTCACTAACATCTCTGATTATTATACTCTTTGCTTCCTCAGGTGTTCCATTTAGTTTGATCCAAACTCGACAGTTTCTTGTCCATGTTGCCTGCATCTTATTTTGTCTTTTCAGCATCCGTGCTTGCCGTGCTATTTCAGCATTAGTTTTTGTTAGATGTTCATTTAGGTAAACTTCTGTTCCCCGTAGCTTTCTGGCCTGCCTCAGTATGTCATTCTTTACCCTTCTGTTCACAAAACGCATCACAATTGATTTCTTTGTTTTATTATCCTTTCTGGGTAAAGCATAACAGGCTGAAATTGCATTTGCTTCAACCTTTATATTTCTACTATCAAGGAACTGAAGCACCTGGTTTTCCAGGGAGACTGATTCACTCAGGGGAGCCTCCTCACCTCTCATTCCTGCTGTAGCATGAGCATATGATTGATATTTAATGTCTAGTCCACTTATAATTAGATCATCCATACGAGAATATTGTTCAAGATCCTCGATGCGTCGCTCCAAGTTTGCAATTTTTTTTTGTCTTTTTCCTTAATTGTTACAATCAGTTGATTTTTTGCCTTTGAATTTGTTAACAATGTCAAGAATTTCTTTTTCATCTGTTTCTTTCATAAACATTGAGTAAGCGTTTATGTTGATGACATTGTCAGCACCATTTGTATTTGCTGATGATACAGTGGAGTTGGTGATCTTTTTTCCTATATTAACAAAATATTCATTAAACGTGTTGGAAATCAAGCTATTTTCATTGATTATTCCATTATCTGAATTTAAATAAGAGATGTGGTTGGAATTTAGTTTTCCTCTCTTTGTTATATTATTTAACACCTTCCATATATAACATGTATTAGTTTTGTTATTTTCCAACAGTTTACTGTAATATGTTTTTTTATTCAATCTTAAAATACTAATGAGTTTATTTTTATAAGTCTTGTATTTCTTTTCTGCTTCCACAGTTCTTAATTTCAGAAAATTTTTGTATAACAAGTTTTTCTTTTCCAAGCATTTTGCAGGCCCTTGGTGATCCAAGGCTTATCTCTGTATTTAACTTTAGTACCACTAGAGGCCAGTGTTTATTACATAGTTGTGATATAATAGAGACAAATTCTCCATATGCTGTATCAATGTCGTCAACATAAACACCGCTCCAGTCTTGTATTTTTAGATCATTTTTAAGATTGTTGATTGTAGTTTCTGTTACAGGTCGTTATAAAAACCTGATCTATTTCAACGTTCTGTGTTCCACCAGTGTGTGAAGAAACAAAAACAGGCAGATGTTCTGTCACATCATTGACAATAAGGCCAGCAGTTACATTCCCCTCAGTGACATTTGTGAAAATGTTATCAATAAGTGTTGCTGAATGTGTTGTTATTCTAGTGGGGTATGTTATTGAAGGGTAGAAACCAGACAAAACATGAAATTTATGAATTCACTTATTTGGATATGGCCATTTGGATTTAATAAGTCAATATTGAAGTCTCCACAAATAAATACCAGCTTCTTATTACCTACTGCACTGAAAAGCTCAGACAATTTCTCTTTGAAAATGTCAATATCGGTACCCGGTGCTCTATAAATGCAACTTATTGTGATGTTTTTTGTAGTTGTAATTAATTCCACAGTTACACACTCCATGATGTTTTCCATTTCAAAAGACATATTATCTACAACTTGGCTTTGGTAGCAGGACCTGATATATAAAGCAACACCACCACCCTTTTTTTTGACCTGCTTGTGGTATATAAATTATAGCCTCTCATTTGCACTGTATGAAGTTGGTCATTTTTTAGCCAAGTCTCAGAAATTGTAACAGCAGAAAAAATTGTGTAATATTGCAACAAACTATCCTGGATTTTGGAAAAATTCATGTTGAGACTTCTACTATTAAAGTGTATTATTGACAATGATTGGTCAGAAATTGTATTTTTTAGTTGGTCTGAGCTAAAGTATTTACACTGATGTTTTATACTGTTGAAAAAGTGATTTTCAGGATCGGTTTCATATTCAGCACTATGTGGCTTATGCTCAGTATATTTGTACCCTTTAAAAATGAGGTTGTTTCCTATAAAAGTTTGCATCTTAATTATTCCTATAGCTTCATGTCTAATTAGTCATGAAACCACAAGTCCGGGAGCTTGACTGAAACAGCACATGCGGCGTTGTTGCTCTCCCTCCAGGAAATTTTTCAGGAAATTTTTCCCTCCAGGAATTTTTTTTTTTCTACTTCCGGCTTTCAGAGAGAGCAGACGCTTTTCTCTCCTCTCCTCTTCTATCCTCCCTGATACTGATTCCCTGCTTGCAATGTACTGTCTGTGTCTCGCTCTTCTTCTGCTGCATCGACCCAAATGGAAATTATGGAATTGGAGTTGTGACTTAATGCTATTGACACCACTTTAATGGGAAATCGGGCCAGGGGGGAGCCCAAGAATTGGAACTCGCGTGATTCGACTGAAGATTGGCATGATCACAGGATTTTCTGTTTGGCCCTGGAGTTTTCCTGGTGTATCGAAATTATAGTTGGATGAGCTAATCAAATTGCGGTTCCGGCGTAGCTCCCTCATCAAATTCGTCCAGTTGAGGGGAGCACTGATAGCAGCAAATGGGATTAACATGGAATTTACGGCCACTTCCGGTCATGGCGGCTACGTGAGAGGACAGGTCTCACTCTGCTCTGCTCCTAGAGAGAAAAAATCGGCATATAACTCTCTTATTTGGAACAGAACCTATCCCAGCGTTTGGACGAGGATATGCCGGTGAAGCCTAAGGCTGGGAAATCAGGTGGAGGAAAAATTGAACCGCTGAAGCAGTCCAAACTAACGGACTTTCACGTCTGTGGCGCAGCAGAAAAAGTTCCAGATATGGCGGCAGAGGAAGCTAACGGTGGCGCGGTGACTGCTGACGACGGCACAGGTGCCGTGCTCGCTGCCATTAGCTCAATGAGAGCAGACTTTTCCCCTAAATTTGATGGGATTATAGCAGCGATAGAGGGAATGAAAAAGGAATTGGGTGATTGTGTGGAACGAATGGCGCAGGTGGAGCTTCGAGTATCCAGTGCTGAGGATGATGTCGCCGGCCTTCAATTAAAGGTGCGCACTTTGGAAAAAAAAATGTCTGGAAGATAATGTCCTGGACTTGGAGTCCCGGTCGAGACGGAACAACTTGAGGCTGGGGGGTCTACCGGAGAGAACCGAGGGTCAGGACCCATGTTCCTTTTTGGAAAAGTGGATTCCAGAAGCGCTGAACAACGCGGAGCTGCAATCATCAGTCGTCCTAGAAAGCGCACACCGAATTGGCCCACCGAGAGATAAGGGACCACCGAGGACGCTAATTATGAAGTTCCTCAGCTACAGAGACAGGATGAAGATCTCCAACGCTGTGCGAGCCAAGGAGAAATTAAACACCAGGACCAGCAGGTGCAGTTCTACCCAGATTTGGCCACAGGAATCCAACAATTAAGGAAACAGTTTGACCCCGTCCGTAAAGAGCTGCGCAACCTTGGGATTCGTCATGGAGTGATTCACCCTGCAAGACTGTTGACCACGTATGGGGGCAGAACACACATCTTCAAGACCCCAGAGGAGGCGCAGGAGTTCATCAAGAAGATCCAAGAAGAGACTGGTGGGAGCTAAACATGAACAAAATATAAGGTAGAATATTTAAGCATTTGCACAGGCATCTAACTGATCTGAAGCAAATAGCAAGTTTACAAAATATAGATTGTATTATATATTAAAAAAAAACTATGATGTACAAAGTTGCTAAAAAGTTTGGAATTAAGTTGGAAAACTACAGAAGAGAGTTAATGTTATGTCATTAAAAGCAGTAGAGTTAGGGTGATTGGGAGGATGAAGAAGGAGTGGCTTTGGCTGTTCCTCGTGGGTGTGGAGCGGTCGATGGCTATATCGGGAGACGGAATTTTTCTTTTGATTTTGGGGGGATTACCACAAATGTGGGAAGGGGGAATTTGTTTGTGTGTAGTTTGTAGGATAAATGTTCAACCACTCATGTTTTTGCTTCTCTGTATGAGCATGTTTACACTGCAAGGTAATCCCAAACTCCCTATTGATCATAAACCAAAGCGTTAATCTTAATTTAACTTCATGGAATTGCAGAGGTCTACAAAATTTAAAAAAAACTTAAACAAGTTATGAATAAAATAAAAGACATGGGTTCAAAAATTGTGTTTTTACAAGAAACTCATCTAATAGAGGAGGATGTAAAAAGAATTAGGAGTAGATGGCAAGGAAGTGTATTCACCTCATCATTTTCATCCCGAGCCAGGGGAGTTATGACTCTCATACATAAATTAGTCCCATTCCAAGTGAAAAATGTAATTGGAGACAAATTTGGAAGATATTTAATCATTCAAGGATCTTTGCTATTAGAAAATTTAAATCTGGTGAATTTATACGGTCCCAATATAGATGATCAAAAGTTCTTTGCTAATTTATTTCTTATCTTATCATCACTTACAGGGCAACATATAATAGCAGGGGATTTTAATTGTACATTGAATCCCGATATAGATAGATCAACAGGACTGGACTGTACGCACAACGGATGTAGGATGATCATTAATCATTTTATGAAAGAATTGAGACTGCTAGATATATGGAGAGAAATGAAACCACAAGTTAAAGTCTACTCTTGTTATTCTAATACCTACAAGACATTCTCACGTATTGACTATTTTTTGATCTCCACAGAATTAAGGTCCAAGATTCAAAACTGCTTTTATGATAACATTGTGATCTCTGATCATGCACCCTGCTGTCTAATATATGTAGATAAGGTAGACGGCAATTTCAGCATAAATGGCTTCAGGATGAGGAATTTGTTAAGTACATAGAAAAACAGATAGATGAGTTCTTTGATATCAATACTACACAAACATCAGCATGTATAAAGTGGGAGGCTTTCAAAGCTTTTATTAGGGGACATATTATTAGTTATACAGGTTCAAAATCTAAGAAGACTTGAGAGGAGAGAGTCCAATTGGAACATAAACTAAAAATTCTTCAAGAAAAAGTGTATGCAGGAAGTGATCCAAAGTTAGAGGATGAATTACTGATTCTGAGAGCTGAATATGACAAAAAATCAGCGAATAGAGCTGCCTCGAGTCTTCTAAGATCGAAACAATCTTTTTATGAACAAGGTGAAAAATCAGGAAAATTATTGGCATGGCAGATTAAACAATTAGAATTTAAAACACCAATTACCAGTATTATAAGTAACGGACAGGTAGTTATAGATCCTTTAGAAATTAATAGAGCCTTTAGAGATTACTATGAAAAATTATATGATACCAAAAATGAATCTGACTTAACAAAACTAAATGGGTTTTTGGACGGACTATCTATACCGTGTATTCCAAATGAAAACAGGGAGATACTGGAGTCTAAAATTAGTCAAGAAGAAGTTGGGCTAGCCATTGATAATATGAAATCAGGAAAAAGTGCAGGACCAGATGGTCTTCCAGTTGACCTTTATAAAAAATTTAAGAATAAATTAATAAAACCTTTTTTGGAAATGGTTTTAGAAAGCTGCAGGTCCAGACAACATTCCGGGACGTGTGCTCCGAGACTGCGCGAGCGAGTTGGCGGATGTCCTGACTGACATTTATAACATCTCCCTGAGTCAGGCCATCGTTCCCAGATGCTTCAAGACCTCTATCATTGTACCGGTAGCAAAGAAACCAGTGGTGTCATGTTTGAATGACTATCGTCCTGTTGCACTTACACCAATTGTGATGAAGTGTTTTGAACGGCTTGTCAAACCACACATTACAGCCTGCCTCCCTGCATCACACGACCCGCTCCAGTTTGCATATCGTTCAAACCGCTCCACGGAGGATGCTATAGTCACCACCCTACACTCTGTCATCACCCACCTGGACCAGAAAGACACCTACGCCAGACTCCTGTACATTGATTTCAGTTCAGCATTCAACACCATTATTCCCCAGAGACTGATAGAGAAATTACTCCTTCTCGGTCTGAACACCGCCACATGTCTCTGGATCCTGGATTTCCTGACTGAGAGACCTCAGTCTGTCCGGGTTGGAAACAACATCTCCAACTCTGTCACGCTGAGTACCGGAACCCCTCAAGGCTGTGTACTCAGTCCACTGTTGTTTACACTTCTAACACATGACTGTGTATCCAAACACGAGGGGAACCAGATTATTAAGTTTGCAGATGGCACCACGGTGGTGGGACTTATTCAGAGGGATGAGGAATCAATGTACAGGGAAGAAGTGAGAGACCTGGAGGGCTGGTGCAGGGAGAACAATCTGGTGCTCAACGTGGACAAAACAAAGGAGATGATTATCGACTTCCGGCGGTCACAGCCTGAGCACGTCCCCCTCAGCATCGGCGGCCGTTTAGTGGAGAGAGTAGAGAACATCAAGTTCCTCGGAGTGCAGATCTCGCAGGACCTGACCTGGAGCAAGAATTCCTTGGAGACCAGGAAGCGAGCTCAGCAGAGACTACACTTCTTGAGGAAACTCAAACAGGCCTCTCTCCCCATCTGCATCCTCAGGACCTTCTACAGAGGTGTGGTGGAGAGTGTTCTGACGTACTGCATTGCTACATGGTACTCCAGCTGCAGTATGTCAGACAAAAAAGCCCTGCAGAGGATAGTCAAGGGGGCGGAGAGGGTAATTGGAGTCTCCCTCCCCTCTGTCCAAGAACTTTTTCAGAACCGTTGTAGGAGCAGGGCACTGAACATTGTCAAGGACCGTTCTCACCCTCTGCATAAACACTTTGAACTTCTTCCATCTGGTAAACGATTCCGGAGCATCAGAGGCAGAACCACCAGACTGATCAACAGCTTCCTCCCACAAGCTGTCAGGATGCTGAACAGCTGACCCGGAATCTCACATACACACTACTGCACCTATACACATTTTGTATATTATAGTTAGTTATTCTTTTTCCCCAAGTATGTCTCAGGGATGTGTGAATGGATGGGGGGGTGGGAGCTATGTGGGAGTGTGTCTTAATCATGCTGCTTCTTATATGGATGCCGAGAGAAACGCAATTTCATCTTGCCTGCACTACAGTTGTATGTACAGCAATATGACAATAAAGTTTGATATGATTTTGATTTGATTTGAGAAGCATTTCAAAATAGTAATTTACCATCATACATGAATAATGCCTTAATTATACTGTTGCCAAAACCAGGTAAACCCTCTAATAAATGTGAAAATATGAGACCAATAAGCCTATTAAATGCTGACCTTAAGATAATCTGTAAAATTTTAGCAAGACAAATACAAGAAATATTACCAAATATTATTAATCGAGATCAGAATGGCTTTATAAAGGGAAGACAAGGCTTCCATAATGTAAGAAGACTATTTAATATTATTTTCTAATAAAGAAGCACCGGATACAGCTCTCCTATCATTGGACGCCAAAAAGGCCTTTGATAGAGTCGAATGGCCCTTTCTTTTTGAAGTCTTACAAAGGTTTGGACTTGGAAATAATTTCATAAAATGGGTTCAGATAATATATAATAATGCTACAGCAGAAATCCTAACAAATAGCAATATCTTAAAATCAATAAAAATCAATAGAGGATGTCGACAAGGCTGTCCACTTTCACCTTTACGTTTTACTATGGCAATTGAACCTTTAGCGATGGCAGTACATTTACATTCACAAATATATGGAATTAAAGTTGGACCAACAGAACATAAAATCTCCCTGTATGCCGATGACATAATTTTGTTTATGTCGAATCTTAAAAAATCAATTCCGACCTTGTTGAATTTAATAAAGAATTTTGGGGAAATATCAGGATATAAAATAAATAAAACTAAATCTTCAATATTAATGCTAAATGAGACCCAGAGAAATCACCCAGCTCCTGAGGTAAATCAATTCAATGTTGTAAATCAGTTTAAATATTTAGGAATTCAAATTGTGCCAAAGCTAGAATTAGTCGCCAGTGCCAACTATGAAGCCTTAATGACAGACATTAATGAGTTAATTCAGAGATGGATGTCACTACCAATGTCGATGATAGGGAGAATCAATATGCTTAAAAGTAATATTTTACCTAAAATACTTTATTTATTTCAATACATTCCTTTACCACCACCTTCAGATCTATTCTCAAGAATTAAAAAAAAGTTAGTGGAATTTATATGGAACAACAGGAGGGCTAGATTACGTTTGTCTTTATTATATTTACCATTTGATCGTGGAGGTCTGAAATGTCCAAATTTTATGTTGTATTATTGGTCGGCACAACTGAGGTCTATGACATATTATTTTTCATCAAATGATCTCCCTCACTGGACTGAAATGGAATCATACAATTTACCTTTACCTCTTCCCATATTCATATACTCAGATTCGGCAAAAAAATTACAGAAACAAGTTAAAAATCCATTTGTAAAGCATATGATCAAAATATGGTGTGAAACTAAAAACTATTTAAAAGAACCACACTTATTGTCACAATTTAGTCCAATATGGGGTAATCAATATTTTAAACCAGGGAGAGCGGATGCTGTATTTAAAGTATGGAATTTAAAAGGGATTCAAAAGATTCAAGATTTATATCTGTCATGTGCAGATAACATAATGTCTTTTGAAGAGCTGAGGATCAAATTTAATCTTAATAGAACACATTTTTTTAAATCTCTTCAGCTTAGGAACTTTATTCGATCAAATCAAAATAATGCTCTCACTCGACCTATTTATTCATCCTTGGAAAAAATTTTGACAAAAGATAGTAAGAGAAAGGGTATTATTTCAGAGTTTTATAACTCATTGACACTATCCTCAAGTGAAAACTCACAGAAAAGATTGAACTACTGGAAAGAAGACCTGCAAACTGAAATTTCAGAGGAACAATGGGAATTGGCTTGTACAGAAGCTCAAACCAAATCAATAAATGTACGTCTTAAATTGATACATTTTAAATGGTTAATGTGGATGTATATTACACCGGTGGAGTTAAATAGATATAACAAAAACATACCAGATACATGCACAAAATGCATGGAAAGTAAAGGAACCCTATTTCATTGTTTATGGGAATGTAGAATAATTAGAATGTTTTGGGAAGAGGTGAGGGTAACAATTGAAAAAATAGTTTCAAAACAAATCATATTGAATCCTAAATTGTTTTTGTTGGGTCTGTACCCAGAAAAGCATAACTTTAATAAAAGTGAAAGAGCATTCATAGACCTCAGTTTGCTTAATGCCAAAAAATGTATTGCACTACTGTGGAAAAAGACTCATAGACCAGATGTGACTCAGTGGTTAAGACAGATGTTAACAAACCTTCCATTAGAAAGAATAACATACATACTGAAATCAAAGGAAATTGTGTTTGAGAATATATGGAGATCGTTCATTGATTATGTAAAGAATTTAAACATAACTTTTGAAGAAGAAGTTGAATGATGTGTGTGGACCTTGTAAATTCCAAACTGGTGAATGTATAATATGTATACTTATGTAATGGATTGCCTAGACTAAATAGAGGAGCATTGTTGATGACTTGCTTTTGTTGGTGGTTGTTGGTGTTTTTAGTGCTTTTTTTGTAGTACTTTAGTGTTAGTGTTTGATTGTTTGTGTCATGTTTGTTTAAAAAAAAAAAGGTTCAATAAAGATATTGTGGAAAAAAAAAACATGGAATTTACCATCTGGCATGCACGGAAGAGAGATGGACTCTCTTGGACATGTTACCTATGTTTCGGTAGGTGGATAACATCTGGAGTCGCTGAGTGCTCTCCAGGGAATGATTCTAAAGCCTGTAAATTGTGATGCACAGAATCGCATGAGAGGTGAAATTTTTTCTCTAAGTGAACTGTGCTTATTGACCTTGATTCGGCGCCCTGAAGACATCCATTCCTCCTGGGAAGATAAGGCTGGAAGGAGTTTGGCTTCTCTTTAACCCAAGCAATTAACATCAATTGCTGCTGTTCAGCAGACTGGACTCTTCAAGGACAGCGCTCTCATGTGTCTAATACAGAACTTTGCCATCTGGCATGCACAAAGAGAGAGTGACTCTGGGACATGCTTACCTGTGTTTTGAAAACATGATCATAACAACTATCCGTTGCCAGGAGGCGCCCCCCTCTGTTGTACATCAACAAATGATACATTCAACACTGCACTCACACTGATTATATATGCTGACTACATACACACTGGTCTCTCATCGCCCTTTGTCAACGTGTGTATTGTTTGTCTGCTAAATGTGCATTGAGGTTTTTTTTTCTTGTAATCATAATCTCGCTCACTGAGCGCTATTCTGATGACTATGTTTTTTTCTCTCACCTACTGTGTCATCCCCTACCCCTTCCCTCTTTACCCCCACTGTATGACTGGCACCTTCGGGCTGCCGCGGCTTTGGGATGCGCTTATAGAGCGCACCCAATGTCAAGTCAAATTTCAGTTCTCCTGTATGTATTGCACGTATGGTAGTATTGACAATAAACCTTTTCAATTCAATTCAATTCAATTCAAAAAAAATCTCTGAGGCTGTGCTGGTGTCGCCCTCCATGGCACGTCAGGGTCACCAGTGTATAGAAAGGATGCAGGCGAGGAAACGAGCTGAACAACATCAGACTTTATTCTTTCTCCAACAAGAACAGTATAGTAAAACCGCATCCTGGGCCTCTGTGCATCCCTCTTTTATATTTTTATTTCCATGCATTGAGGCCCAGAACTTCTGACCATGCACTTTATGTTTAGAACAAAGCCTGTGTGGCACATTATCATGATATAACCTCGGCGCCACTCTCCATTCTTCTCCCAGAGGCCCGGTATTTTACTCCTCTCCCCAGGGGGTGCATAGCCCTTACTGTCCCATCGGAACCCCCCGGTGACACCTCCTCTTTGGGTCCATTGTTCCCTGGGAGAAAAATTTTTTTTTACTTTCCACGGGTAATCCCTTTGTCTGCCATGAGTGTGTTTCTGTTGTTTGGTTGTCTGCTGTCATGCTGCTGTTACACTGTAATTTCCCAGTTTGGGATCAATAAATTACATCTATCTATCTATCTATCTATCTATCTATCTATCTAAATCCAACACCATGCCCCACACCCTCCCCAATTTAGGACCCGAATCATGCACTAAGAAAACGGGGAACAATTAACTGTAATAAAATACCCTAAGACACTCATCCAAAAGAATAACAAAAAATGGACCTAGTCTCTAAAATACATAAAATAATCCCATAACATACATCCTCTCATGCACACCAGCAGAATATATTGTGGAGTGTGTAAATGAAGATGCAGCTTCATGTCAGATGATTTATTACACACTCACATCTCACAAGCTCAGAACAGACTGACTGGTTACAGCAAGCTCTCCTCTCTATATAACAAGTCACCTTCACAAGCTTCAAGGCACTTCCTCATACACAGCATGATATTTACACTACACTTCATTCAACCCCCTCTCACCCTCTTGGGCATTGTTCTCCCATGTGTCTTCATTGTCTCTGTCTGAGGTGCGAAATAACCTGACTTCCATACCGCCCCCCCAGCATCTTAGATAGAACAATATAATATCAGTCCACATGCTGTTTCAGCTTCAGTCTTCTCCCATATCTGCTGTAACTGGGGTTTACTGCCTCCGTGGCGCTGCTGTGCCGGTGGGGGGCTGCTGGGAGTGTGTCCGAATGCGGGTGAGCCGTGGGGAGGGGGGAGGGGGGTTCGCTCTGTCCGTGTGGCTGCTCTGATGAATCGTTCTCCTGGGGAGTTCTCCGTGGGGGTCTTCCATGCCGAGGGGCCCTAGCCAACAGCACTTGCTCGTCCGCCGCTACAAAGGTGGGTTTGAGTCTGTCTAGGCCAATTTTTTCCCGCCTACCCCCCAAGTCTAGCACAAAATGCTTATCCCCTGTTTCCAACACTCTGAACGGTCCATTATAGGGTGGGCGCAATGGAGGGCGATGGGCGTCGTGTCTGACGAACACGAACTCCGCGTTCTTCAAAGTTTTAGGCACGAAAACACGTAGAAAACAGTGGTGGGCCAGGCCCGGCAGCATGCCTGTGTTTGTGCTACGCTGCAAAAGCTGAGACGGGGAGCTGCCCGGCGCGGGATTATCTGGCAGAAATTCCCCGGGCAGCCGTAGGGGATGCGCAAAAACAAGCTCTGCCGGGGAAGCTTCCAGATCCTCTTTTGGTGCGGAGCGCAACCCCAATAAAACCCACGGCAGCCTGTCTACCCAATTTGTATCCGTCAGTGAAGCCCTGAGAGCTGCTTTCAGTGATCTATGAAAACGCTCGCATAAACCATTGGCCTGTGGGTTGTATGCGGTTGTGCGATGAATTGCAACACCCAGGCTGCGGGCCATCGCGGACCAGAGGTCGGAAACAAATTGAGGGCCCCTGTCAGACGTAATGTCCGACGGGACTCCAAAACACGCCACCCATGCTGTTAAAAAAGCGCACACTACGTCTGCGGACGTGGTTGCCACCAGCGGGACTGCTTCTGGCCAGCGCGTGGTGCGGTCCACCACTGTCAGGAGGTGCATGCACCCCTGTGATGGTGGGAGGGGGCCCACGAGGTCCACGTGAACATGGACGAACCTCTTAGCTGGTACCCGAAACGGCTCCAAGGGAGCCTTCGAGTGTCTGTGTACCTTGGCTCGTTGGCACACCACGCAGGCTGTAGCCCACTCTTTTACTTGTTTGCGTAGGCTCGGCCACACAAACTTCTCTCCCACCATTTTGACCAACACGCGCACTCCTGGGTGCGCCAGAGTGTGAACCAACTCAAACACATGGCGGCGCCACACGACTGGGACCACCGGACGCTGGTGTCCCGTGGAGACATCGCAGATTGGGGGGGCGCCGTCTTGCAGCACCCTGCTCTCCAGCCTTAACCCTGTTGGTCCAGACTGGAGTGCGCGCACGTCTGCATCGCTAATCTGCTCCGCGGCCATGGCTGCGTAATCTATCCCCGTGTAGATCGGGGCCACCACGGCGCACGAGAGGCAGTCTGCCACCACATTCAGTTTACCCGACACATGCTGAATATCGGTAGTAAACTCTGAGATCGTGGCCAGCTGCCTCTGCTGCCGGCCCGACCACAGTTCTGAAACCTTGGCCATCGCGAACGTTAGTGGCTTGTGATCCACGAACACGGTGAAGCTGCGCCCTTCCAGCCAGAACTGGAAATGGGGTATGGCCAGGTGGAGAGCCAGCAACTCTCTGTCGAACGCGCTGTATTTACGTTCGCTGTCGCGCAAAGTTCTGCTGAAAAGGCGAGCGGTTGCCAAGCCCCAGCTACGCGCTGTTCTACGACAGCCCCTATGACCACGTCTGAAGCGTCGATGGTGAGCGCTATCCGGGCCGCCGGGTCCGGATGCGCCAGCAGTGCGGCGTTTGCCAGGGCTGCTTTAACCTCCGAGAACGCCCGCTCTCGCTCCGGGGTCCATTCGACCCTATCGGCAGGTTTCTGTCTCTTGAGTGCGGCGTACAATGGTTGCGTGAGCTGTGCCGCGCGGGGAAGGAAACGGTTATAAAAGTTCACCATCCCCAAAAATTCCTGCAGCGCCCTGACCGTCTGACGCCGGGGAAAATCCGCCACGGCGTGCACTTTGTCGGGCAGCGGAACCGCTCCTTCCGGAGAGACACAGTGCCCCAAAAAATCAATCTCCATCACGCCGAACTGGCATTTCGCCGGGTTGATTATTAACCCGTGCTCCTCCAACCTCCGGAAAACCATCCTGAGGTGGGTTTCGTGTTCGTCTTCAGACGCACTGGCTACCAGGATATCGTCCAGGTAGACGAACACGAACGGGAGATCGCGCAGCACTGCATCCATCATGCACTGGAACGTCTGTGCCGCGCCTTTTAACCCGAATGGCATGCGCAGGAACTCAAATAAACCGAACGGAGTTATTACCGCTGTTTTGGGTACATCCTCCGCGCGCACCGGGACCTGGTGGTAACTGTGGACCAGGTCTATTTTGGAAACAATGCGTGCTCTGGCGAGGTGAACGGAAATATCCTGTATGTGGGGAATCGGGTAGCGGTTGTGTGCTGTGGCATTGTTCAATCTGCGGAAATCACCGCACGGTCGCCACGAGCCCTCATCCTTGGGGACCATGTGTAGCGGGGATGCCCATGAGCTGTTCGAGTGCCTGATGATGCCCAGCCTTTCCAGGTTGGCAAACTCCTCGCGCGCTATGGCCAGTTTAGCTGCGTCCAAGCGCCAAGGTCTTGCAAAAACGGGCGGCCCGGTGGTGGTGATAAAGTGCTCCACCACGTGCTTAGCGATGGCCGCCGAAAACGTCGGGACCGTTGAGTGCTGGGAACTGAGTGAGCAGTGCGTGGAGCTTACCGCCTGTAGCTGTGACGTTGGCTTGTGCTGTTGGCCGGGTCCCTCGAGCTGTACAGGGGAGAGATTCAAAGGACAGTGCATTAGCCAGGCGCCTGTTAGCAACATCCACAAGTAAACCATGCGCACACAGAAAATCAGCGCCCAGAATAGGGCAACACAGTGCTGCTATGATAAAAGTCCAAGCATACGAGCGGCCATGTAGAGATGAGGCCAGTGTTTTCTCACTGAACGTCTTAATCTCTGAGCTGTTTACTGCCACAAGTCCGGGGCCACTAGGTCCTGCCAGCCAGTCAGCGTAGGATGGCAGGATAACGCTCTTCTGGGCTCCGGTGTCGATGAGGAAGCGTCTCCCTGAGCGCGAGTCCGTCACGTAGAGGAGCTTGTTCTCTTCACCGTCGGTCACAGCTGCTACCGACTGCCAGCCTTGGCGTTTCCCGAGCGCCTGAACTGGCACGGTGGAGCGCATCTGTGCGTGTTCTCTCTGAAGCGGCGGTGGTAGAAGCAGAGCGTTTCTCTCTGGCGCTCCTTGGCCCCCGCTGCTGCTACCGTCGGTGGCTCCTCGCCTCCTCTGGTCGTCTCGCTGGGCTCCGCAGCCGCCGCGTTGACAGTGATCGCCCGGGTGGTGAGGATGATCCGGTCTGCCTCCTGGGCTAGTGCACGGTAGTCACGCGTGGCCAGCAACGGCGAATTGGCCAGAACAGCTCTTGCCTCCATTGGAAGGTTCCGGAGGAAAAGGTGGGCAAACAGAAAGTGCCCGTCGTCCGTGCCCATTAATGCCAGCATCTTCTCCGTCAGGTCGACGGCTGAACCATCTCCTAACTCAGAACACCTCAGGAGCCTCTCCGCTCTCTCACATTCCGAGAGCGTGTAGCGCCGGGTGAGCGCAGCCTTGAGCGCCTTGTATTTGTTGTGGGCTGGAGGCTGATTGAGCAGGCTCGCTACCTGCTGGGCTGTGCGGGCGTCCAGCGCTGCTACCACATGGTAGAACTTGGTGTCATCTGCCGTTACTCCCCGGAGGGCGAACTGGGCCTCGGTGTGGTGGAACCAAGAACGCGGGTTGTGCTGCCAAAAGTCCGGTAGCTTGACTGAAACCGTGTACGCGTTGCTGGGGCTTCCTGTCCGACCTGTCTGTGGGATGGCTGCTGCGTCACTGGGGTTTCCCGACCGGGCCGGCTCTGGGGTTCTTGCCTTGTGTTCCATAATTCGTCTGGGGTCACCAGTGTGGTGTGTGTGAATAAAGAGGCAGATTCATGGACAGACGGTTTATTACACACTTCACATCTCACAAGCACAGAACAGACTGAATCATTTCAACAAGCTCTCCTCTCTTAACTCAACTCTCTCGTCACACGTTTCATGGCATTTTTCATCACACAGCATGACATTTACATTACACTGCATTCAGCCCCCTATGTCCCTGACTCCTTCCTGCTATCTCGCCAGGAACCCCCTGGGCCTTGTTCTCCCAAGTTTATTCACTGTCTCCATCTGAGATGCTAAATAATCTGACTTCCCCAAGGTCCTATAACATGTGACTGCATTGTCACCATGTCTAGAACTTCATTTGGTCAGTCTGCTTTCTCCATAAAAGGGGCAAACTTACGGAACTCTCTGCCAACTCACTCAAAATTGGAGACAAATGCCAACATCTTCAACAGAGGCGTTAAAGATTGGCTAAAATCCCACCAGCACTGTGTGCATGTCTAGTCTGAATTGTGTTTGTTGTGATCATGGATCTCTTGCTCTATTTATAATTTGTAATGTATTTGTAATTTTAATTAGCTTGTAAATTTTGTTTGTACAGCCTAATTTATGACCTATATAAGCCACCTATGGACTGGTGTTGAGAATTAGCACTTGTGCTATATACACCTATGCAAAACATCTGGTCTCTCCTTGTGATTGTGCTAATGTAATTTGTTATGTCCATATTAAATAAAATATTAAATTAAATAAAAATAAAAAAGTGTGAATTATTGAGTATCCATGACAGCTCTGAAGACACATTGTACAATAGTCCAGTGAAGAAAGAAATACGATACTTAGGAATATATCAAAAAATGTAGAAACTGGGAGTGACAGTAATATTCAGAAGCCTAATGAGAAAGCTAAAACAATCCTTAATAATTGGTTACAGAGAGATTTGACATTATTTGGTAGATCTTTATTGACAGAAACCGAATTAATTTCTAGACTGATCTATCCAACATATCCTCTACCCCGAACCAAAAGAACTAAAAAAGAAATAACCTAATTTTTAATTTTATCAGGAAAAATAAACCTCATTATACCAGGAAAGCAGACATGATCAAAAGCTACGAAGAAGAGGAATCAAAGCTCTTGATTTTGAAACCATGAATGGATTCTGAAGCTCAGGCGGCTTCAGTCCTTTTTAAAATGCAGTGAAGACATCTGGTTGTCATGATCAACATTCATTTTAGTAAATTGGGAGGCATAAAGTTTTTATTAAAATATGACTTTGAAATTTCCAAGTTAGCTGTTCAACTTTCTGCCTTCCATCAACAGGTCTGGTTCTACTGCAAAATGATTTCTAAACACAACTTTAATCCACATAATGTTCCTCTGTGGAATAACAGAGCGGTTCTCTGCAGAAGGAAATCCAGATTCATAGAATCCTGGATGGAAAAACAAATGTGGTCTGTTTTTCATTTGATGAATCATAAGGGCAATATTTTAAGTTATCATGAATTTAGAGATAAATATAATATTGTCTGTTCCCCTGATGATTATAAGAAAGTGACTGAAAATATCCCAGTAGTGATGATTAATTTGATCAGGAATAACTTGGAGAACACTGCTACCCCGAAATTACAGAACTTAATTCTTAACAGAACTTAACTCGGTGTGTGAATGGGTGGATAGCAGGATCTGTAAAGCACTTTGGTCATCAAGCGATGAGAATAAAAGTGTTATATACATGAATGCCATTTACCATTTAATATTTAATGGCATCAATTTTCTGGACAAAAAAAATTCAAGAATCAATTTTTACGAAAACTCTTAATTGATGAGATTCACTATGGATCCTCAAAAAGATCACGACTTAAAAAAAACTTTAATAAACAAGAAATTTGCCTAATTAGACCGAATTTTTTGAAATTCCCGATCCTTCCTAAATTCAAAGAAATTCATTTTAAAATAATCAATGAAATTTATCCTTCGCAGGATTATATTAATAAATTATTCAGATTTGAGGTGGATAAATGTCACTTTTGCAAATCATCAGTGGAATCTACAGAACATTTATTTCATCTTTGTGATGTGGTGCAGAATTTATGGAAGGAAGGACAGAATTGGTTGGATTCTAAATGAGTAAAAGTGGATAAATTCTGGAACATGGTGAAACATGGAGCCTTTATAAGAAATAAAAGTATGGAATTTCTAATAAACAATGTTATATTATTTGCTAAATTTCATATTCAGAAATGCTGCTATTGTGGGACCTTGGGGGAGTCAGATTATGTAGCATCTCAGACAGAGACAGTGAATAAGCTTAGGAGAACAATGCCCAGGGAGTTCCTGGCGAGATGGCAGGAAGGAGTCAAGGACATAGGGGGTTGAATGCAGTGTAATGTAAATGTTGTGCTGTGTGTTCAGGAGTGCCATGAAACTTGTGAAGAGTGATGTGGGTAAAAGCAGAGAGCTTGTGGAAATGATTCAGTCTGTTCTGTGCCTGTGAGATTTGAAGTGTGTAATAAACCGTCTGTCCATGGATCTGCCTCTTCATTTACACACTCCACACTGGTGACCCAAGACGTATTATGGAACACGAGGCAAGAACCCCGGAGCCGGCCCGCTCAGGAAGCCCCAGTGACACAGCAGCCATTCCACAGACAGCCCGGACTGGAGCCCCCAGCAACGCGTGTGCGGTTTCAGTCAAGCTACCGGATTTCTGGCAGCACAACCCACCCTCTTGGTTCCACCACACTGAGGACCAGTTCGCCCTCCAGGGAGTAACGGCAGACGACACCAGATTCTACCATGTGGTTACAGTGCTGGACTCCCGCACAGCTCAGCAGGTAGTGAGCCTGCTCGATCAGCCGCCAGCCCGCAACAAATACGAGGCGCTCAAGGCTGCGCTCACCCGGCGCTACACGCTCTCGGAATGTGAGGGAGCAGAGAGACTCCTGAGACGGACCGAGTTAGGAGATGGTTCGGCCGTCGATCTGATGGAGAAGATGCTGGCGTTAATGGGCACAGACGACGGGCACTATCTGTTTGCCCAACTTTTCCTCCGGAACCTTCCAACAGTGGCGAGAGTGGTTCTGGCCAATTCGCCGTGGCTGGCCACGCGTGACTACCGTGCGCTAGCCCAGGAGGCAGACCGGATCATCCTCACCACCAGGGCGATCACAGTCAACGCGGCAGCGGCGGAGCCCAGCGAGACGACCAGAGGAGGCGAGAAGCCACCGACGGTAGCAGCAGCGGGGGCCAAGGAGCACCAGAGAGACACACTCTGTTTCTACCACTGCCGCTTCGGAGAGAACGCATGCAAATGTGCGCCACCGTGCCAATTCAAGCACTCGGGAAAACGCCGAGGCCGGCAGTCAGTAGCAGCTGCAACCCTCGGTGAAGAGAACAAGCTGCTCTACATGATGGACGCGAGCTCGGGGAGGCGTTTCCTCGTGGACACCGGAGCCCAGAAGAGCTTCACCCTGGCGACCTACGCCGACCGGCTGGCAGGACCTAGCGGCCCCGAGATGTTGGCAGCAAACGGCTCGGAAATTAAGACCTTTGGTGAGAGGACACTGATCTTATCGCTACACGGCCGTACATATGAGTGGACTTTTGTCATAGCAACACTGAATTACCACATACTGGGCGCTGATTTTCTGTGTGCGCATGGTTTACTGGTTGATGTTGCTAACAGACGCCTGGTTAATGCAATGTCCTTTGACTCTCTCCCCTGTACAGCTCGAGGGACCCGGCCAACAGCACAAGCCAACGTGCCAACGTGGAACGTACCGCTACAGGCGGTAAGTTCCACGCACTGCTCACTCAGTTCCCAGCACTCACGGTTCCGACGTTTTCGGCAGCCATCGCTAAACACGTGGTGGAGCACATTATCACCACCACCGGGCCGCCTGTTTTTTTGCAAGACCTCGGCGCTTGGACGCAGCTAAACTGGCCATAGCGCGCGAGGAGTTCACCAACCTGGAAAGGTTGGGCATCATCGGGCGTTCGAACAGCCCATGGGCTTCCCCGCTACACATGGTCCCTAAGACTGAGGGATCGTGGCGACCGTGCGGCGATTTCCACACGTTGAACAATGCCACAGCGCACGACCGCTACCCGATTCCCCACATACAGGATTTTTCCGTTCACCTCGCCAGAGCACGCATTTTTTCCAAAATAGACATGGTCCGCGGTTACCACCAAGTCCCAGTGCGCGTGGAGGACGTACCCAAAACAGCGGTAATAACTCCGTTTGGTGTATTCGAGTTCCTGCGCATGCCATTCGGGTTAAAAGGAGCAGCACAGACATTCCAGCGCATGATGGATGCAGTGCTGCGCGATCTCCCATTCGTGTTCGTCTACCTGGACGATATCCTGGTAGCCAATGCGTCCGAAGACGAACACGAAACCCACCTCAGGATGGTTTTCCGGAGGTTGGAGGAGCACGGGTTAATAATCAACCCGGCAAAATGCCAGTTCGGCGTGACGGAGATTGATTTTTTGGGGCACCGCGTCTCTCCGGAAGGAGCGATCTCATTGCCCGACAAAGTGCGCGCCGTGGCGGATTTTCCCCGGCCTCAGACGGTCAGGGCGCTGCAGGAATTTTTGGGGATGGTGAACTTTTATAACCGTTTCCTTCCCCATGCAGCACAGCTCATGCAACCATTGTACGCCGCGCTCAAGAAACAGAAACCCGCAGATAGGGTCGAATGGACCCCGGAGCGGGAGCGGGCGTTCTCGGAGGTTAAACCAGCCCTGGCAAACGCCGCACTGCTGGCGTATCCAGACCCGGCGGCCCGGATAGCGCTCACCACCGACGCTTCAGACGTGGCCATAGGGGCTGTCGTAGAGCAGCGCGTCGCCGGTTCTTGGCAGCCGCTCGCTTTTTTCAGCAGAACTTTTCATGACAGCGAACGTAAATACAACGCGTTCGACAGAGAGTTGCTGGCTCTCCACCTGGCCATACGCCACTTCCAGTTCTGGCTGGAAGGACGCAGCTTCACCGTGTTCGTGGACCACAAGCCACTAACGTTCGCGATGGCCAAGGTTTCAGAACCGTGGTCGGGTCAGCAGCAGAGACAGCTGACCGTGATCTCAGAGTTTACTACTGATATTCAGCATGTGTCGGGCAAACTGAATGTAGTGGCGGACTGCCTCTCACGCGCCGTGGTGGCCCCCGGTCTACGTGGAGATAGATTAAGCAGCCATGGCCGCGGAGCAGATTAGCGATGCAGACGTGCACGCGCTCCAGTCTGGACCAACAGGGTTAAGGCTGGAGAGCAGGGTGCTGCAATACGGCGCCCCCCCAATCTGCGATGTCTCCACGGGACGACCGCGTCCGGTGGTCCCGGTCGCGTGGCGCCACCATGTGTTTGAGTCGGTTCACACTCTGGCGCACCCAGGAGTGCGCGCGTCAGTCAAAATGGTGGGAGGGAAGTTTGTGTGGCCGAGCCTATGCAAACAAGTGAAAGAGTGGGCTGCAGCCTGCGTGGCGTGCTAACGAGCCAAGGTACACAGACACACGAAGGCTCCCTTGGAGCCGTTTCGGGTACCTGCTAAGAGGTTCGACCACGTTCACGTGGACCTCGTGGGCCCCCTCCCGCCATCACAGGGGTGCACGCACCTCCTGACAGTGGTGGACCGCACCATGCGCTGGCCAGAAGCAGTCCCGCTGGCGGCAACCACATCCACAGATGTAGCACGCGCTTTTTTGACAGCATGGGTGGCGCGTTTTGTAGTCCCGTCGGACATTACGTCCGACAGGGGCCCTCAATTTGTTTCTGAACTCTGGTCCGCGATGGCCCGCAGCCTGGGGGTTACAATTCATCGCACAACCATGTACAACCCACAGGCCAATGGGTTATGCGAGCGTTTTCGTAGATCACAGAAAGCGGCACTCAGGGCTTCACTGACAGATGCAAATTGGGTAGACAGGCTGCCATGGGTTTTATTGGGGTTGTGCTCTGCTCCTAAAGAGGATCTGGAAGCTTCCCCGGCAGAGCTGGTTTTTGCGCAGCCACTACGGCTGCCCGGGGAATTTCTGCCAGATAATCCCACGCTGGACAGCTGCCCGTCTCAGCTTTTGCAGCGTAGCGCAAACACAGGCACGCTGCCGGGCCCGGCCCACCACAGTTTTCTGTGTGTTTTCGTGCCTAAGACTTTGAAGAATGCAGAGTTTGTGTTTGGCAGACACGACGCCCACCGTCCTCCATTGCGCCCACCCTATGATGGACCGTTCAGAGTGTTGGAAACAGGGGATAAGCATTTTTTGCTAGACTTGGGGGGGTAGGCGGGAGAAAATTGGCATAGACAGACTCAAATCCATTTTCGTAGTGGCGGACGAGCAAGTGCTGTTGGCTAGGGCCCCTCGGCGTGGAAGACCCCCACGGAGAACTCCCCAGGGAAACGATCCACTAGGGCAGCCACACAGGCAGAGCAAGGTCCCCCCCCCTCGCCACGGCCCACACGCAGTCAGACACACTCCCAACAGCCCCCCACCGGCACAGCAGCGCCATGGAGGCGGTAAACCCTAGTTACAGCAGATATGGGAGGAGACTGAAGCCAAAACAGCATGTGGGCTGATGTTTTATCTAAGATGCTGGGGGGGGGGGGCGGTGTGGGACCTTGGGGGAGTCAGATTATGTAGCATCTCAGACAGAGACAGTGAATAAGCATAGGAGAACAATGCCCAGGGAGTTCCTGGCGAGATGGCAGGAAGGAGTCAAGGGCATAGGGGGTTGAATGCAGTGTAATGTAAATGTCATGCTGTGTGTTCAGGAGTGCCATGAAACTTGTGAAGAGTGATTTGGGTAAAAGCAGAGAGCTTGTGGAAATGATTCAGTCTGTTCTGTGCCTGTGAGATTTGAAGTGTGTAATAAACTGTCTGTCCATGGATCTGCCTCTTATTTCACACACTCTATACCAGTGGTGTCCAATCATGTGCCATGGAGGGCCAAGATCCTGCAGGTTTTCTCTTCTACCCAGTCTCTTCAGCAGGTGTGTTCACTTATCAGCAACCAGTGGGAAGAAATTCAGTGGAATCTGCTGTTGAAGACACCGGTTGGAGGTAAAGCCTGCGGAGTCTTGGCCCTCCATGGCATAAGATTGGACACCCCTGCTCTATACTATGCTAAATCCTCGCCAGTCTGAGATTCACTTATAAATGATTTTGTCCTGTTCTGTAAGTCATTAGAAAAACCAAAGACAGCCTCTGCTATTAAACTTTGTGCTGCCATCTCCAGATTCACTTTATTTCAGACGTCTTCATATTTACTGAAGGAAAATTCCGTTTTTTGTTCCCCTTTTATTTCCTTCCTTTATTCTCTCTGTTGGGATTAAAAGGTAAATTGTGGTGGACACACATATGTGACCTGGCTTTGTGACTCACATTTTAGATCAGAACAAAGGCAGAGCTGCTTCGTTGGAGTTTACAGGAAGCCGCAAGGATGTTAGCTTTGGTATGCAAGGCTTGAAACTGTGGGAGTAATTAAAGGATTAGAGAGGAGATGCATTGTAGACAGTGGGGGATATCAGTCAGAGGGGATGCATTGTTACTGTCAATTATAATGCAATGTCTGTGATTCATGTGACCTGTGAACTGTAAGAGTCCTGTGATTTAAGAATGAGAGTTCCCTGTGTGGCTCTCTCTTCTGTTTTGAGATGATGGTGATGTGAATAAAGCTGACTTGAGAGAGACCTCTGCCTCGTCATTCTCACATCTCCACAAAATATTGTGACATTTGCGGGATTCACACAAAGAAAGAGGAACAAGATGGTTGTGATGAACAGGCTTTATTTACACACCACCGACCCCCAACTTACTTCTGAGCACAAGAGAAGAGGGGAGGTCATTCTCCCAGACCTCCGTTTCAATCATGGTTACACACACATGATACATCTTGCCCTAATCCTGCTGCGTTATAATGACACAGCAGTATAATAACTCAACACATTTAATAAACACACACAGTAACGTTTCAACTGGCAAAGCATGCTGGGAAATCCCTGCCCCCCTTAAAATGGCCCCGACGTTACAATATAAAAGGAAACTGGTTTCTGGTTTCTAAAGCTCATGTCTGTCATGAGCCTTCAGTTCAGTTATATATTGTGTTTTAGTCAAACACAGAATATGTGAAGACGTCTTTTCCCCCTTGGTGCTCC
The DNA here is from genome assembly GCA_020510985.1 of Pholidichthys leucotaenia. Classification (NCBI taxonomy): domain Eukaryota; kingdom Metazoa; phylum Chordata; class Actinopteri; order Cichliformes; family Pholidichthyidae; genus Pholidichthys; species Pholidichthys leucotaenia. Next base: position 488,392,638 of record CM035838.1, on the reverse strand, counting down.
TTGTTTTTATTTTATTATAATGGTTCAGTTAAAAAAAGATTCCTGTTGTCTTCCCTTGTTGTTTTAGTCTGAGATTTTCTCTTTTTTCCCCTGTTCTCTTATTGAATGTTGTTGCTCTTTTGTTCAGTTGTTGGACTGTGCTCTGCTGCTTTGTAATTTTTGTTTATGACAAACTTATTCGCGCTTTGAATTAAAAAAGAGCGGTTGTACCGGAAGTAGGTGGCGCCGTCGCGAAAAGCTGCAACTGTGCAGGAATCTTCCCTGATCATGTGCGCTTGTTGTTTTGGACTCTGCAGAACAATGACGTAGATAGAGCTAGACCGCTCACTGTTTGGCGGACAACAGCGTCGCCATGGCAAATCGGCGCTGACTTCCGGTAGTGGCAAGAAGCTGTGGCGCGCTATTTGATCCTTTCAAAACACATTAACTTCAAAGTCTCCAAACAGTGTTTGATGACACGCTTTGTGTTGTTTCATCACACCAACTGATTGAAAAAGATAAAAACAAAGCACAAGGAATCTTTCTACGACAATCACACTCATATAATAGCAAACACAGAGCCTCCAATATCCTTCATATTTAGCCTCTTCACACGTTCTGCCTACATGAGGCTACAACAGAGACCACCACACAATGACACATGCAGAATGATTGCTGAATGCTGATGCAGGGATTGTGTCATAAAAACATTTCATACTTTCTGCAACATTAGTGTTTCACTTACCCTGTTTCATGGGCTCTAGAAAATATTCGAACCAATGCCAAATAAGAAATTTTGTTTTTTAAACAATTTTTCTCCAGTTCAAATTGTTCAGTTGGACTTAAAAAGCAGCACATGCAGTAATCAAAAATTCCAAATTGTAGGGAGCTTGAAATGAAGATCAAAGGCGGTCAAAGGCGGAGACCTTGGCGGACTGAAATGAAGAACTCAGAACTCAGAACTCAGAACTCAGAAAAGATTTATTGCCAAGTACATTAACAGAGACTGATAACATACGAGGGATTTGACTTGACACAGAAAACGACCTGCATTTCCGGTGACGCGGCAGCATCTGTGAACGCGCCTGTCATCAGATGGGTACAGGATGCATAGGGAAGAAACGGATAACACAATAGGAAAGAGCAAAAAACCATTGATTGTCAGAATACTGGTCATATATGATCAATATTATGATTACAAGAAAAAAAGCCCTCAATGCACGGTTAGCAGACAAGAATGTACACAAGGACACAAAGAGAGCAGTGAGTGAGTGATCTTTTTCATCAGTTTTTGAGTCAGTGTGGGTGTAGTGTTGAGTGTAGGTGTTTGTATCAGTTAAGAACAACAAAGTCTCTTTGGCAGGAGATGTTTTGTCTTAGCTGCTGGCATTTGTCCTTGAGCCATGCAGCTGCCTGTCCGTGGAGTCAATGCAGCTCAAATGTTTTGAAAACAAAAAACTGCAGATTATCTGGAGGACTTGTGTGAGGGGGGTCAGATTAGTCGAATAGTACTGATCCCAGAGAAAAAACTTTATATCCTCTTACAGATTCAGTACTTAATCCTTCAGTGCTGGACGTTGAATTCTTCATGGATGGCTCTCAGCGTGATCATGATGTAATCCACTTTCCTAGACAGTTCTCCATTGGCCGCTGTCAGAGTCCTCTCCATTTTTTTAATTTGATGGTTAAGCCTTGTCTGGCCAGCATTTTGATAGGCTATGTCCATCTTCATCAATTTACGGTACACCAGGACAATCCCAGATCCAATCAGAATGATCCCGATGACCATTACTACGAAGACGTACAAATCTTCGACATCTTCGATGGAAAGATCAGACAGGCACAAGAGTTTCCAATTACTTGTGTCCCTCAAATAGCCCGCAGCAGCCGTTCCTGCGGGGCAAACAACCTCCCCCGGGGCACTTTTCCTCGTTGAAAAAATAGTGTCAATTGCGTTCAAAGCCCAGCTTATTAAATCCATAATTTCGTTCGATAATCAGCAGTAGAGACACGCAGACAGACGATAGCAAGCTGGGATCCAGTTAGTTAGAGGAGGAAGGAGATAAGTCAGAGCAGGAGAGAAGAAAAAGGCGTCTGCTCTCTTTGGGAGGCGGAAGTGAAAAAAAAAAAGAAGCGATGTGATTTTATAAATCAAGATTTATTATCAGCTTCACCTCCCTAACATGTCTCATTTAGATGCAGAAGCAGAATAAGAGGTCGAACGCAGTCAGACCTTCATACTTATACCCACACTCAACAAAAGACATTGCATATCAAAGCTGACATCCCGCATTAACATAATCCCCCTCCATTGTCCTCCATCTCCTCCACCTGACCCTGGGTGGTCAGGAAGTTCGATCCGGTCTCCACCGCTGCGACTCCGTCTGTTCTTTGATCCTCGTCGGCGGTTGAGACCTCTTGTCCTGTTCATAGGCGTGAGGTCATTCCACATATGTAATCACTAAACATTCTAATATGTCTATACATATGTAGGTATGGAATATATGATTAATATAAGCCACAGCCCCCCCCCACCAAACGACTAAGAAAAGGACAATCAAATTGAGTTCACAGTTTAAGATAATCTCTATGACATATTATACTGTTAAACCTCTTGACAGGGAAAACAAGGAAAAAATCTTTCCAGCAGTCATGCTCCTGTAGAAAATTCAGTGGTACAACAACAGTATAGTAAAGTCACAAATCAGCCTTAAAACTGTCACGGCACAATCTGATAACATAGTTAACAACTCTCAGTCAATTTTGCATCAGTCCCTGTGCCGTCTGGGTTTTAATCTTCTCCCGAACCTGGTGTAGGTCCGCTTGGGCATTCTGGTGGGACCATCCTGTAAGGAATCTGCAGCTTGGGGAGGAGAGTGGTTATTTGTTCCCTGCAGGGGGGCTGAGTTTTTTTTCTTGGGGGGGGTCTACCCCCCCAAGAGGCTCGCGAACAGCCTTGCCTGGCATATTTCTATCCAATGCCAATTCTCTCCTGAACAAGGTAGAAGAATTAAGACTGCTGATGCGTTTCAAGGACCTCGCTTCCTCGTCTGTCATCTGCTTCTCTGAGACCTGGCTTAATGAGAACATTCCAGATAGCGCGATCAGCCTCGAGGGCTTCCAGCTGATTCGTGCTGACCGCGTCACAGAGCTGTCCGGTAAGTCTATTGGAGGAGGAGTGTGCTTCTATATTAACAACAGCTGGTGCTCTGATGTAACGGTGATTTCCAAACACTGTTCTCCCGCCCTGGAATTTCTTTTCATTAACTGCAAGCCATTTTATTCCCCGCGGGAGTTTGCCTCATTCATTCTCGTCGCTGTGTACGCCCCTCCTGACGCGGACACGCGCGAAGCTCAGCGCGTGCTCGCAGATCACATCCAACTTACGGAGCGGAACTTTCCAGACTCCCTGGTTATCGTGGTGGGCGATTTCAACCAGAGCAATCTGAGTCACGAGCTCCCCCGCTACAAACAGTGTATTAAATGTCCAACCAGAGGAAATAACACGCTGGATCATTGTTATACTTCAGTAAAGGACGCATATCGCGCTGTTCCCCGCGCTGCGCTGGGTCTATCTGATCACGTGATGGTTCACCTCATCCCCACATACAAACAAAGACTGAAACTCACTAAACCTGTTGTGACCACCACAAAGAAATTGACCAGTGAAGCTGGAGAGAAACTGAACACATGCATGGAAATAACTGACTGGGACATGTTTAAAAGAGCCACACATGATCTTAATGAGTACACAGACACTGTGAACTCATATATCAACTTCTGTGAGGAGAGCATTCTCCCATCGCGCACCAGGGTAAGATATTCTAATGACAAGCCTTGGTTCACAGCTAAGCTCAGACGGATCAGGAAGGAGAAGGAAGCAGCGTTGAAAAGTGGAGACAGGGACTGCTACAGGGAGGTTAAATATCGGTTTAACAGAGAGCTGAGGAGAGCTAAATCTGTGTATTCTGAGAGACTTCAGCAGCAGTTCACTGCTAATGACTCGGCTTCTGTGTGGAGAGGACTGAGGCAAATCACCAACTATCGGCCTCAGGCTTCTAAAGGTCAGGATGAATGAATGAATGAATGAATGAATGAATGAATGAATTTTATTTTCGGATAGTACATTACAGGTTAAAAGAAACTGTATAATATAACAACAAGGTCAAATTAGACAAAGACTCCTTCTACTATACAATTCCACGTGAGTTATCCGAAATGGGTGATGGCTGAAGCCACAGCTTATATTGCCCACCCATATTCCATCCAAGAATTCAAAGGAGAAAAAAGAGAAAACAAGACAAGAGCGATTACAATTTAAAACAAGGCTAAGACAAAATATGACTGAGAGAAAAAGAAAACTGAGCTAGTCTAAGTTAAGCGGTTACTATTCAAAAACAAATCTAAGACATAGTGTCACAGAGAAAAAAGAAAAACTAAGCTATAACACAACACAGGCTGGAAATGTCAATCCTTATGTGAGTTTACATGTCGTCTTGTAAATATGTTTGGAGTATTTCTTCCTTTAGTTTTTGTTTAAATTGTCCAAGCGTTGTACATGATTTTAATTCAGGTCCAAAATCGTTCCATAATCTGACACCTTGCACTGAAATACAGTGTTGCTTGGTGGTTGTTCTCACTGTAGGCTTTTGAAATATACATGTTCCTCTGAAGTGATATCGTTTCTCCCTTGTTTGGAACAACTTTTGGATATTTGCGGGCAGTGATAGATTCTTCACTTTGAACATTATTATTGCGGTTTTAAAGTCGATCAGATCTTTCAACTTGAGAGTTTTTTGTTTAAGAAAAAGTGGGTTTGTTGGTTCCCTGTAAGCTGCTTTGTTGATTATTCTAATAGCTCTCTTTTGAAGCATAAAGAGTGGATATATGTTTGTTTTATATGTATTTCCCCATACTTCATTACAATATGTCATGTATGGGAGTATTAATGAATGATACAAGGTGTATAGTGTGGGTTGATTCAGCAAATTTTTCACTCTGTGTAATATTGCAATTGATTTGGATACTTTACCTTTTATATAATTAATATGTGGCTTCCAACACAGTTTGTTATCAATTATTACTCCAAGGAATTTAGTTTCGGATACCCTTTCAATCTCTACACCATTTACACTGAGTTTGGGTACTGGGTAGTTGTGATGGTTGTTAAAGACTATAAATTTTGTCTTGCTTAAATTGAGCGTTAATTTGTTTGAATCAAACCACAGTTTCAGCTTTCCTAATTCCTTTCCGAGTGTATCCAGAAGTTGTTCCAAGTTGTTTCCACTGCATAGCAGGTTAGTGTCATCAGCAAACAATATTAAGTCCATTTTTTCTGAAACTTTACATATATCATTTATATACATATTGAATAATAATGGTCCCAAAACTGAACCCTGTGGGACTCCACAGGTGACCTTCAGTAGCTCTGAGTTTTTGTTGTTAACACATACAAACTGATATCTATTCTTTAAGTAACTTCTTAACCAGGACAGTGCTACCCCTCTGATACCACAATTTTGTAGTTTCTTTAATAATAGATTGTGATCTACTGTATCAAATGCTTTTTTAAGATCCAGGAATACTCCAACTGAATACTCTTTATTTTCAATGGCTGTTGATATTTTTTCTGTAAATTCCATTAAGGCATATGCTGTTGTCCTTTTGTGTCTGAACCCATATTGCTGCTCACACAATAAATCATTCTTCAGTATGAAGTTGTCAATTCTCTCATAGAATATTTTTTCAAGTATCTTGGAAAATTGCGGTAATAGTGAAATTGGTCTGTAGTTGGAGAGTTCCCCTCTGTCGCCTGTCTTGTAAATCGGAATTACTTTAGCTATTTTCATTGCATTGGGAAATATACCTGATTGGAGAGACAGGTTACAGATATACGTCAGTGGTTTCACTATGCATTCGATAACAGTTTTGACTAGTAGCATATCAATACCATCGCAGTCAGTAGATGTTTTACTTTTGAACGATTTAACAATTTCAATGACCTCTCTTTCGTCTGTGTTCTTTATGAAGATGGTGTCTTTTACAGCAGTGTTATTGCATATTGAATCACCTGTTGGCACCGTAGTGGGTATTTCTCGGGCCAGTTTAGGTCCAATGTTAACAAAAAAATTATTAAATTCATCTGCAGGTGAAGCTATATTCACATTCGGAGTCGATTTATTATTTTTTGGAGTGTTAGTTGGGTAGCTGGTATTTCTGCTTTTATTTCCAAGGATACTGTTGATTATTGTCCATGTATTTTTAATATTGTCTTTGTTTTTTTCCAGTTCTTTACTGTAATAGTCTCTTTTACTACATCTTATTATATATGTTAACTTATTTTTGTATGTTTTATACCGCTGCTCTGCTTCTTTTGTCCTTTTCTTTATGAAAGCTTTATATAATAAATTTTTCTTTTTACACGGCTTTTGTAGTCCTTTGGTTAGCCATGGTTTGTCAGTAAATTTGTGTTTAAGCTTTTTTTAACTAATGGGCAGTTTTTTTCATAAAGAGTGGTTACAATGTTTATAAATGTGTCATAGGCTTCATTTACATCTGATACATAGACTTCTGTCCAGTCTTGCTTCAGCAAGTCCTCTTTAAAAGAACTGATTGCGTTTGGTGATTTGTGTCTGAACGATTTTGAGATTTTTTCTGGGTTGGGCCCCGTGTGGCCATGGATAAGTGCAAAGATTGGCAAGTGGTCGCTTATATCATTTATCAATAATCCACTTTCTATTTTCTTGTTGAGAACATTGACAAACAGGTTGTCAATAAGTGTAGCAGAGTGAGCTGTGATTCTACTGGGATGTGTTATTGTGGGATATAGACTCATGCTGTACATAGAGTTCATGAACTCTGTAACTACATTTTGTTGATGTGGATTAAGTAGGTCAATATTGAAATCTCCACAAATTGCTACCATTTTCTTACTAGTAATATTATTGTACAGCTCGACTAATTTATCTCTGAATGTCTCAATGCAAGTTCCCGGCGTTCTGTATATGCAGCTTATGATTAGATTTTTTGTTTTGTCTAGGTCAATCTCAACAGTAACACATTCCAGAATCCCTGGTAGTGCTGAGGACATTTCATTTACAAGCTTACATCTATACAGGTCATCAATATACAGTGCAACACCACCACCCTTTTTTTGAGATCTGTTAATGTTAAACATCTGATATCCCTCTATTGCCATCAGGGGAGCCTGGTCTGCATTAAGCCAGGTTTCAGAGACTGCTATAGCTGTGAATTTTCTGTTTAGCTGTTTTAAATAGTCCTGAATCTGTGAGAAGTTTTTGTTAAGACTTCTGCTATTGAAGTGTATTATTGACAGTTTACCATCTAATTGCACTTGACTTTTGAATTGCTTTTCAGTGTAATATTCACAGTGGTTATGAATATTATTGAAAAAGTGGTTATCAGGATCAATATTCTCCATCTGTTGTGGTTTATGTTCAGCATAGTGGCATATTTTTAGAGTTTGAGTTTCCTCACTCTGTGTTTCATAGTCAGTGTTCATCTGTATTTATCTAAGTCAGTAGCATCTCTGATCATTATACTTTTTGCTTGCTCAGGTGTTCCATTTAGTTTAATCCAAATTCTACAATTTCTTGTCCAGGTTGACTGTATCTTATTATGTTTCTTTAGCATCCGTGCCTGCCGTGCTAATTCAGCGTTTTTTTTTTGTCAGGTGTTCATTTAGGTAAACTTGAGTTTCCTTTAGTTTTTTGGCCTGCCTCAGTATGTCATTTTTCACCCTCCTGTTCACAAAGCGCATCACAATTAATTTCTTTGTTTTGTTATCTTTCTTCGGTAAAGCATAACAGGCTGAGATCGCATTGGCTTCTACCTTAATGTCTTTATCATTAAGGAACTGAAGCACTTGGTTTTCTAAGGACATTGATTCACTTATGGAAGCATGTTCACCACTCAGTCCTGTAGCGGCATGGGCGTATGACTGATATCTGATGTCTAGTCCAGTTATAACTATGTCATCAATGCGAGAACCTTGTTCAAGATCCTCAACGCGTTGCTCCAAAAGACGCCCGTGTTGCTCCAGGTCCATAATTTTTTTGTCTTTTTCTTTTATTATTGAATGTAGGGCTTGTACCTCCTGTATTAGGTCTAATATTTTGTCCTGCTGGCTAGTCACTTTGGCCAGTTCATCTAACACAAAGTTCAGAGTTTTTTTAATTTCTTCCATTTCCTCTTTTTTGGGTGGCATTTTACTGACCTGTGGATAGAAATAAGCAGAGAATCCGGCTAGGCCTCAACTAGCTCGGTCACTACTGGACCCGCCGCTCCTGCGCAGCTTCTCCGCCGAGTGACGCTGCTCAGCTCCGCAGATCACCGCCGTCTATCGCCGGCGCCTGCCTCCGTCTACCTGGCCAGTTGTGTCGTGCACCGCCGGCGCAGCCGGAATCCACCGATCACAGCCACTCGTCGCCGTCTGGCTAGGCGGCTCCTCCGCTGGGCCCCGTCTAGGCCCCGTCACCGACCGCCGTCAGTCTGGTCGTTCCTCGGCTGGGCCTCGCAATTGGGCACCGGTTCAGACCACTGTCCTGCTGGATCCAGGTGGCCCCCAAAGTTTTTGACAAAGCCCTTTGTCAAAAACTGTCCCAACACTATGCCCATTTTGACACCTCGTCAGCTGTGTCCAACTCACCCACTCCACCCAGCTCCACTGCCTCCTCAGCCCCTAATTCATCAAAAGCGGTCCCCCCCTCCTCCTCCTCCTCCTCCCCCCCTCCCCTTGTCATCAGTGAGCAGGACGTGCACAGACAGTTCTCCAGACTGAACCCGCGCAAGGCCCCCGGGCCGGACGGTGTGTCTCCCTCCACCCTGAGACACTGTACGAAAGAGCTGGCTCCTGTCTTCACAGACATTTTTAACACCTCCCTTAAGCAATGTCACGTGCCAACCTGCCTCAAATCCTCCACCATCATCCCTGTCCCCAAGAAGCCACGGATTACTGGACTTAACGACTACAGACCTGTAGCGCTCACCTCTGTAGTCATGAAGTCCTTTGAGCGCCTGGTCCTGTCTCACCTCAAGTCCATCACCACACCCCTCCTAGACCCGCTGCAGTTTGCCTACCGTGCTAACAGGTCTGTGGACGATGCAGTCAACCTGGCCCTCCACTCCATCCTGCAGCACCTGGACTCCCCGGGAACCTACGCCAGGATTCTGTTTGTGGACTTCAGCTCCGCATTCAACACCATCCGCCCCGATCTGCTCCAGGACAAGCTGTCCCTGCTCAACGTGCCTGACTCCCTCTGCAGGTGGATCACCGACTTCCTGACGGACCGGATACAGCATGTGCGGCTGGGGAAGTCTGTCTCAGACTCTGTTAGCATCAGCATTGGATCACCCCAGGGCTGTGTACTTTCCCCCCTACTCTTCTCCCTTTATACCAACTCCTGCACCTCCTCCCACCAGTCTGTTAAGCTGATTAAGTTTGCGGACGACACCACCCTCATCGGGCTCATCTCCAACGGCGACGAGTCCGCCTGCAGGGAAGAGGTGGCCCAGCTGGTGTCCTGGTGCAGCCACAACAACCTGCAGCTGAATGCTCTGAAGACAGCGGAGATGATTGTGGACTTCAGGAAAGTCACATCCCCCCTGCCCCCCTTCACCATCACAGGCTCTCCCATCACCTTTGCAGATTCCTTCCGCTTCTTGGGCACCACCATCACCCGTGACCTCAAATGGGAGCCAACCATCAGCTCCCTCATCAAAAAGGCCCAGCAGAGGATGTTCTTTCTGCGGCAGCTGAGGAAGCTCAAGCTACCCACCAAGATGTTAGTGCAGTTCTACACGGCCATCATCGAGTCCATCCTCACCTCCTCCATAACTGTGTGGTACGCAGGAGCCACTGCCAGGGACAGACTAAGGCTGCAGCGCGTCGTGCGCACTGCTGAGAAGGTGATAGGCTGCAAACTCCCATCTCTCCAGGATCTGTACATCTCCAGGACTCGGAGGCGTGCTGGCCGGATCATAGCCGATCCTTCACATCCTGGTCACGTGCTGTTTGCCCCCCCCTCCCCTCAGGTAGAAGGCTTCGGTCCATTCGGACTAAAACCTCCCGGCACATGAACAGCTTCTTCCCCTCTGCCATCAGACTGCTGAACACTAAGTGACTTTTGACTCTCGTGCACTATGTACAGCAGCTCAACCAGACTCATGTCAATCATCACTGTTTTTCTGTTGCATTATTGACTGCACTATGTGGTACTTCACATTATCTGCTACATGCTAATTTTTTAAACTGCCTTGACTAGTACTACTCATTATTACTAGTATTATTATTATTATTACTTATTATTACTTATTTTTCTACACTTATTGCACGTTTCTAGTCCTTTAGTTTTTTAGTTTATCCCTTTTTCTCATTATGTTTTTAATGTTGCAGCATGGCACCGAGACAAATTCCTAGTTTGTGTATCACATGAACAATGGCAATAAATCTGATTCTGATTCTGATTCTGATACCCCGCCGAGGTGCTCTCGCCACCCGTGCAGGCTCGTCACTCATCAAGAAGGCAGGTTTAAGTCTGTCAATGCTGACTGTTTCTTTTCTGTCCCCTAAATCAAGCACAAAATGCTTATCACCAGGTTCCAGCACTCTGAATGGGGTCGAATGGGGACTTGGTGATAGCCGCGGACCAGGTCTATTTTAGAAAAAATGCGCGCACCCGCCAGATGTAGTGAAAAATCTTGGATGTGAGGGATTGCCATCTTGAAAAGCAACATGGCAGCAAATAAACTTGGTTCGGCCTGGGCCAGTATGAAAACTATTGCAGGCCTTCAGAGCACAGAGCGCAGTAATCGTGTGTTTTTAGATGGTTTTAGTTCAGACACAGAGCTGGCTAATGCTCTTAATTGTTTTTATGGTCGTTTTGACTCCTTTGATTTTAGCACAGAAATCCAAGATTTGAAACAGAAACTCAAAGACAATCAGCACTTTAATATTGAGGTGCAGGATGTTAAAAGGGAGTTCTGCGCTGTAAAAGTGAACAAAAGTCAGGGCCCTGATAATATATGTGGACGCCTGGTAAAGTCCTGTGCACATGAACTGAATCCTATATTTCATTACATTTTCAATAAGTCCTTACAGACACAACATGTGCCTAAGATCTGGAAAGATGCCGTGGTTGTTCCCGTTCCAAAATCCAGCTGTCCTAAAATGGTTAATGACTTTAGACCAGTTGCTTTGACTTCAATTTTAATGAAAATTTTTGAAAAACTGGTCAGATGTGAGGTCCTAAGGCAGACTGAACATGCATTGGATCCTCTGCAGTTTGCCTATAGGCCTCACAGAGGAGTGGAGGATGCCACTGTCACTCTGTTTGACATGCTTTTTAAACATCTGGATTTTAATGGGACACACGCCAGGCTTTTATTTGTGGACTTTTCTTCTGCCTTTAATACAATCCAACCTCATATTTTAGTTGAAAGGCTCCTGCAACAATTTGATTTGAGCAATGATCTGGTGGGTTGGATTCTGGATTTCTTAACCAACAGGACGCAGAGAGTAAGGGTCAATGGCACATTGTCTGACCTAAAGTGCTCTTCTACTGGCTCTCCTCAGGGGTGTGTGTTGTCACCACTACTCTTCATCCTGTTGTTAACCGTTCCTGCCTCTCGTCTCCTAACCGTGGTTGGGGGACGCAGGGGAGATCTGTCTTCTCCAGGGCCGGAGGCGCTTTTTCCTCCGGGGTCAACTCCCGAGTAAAACCTCACTCTTGTTAAACAGGATATGGTGGTACACAGAGGCACAGGCCGTATTGCTGAAGCGATGGGGCTTTATTCACAGACTGCACTGTTGATAGCAATGATATCTACCTGCTCCGGTCGCCTCGCTCTCTGTCTCTCATCCGCCCAAAATCATACACACCGTTCACTCGTCGGGGCCGTTCCACACACCCCTGGGGCGCGCCTCGGCTGCGCGCACACACTCACTCACGTTCACGCACTGAGCTGTCCCATCCAAACACCTGCATTAGGCACATCTTACAACACTACCCCCACCATGGATTGGCAATTAACACTAATTCCATTCCATCCAAACCATATAAAATTGGTACACACTCTCTACATTCATACGCCTAGCAGTAGCAGTGTCCAATATATAACAGGGATTCAAATAGGTAGGTAGGTTACGAGTGTCTATGCAGTGGTAAAACTAGCTCATTTGGCAGTGAAAACTTGAGGGACAAATACATTGACATACCATTGTTTCTAATTAAACAAGGAGGTACATTATACTTGAAATCTATTTCTAGGTGACCGGGAGTAATACTGAACAACTAATCAGAATACAATACATTCAATACAATACAAAACCTTCTGATAATCCTCTAGATGATTTTTTATTAGTTAAACCAACTTCTAAGGGGGTAATGTCAGTTTTATATAATTTAATTTCAAATTTACAATCTTCTTCTTTGGCCGCTATCAAATTGAATTGGGAACAAGATCTTAATTTTACTTTTACTGATGAACTGTGGGACTCTATTCTTGGCCAGGTTCACACTGCATCAATGTGTGCTCGTCACGCTCTTATTCAATTTAAGATTGTACACCGGATGCACCTGTCCAAGGTTAAGTTAGCACGTATTTACTCAGATATAGACCCAACTTGTGAAAAGTGTGGTAGCGCTCCTGGCACTTTGCTTCACATGTATTGGTCCTGCCCTGCATTGATGAATTTTTGGCATTCTGTTTTTATCACTATGTCTGAAGTCCTGCAATATCAAATTAAACCTGATCCATTATGCGCCATTTTTGGTGTGGCTCCAGAACTTGTCTTGCCAAATTCCAAATTAAAAGTATTCAAATTTTCATTATTATTGGATAGACGTGCTGTATTACTGAAGTGGAAAGACTCTTCGCCCCCTTCACATTTACAGTGGATAAAAGATATAATGTCCTGTTTGGATTTAGAAAAAATCAGATATACAGTTTATGGCTCTGAAAACAAATTCTATAAATTATGGCGCCCGTTTCTTGATTTCTTTGAAAGACCCACGATTATAGTTTCTGAGTAGCTCATATCCCCTTTACCCCACCCCCACTTCACACACACAATTTTTCTTAGTATTTTTTTTTATTTTTTTTATTTTTTTTTTAATTATTGTTTATTTAAAGGTTTTTGTGTTTTGAAGCATTTACATTTGTTAGCTTTAAATTCTAGTTTTTCACTGTTTGGTTAAAACAAAAATGAAAATTTCTAATACTTTGTATTGTATTGATACTTCAATTAATAATAATAAAAAGACCTTTGAAAGAAAGAAAGAAAAAGAATACAATACATTCAAATGAAATGAGTGCAGGTGGGTATATGAAAGCATTGTTACTTCAGCTTTTTTTTTTTTTCAAACAAACATGTAGAACATTATAACTAGAGTCCAAAAATGTGAACTGGAGAGTCTCTAGTGCAAACAGGAACTACCACAGTTGGCTCACTCAGTAACCCAGTCCCCGTAATGGTCCGGTCCTCTGCGCCGACGTTTGGGCCGTGACACGTGCTGAGCCTGATGGCGTGGTTCTCCCACCGCACCCCCACCATGGCCAAATATCACATGGGAAGGAGTGGGTGGAAGAGACCCGATCACATTGGGGGCATTAGCAGGTGGAGTGGACGGCCGGGAACTGCTGGGGCCATCACTGGAGGTAGTAGCAAACAGGTTGTACAGGCTGAGGTCCTGGTCTGCTGGGTCCCCGTCCACAGCCGGTGGCAAATTGCGCGGGGCTGCCGAATGGCGCGAACAAATCCTCTCCATCAACAGGTGCGCCCGCGCAGCTCTCATCACACAGAAATGGGCCACAATGTCCACACTTCGTCTCAGCCCGACATTCATGAGCCCTCACAGCACCTCGTCTGCACTCCTGACGATTAGCCAGCGACATGAACGGGTTTGAGTAGTTAGTATCTTGTTTGTAGATATTGGCGGGATAGCGAGCAGCCACCATGTCTCATTAGCTTAGCTGCCATCACAGTCACTCGGCCCAGCTGCCGCTGTCCTTTTCTTCGGTACTCACCACCCTCTTAACACTGTGAGAGTCCCTTCGTGGTCGCCAGTGTTAACCGTTCCTGCTTCTCGTCTCCTAACCGTGGTTGGGGGACGCAGGGGAGATCTGTCTTCTCCAGGGCCGGAGGCGCTTTTCCTCCTCCGGGGTCAACTCCCGAGTAAAACCTCACTCTTGTTAAACAGGAGATATGGTGGTACACAGAGGCACAGGCCGTTTTGCTGAAGCGTTGGGGCTTTATTTACAGACTGCAATATTGTTAGCAACCATTTCTACCTGCTCCGGTCGCCTCGCTCTCTTCTCTCATCCGCCCAAAATCATACACACCGTTCACTCGTCGGGGCCGTTCCACACACACGGGGGCGTGTCTCGGCTGCGCGCACGCACTCACTCACGTTCACACACTGAGCTGTCCTTTCTAAACACCTGCATTAGGCACATCTTACAACACTGTACACAAACATGTGTCGGAGCAGACATGACAACAGACACATTATAAAGTATGCTGATGACTCAGTCATTGTCAGTCTCCTCCAGGATGGTGAGAGTGGCCACGGCCCAGTAGTTGATGATTTTGTTCACTGGTGTGAGGATTCCTACCTGCAGCTGAATACGACAAAAACGAAAGATATGATTATTGGCTTTAGGAGGAAAACTCCCAGGCACAAAGTCACCGTACTAAAAGGCCAGACCACCGAATGTGTACAATCCTACAAATATCTTGGGACGATTATTGATAGTAAATTAAACTTTGAAGAGAACTGTGAAAGGGTGTGCAAAAAGGGTCAGCAACATTTGCATTGCTTGAGGAAACTTGCACGCTTCCAAATTGACCGAACCATAATGACAATGTTTTATCGGACTTTTATTGAATCTGTTTTATCCTTTTCTTTAATGTCATGGTTTGGTCAGATAAAACTGAAACAGAGGAAATCCTTGGATCAGGTAGTTAGATGGTCCAGTCATTTTCTTGGTGAGTCACAGCTGAGCCTGACATCCCTGTACACCAGACAAGTACAGAGGATGGCCGACTCGATTTTAAATGATGACTCCCACCCTTTGCACTGCAACTTTCAGCTTCTTCCCTCCAGACGGAGGTTTGCTGTCCCAAAAAGTAGAACCCAGCGCTACAAAAACAGCTTTGTCCCTGCTGCTGTCAAAGAGTTGAACAAGCTATAAAAATATATTGTACATATTTTATATTTACTTATTTTGTATGATGTGTGCCTGTGTTTTTGTCTATGTTGAATGTAATTAGTGGTTTGTAAATATGGATGTCAACAGACTGCAAAACAAATCTACCTACGGGTACAAATAAAGGAACCTGAACCTGAACCTGAACCTGGGTAGCGGTCATGCACTGTCGCATTGTTTAATCTGCGGTAATCGCCGCAAGGTCTCCAAGAACCGTCGGTTTTCGGGACCATGTGTAGTGGTGATGCCCAGGGGCTTTTTGAGCGCCTAATAATGCCTAATTTTTCCAGGCTGGCAAACTCGTCCCGTGCTATGGCGAGCTTGGTCGCGTCTAAGCGCCGAGCTTTGGCAAACACGGGTGGGCCTGTTGTGGGAATGAAGTGTTCAACCCCGTGTTTCGCTACTGCTGCTGAAAATTTTGG
The DNA here is from genome assembly GCA_020510985.1 of Pholidichthys leucotaenia. NCBI lineage: Eukaryota > Metazoa > Chordata > Actinopteri > Cichliformes > Pholidichthyidae > Pholidichthys > Pholidichthys leucotaenia. The sequence continues at coordinate 488,377,009 of CM035838.1, read as the reverse complement.
AACTGTGAGTGCTGGAAATTGGGTGAGGAGTTGATCAAACTTACCTCCTGCTGTAGTGACGCTGGCTTGGACGGGTGGTGGAGAAACTCGAGCTGAGCAGGGGATAGAAGAAAATGATTGCATTAACCAAGCGTCTATTTGCAAGATCGACTAATAACCCGTGTGCACACAAAAAGTCGGCGCCCAACAAGTTAAAACTCACCGCAGCTATAATAAATGTCCATCTATAGTTGCAGCCGTGGATGAGAAGAGGCAGGTCCCTTTCACCAAAAGTGTCGATGATCGAGCCGTTGGCTGCCATTGCTCCGTTTCCCCGGGGTCCCATGGCCCGGTCTGCGGGGGAAGGGGTGATGAAGCTCACCTGAGCTCCGGTGTCGATGAGGAACCGTCTCCCGGTGCGTCCGTCAGTCACATAAAGCAGCTTATTCGTCTCGCCAAGAGCCGTAGCTGCTAACCGTTTCTTGAATTTGCAGGGGGGCACGCATTTGTGTGCCCTCTCGGCGAAGCGTTGATGAAAATAGCAGAGGTCGTTCCGCTTGCTGCGTCTTGGTCGCGTCGCTGCCATAGTGGGCGGGCTCTGCTCCGCTGTCTGTCGTTCTCCGCTGCTCTGGGCCTCCGTGCTGAAATCTGCAGATGCTGCTGTGGCCATCTGATCGCCGCAGGCGTTGATGAGCCGCTGCGCTTCTCGGGCCAGTGTGCGGAAGTCCTGCTGGGTGCTGCACCGCATGTTGGTCAGTGTCCCTCTCATGTGTGGCGGCAGAGTGCTGAGGAAGATATGCTGGAAAAGGAAGTTGTTGTTGTCCGCTTCCTTAAGCTGCAGCATGTCCTCCATGAGGGCCTTTGGTCTGCATCCTCTGTGGCCGAAGATCGCCAGAATCTTCTCTGCTCTCTCCTCGGCTGAGGGGACAAAGTTCTCAATGATGGTCACCTTTAGTTCCCTGTATTTGTCGTGGGCGGGCGGTTGTTGAATTACTCTCCGCGCGCATCTATGCGTGGTGGCGTCGAGTTTGGCGACGATGTGGTAATACTTCGTCTCGTCCGCCGTTATGCCCGCCAGTGCAAACTGAGCCTCAGCTTGCTGGAACCACGAGCTTGGGTTGTTTTGCCAGAACTCTGGCAGTTTGACGGTGACGCCGCTTGTGTGGGCCGTCTCTGATGTGTCCGCCGGGTGAGAACGCCTTTCTTCTGTCCTCATGGCGGAGCTGGGGAAGGTGCTCGGTTGAGCCCTCTCTGCGGATTCTGCTGTGGGGGAACGTCTTCCATCCGTTCCCCTGTCTGCATGGGCGACGGCTCTTGCCTGGGTCGCCTCCGATGAGTTTGTCGCGGGAGAACGTCTCTGTTCCAGCCTCACGTCTGGTCGCCAGTGTAGGGAGCTTGAAATGAAGAAGCGATGTGATTTTATAAATCAAGATTTATTATCAGCTTCACCTCCCTAACATGTCTCATCTCGATGCAGAAACAGAATGAGAGGTCGAGCGCAGTCAGACCTTCATACTTATACCCACACTCAACAAAAGACATGGCATATCAAAGCTGACATCCCACATTAACATAATCCCCCTCCATTGTCCTCCATCTCCTCCACCTGACCCTGGGTGGTCAGGAAGTTCGATCCGGTCTCCACCGCTGCGACTCCGTCTGTTCTTTGACCCTCGCCGGCGGTTGAGACCTCTTGTCCTGTTCTGAGGCGTGAGGTCATTCCACATTTGTAATCACTAAACTGTAGCGGGTTGATTCAACCCCCCACAACACAGAGACAGAACACAGAGACAGTCAGCTCGCACTCCTTGGTTTTTCCCGCTGCACTACTGAGATGTAATGTGCCATGCATGTATTGTGATGTAATGTGCCATTCATTTATAGTGTTCATGCGTCCTGTCCTTACTGTGACCTAGAGGCTGAGATCAATATGTAGATGTGCCTTGTAACCTCTTTGTCCTGCAAGCCGGAGCAGAGGCTGCATCTGCCTATTGTTATGTAGGTCTTACAAATGCAAATGTCTCATGCCTGTTCTGCAGTCCCTTTGATCAGACCAACTGCTGTGAATCTGCTTTGATGTATTGTTTGAGTTGGGTATAAATACTGCACAGGTTCTGTAACACACTCTCTCAATTCCACTTCTGCAACTGCTGCTGCTGGACACAGACTTTGTGTCCTCCTTCCCTGAGAGCCGTTTGGGCTCCGCTCCCGGCGCGCATGCACGGCGCCGGGAGCGGAGCCCGTGACGGCGGTATGATAATAAACTCTACTTAAAACCTTCAACAACACTTTAATTTATTTCATGCCGCCGCAAAACATTCTAATATGTCTATACATATGTAGGTATGAAATATATGATTAATATAAGCCACACAAATTATGTTTTAGTGTAAAGAGGGATAGAAAATTCACCTCAAGGGACTTGGTGTTTCGGCTGTGGTTTGCATGCTGGGCTGCTACGCCAGCGACCCGGGTTCGATTCCCTGCACAGCCAACAGGAGTACTGTAGTACTGCTGGCAACAGTACCGAATTAATTAGACACCCAGAGTCCCAGACCTGGCATGCCAGTTGGGAAGATGGCTGTGCGGGGAATCAAACCCGGGTCGCTGGCATAGCAGCCCAGCATGCAAACCACAGCCGAAACACCAAGTCCCTGTACTACACCACCAAGTCCCTTGAGGTGAATTTTCTATCCCTCTTTACACTAAAACATAATTTGGAATTTTTGATTACTGCATGTGCAGCTTTTTAAGTCCAACTGAACAATTTGAATTGGAGAAAAATTGTTTAAAAAACAAAATTTCTTATTTTGCATTGGTTTGAATATTTTCTAGAGCCCATGAAACAGGGTAAGTGAAACACTAATGTTGCAGAAAGTATTGTAACGTCGGGGCCATTTTAAGGGGGGCAGGGATTTCCCAGCATGCTTTGCCAGTTGAAAATGTTACTGTGTGTGTGTATTAAATGTGTTATTACTGAGTTATACTGCTGTTATAATGACACAGCAGTGTTTAGCAGGATTAGGGCAAGATGTATCATGTGTGTGTAACCATGATTGAAACGGAGGTCTGGGAGAATGACCTCCCCTCCTCTCTTGTGCTCAGAAGTTAGTTGGGGGTCGGTGGTGTGTAAATAAAGCCTGTTCATCACAACCATCTTGCTCCTCTTTCTTTGTGTGAATCCCGCAAACGTCACACTGGTGTCAGGAGTGGGCATGGAGCACAATGCGGATCCAGGCGGAGGTCCTGCGGCCGGAGCGGTTCATCACTCAGCTGGGAACGGAGCTGAGACGCCTGCCCCCGGAGAGGCTCGCCGAGATGGACGGAGCAGCGGACCTGACGGGCCGAGCGGAGCAAACCAGCCCTGTTTTCCACCCTTTTCAGGGCAGGACGGGCTGGCAATTCCAGAGCGATTAGGAGCGGCGATCGACCGGGAGGTGACTTCCGCTGCACAGAGCCAGGGTACATCGCATGGTACTGCCCCGCACACAGCGCACGACAAAATGGCCCCTCGCCGACGTTAAATTAGAGCGAGGTGGCATGGACGGAGATAAAGCCGCCTCCTGCAGATGCTCTACCCGGCGGTGATGTCACAGAGGCCTTTGGAACGCAGCAGCAGCGGAGCGAACAAGACAGATCCGGTCTTTTCCCGGGATCGGCAGGGGCTGGACGTCTGGACGCGGGCCAGCGGCCGCCTGGGAGGTCCTGGCAGCGGTGGGAGTCGTGAATCCCACTGCCAGAGGAGGAACTGTGCGTGACCTACCGCCACCGCAGATGTTTCCCCTTTCGGTGACGTCATGGAGGCCCTTGGCGCAGCAGACGCGCAGCAGACGCGCAGCAGCGGAGTGAGCAGGACGAAGATCCGGCCATTTTCCAGGCGCGGCAAGGGCTGGACGCATGGACGCGGGCCAGCGGCCGCCTGGGAGACCTGGCAGCGGTGGGAGTCGGCCGGAGCGGGCTCGGGACTCCCGCTGCCAGGGAAGGGACTGTGCGTGGTCCTACAGAGGCTGTCAGATGTGTCCATCCGCCCGCTGGTGGCCAAACCGGAACCCTACCCCAACCACATATTCCGACCGAGACTCAGATGGACACTGGATGGCCCGTGTATGCCGCCCCGGCACCAGGCTGACTCGTGTTGGATTTCTGAAAGTGGACTTTGAATTTTCTGGGGACAGAAACCAGTCCAGGGGAGGGCAGTGTAATGCTGGGGCCATTTTAAGGGGGGCAGGGATTTCCCAGCATGCTTTGCCAGTTGAAAACATTACTGTGTGTGTGTATTAAATGTGTTATTACTGAGTTATACTGCTGTGTCATTACAACTGCGTTATAATGACCCAGCAGTGTTTAGCAGGATTAGGGCAAGATGTATCATGTGTGTGTAACCATGATTGGTTCCAAGGTTGTCATAGCCAGGAGCGGCACTGGGGTTAAGCTCCCAGTGCTCATAAAATGCTCCTTACGGCGTGCGTCTCGAAAAGCCTCTGACAACTAAGTCCAACTCCTAGCCTGCCCGTGTGGTTTAGTCTCTAAGCCCGGCGGAACTGCTTTTACTAATAGGAGAAGGGGTGAGGGCGGATCTCTGGCGCCTTAAAACCAGATGCTTCGGGTAGATGGTGGCTGGTCAACCTGGGAAGGTAGCCCATGTAGGGGAAGGTAAACCCTGATTTCAAACCTCCGCTGCCTTGCGGCACACCCGGTCACGGGAAAGGCTTCGGGAGTCAACCCTGAGGAAAAATCCGGAGTTGGAGCCCCTAAGGCAGTTCTCTGTTGTGCTCAACATCGTTCTGGCAGCTCCTGCGACGGCGCTGGCGCCAAACTGTAGCAGCCCTGCTGTTCCTTTGGATTCATCAGTGACGTGGAGAGGGGGGACATGCTGCATGGGTAACATCTTGTCCTCCATATCTTCCTGCCCAGGCTTGAATCCTACCAACGCCCAACGCTGGAAGGTAGAACACCGGTGCGCATCGGCCTGTTCAGCCACAGGCGGTGCTGTTCCAGCAGAGTAGATGTTTAGGATTCTCTTCCATGGTCATCATAGACCGATGGAGGCCGACGACGACGACGACGAACCATGATTGAAACGGAGGTCTGGGAGAATGACCTCCCCTCTTCTCTGTGCTCAGGAGTGAGTTGGGGGTCGCTGGTGTGTAAATAAAGCCTGTTCGTCACAACCATCTTGCTCCTCTTTCTTTGTGTGAACCTTGCAAACGTCACAGTATGAAATGTTTTTATGACACAATCCCTGCATCAGCATTCAGCAATCATTCTGCATGTGTCATTGTGTGGTGGTCTCTGTTGTAGCCTCATGGAGGCAGAACGTGTGAAGAGGCTAAATATGAAGGATATTGGAGGCTCTGTGTTTGCTATTATATGAGTGTGATTGTCGTAGAAAGATTCCTTGTGCTTTGTTTTTATCTTTTTCAATCAGTTGGTGTGATGAAACAACACAAAGCGTGTCATCAAACACTGTTTGGAGACTTTGAAGTTAATGTGTTTTGAAAGGATCAAATAGCGCGCCACAGCTTCTTGCCACTACCGGAAGTCAGCGCCGATTTGCCATGGCGACGCTGTTGTCCGCCAAATAGTGAGCGGTCTAGCTCATAGATATAAAAGGCTAGATTGGCAGTAGGTCACTGGAGCGCGAGATTTCCGGCCGCCATATTGGTACAGGAATCATAACAAATCCACAGCTCAGCTTAACGCACAACACTCTGATTAAGTCTTCATTTGTGTCACCATGGGATGAGACGCCGGGTTTTCCGGCGCTCAGACCAGTCCCTTGTCATCGCTGTCTCTCATTGGGCAGCGTCTCTGCGGGCTCCCAGCTGTCAGTGTTACAGGACGGCTGGGGCCCAATTAATCCTCATCAGCTGAGGCGCTGCTAATGAGGATAAAAAAGAGCAGCTTCGATCACTCGGGGCTGCGACTTAAGCACTGTTATGCTGGAACCCTTACGGTAAGTGTCGAGTATTTGTTTTTCAATAATTTAATGGCGTGTTGTCAAAAATAAAGGTAAAAACTCTGATTTTCATTTGGGAGGTCACTGATTTCTGTACATGCATGACTGCCATGAGTGTAATATATATTGTAATTCAGTATCGATAGTTATGGCAATATTTCTCATGTAATATTAGTATACAGTGTTACATTGTGTTCTTCGTTACTGGGTCAGTATTGGTAGCCAATATTATCAACAATGAACTTTGGGTTCTTGTAACTAGTTTGGTAGTTACTCAAATAGCGTGAGGATAGTTTTTCTTTTTCCTGTATACACTTGGCCTAATGAAAGATTTAGGTTTATCAAACCGTCGTTACACAATAATTACACATATATGTGTACAAACATCTACCTCCTGTATCAGACCAACATCATGAAGGTTTGCAGATAGTAATTTACAGATATTGTGGCACTGATGTCTGGTTCATATCTCCCACAAATGTATGGCTTATGTGGATTGGGGCTTCACATCTGGAGGAACAAAGAGTCTGGATCGACGGGGGCCGACAGGAGATGTCGAGGAGGTGTGAAGTCGGACCCTTGTCTCAGAGAGGAGGCCCTGGGGGGTTTCCCGGAACACCAGAGAATAAGAGACAATGGTGAATCTTCAGAGACTTGCATTGTGATTAAATGTTTGCAGAAGCACCATGTGACTTGAGTTCTTAATCCCCCGGAGGTATAAGAATGTGATGTGACATGATTCTGCCTCTTCTTGCTTTTTGAGAATGTTGGAGGATTGTGTTCTGCAATAAAGCCGAACCTGAGGAATGAACTCAGTCTCATCATTGAACACAACTTCCACAATATGTTATTTGAAAATTGAAACTTTACAGATAGAATTTTACATTACCTATTTCACATTTGTCTATTACAGGGAGGGGCTACAAGAAGATCTGGTGATGATTAATGCAGTCATATCTCATAGACATTACTATTTCTGTCTTATATTACATTTTGCCTGACATTACTATAAATATTTGCTATGATGGATAGGAGGGGACAGGGTGGATATTACGTGTGATGAAGATGATGATGATGAGCTGGGCTCTGGGTTAAATTAATAAAGCCTACATCTACTGCTTTAAACTGGGTTTTGATTCAATTAACACTTCACCTCACTTTGCAATTGATTAATATGAGCTTGCTGCTTTCATGTTGAGTGCATTATTCTATGCAATAAATTTAATAAATTTGTAATGAACCAGCCATAATGCTCTGCACTGTGTGTCTATATATATACATTTATAGTAATATGTACATATGTTTACTAGCTGTTCTTGTTTTCTCTTGTCTTCTGATTGTTGCTCTGAGTGTTGCTATCCCTGTGCTGTTGCAATCCTGGAATTTCCCCATTGTGGGACTAATAAAGGCTTATCTTATCTTATCTTATCTTATCTTAACATTGGTGTATTGTATAAATTTGTTATGTGGGCCTAAAATCAATAAGAATTTCAAATTGATTTTAAACAACTGCTATACAGATCCAGGTAGATGGGGGGGGGAGTGTATAATGTCTGTCTAGTTAAATGAAGAAACTTGAATAATTGATTTGTAATTTTTTATTCTCTTTATTTATTTCAAAGTTGACATATCTAGGCCAATTTGTATAGCACAGGCTGAAATATTTCTTTGATAAACATTTTTGACAATTGGGGGGGGGCAATAAGCTGGTTGCCTGGGGTGGCAAATATAACAAATACAGCCCAGGACAAAGTATGAATTAATCAATTTCGGCCATATATTTATGCATAAATGGCCACAATGAAAGAGGTAGGCTTAATTATTAATCAGGGGGTGTGGTAACTTCTTTTTCAGCTCATTTGACAGTTCTTGATTCAGACACTGCAAAATGCCATAATTTAATAATTATCAGAATCAGAATCAGAATCAGAATCAGGTTTATTGCCATTGTTCATGTAGTACACAAACTAGGAATTTGTCTCGGTACAATGCTGCAACATTAAACATGATAAGATAAAAGAAATAAACTATACATGTAATAAAGTGTAGGATAAGATTAAGTGATACTGGTCAACAGTTAAAATATATATTAGCCAGCAGCAGATACTGTGGAGAACTATATAGTGCAGTCGGTAATGCAGGAAGAAAACAGTGATGATTGACATGAGTCTGGTTGAGCTGCTGTACATGGTGCACGAGAGTCACTTAGTGTTCAGCAGTCTAATGGCAGAGGGGAAGAAGCTGTTCATGTGACGGGAGGTTTTAGTCTGGATGGACCGAAGTCTTCTACCAGAGGGGAGGGGGGCAAACAGTACATGACCAGGGTGTGAAGGATCGGCTATGATCCGGCCAGCACGCCTCCGGGTCCTGGAGATGTACAGGTCCTGGAGAGATGGGAGCTTGCAGCCGATCACCTTCTCAGCAGTGCGCACGACGCGCTGCAGCCTTAGTCTGTCCCTGGCAGTGGCTCCTGCGTACCACACGGTTATGGAGGTGGTGAGGATGGACTCGATGATGGCTGTGTAGAACTGCACTAACATCTTGGTGGGTAGCTTGAGCTTCCTCAGCTGCCGCAGGAAGAACATCCTCTGCTGGGCTTTTTGGATGAGTGAGCTGATGGTCAGCTCCCATTTGAGGTCCCTGGTGATGGTGGTGCCTAGGAAGCGGAAGGAATCAGCAGTGGTGATGGGAGAGCCTGAGAGGGTGAGGGGGGGCAGAGGAGTAGTGACTTTCCTGAAGTCTACAATCATCTCCACTGTCTTCAGAGCGTTCAGCTGCAGGTTGTTATTGCTGCACCAGGACACCAGCTGGGCCACCTCTCTCCTGTAGGCGGACTCGTCGCCGTTGGAGATGAGCCCGATGAGGGTGGTGTCGTCCGCAAACTTGATCAACTTGACAGACTGGTGGCTGGAGGTGCAGGAGTTGGTGTAAAGGGAGAAGAGTAGGGGGGAAAGTACACAGCCCTGGGGTGATCCGGTGCTGATGCTAGTATAGTCTGAGACAGTCTTTCCCAGCCGCACATGCTGCCTCCGGTCCGTCAGGAAGTCGATGATCCACCTGCAGAGGGAGTCAGGCACGTTGAGCAGGGACAGCTTGTCCCGGAGCAGAGCGGGGCGGATGGTGTTGAATGCGGAGCTGAAGTCCACAAACAGGATCCTGGCGTAGGTTCCCGGGGAGTCCAGGTGCTGCAGGATGGAGTGGAGGGCCAGGTTGACTGCATCGTCTACAGACCTGTTGGCTCGGTAGGCAAACTGCAGCGGGTCCAGGAGAGGGGTGGTGATGGACTTGAGGTGGGACAGGACCAGGCGCTCAAAGGACTTCATGACTACAGAGGTGAGCGCTACAGGTCTGTAGTCATTAAGTCCAGTGATCCGTGGCTTCTTGGGGACAGGGATGATGGTGGAGGATTTGAGGCAGGATGGCACGTGGCATAGCTTAAGGGAGGTGTTAAAAATGTCTGTGAATACAGGAGCCAGCTGTTTCGCACAGAGTCTCAGGGTGGAGGGAGACACGCCGTCTGGGCCGGGGGCCTTGCGCGGGTTCAGTCTGGAGAACTGTTTGAGCACATCCTGCTCACTGATGATAAGGGGAGGGGGGGAGGAGGGGGGGGGGTGCCTTAAATGAAGTAGGGAATGTGGAGGCTGTGGAGCTGGAGGGAGGGGGGGAGTTGGACACAGATGACGAGGTGTCAAAACGGGCATAGTGTTGGGACAGTCTCTGACAAAGGGCTTTGTCATCCTGACCTTTAGGAGCCTGAGGCCGATAGTTGGTGATTTGCCTCAGTCCTCTCCACACGGAAGCCGAATCATTAGCAGTGAACTGCTGCTGGAGTCTCTCTGAGTATAGAGATTTAGCCCTCTTCAGCTCTCTGTTAAACCGGTATTTAACCTCCCTGTAGTAGTCCCTGTCTCCACTTTTCAGCGCTGCTTCCTTCTCCTTCCTGATCTGTCTGAGCTTAGCTGTGAACCAGGGTTTGTCATTAGAGTAACTCACCCTGGTGCGTGATGGAAGAATGTTCTCTTCACAAAAGTGGATATATGAGTTCACAGTGTCCGTGTACTCATCCAGATCATGCGTGGCTCCTTTAAGCATGCCCCAGTCAGATATTTCCATGCACGTTTCCAGCTTCTCCTCAGCATCACTGGTCCGTATCTTCGTAGTGCTCACAACAGGTTTAGTGAGCTTCAATCTCTGTCTGTATGTGGGAATGAGGTGAACCATCACGTGATCAGATAATCCCAGCGCAGCTCGAGGGACAGCGCGATATGCGTCTTTCACTGTGGTGTAACAGTGATCCAGCGTGTTTAATCCTCTGGTGGGGCATTTAATAAACTGTTTGTAGCGGGGGAGATCGTGGCTCAGATTGCACTGATTAAAGTCGCCAGCCACAATAATCAGCGAGTCTGGAAAACTCCGCTCTGTGTGTTGAATGTGATCCGCGAGCACGCGCTGAGCTTCGCGCGTGTCCGCGTCAGGAGGGGCGTACACAGCGATCATTATGAAAGAAGCAAACTCCCGCGGGGAATAGAAGGGCTTGCAGTTGATAACAAGAAATTCCAAGGCAGGAGAACAGTGTTTGGAAATAACCGTTACATCAGAGCACCAGCTACAGTTGATGTAGAAGCAGACACCGCCTCCTGTGGTCTTGCCGGAAAGCTCTGTGTCACGATCAGCACGGAAGAGCTGGAAGCCGTCGAGGCGCAGCACGCTGTCCGGTATATTTTCCCGGAGCTAGGTCTCAGTAAAGCAGAGGACAGCTGAGGAGGCGAGGTCCCTAAAACGCATCAGCAGTCTCAGTTCATCCACCTTGTTAGAGAGAGAGTTGGTATTGGACAGAAATATGCCAGGCAGCGCCGTTCGCGAGCCTCTCCTGCGAAGTCGTACGAGAGCGCCCGCTCGTCTTCCTCTCTTCCGCCGTCTCACTTTCCGAGCCAAACAATAAACCAGATCGGCGGCAGGGGCTAGAAAAACTGGGAGGAGGTCCGTGGGGGTCAAAGTCCTGATATTTAGAAGTTCTTCACGGGTATAAGTGCAAGCAGACACACAATTGACAAACAAAAACAAACAAAGAGCGCAGCGAAGCACCATGTCGACCGCTGTGGGCGCCATCTTGGATCGAAAAGATGAAGCTCTTAAACACCTAATATTTATGCAGATTATGCTGAAAGTAAACCACTATGCGCTGTGTTGTAAACATGTTCACTGAAGCCTGTCAAACGTTTAACAAAGGAGAATGACTCAAGCAGGTGTCTGCACTGGACCACAGGGATGTGCTACACATATCCTGTACCAAGATGGCGGACGCGCGTCACGCCCCCGCGACCACGGACTGGCCAGCGCTGCCAATGTAGCCTTTTATATCTATGGTCTAGCTCTATCTACGTCATTGCTGCAGAACATGGATGAATGGAGGCGAGGATTCCCATGTTTCTGTGGGTCCCTGAACGGCTCTTGACTCTCTCCGGTGGACGTGCCGTGGTGACGTAGTCAAACAAGATGGCGGCTCTGTGTCAGGTTCAACAGGTGTGAAGGTAACGGAGCTCCTCATTTTTTTTTTAACCGAACTACAGCCCGGTTTGTTTCCGATAAAAACCGGTTCAGTCCGGTTTTTGACCAGAGTCACGAAGCAGCGCCGGGAAGTGAAACTGGCGGCGCGTGCTGCCCGTTGTTAGCATGTTAGCTTAGCATGGATGACGTTTCCGAGGGGGTTGCATAACAGCTGGAATCAGGGGCAGATGCGCAAATGAACGAGTGCGCAGTTCAGACAGAGCGCCGCAGGGAGTGATTTGCCAAGCCGTTTTAACATTAAAACACCACTTTCCTACCGACAGTGAACTTTTACAGATCCGTAACTAGTGATGGCAGAAATGGAACGTTCCAGAGATCGAATCATTTGGAACAACGGATTCAGAAAAAGAATCGATCTTTTGGAACGTTTGCAACATCTCCCCACAGCGACATCCGGTGGCCAAATGTCATAATCCTCCACTCAGACTGGAGTGTTTTGGTGTGTTTGTGGATGGAAGGTGTAATCGGGGTCAAGTTTGTTGACATGATCCTCGACAGTAAAAACGCCTGGGAGTCCTTCACGGTGAGGTCAGCCAGGGCCGCGTCTCAGTCGTCTGGGCTTCCTGTCAAGGAGCAGCAAAAAGACGGATTCAGGAGGAACGCCGTCATGCAGCTTGATGTATGGCCAATATTGTCAATATACAGTATGTAACTACATGTAAATGTACAACAATATGGCTTCTCTTTGTGATCAAATGCATAATAATATTGTAAATAATAAAGGTGTATAAATAATAAATGTATACTCGTGTGTGTATTAAAAGACCGTGAATACATACCATAAACTCTATGCTGGCCATGGCTTGATTCAGCACTCGGTTGAGTTATGCGAGGAATTTAGGCGTCGGGATGTTTTCTCCGTAGGCGTCTCCACATACAGTTGTGAAAAAATTAGGACACCCTGTATAAGCCTGTGTGGGTTTTTAAACATATTTGGACATATGGATATTTAATACCAGTGTTTAAAATAATGGGAGATTCATGTAAAACAACTAAACGATTACAAATGAATTAAAGACTTTTTTTTAATTTTCTGTATAGTGAGGAATAAGTGAGGACACCCCCACATTCATTCCCACTTAAAATGGCTCAAATAAATGTTAAAAAATGCAACTAAAAACAAGGTTAGACATTGATATGCGAACATTTCTTAATAAAGAACTGAATATTAATGGGGTGTCCTAATTTATTCACATGACTGTAGTTGTTGTATTATTACAAAATGCAAGATGCTGCATACAATGCCGACATTTAACTTTTTTCCCCTCAAGAAGGTGGACGTGATCCCAGACAGCTGACCTGGGACGCTTTCTCTCCCCATCCATTTCCAGATAGCGTAAATCCAAAATCACGCTCAGTACGGGACACGCAGAGAGGCAAGACCTGGCAACCAAACTGCACTTTCAAGGAGCTTTTAAATGGCTTAGGCATGTGGGCTGATGAATCAGCAGCCAGTCAGGCAAGGACACAAGAAATTAGTATTTTACATATAAAGTATTTGTATAATACAGATGCTGTGCAGAGAATCGGCATTTTCATATGGTAGTAATGGTGAATGTAATGGTAGTATTTTATTATTCCATTTTAAAAACGGGATAACAAAATCACCGCATATTCACTTGTGTTTCACTGATGTTAAACAACTGTGACGTTTCTACACAGTCGGTGATGTAATGGAACGCGACGTGGAACAATCACGTGACACCCTCTTTCCGATACAGACCTCGGAACAGTGGTTCGATTCAGAAGTTCCACCTAGGTTTCGGTACGTACTAAAACACTGTTTTGACTTTGCCATCACCGTTTATAACAGCCTTGCTCCTAGTCAGAATTAAGTTCTTCCTGGTTACAATTGCATTGATATCTACAATACAGACCAACCCTGCATTCAGTGACAAAACAGTTCGCCGAGCATAGTTTGCAAGACGAACTGACCTAAATGAACAGGTAGTTCTTAGCAAACTTTTTTCTGTTCGGCTCGCGCATTCTGTGGTTGTGTAGATCTAAGGTCCTCTGTCAGCCGGTTAGAGGATACAGTAACTACGGCGTAGACTGTAGCCTACTTCCACTTCATATTACCTAAGAATTCTCCATTATACCCCCACCAAAAGCGATATTTTATGTGTGATGTTTTACTTACAAACTGATATAATTGCTACTCTTAAATTGATGGAAATGCTCCATAAATAAAAGAAAACAAAAGAATATCGCAACCTATCTTACCTAGCCGCCATCTTTGTTCACTACACGAGTCACCTCCAAAAGAGTTCGGCCAAAGAGAAAATGGTTCGCAGCAACCGTGTCATTCAGTTACGGAAACTAACAAACAGTTCTGAACTGTTGCAAACTGTTTTGTGAACTGAACACGCCCAAGGCTAGCTATTAAATGTTAAAATGGCTCATCATAGGAGTGGCCAGTTTTTGCCAGTGATCTACTAACACGCAAAATGATGAACACAGATGCAGTCACTTGATTTTATTAATAAGCAGAGCAGAGGGAGCAGGTCATCAACACAGGCAGAGCCAGTTCTGAGGAGTGTCAGTTAGGAGGTTTTAACAGTCCCTCCAGGATGTTTTTTGATTGTTGTGGCCCAAAAGGCCTGAATTTGCATAAGCTTTTTCAAAAAGTTGCAGTAAAAGTTGCAGTGTTTTCAGAGTTTTTTGCACTAGAAGTTGTGGGAAGAATTACAAATGTTAAAGCAGATGTTTTTTTCCATAGTTTACTGCAGTAATATTCAAAATAAGAACACAAGAAAAGCTCAGGATTGTCAAACATTTCCTATTACAGTGATTTGTAAATTAAGCAAAAGCTTCTGCTATACAGAAAAACTCTTGTGCAACAGCAAATACAGACATTAACACAATATCCATGACAACAGCTAAATTGTATTGAGTGCATGTTAAAGAGTAGAGATTTGGAAATTATTGGCATTTGAAATTATTGAAATTTGAAAACTCCCTACGGTCCCCAACCACTCGGTACCGAGTGGAGAGGAAAAAAAAACATAATTTATTCTGTTGCGCCGTATTGTCTTTTGGAGTCTGTGTTTTTCTGAAAAAAAAAAAGTGACAGTATTCTCTCTCTCTTTCCATGCCTGACTCCTACGTGTCTGTCTGCTGCGCGTCTTGACACACACACTTGTCTCTTCAGACACACATCTTTTATTTACGCAGAGGGGGGATTGGTCCGTGTCCAGCCCAGAGATTCACAGTTTTAAAGCTCATTGACCAGATGTAGTAATGATTTTACCGCTAAAGATGTACTGTATAAATCTTCAAACACTGGCTGTGTGTTAGATTTGCTCGTTTTGTTTGTGGTTTTATAGCATTTGTTCTCACGCGCACCCCGTGGCGGGGTGCTTTTGGGGCAGGCCAACATTTTTCAACACAAACCCAACACTTTGTGCACGCGGTCAGGATGGAGACGTGGTGAAACGTCCACCGGCAGGCTGGGGGAGATGGAGGACGGGACGGTGTTGGAAACATTCTGTTTTTGCTGAAGTGTTAATACTCACTGCAAACATGGAAGTGAGCACGGTGCAGCGATGCATTTGATTGGTTAGAGTGAGCGTTTGAGTGCTAGTGAGAGACAAATTTGATTGGTGAAATTGGCAGAAGTTGACGCGGATTTGTCAAAATTGCGGGAAATTTGCAGTGATTGGACCAAGTTGCAAGGTCGTGCAATAGTTGCGCTGATTGGCTGATTTCACCTTGATCGCAACATCACAAAGTCCTGGAGAGATTGTTTTAAGCTTTTTTAAGCTTCTGTTTAAGAGCAAAACCCAGTAAAATAGTTTATTTTGGTCATCATACTTCAGAGTTTTGATTTTCATTTCACACTCAGTGGCAAACCGTCCCAGTAAGACCTGTAGGTCATTGCTGGATGAAGCCAACAGGACAACATCATCTGCAAACAACAGAGATGAGATCCTGTGGTCACCAAGCATGACACCACACTCATCAGTAAACAAGACTGAAAATTAGTCTTCATGTATTTCTGGGCCCATTGCAACCATTTCTGCTTGTGCTCACTGGTTCGGGGTGGCCGTATAGTAGGTTTATGCACAACTGCAGGTCTCTGGAGGATCCTACACCTTGAGGTTTGTGGGAATCCAGAGGCACCAGCAGCTTCCAATACCTGTTTGCTGCTTTGTAACAGCATTTTAGCAGCTGCTTTCTTAATCCAACGAATTTGTCTGGCAGAAACCTTCTTCATTATGCCTTTATACGGGTCATCATTTATTAAGCTATGATGTATATAGGTTTTTATAGTAGTATTAGTTTTACTTTCCATGGGTAATCCCTTTGTCATGTGTGTTTCTGTTGTTTGGTTGTCTACTGTCATGCTGCTGTTATACTGTAATTTCCCAGTTTGGGATCGATAAAGTACATCTATCTATCTGTCTTTATCTGCACGAACCTGTCTGCTCTGAATCAGCCACAAATTTCTTCACAGTACAATGATCACGCTTAAGTTTTCATGAAATAGCTAATGTTTTCATACCTTGTCCAAGACACCGCACTATTTGACGCTTTTCAGCAGCAGAGAGATCCTTTTTCTTTCCCGTATTGGTGAAACCTGTGCCATGCTTAATAATGTGGAACATCCTCCTAAAGTCGTTCTCCTTTAATTGGGCTCACCTGGCAGTCTGACAGGTGTCTGAGACTGACATCAGTGATCCAAAGAGCCCTGAGACACAATACCTTCCATGAGTTTCATTGAAAAATAAAAAACTGAATGTTGATGGCACTAAAATCCTATTTGCATAATAATTTGGAATGTGGTGTCATTTTCTGAGTTACTATTTTTGCATTTCATAAATAAAATAAATGGAACAAACGTTGATCGTCTGTCAGAATTTTGCAACTTTTCCTGAAGAATTTGTTGGGTTTTTTTCCTGTAAATTTGCTGCTTTTTTGCCTTTTATATTAGTGATTTTTTTTCTTGTAAATCTCCAGTCTTTCTGTCATAAATTTGTGACATTTTGCATGAATTTGCAGCTCTTTCTTGTAAACGTGTGTGACTTTTTTCTAATAAAAGTCACACACGTGTGTGTGAGGAGCGGCCGGAACTCTACCCAGTTTCTTCTAGAACGTCACTGAAAGGCAGTGGGTCGTACAGGAGGGATGGGGGGTAATAAAGGTGCAAAAATATGATAAAAGATGACAGTTTAAAAACCCAAACTCCACATGAGCGTTGCACATTTACAGGAAAAAAAGTCAAAATTATGATGAAAAAAGTTGCAAATTTATGAGAAAAAAAATTGTTAATTTTTGAGAAAAATGTTGCAAATTAACAGGAAAAAACTGCTGAACTGTGAGGAAAATGTTATAAATTTATTAGAAAAAAGCTGCAAACTTATCAGAAAAACTTTCAAATTAATGAGAAAAGTTGCAAAATTATGAAAAAAATGTTACAAATTTATTAGAAAAAAGTTGCAAATCCATCCATTCATCTTCTACCGCTTATCTGGACTCCGGGTCGTGGGGGCATCAGTGCAGGCAGAGTAGCCCAGACTCAGAACATGTAAAAGTGGAAGTGAACATGTGGAAAGAACATGTCTGTTCTTTTCATCTTCTCTGTCCCCTCACCCCCCAGCCAGTCGCAGCAGATGACTGCCCCTCCCTGAGCCTGGTTCTGCTGGAGGTTTCTTCCTGTTAAAAGGGAGTTTTTCCTCTCCACCGTCGCCAAGTGCTGCTCACAGGGGATCGCCTGATTGCTGGGGTCTTTCTGCAACTGTGGGGGTTCCCCCTACAGTTGATAGTGCTATGAGACGACTGTTGTTGTGAAATGGCGCTATATAAATAAAGTTGAGTTGAATTGAGCTTCCAGCCCGTTCACAGAGCACCATGACCTCCATGACCCCTCCTGCAGGTGGAGGGTGGACCCATGTGCCTCCTTTAGATACATGGGCTCCTTGATGTAATGTTTTTCATGGAGATCCACTGGACCGGTCTCAGTCTGGCCCTTCAGCCAGGACCCGTTTCCCTTGGAAGACCCGACAACATGGCTCCTCCTGGGATCATGTGGACATTCAACCCCCCACCACCACCACCACCACGATAATGTGGCGATCCACAGAGGGACACTTTGCCAATTTATGAGAAAAACGTTTCAAAATTATCAGAAGTTGTAAATTTATGAGAAAAATTTATTAGGAAAAGTGATTTTTTTTTTGTAAATTCCTACTAAAAAAGGTTCAAATGTATATTGAAAAGTGTTTATGGACAAATGTGGACACTGCTATAATCATGAGCATAACGTGACATTTTACATGGAAATGCATGTGACTCACCAATCAGCTGGTCACTTCTGGATGATGTCATCACACTCAGACCTGATACCCCGCCTTCATTAGTTAACGATGTGTCTCCTGTCTGTTGTCTGATTGTCAGCCGTGATGGTCCACCATGTCCAGAGAACAGCTGACCATCGCCGAGCTCCTCCTCTCATTGGACAGCTCAGAGCTGCAGGAGGCGGAGCAAGTCAGGGCGGCGGTCAACCAGCAGCTGACCACAGGTGAGTCCAGGTGTACCACATGCAGGTAAAGGTTCCATGTTGTTTGTAGTTACTTTCTATGATACCTAAAGCCCCGCCCCTCACTTGCGTAAAGATTTTAGTTATTTTATTCAAATGAGGAAACGAGTGAAGCGATTCCGTCACGATAAAGCCATTCAGCAGCTCTGACTGAAACGTTTCAGTTTATTCTGTAGCTGAATGAAAAGTTTAAGTATTTATAGCTTTGTGGATTGTAGCTCCGCTCCCAGAAGGAAACAGGAAAACTGACGTAAGCGCTGCATATTATCTACGCGACTGCAAATATAAGCACTATTTAACTAGCTAAAATTGGCAACATGCTAACTGAAGCGTTCCATGTATTTACATTGTTGGCTTATCAAGATTGCTTTTAGTGAGGGTGCTGAAAGTTCAATTAGTTTGTCAAAGTCAAACTTGTGTTTAAGCTAAGAAGCTAACATAGCTAGCTCATGGTTGCCCTCGTAATGCAGCTAATGCTCTGTAGAGCCTGAAAAACCTTTTCCTGTTCACTTCTCTGAGCTGGAGTGAATGATGCGATGGACGTTATTTGCATTATTTTAGATTTTAAAAAGCTAACATTGTGAATAAATGTAATGCTCTAGCGAGCATGTTGCTAACAGTATCCTGACAGTTATGTAAAGAATTTGATGTGGAGAGCTTGAATCTGTTTTCCTGCTTGTTTCTGCATCAGGAAACTGGATGGACAACATTTACATTTTTCATCAGCTCTTGTGAAACAAAAGAGACAACTCTTGGATGTAGATGGTGTAGTGTTGTTTGTAGGACATATTATGGTGTAACACGGGTGGTGACGTCACCCAGAGTATGCGAGGGCTGTGCGGAAGAGGGGCGGGGTCTTGACAACCTCTCAGCCTAGCAGTAGCACCTCTGTATAAACTGTGAGTTTATATTAAAGTCCCGTCTAGTTCACCCTTCGCTGTCATCATTGGTTCACAATTAACATACATAACAGGTGAGACAGGATGTGAACAGGAAATAGGTTAGCCGAGTCCTAGCAACTGGACGTACATCGTCACGCTTCAGCACAGAGTTGATTAGCTAATGTTAATGAAAACCAAACTCCGTCCTTTAAACCATTCGGTCCATTCTCTGAGACATCAACCTCGTGGACATCCCTGTCTCACCTGTGACTCCTCCCTCAGACAGAGGAGGTGCCGTCCTGTCCTCCCTGGTGGACCACTACCTGGACTCATTGTCCCCCCAGGCCGTTGTCTTGCTGTCCTCCATCAGGGAGCCTCTTCACAAGGTAGCAGCAGATCCTTTCTTCTTCTTCCATTGGTGTTTGTGTGTTCACCTGTTGGCCCCGCCCCCTCCACAGACCCTTCTGGACAAGCTGACTGAGTCTCTGAGCCGACCCGGGTCTAGGCTGTCCTCACTCACCCTGCTGGGTCACCTGATCCGGAACCAGCCACCCTGGGTCCATCACATCAGTCACTCGCCACTGCTGCCGTCGCTGCTGCGCTGCCTCAAGGTAACCATGGCAACAGATACCGCCTCAGTATAACATCACACTTCCATATTACTGTGACCGCAATTGGACGGTTTTCTATCAATCAGTCAAACTTTATTTGTCAGCATTTTCAAACATTGGACGCTGCGCCAAGTGCTTTACATGGATAAAAACCGTAGAGACATTCAGTTACAGAGCGTCCAGAAAGTCCACAGCTTCACTTTTTCCACATTTTATGTTACAGCCTCATTCCAAAAGGGATTAAATTCATTTTTCCTCAAAATTCTACACACAATACCCCATAATGACAACGTGAAAAAAGTTTTTTTGAGATTTTTGCAAATTTATTAAAAATAAAAAAACTAAGAAATCACATGTACATAAGTATTCACAGCCTTTGCCGTGAAGCTCAAAATTGAGCTCAGCTGCATCCTGTTTCCACTGATCATCTTTGGGACGTTTCTACAGCTTAACTGGAGTCCACCTGTGGTAAATTCAGTTGATTGGACATGATTTGGAAAGGCACACACCTGTCTATAGAAGGTCCACAGTGACAGTGCATGTCAGAGCACAAACCAACATGAAGTCAAAGGAATTGTCTGTAGACCTCCGAGACAGGATTGTCTCAAGGCACAAATCTGGGGAAGGGTACAGAAACATTTCTGCTGCTTTGAAGGTTCCAATGAGCACAGTGGCCTCCATCGTCTGTAAATGGAAGAAGTTCTGAACCACCAGGACTCTCCCTAGAGCTGGCCGGCTGTCTAAACTGAGTGATGAGGGGAGAAGGGCCTTAGTCAGGGAGGTGACCAAGAACCCAATGGTCACTCTGTCAGAGCTCCAGTGTTCCTCTGTGGAGAGAGGAGAACCTTCCAGAAGGACAACCATCTCTTCAGCAATCCACCAATTAGGCCTGTATGGTAGAGTGGCCAGACTGAAGCCACTCCTTAGTAAAAGGCACATGGCAGCCCACCTGGAGTTTGCCAACAGGCATCTGAAGGACTCTCAGACCATGAGAAACAAAATTCTCTGGTCTGATGAGACAAAGATTGAACTCTTTGGCATGAATGCCAGGCATCATGTTTGGAGGAAACCAGGCACTGCTCATAACCATGCCAATGGTGGTGGCAGCATCATGCTGTGGGGATGTTTTTCAGTGGCAGGAACTGGGAGACTAGTCAGGATAGAGGGAAAGATGAATGCAGTAATGGAGAGACTATCCTGGATGAAAACCTGCTCCAGAGCACTCTTGACCTCAGACTGGGGCGACGGTTCATCTTTCAGCAGGACAATGATCAGTTTCTTCAGGACAACTCTGTGAATGTCCTTGAGTGGCCCAGCCAGAGCCCAGACTTGAATCCAATTGAACATCTCTGGAGAGATCTGAAAATGGCTGTGCAGCGATGCTTCCCATCCAACCTGATGGAGCTTGAGAGGAGCTGCAAAGAGGAATGGACCAAACTGCCCAAAGATAGGAGTGCCAAGCTGGTGGCATCATTCAGAAAGACTTGAGGCTGTAATTGCTGCCAAAGGTGCATCAACTAAGTACTGAGCAAAGGCTGTGAATACTTTTGTATATGTGATTTCTTAGTTTTTATTTTTAATAAATTTGCAGAAATCTCAATAAAACTTTTTTCACGTTGTCATTATGGGGTATTGTGTGTATAATTTTGAGGAAAAAAATGAATGTAATCCCTTTTGGAATAAGGCAGTAACATAACGTGGAAAAAAGTGAAGCGCTGTGAAGACTTTCTGGATGCTCTGTACGTATGTTTACACGATACCTGCCACCCCTTCCAACCCTCCTATACCCACAGAACACACACAAGCACATACACCAGCCCTACTTCTCTATCACACATATAAAATAAAAGTAAATGTTCTCGTTGTTTGGGTAAAGTTGTCATAGATTTGTGTGAACTTTATATTTAATATTTACATGAAAAACTGGACAGCAGATCGACTGATTGGCTGTTGGGTAACTGTGAGCGTTCTGATTGGTGGTCTTTGTTTTTCAGACTGATGGTCATGTGGTGGTCCTGATCACTGGAGTCCTGGTCCTCATCACCCTGTTACCCATGATCCCTCAGGCTGCCAAGCAGCACATCTATGACTTCTTTGATGTCTTTGGACGATTGGCGTCGTGGAGCTACAGAAACCCTGGTAACTGGGGGGTGGAAATCTCATTGTTTTCAGGGCTTAAAGTTTTCCGGCACCGTGCCAGATTTCTGGCGTGTGCAGGTTTTTTTTTTTAACTTTTCTTTGCTGCGGGGAAATTTACTTCCTATTTCTGTCCGTGTTTTTTTGAAGTGTGTTGGTAGTGCACTGTTGCTTTAAATGTTGCCAAAGCAACCGTTTTACGGCTGTTTCTCAATAGTCACCTGTGGAAAGACTGGCGGGAGTGACTGGCGAAGTATTAGTCTGTGTGCAGCTGTGGCTGGGAACACATGTCAGCATAGTTGCCTAGTCCGCTTATTATAAGCGACTTTGGGCTTGTTTTTTCTAAAGTTGCTCGAAGTTGCTGAAGACCTCCTTCTTTCCCACTGCCATCAGACTCCTGAACAGATAACAACTCCCAAAACTCCGTAACACAGCTTTGCATATAGGAACTCACACACTGCTCACCTGTACAGTCGATATAGTCTCACCCGTCTGATGTCCAGATCATCTCTGCTGCTACTTATCGTGCACAGTCTACTGGTACTACTTGGGTTACTGTGTTAGTGTGTCATGACCTTATCAGAATTGTTGTTTCTGTACCTTTTACCTTGGCATTCGTTTGGAGAGCAAAGAAAGAATTTCATTGCTCAGGAAATGTAGCATTTCTTAACTGCACATGATAATAAAGCCTTTGAACCTTGACTCTTTAATCTTGCAACTGTCGTCAGTCGCGGGTTGTGGGTTTTGGGCTTGTTTTTTAACGTGTAGTTGCTTATTTGGGCCATGCTTTGCCGTCTGTGGCAGCTCTCCCAGCTCGATTGTGCAAGATTATCAGCTGTGTCTCCAGACCAAGAAGTTCAAAATCTGATAATTTTGGGGAAGTTATTGAGGTAAAAGTGTCCAGCCAGGGGCTTCACTTCTGGCAGCCAATGATCATCCAGTTTTTCTAGAGAGATCAGTGGCCCGGACTCCACTCGGCTCTGGACTCACTAATGGGGTGTGAGCTGTCCAGGTTGTTTTATCCAGATCAGTGCATATGGGACCTTAAATCAAAAAAAGTCTCCATTGAAATAAATAGCAAGAGCAACATTATCTTTGGATCCTGATCACATTTTCCTACAAGCTACACATATGATGGTTGTCAGTTTAAAGGACCATCTCTTTTTCTACATTTTAAATTACATACTGAAAAAAAATCAATCGTACAAATTCATCTGTCATTAATTTTATGCACTTTTTCCCCTGTTAATTTTGCAGTGTTGTTATAAAATAGTTTTTAATGTGCATTTGAGATGACTTCAACTTTATTCATTATAGCTACTTGACTAATTAAAAATGATTAGAAATCAAGTTACATTAAGAACCAATTTGTTCCTCCAACACGTTTTAATTTATTTACTATTTAATGTGTATGCGGCCGCTGTCATGCACTTTTGCAGCTTTAGTAATATTTTTTTCAGACAAAATTAAGAAACTCGGCAGTGACTTAGACCAGAATGATGGTCTGATACACTATAATGTTTCCTATTAGCAACAAGTTAGCATTTAGCATTTGCTGTTTTATAATTAGAGAGAGATGGTGTTAACGTTCAATTCAATTCAGTTCAACTTTGTTTATATAGCGCCATTTCACAACAACAGTCATCTCATAGCACTATCAACTGTAGGGGGGACCCCCACAGTTGCAGAAAGACCCCAGCAATCAGGCGATCCCCTGTGAGCAAGCACTTGGCGACGGTGGAGAGGAAAAACCCCCTTTTAACAGGAAGAAACCTCCAGCAGAACCAGGCTCAGGGAGGGGCAGTCATCTGCTGCGACTGGCTGGGGGGTGAGGGGATAGAGAAGAAGAAAAGAACAGACATGTAGAGAGCAAACAGCACGATGGGGACTCAATCTATGGGAGAGAACAAACAGATGTTAATGACCAGCAAAAAAAAATATTTCATAGAGAGTGAGGAAAGGAGTGAGGCCCAGTGCATTACTGGAGGTCCCCCGGCTGACTAAACCTATTAGCAGCATAACTAAGGGAGGGTTCAGAAACACATGATCCCTCCCTAATTGTAGGCTATATCAAAAAGGTAGGTTTTAGCCCTATTCTTAAAAACAGAGATCGAGTCTGACTCCCGAATCCAGATTGGCAGCTGATTCCACAGGAGAGGAGCTTGATAACTGAAGGCTCTGCCTCCCATTGTACTTTTGGAGATTCTAGGTATTACAAGTAATCCTGCATTTTGGGAGCGTAGTGCTCTGTTAGGATGACACGGTAGTATCAGATCTTTTAAATAAAAAGGAGCCTGATTGTTTAGAGCTTTGTAAGTAAGAAGAAGGATTTTAAACTTAATTCTAAACTCTATGGGAAGCCAATGAAGGGAGGCCAGAACCGGAGAGATATGATCTCTCTTTCTAGTACCTGTTAAAACTCTTGCTGCAGCATTTTGGATCAGCTGAAGACTTTTTAAAGATGTTTTAGGACAGCCTGATAATAAAGAATTACAATAATCTAATCTCGAGCTAACAAAAGCGTGGATCAGCTTCTCAGCATCACTCTGAGACAAGATGCTCCTAATCTTGGCAATATTACGCAAATGATAGAAGGCAGTCTTAGAAACAAATTTAATATGTGAATTGAAAGACAGATCTTGATCAAAAATAACTCCAAGGTTCCTCACAGAGCTATTAAGAGAAAGAGTAACTGCATCCAAACTGAAAGTTTGATTTGGAAAGGAATTTCTAAGGTTTTTTGGACCAACAAGAATGACTTCAGTCTTATCTGAATTTAATAGCAGGAAATTACAAGTCATCCAAGCTTTGATTTCCTTAAGACAGGCTTCTAACTTGGCTAATTGATTACTATCATCTGGCTTCATTGACAGGTATAATTGTGTGTCATCTGCATAACAATGAAAATGTATACAGTGCTTTCTAATAATGTTGCCTAACAGAAGCATATACAGTGATCCCTCACTTATCGCGGTTAATGGGTTCCAGAACTGACCGCGAAAAGTGAAAAACCGCGAAGTAGCGTCACCCCTAATGACGTCACCCATAAATAACACGTACGTTCATTCTCTCACTCTCTCTCTCATATGATACGTGTGTGTGTGTGTACGTGTACATACATACGTAGATGTAAATAAAGTGTACATAAATATGTTTTTAGAACTCTTTTATTTTTATAACAAGATACGTAACTCAAGATGAAGATAATTTACTGCACAGGTTAATGAGAGCTTTACTGCTCCTCAGGTGACGCATTGTCAGGTGCTAGAGGCGCAGGATCGTCGAGGGCAGCTGCAGGAGGCGTCGTAGTGGCTCGACGGGAAGACTATTTCGCACAAAAAGGCACAAGAGAACAGCGAAAAGTTCCACGCGGCGAGACTAGCGATAAAGAACAATGAATGCGGTCTTCCTTCGCTGGGTATGGGCGCTCGGCAGGGAGAGAAGCTGGGTAAAACGTCTCGGCCAATCAGCTTGCGAGGTAAAACGTCTCGGCCAATCAGCTTGCGAGATTCCCGAGCAGTGAAGAGGTGGGCGGAGAGGAGTGGAGCGGTGGTCAGAGAGGTGGATTTTGAGTTGTGCGGCTCTTGGTGTTGATACCTGATGTTCTAATGTAGTCTCCCTGCCTTCTGCTAGCGCCCGCCCATTTTTTCTCAATTTTGAATTTTTGATGAATATTTCTGAAAAATCCGCGATGCACTGAGGGCGCGAAAGGTGAAGCGCGACGTAGCGAGGGATCACTGTATAAACTAAAAAGAGTAGGGCCTAGCACAGATCCCAGTGGAACTCCATGACTAAGCTTTGAGTTGAAAGAAAACTCATTATTTACATGAACAAACTGGAACCTATCAGATAAATAAGATCTAAACCACTGCAACGAAGTTCCATTAAGTCCAACATAGTGTTCTAATCTATCAAGTAGAATATTATGATCAATAGTATCAAAAGCTGCACTAAGGTCTAAAAGGACAAGTACAGAAACCAGTCCATTATCAGATGCGATGAGGAGGTCGTTATTGACCTTCGCTAAGGCTGTTTCAGTACTATGATGGATTCTAAACCCAGACTGAAACTCTTCAAGTAAACCATTTCCCTGCAGGTGGTCAAATAATTGCGTAGCAACAACTCTTTCTAAGATTTTTGAAATGAAAGGGAGATTAGAGATTGGTCTATAGTTAGCTAAAGCTCCTGGATCTAGCGTTGGCTTTTTGAGTAAGGGTTTAATTACAGCCGTTTTAAAAGCCTGCGGTACATGGCCTAAAGTTAATGAAGAATTGATTATTTGAAGCATAAAGCTACCAATAAATATGAAGTCTTCTTTAAATAACCTGGTAGGAATAGGGTCTAAAAGACAAGTTGAAGGCTTGGATGAGGAAATTATTTTGTCTAACTCTAAAAGGTCGATTGGAGTAAACTCATCAAGACAGACATCAGTTGAAGGAGTTGTAGTAGTTACAGTATTTAAGTTAACTGTGGGAAGAATCTGATTGATTTTATCTCTGATGGATAAAATTTTATTATTGAAAAAGTTCATAAAGTCCTGACTAGTAAGCTCTAAGGGAATGGTAGGATTGACAAAGTCCTGACTCTTTGTCAACCTGGCTACAGTGCTGAAAAGAAACCTGGGATTATTCTTGTTCTCTTCTATTAATGCAGAGTAATAACTCGTTCTAGCTTTTCTAAGAGATTTTTTATGAATTAAAAGATGATTTCTCCAAGCTAAATAGATTTCATCTAAATTAGTGGAGCGCCATTTTCTTTCTAATTGACGAGTCTTCTGTTTTAAGCTACGAGTTTCTGTGTTGAACCAAGGAGTTAGAAATCTCTGATTAGACTTTTTCTTTTTTAAGGGGGCCACCAAGTCTAGAGTCTGATGCAGAGAAGCTGAAACACTATCCACCATGTTATCAATTACAGAAGGAGCAAGCTGTCTATAGCTTATTTCCGTTGTGTTGACACATGGCATAGAGGAAACAATCTGCATAAATTTGGTAACAGCATCATCTGAGAGGCATCTACTGTAATAATATTTTTCTTTAGGAGCCAAATAGTCAGAAATAGTAAAATCAAAGGTTAACAGACAATGGTCTGACAGTACAGGGTTATGAGGAGACACTACAAGATTTTCTATTTCTATGCCATATGTCAAAACAAGGTCCAACGTATGGTGGAGGTAATGAGTAGAATTTCCTACTTTCTGAGAAAACCCAATCGAGTCTAATATTGAATTAAAAGCCACATTAAGGCAGTCACTATCTACATCCACATGTATATTAAAGTCCCCTACTATAATTATTCTATCAGATTTCAGCACTAAATCAGCTAAGAAATCAGCAAATTCAGATAAAAATTCTGAGTAGGTTGATGGGGGACGATAAACTATGGCAAATAAAATTGGGTTTAACCTAAAATTGCTAAAGTGCCCAATACTGAGGACCAGGCCCTCAAAGGAATTATAACATGTTTTTTGCTTTACATTAACTAGTAGTTTGGAATGGTAAATTGTTGCTACTCCTCCTCCACGACCAGAACTTCTGGAATTTTGACAGTTTAAATAACCAGAGGGAGTTGAGGATTAAGCAGTAGAAGATGGATGGATGGATGGATGGAGTTGATTCATTTAAACCAACATAATCCTCTTGCCCTAACCAAGTCTCTGTAAGGGATATTAAATCAATCTGATGATCAATTAACAGATCATGGACTAACAGAGACTTGGGAGTTAGAGACCTAATATTTAATAAACCACATTTAATTTTTAAATTATGAGGAGGAACAGAGGCCAAATCATTCAATTTAGAGGCTTTATGTTTAATTTGAGTTTTACCAATATTTTGCTTTACCACTTTGGGATGCTTATATATTATATTTTTACTTACTTTGGAGGGAGCAGACAATGATTCTCTGGTGGGGAAGACAGGAGCTAAGTTGAGGGGTGGTGGATGAAGAGGAGCTGCAGAGAGGCGTGTAAGACTGCGACTCTGCTTCCTGGTCCCAACTCTGAGTAGTCAAGGTTTTGGAAATTTGGATAAAAAAGATGCCAGATTGTTAGATAAATGAGAAGCACCATCCAAAGTGGGATGAATGCTGTCTCGTCTCATAAGACCAGGTTTTCCCCAAAAAGAGCTCCAATTGTCAATGTAGCCCACATCATTTACTTACCTCCAATTAAAACAAGGTTAGAGGGCTATCCTCTCTGACACAGCACGGTGGGATAAAGTCCCACATCCCTGGCTAACAGAAGTTGCGGCTCCACAGAAGCAGTGGCAAAACATTAGCTTGCGGTTAGCTGCTGTGGCGCTAACCACCAGAACCCACCTGGCGTACTTTGGGGGGAGAGGCAGTGCAGTGACAAGTAGAAACGGAGTATGTGTCCCAATATAAACGATAGCCTTTCATATGAAATGGTACACGTTTTTTATCGTGTCACCGATATATATCGCCATATCGCACAGCCCTATGTGCAGCTGTGGCTGAGAACACACATTAGTTACCTCCGTGTCTGCCTTCCCTCACCACAAATCACCCCTGCTTGTGATATTCTCCTGCTAGTGGTGATTTGGACTTCGTGGAAGACGGAATGTCCTACAGGTTGCCTGCCAGTGTGGAGGAGCGGACTACCACCACAACACCATCTACTTCGTGGACCACTTGAGTATTTGGATCACAATACTCCCAACTATTTTCTTTATTTCACCTGAATCCAGGAGTTTTAGCTAACTATAGACCAATCTCTAATCTCCCTTTCATTTCAAAAATCTTAGAAAGAGTTGTTGCTACACAATTATTTGACCATTTGCAGGGAAATGGTTTATTTGAAGAGTTTCAGTCTGGGTTTAGAATCCATCATAGTACTGAAACAGCCTTAGTGAAGGTCACGAATGACCTCCTTATTACATCTGATAATGGACTTGTTTCTGTACTTGTCCTTTTAGACCTTAGTGCATCTTTTGATACTATTGATCATAATATTCTACTTGATAGATTAGAACACTATGTTGGACTTAATGGAACTTCGTTGCAGTGGTTTAGATCTTATTTATCTGATAGGTTCCAGTTTGTTCATATCAATAATGAGTTTTCTTTCAACTCAAAGCTCAGTCATGGAGTTCCACAGGGATCTGTGCTAGGCCCTACTCTTTTTAGTTTATATATGCTTCCGTTAGGCAACATTATTAGAAAGCACTGTATACAGATGTGGACAAAATTGTTGGTACCCCTCTGTTAATGAAAGAAAAACCCACAATGGTCACAGAAATAACTTGAATCTGACAGAAGTGGTAATAAATAAAAAGTCTATGAAAATCAGACAATGCTTTTGAATTGTGGTTCAACTGAATTATTTAAAAAAACAAACTCATGAAACAGGCCTGGACAAAAATGATGGTACCCTTAACTTAATATTTTGTTGCACACCCTTTTGAGGCAATCACTGCAATCAAACGATTTCTGTAACTGTCAATGAGACTTCTGCAGCTCTCAGCAGGTATTTTGGCCCACTCCTCATTAGCAAACTGCTCCATTTGTCTCAGGTTTGAAGGGTGCCTTCTCCAGACGGCATGTTTCAGCTCCGTCCACAGATGTTCAATAGGATTTAGATCAGGGTTCATAGAAGGCCACTTTAGAATAGTCCAATGTTTCGCTCTTAGCCATTTTTGGGTGTTTTTAGCTGTGTGTTTTGGGTCATTATCCTGTTGCAAGACCCATGACCTGTGACTGAGACCAAGCTGTCTGACAATGGGCAGCACATTTCTCTCTAGAATACCTTGATAGTCTTGAGATTTCATTGTACCCTGCACAGATTCAAGACACCCTGTGCCAGATGCAGCAAAGCAGCCCCAGAACATAACAGAACCTCCTCCATGTTTCACAGTAGGGACAGTGTTCTTTTCTTGGTATGCTTCATTTTTGCGTCTGTGAACATAGAGCTGATGTGCCTTGCCAAAAAGTTCCAGTTTTGTCTCATCTGTCCATAGGACATTCTACCAGAGGTAGAGGGGTCACCACACCAGATGCTTTGTGGCTTGTCAACATGCAGTTTGGCAAATTCCAGTCTGGCTTTTTTCTGATTTGTTTTGAACAGTGGTGTCCTCCTTGGTCGTCTCCCATGAAGTCCACTTTGGCTCAAACAACGACGGATGGTGCGATCTGACACTGATGTACCTTGACCTTGGAGTTCACCAGGAATGTGTTTAGAGGTTGTTCTGGGCTCTTTTGTTACCATTCTTCATCAAGTTTCCTCCTGCGGCCACGTCCAGGGAGGTTGGCTACAGTTCCGTGGATCTTAAATTTCTGAATAATATGTACAACTGTAGTCACAGGAACATCAAGCTGCTTGGAGATGGTCTTATAGCCTTTACCTTTAACATGCTTGTCTATAATTTTCTTTCTAATCTCCTGAGACAACTCTCTCCTTTGCTTCCTCTGGTCCATGTTTAGTGTGGTACACACCATGTCACCAAACAGCACAGTGACTACTTGTCACCCTTTAAATAGGCCGACTGACTTGATTACAAGTTTGTAGACACCTGTGATGTTAATTAGAGGACACATCTTGGTTGAACATGTCCCTATGGTCACATTATTTTCAATCTTTTCTAGGGGTACCATCATTTTTGTCCAGGCCTGTTTCATGAGTTTATTTTTTAAAATAATTCTGTTGAACCACAATTCAAAAGCATTGTCTGATTTTCGTTGGTTAATTTTCATCGAATTTTTATTTATTACCACTTTTGTCAGATTCAGGTTATTTCTGTGACCAATGTAGGTTTTTCTTTCATTAACAGAGGGGTACCAACAAGTTTGTCCACGTGTATACATTTTCATTGTTATGCAGATGACACAATTATACCTGTCAATGAAGCGAGATGATGGTAATTAGCCAAGTTAGAAGCCTGTCTTAAGGAAATTAAAGCTTGGATGACTTGTAATTTCCTGCTATTAAATTCAGATAAGACTGAAGTCATTCTTGTTGGTCCAAAAAAACCTCAGAAATACCTTTCCAAGAGTCACGTGGGTACGCCGAGCAAGATGGCGGCACACTAATTTAGCTCTTCTCACCCTGTCCACCAAACTGTTTTATACCTGACTATTTGCTACATTCCTTGAGCAAACCAGCTTCGATCAGTGCCTGTATGTTTGTTTAAGCTGTCCGGCGATAGTTTTTGAGTCCAAATGACTTCTAAGGGAGGACACACAGGCCGCGTATCTACCAGGAAAAGTCCCAGCCATGTGGAGGAAGCTGCCATACCCACTTTAAAACCCAATACACAGGACGCCGAGCCAAGGAACATGGAGACTATGTTTGCTGAAATTACCAAAATAAGCATGACGCTTCAGGTGGTCGCAGCAGATACCTCAACCATTAGAGCTACAACTACGGAGCTAAAGAATGCAGTGAACAACATACATGAGAGGTTGGAGGAGATGGAGGTACGGATTTCTAAACTGGAAGATACAGTAGACCCACTAGTGAACGACAATGAAGCCCGCGATAAAAAGATGGAAATATTACAGAACCGCCTACAGGAGCTGGAAAACCACTCTAAGAGAAATAACGTGAGACTTGTGGGTTTGAAGGAAACATACGGAACAAATGGCACGATGGAAACGTGTGTGAAGAAAATCTTATGCGAAGGGCTTGGCATTGATGTGGACGGAGAATTTGAGGTGGAGAGAGCACACCGGACAGCGGCCCCCAGACCTGCCGGGGACCAGCCGCCCAGACCGGTCCTCATTAGATTTCTACGACAATCAGCGAGGGAGAAAGTGCTCACCATGGCGAGAGAGAAACGCGGAATAAAATGGGAGAGTCTGAAATTATCAGTGTTCCCGGATGTTGCTAGAGAACTGGCGTTAAAGAGAAACTTTCACGGCAGCGAGGAAATCTCTGCAGCTCCATAGCGTAAGATACAAGCTGACATATCCAGCTACGTTGTGCTTTACATGGGAAGGGAAGAGCTGCAGCTTTATCGATACAAGGATTGCTGAACAATATATTGAGGAGAATTTTACTAGGCATGAATGAAACTGCATACCATTAGGCATATAGCATGGACCAATGACATTCAGTGGGTAATAGATTTAATATTATGTTGTTGAATTGGTGTGTGTGTGTGTGTGGGGGGGGGGTTAGTTTTGTGCCGCCTGAGCCAAGGCCAGAGGAGACACCTAGTGGCCGGGTGAGCAATACTCCACGGTCCAAGATGTTTTTGTTTTTGTTATTGTTTTATATTTTTGAGTTGTTACTAAGGAGCAGGGACCTTAGGCCCCTGTTAATGTCATCTGAAGCGCATTTAAGTTTTTATTATTTTTGGTTCTTACCTCAGATGTTCAGAGGTATTCAGTTCAAAAATGTTCAAGTCTATATTAATTTGTGTTTTGATAAGGGTATGGCACTGACTGAAATAACTAGGGAAATAACTGCTAGTATTATCACAAGTAAGACGCAAGTTTTAAGTGGGATATTGGCTATAGTAGGACATCAGGTAGCCAGTCCCCTATCATGAATATTCATGCTTTTAACCAAATACATGGCTAACTAGAAAAGCACTCGGAGAGCGCAGACCTCCGCCAAGCGCCACAGTTCACCCCCATACAGTGTTTTACATCATAAATATTAATCCTACATTTATTGTGTGTACGTTTTCAGATTCCTTGACCATGAAAACATATGAGTAGCAATTGGATTCACATGGATAGGATTAGTGGTTCAGTAGTTATTCAGGAAAATCGCATTTCGCATAATGGCGGTTTTCCGGATCATCACCAAAATGTAATCATCTGTAGGATACCCCATTTCTGACAATCTGTGAAAATTTCATGAAAATCCGTCCATAACTTTTTGAGTTATCTTGCTAACAAACAAACAAACAAACAGACAAACCAACGCTGATGAAAACATAACCTCCTTGGCGGAGGTAATAATTATGTTAAATATATCAGCTGGAACATTAATGGCTGTGGGGATCCTAAAAAGAGAGGGAAAGTCCTAACATATCTCAAACATAATGAAGTAGATATAGCTTTCATTCAAGAGACCCACTTTAAGGGAGAGGAGGCAGCCAAATTGAAATGGGGCTGGGTGGGCCAGGTTTTTCATAGCTCCTAATCAAGCAAGAGGAATGGAGTTTGCATTCTAATAAATAAAAAATTGGGTTTTGTTTTGGTCAAAGAACGTAAGGATAATGAAGGCAGAATGGTCTGTATCGAGGCAATTATTAATGGGGTAAAAATGGTGTTGTGTAACATATATGTACCTAATAAAGAAGACCCACATTTTTTTAACGAAGTGAACACAATTTTAGGGGAAACAGAGGGTCAAATTATATTGGCAGGTGACTTCAACCAAGTGATGGATGTATTTTTGGATAAGAGTAAATTCAGTGGATCGACAGCTACAAAGGATAGGGCTGCATTCCATATGCTGTGTGAAGATGTGGGCTTGGTGGATATTTGGCGACTGGTAAATCCGAAGGGGGGGGGGGGAGTACACCTTCTTCTCCCACTGCCAGAAATCAGACTCCAGGATAGACTTTTTTCTAATCTCAAGTAATATTGTAAAATCTGTAATTGAGAGTAAAATAAATGCAATGGCCCTGTCAGACCACGCAGCTATAGAGTTATGTATTGACATTGATATTGACAAGGATAGAAAAGGCAGATGGAGGTTAAATGCATCACTTCTACAGGATGAAACATTTAACCTGACAATGAAGGAAGAACTCAAGTATTACTTTGAACTTAATTCAGGTACTACAGGCTCAAGAGCCACAGCATGGGAAGCATGTAAAGCATTTATCTGGGGTAAAATCATAGGACAGGCATCAAAAAAGAAAAATGAAAATAGGGATAAAATCAAGGATCTGGAATATCAAATTAGAAAATTGGAAATAGTACTATCAAGACATTTTTCAGATAAATTATATCAAGATATATGTAAATTTAAATTCCAGTTGCAGGAAATCTATAATAAAAAAGCTGAATATGCCTTATTTAGACTCAGAGCAACTTTCTATGAGGAGGGGGAGAAGACAGGCAAGCTGCTTAGTCAGCAACTGAAACAACAGAACTCCTACAATATGACACCAATAATTAAGACGGGGAATACCCTGGTGTCATCTAGTAAAGAAATAAAAGACACATTTAAACAATTTTATAGGGAACTTTATACATCACAAGGCCGCTTAAATCGACATCAATGATTTTTTTCTAATATTACTCTACCAAAATTAGCCGGTGAACATGTGGAACCTTTAGATAATAACAGAGGCGGAGATTAGCATGGCAGTATCACAGATGAAAACGGGGAAATCACCCGGCATGGATGGATTCCCAGTAGAATATTATAAACAATATATTGAAATATTAGCACCAAAGTTATTGGAAGTCTACAATGAGGCATTCATATTAGGATTCCTCCCACCATCATTTAATGAAGCCTTAATATCAGTAATCCCTAAAAAAGATAAAGACACATCAGAACCCTCTAATTATAGACCCATGAGCTTATTAAACGTGGACTGCAAGATTCTTACAAAGATTCTTACCCTTCGCTTAGAGAGAGTACTCCCTAATATAATTCATCCAGACCAGGCCGGATTTATGAAAAATCGATCTTCTACAGACCATATGAGAAAATTATTACATCTGATCTGGCTTAATCATTCAAACCAGGACCTGATTGTAGCCATTTCACTTGACGTCAAAAAGGCTTTTGATCGAGTGGAATGGGAATTTTTACTTTATACGTTAACACAGTTGAGCTTTGGACCAGTTTTTATTAATTGGATTAAGATAATATACAAAAACCCCAAGGCAGCCTTAACAACTAATGGGACGATTTCATCTTTCTTCAGCCTTTCAAGAGGCACCAGACAAGGTTGTCCGCTGTCCCCCTTACTTTTCAACATTGTACTTGAACCACTAGCTGCTGCCATCAGATCAGACGGAAATATTAAGGGAGTGGTGGGAGGGAGGAAAGAACATAAATTATTACTGTATACGGATGATGTTCTGACACTAATTAGAGATCCTTTGAACTCTTTACCACATTTAATGACAACTACTCAGTCTTATTCTAAACTATCAGGATACAAAATTAACTGGAGGAAATCAGAGGCCTCTTTCTGGTACATGCCATCCTAGCTCAGTGTCTGGCTTTAACTTCAAATGGGTGTCAAATGGAATGTCATACTTAGGTATAAAGCTAAGCCAGAATATCGAAGATGTCCCCAGTCTGAATCTCGAGCCTATATTACAGAAAATTAAAATTAAGTTAGATAAGTGGGGGAAATTAAAACTCTCATTATGGGGTAAGATCAATGTTGTTAAAATGGTTGTTGCACCCCAGCTCAATTATATAATTGCCATATCACCACAGTTTTTTAAACAATATGACTTCATAATTAAAGAATTTCTGTGGGAGGGGGAGAGACCAAGGATCGGAATGAACAAACTGTGTTGGCCAAAGGATAAAGGAGGCCTGGGGTTACCGAACCTGAGGCTATATCATATCTCCTTTGGAATGACCAAATTAGCAAAACACTTAGGCAGACACAGTAAACTGGATTGGGTTGGCATTGAAGCTGAAATGTGCTCTCCATTTACTCCTATAGATAGTTTTTCCCAGTCCCACATAGATCCCTGAACCCTATCTTATCTCATTCAAAAGAGGTCTGGATGAGAATACCTAGGATGTTAAAGATCCCACACCTTAGCCAATCCTACTCATCTTTATGGTGTAATCCAACAATTATTATTGGGAAAACACCATTATACTGGAAAATGTGGCACCTTGGTGGCATACACCAGGTGAATGACCTGTACCAAGATGGTGTGCTCATGTCTTATACAGACGTGCTGAAGAAATATACTCTTACAGGGAAAGGTCACTTTTGGAAGTATCTCCAAATTAGGAGCCGTCTGACATCAATGAATCAGTATAAGGACTGTAACCCTATCATAGATTTTTTTAAATTACCATTGAAATGTCTTCATGCATCTGCTTTTTACAGACTAATTAATGGTCTACTTCAGGGGTGTCCAACCATGTGCCATGGAGAGCCAAGACCCTGCAGGTTTTCTCTTCTACCCAGTCTCTTCAGCAGGTGTTTTCACTTATCAGCAATCAGTGGGAAGAAGTTCACTGAAATCTGCTGTTGAAGACACTGGTTGGAGGTAAAACCTGCAGGGTCTTGGCTCTCCATGGCACATGGTTGGACACCCCTGGTCTACTTAGTAACGGATGTGACAGCTTGAGAAGAATATGGCAGGAAGACCTGGACTGTATAATGAGTGAAGAAGAGTGGTTAAACATTTTGTCAGATAGTGGGAAATATGTACGGGAAGCCAGAAGTAAACTTACACAGTACAAAATAATGCATAGATACTATTGGACGCCAGCGAGACTACATAGGATGGGTCTGTTAAATAATAATCTATGTTGGAAATGTAAGAAAGAAAAAGGAACTTTTTTGCACTGTATTTGGGATTGCTCACTTGTTCAGCCTTTTTGGACTAAAAATCTCAGACATATGGGTGAGTGGTTGGGCAAGACACTCCCATTGTCACCAAGAATGTGTCTATTTGGAGACAAATCCCAAGTACCTATTTTATCGAAAGAAGAATTCTCAGTGGTCATGACTGGACTAACTACAGCAGCCAGAACTATACTTTCTCACTGGAAATCAGTCGAACCCCCTAGAATGGAAGAATGGGTTAGCTATATGATAAAGACTGCCTCATATGAGTCTATGTTAAACAGGAGGACTGATGGAAATCACACTAAGGGACCAATATGGAGAGACTTTTGGAATTTTATCTCCTTGGCTAACAACTCAATCCCTGAATGGAGGCCCGTCTTTCTCTTGTTCCCTGTTTTTTTTTTTTGTTTTTTTTTTTTTGTTTTCTCGGGTTTATTGCCTTCCCTCACTGATATGATATGGTTATCCTTGCTTTGTAATCAGCCACATATATATATATATTTTTTTCCCCTTATTTATTTACCCTTTTTGGAGACTGATGTAATACCTGGAAGATCAGTATGGATAGTACCATCCTGTATAAAGTCAATAAAAACTTTAATTACAAAAAAAAAAAGAAAAAAAAGAAATACCTTTCCAAATCAAACTTTTAGTTTGGATACGGCTACTCCTTCTCTTAATAGCTCTGTGAGGAACCTTGAAGTTATTTTTGATCAAGATCTGTTTTGCAATTCACACATTGAATTCGTTTCTAAGACTGCCTTCTATCATTTGCGTTATCTTGCCAAGATTAGGAGCATCTTGTCTCAGAGTGATGCTGAGAAACTGATCCACGCTTTTGTTAGCTCGAGATTAGATTATTGTAATTCTTTATTATCAGGTTGTTCTAAAACATCTTTAAAAAGTTTTCAGTTGATCCAAAATTCTGCAGCAAGAGTTTTAACAGGTACTAGAAAGAGAGATCATATCTCTCCGGTTCTGGCCTCCCTTCATTGGCTTCCCATAGAGTGTAGAATTAAGTTTAAAATCCTTCTTCTGGGTCTGGACGCCATGGCGACTGCAGCTTAACACTGAAGCTCTCAGACCCAATCCAGGATAACACCTTGAAAATCAAACTTAACGGATTTTTGGAGGAGTGAAAATCAAAAGACAAAATCATCATGTCTAAAGGAAAACAGAAGAAACTGAAATTCTCCAGGCCAGGACACGTATCGGCCGGAGAATCTGAACTGGAAGATCTCCGTTCAGAAGACGAGGAACTGGTGATAGCTAACAAAAGGGTTAGCCTGAAATCACTATTTGAGGAGCTACGACGATTTCGCCGAGAAGTTACGGCCGAATTTCGGGAATTCAGAGAAGAATTGAAAAGGACAAACAGCAGAGTGGACCAA
Organism: Pholidichthys leucotaenia; assembly: GCA_020510985.1. Classification (NCBI taxonomy): domain Eukaryota; kingdom Metazoa; phylum Chordata; class Actinopteri; order Cichliformes; family Pholidichthyidae; genus Pholidichthys; species Pholidichthys leucotaenia. The sequence continues at coordinate 488,339,466 of CM035838.1, read as the reverse complement.
GCCGAGAACCGAATCTTGGAAACAGAGGATCGAATAAAAGTGCTCGAAGATTCTGTGCTAGACCTACGCAAAAGACAAGCAGCTATAGAGGCTAAGCTAACCGACCAAGAAGGAAAACAAAGAAGAGACAACATAAGAATTCATGATCTGATAGAAGGAACCGAAAATGGTTTTAACTCAATGGCAGAATGCGTGGAATCCTTACTAAGAGAGAAATTGGATATTCCACAAACCACCGACTTGAAGATAGAAAAGGCACATCGTTCATTAGCCACTAGGCCGGCGGCGGAAGCGCCCCCACGTTCGGTGTTGGTAAGATTTTCCAATTTCAAAATAAAACAAGAGGTTGTAAGACTGGCCTGGCAGAAAAAAGGATTTATGCACCAGGAGAGAAAAGTCTACGTGGAACACGATTACGCCCCGGAGGTCCTTAAAAAGCGCAGGGAATACAATGACGCGAAAAAGGTGTTAAGAGAGAAGAAATTGCGCTTTCAGACACCATTTCCTGCGAAGTTAAGGGTCTTCTACGGCGATGAAACGTGTCTCTATAATTCGGCGGAAGAAGCAACAGCTGACATGGCGAAAAGAGGGCTCCCGGTAACGGTATTTAAACCCGCAGCAGACCCGAGTGAGAAGATCAAAGTGCAAACATGGACAACACAAAGACCCTCAAAATCCACGGACCAGCAGCGGGAAACCCAGCACCAGAGCGTCGCGGATAAACTATCCGTTTTCAGGTTGGAATAGCGACCTTTTTTTTTTTTTTTTTTTCCTTGAATCAATACGCACATCCAACCCCCCTCATACAAGGTAACAAACATTAAAGGAGATGCATATTCAGCATGTGGTAAAACATTTCATGGAACAATCATATTATTTGAAACAAATAAGTCTTTGTAATAAAAAAAACAAAAAACAAAACTTGTTAAAATAGAAATGTGACAATAATCCACATGTTCTCCTCATACTAACAAATACTGTTTTTGCGTGAATGTTTGATGTGATGGGGGTGGGAGGGTGCACACAATTTCACAGGGTTTAGGCATAAAAGGAAAAAAAAAAATCATTACAAGTTTGGATTGGGTTCTGAAACTCACGTTAAAAGCATGGGACTACTTTCAGTGGTAAGAGAGGGCCCTCAACACGTAACAGAGTTTGAGGAATTTCCCTCAGGGCCTTCACTCCATCAAGGCTCTTACAGGGTCTTTAAAAAGACCTCAGCTCAGGAAGTTCTTATGACAGCTTTTTGTTTTAAAGTTTTTTACACTATGTTCTTAATGTTTTTCTTGTTTTTAATGTTCTTTCAGTTTCTGAGTAGCACAAAAGAGGGCCACCACACAGTTATACTAAACAAAACAACACAATGGAGAAACAGGGTGTAACCAAAATAATTTCATATAATGTAAAAGGAATCCTGAATCCAGTTAAAAGATCCAAGATTCTAGGCAAAATGAAAAAAGACAAAGCAGGAATAATATTTTTACAAGAAACCCACCTAACAGATGTGGAACACAATAAACTCAGTAGACAAGGGTTTAAAATGATCTCTTCATCTTCATATAAATCAGGGAGGAGGAGGGGAGTAGCGACATTGATAACAACCAAAATTACATTTGAAAAAAAATCAGAACACAAAGATAAAGAAGGGAGATACAGTTTGGTAACTGGGCGGCTAGAGGGAGAAGATATCACCCTGCTGAATGTGTATGCTCCCCCAGGGGCTAACTGGAAATTTTATAAAAATGTTTTCGACCTAATGATAACTAAAGCTCAAGGTTTAGTGATATGTGGTGGGGACTTCAATCTTAGACTGAATCCATACTGGAATGCTTCTGGTAATTCCCCACATCAAAATAACACCCAAAACAGGAAGACTCGGATGCTACTAAAAGAATTGGGAATCTGTGACGTGTGGAGGGAACTCAACCCCAGTGTAAAAGACTATACATTTTACTCAACTCCACATTCATCTTACTCAAGGATTGACTATTTTTTTATGTTTAATAGAGACATTGGAAGAGTAAAAACATGTAAAATAGGACTGATGGATCTCTCCGACCACAGTCCGATCTACATGGACTTAAATATCCAAAAATACACAAATAATACATTTTCTTGGAGGTTAAATTCAAATGTCCTGAAAGGACCATTGAAAGATGAATTGGAATCAGATATTCTCAGATATTTGGAAGATAATGATAATGGAGAAGTATCCCCTTTAATACTGTGGGATGCATGCAAAGCTGTAATAAGAGGAAAGATTATTGCAAAACTGGCAACCCAAAAGAAACTAAGACAAGAAAAACTATCCACATTAGAGTCAGAACTTAGGAACCTAGAAAAAGAACACAAAGGCAACACTCATTCTACTGACTCGCTCAAGATTAAGGAAATTAAAAACCAAATAAATGAGATCTACACAATAGAAATCCAGAAGAAACTTACATTTCTGAAACAAAAATACTATGAAGCAGGCAGTAAATCGGCAAAATTGCTAGCCTATAAATTGAGGAAACATCAAACAGAAAGAGCAATCTACAAAATCAGAGACCCAGTATCAAAGGAAATAAAATTCAGAATTCAGGATATTCTTAAAAACTTCGAGAATTACTATAAGAACTTATACTCCCACAAAAAACATAAAAACGCATCCGAGGCATTCCTAAACACATTAAACCTTCCCCAACTTACGGAGTCACAAAATAAAACACTACTGTCAGAAATACATCCTAAAGAATTGGAAAAAGCAATTATGAAACTTAAAGCTAACAAATCCCCAGGAGCTGATGGCTATACAGCAGAGTGGTACAAAACCTTTAAACAGCAACTATCTCCTCTCCTCCTGAAAACATTTAATTATGTCCTCCACACAGGGGAAATCCCCCCCTCCTGGAGAGAAGGGGTCATTGCAGTTATACCTAAACCTGAAAAGGATAAACTAGAGTGCTCCAACTACAGACCAATCAGTGTACTAAATCAGGACTATAAGCTTTTTACCATTATCCTTGCCAAAAGGTTAGAAAATATACTGACAGACCTAATTCATTTAGACCAAACAGGTTTTATAAGACAAAGACAGACACAAGACAACATTCGACGCACTCCCCGGGAACCTACGCCAGGATCCTGTTTGTGGACTTCAGCTCCGCATTCAACACCATCCGCCCCGCTCTGCTCCGGGACAAGCTGTCCCTGCTCAACGTGCCTGACTCCCTCTGCAGGTGGATCATCGACTTCCTGACGGACCGGAGGCAGCATGTGCGGCTGGGAAAGACTGTCTCAGACTATACTAGCATCAGCACCGGATCACCCCAGGGCTGTGTACTTTCCCCCCTACTCTTCTCCCTTTACACCAACTCCTGCACCTCCAGCCACCAGTCTGTCAAGTTGATCAAGTTTGCGGACGACACCACCCTCATCGGGCTCATCTCCAACGGCGACGAGTCCGCCTACAGGAGAGAGGTGGCCCAGCTGGCGTCCTGGTGCAGCAATAACAACCTGCAGCTGAACGCTCTGAAGACAGTGGAGATGATTGTAGACTTCAGGAAAGTCACTACTCCTGTGCCCCCCCTCACCCTCTCAGGCTCTCCCATCACCACTGCTGATTCCTTCCGCTTCCTAGGCACTACCATCACCAGGGACCTCAAATGGGAGCTGACCATCAGCTCACTCATCAAAAAAGCCCAGCAGAGGATGTTCTTCCTGCGGCAGCTGAGGAAGCTCAAGCTACCCACCAAGATGTTAGTGCAGTTCTACACAGCCATCATCGAGTCCATCCTCACCACCTCCATAACCGTGTGGTACGCAGGAGCCACTGCCAGGGACAGACTAAGGCTGCAGCGCGTCGTGCGCACTGCTGAGAAGGTGATCGGCTGCAAGCTCCCATCTCTCCAGGATCTGTACATCTCCAGGACCCGGAGGCGTGCTGGCCGGATCATAGCCGATCCCTCACACCCTGGTCACGTACTGTTTGCCCCCCTCCCCTCTGGTAGAAGACTTCGGTCCATCCAGACTAAAACCTCCCGTCACATGAACAGCTTCTTCCCCTCTGCCATTAGACTGCTGAACACTAAGTGACTCTCGTGCACCATGTACAGCAGCTCAACCAGACTCATGTCAATCATCACTGTTTTCTTCCTGCATTACCGACTGCACTATATAGTTCTCCACAGTATCTGCTGCTGGCTAATATATATTTTAACTGTTGACCAGTATCACTTAATCTTATCCTACACTTTATTACATGTATAGTTTATTTCTCTTATCTTATCATGTTTAATGTTGCAGCATTGTACCGAGACAAATTCCTAGTTTGTGTACTACATGAACAATGGCAATAAACCTGATTCTGATTCTGATTCTGATTCTGATTCTGACTTTACACATAATTCATCATATACAAAAATATAACTTAAATGCAGTCATATTGGGATTAGATGCTGAAAAAGCATTCGATTCGGTTGACTGGTCTTTTCTATATAGAATCTTATCCAGTTTCAATTTTCATAACAACTTCATTAGAACTATACAGGCATTATATAAAAAACCAACAGCTAAAATAAGGATTAACGGTATTTTATCATCTTCTTTTGAACTGGAAAGAGGATGTCGTCAGGGCTGCCCCCTGTCTCCACTGCTCTTTGCAATCTTCATAGAACCTCTGAGCCAATGGATAAGACAAAACCAAAAAATTCAAGGTATTACACTTGGTCAGAAGGAACATAAAATAGCACTCTTTGCTGATGACATTTTAATATACCTAGGGCAGCCGAACACTTCTTTACCAGAACTAACCTCAGTTTTTTCAGAGTATGGAGATTTATCGGGGTACAAATTAAATATGCATAAAACCCAAGTTTTAACATTCAACTATGACCCAAATCATTATTCACTAAGCAAACTCAAAACTAACTGGGAGTCGGAATCTATGAAATATCTGGGGGTCAATATCCCGAAACAACTCAACAAAATTATATCACTAAACTATGATCCACTGGTGACAAAAATAAAATCTGACCTAGCAAGATGGAATATGATACCATTCTTGGGTACTGCACAAAGAATTGAAGCAGTCAAAATGAATATACTTCCACGTCTTCTATACCTTTTCCAAACAATACCGGTAGAACCTCCCAAAAAAACATGGCAGGAGCTGGACAGAAGGATCTCAAGATTCATATGGCAGGGCAAGAGACCTAGAATCAGATATAGAACCCTACAGCTAAACAAAGACAAAGGTGGGCTCGCGCTGCCAAATATCAGGGACTACTTTAAAGCCGCACAAATTAAAACTTTAGTAGAGATATGTAACCCAGTCTACACTGCACAATGGAAGGAGATCGAATGCCAAATAACAAGTGACATCCCCCTACAGGCGATAATAGGGAACAATGCCTTACCTAAGCTTTTGAATAACACTAACCCGTGGATAGAGACCCCGCTAAAAATTTGGTTTAAGATAGTCAGAGAGAATCAAACTAAAGAGCCCTATCGACTTCTGCAATGGATCGCCTATGATCAGGACTTTACTCCTAATAAAACAGACACCAGATTTAAAAAGTGGAAGGAGAAAGGGCTGATACAATATTACGATTTTTTTAAAGGGCAAATCTTAAGAAGTTTTGAAGATTTGAAAAAACAAGGCCTAATAAATCAAGACCTTTACAGGTTCTTTCAGCTTAGACACCACATAAACAATATACTTAAAAAGGAGGTTTTGGAAAGGGCCCAGTCAGGTGTTCTGAAGGTCTTCTTAATGGCATATAAAGGGATCCCAGGGATCAGATACATTTCTAAAATATACCAAGGTCTTCAAGACTTAAAAGGAGACAACACATCTTATATAAAAGAGAGATGGGAAAAAGAGGGGAATTTCACTTTACAACTGGAAATATGGGAAAAGCTAAATAAACAGCAATGGAAAAGTACCTCATCCCTGCAGTGGAGAGAATTTGGATGGAAAAACTTGGCAAGATTTTTCAGAACACCTGCACAAAACAAATTTACCCATAAGGGATTGAACTGTTGGCGCTCGTGTGGTGAAAAGACTGCAAATCATTTTCATGTGTTTTGGTCATGCCCAGTTATCCACCAATATTGGACCAATGTACAGACAATATTGGGGAAAATATTCAAAATTACAGTTCCCTTTTCTTTTGTAACTTTGTATTTGGGTTTACTACCGGACTCTCTGGAAAGACGAGGAGAAAAATACTTATTCAATGTTTTAATATTGGCAAGCAAAAAAGCTCTAACTAAAAAATGGATGTTGAAGGACTGTCCTACACCTGAAGATTGGACTAACGTGATCCAAGACATTTACTCGATGGAAAAGTTGACATTCGCACTGAGACAGGACATGGATGGGTTCATGAACTTTTGGCAACCCTGGACCGCATATGTGTCTTCCATTAGATCTAATCTTTGACAAATACCATTTCAATAATGGTTCCGCTCTTTGTTCCAACGCTACTCAGATGCTCTTTTATCTTTATTTACTTACTTTTTCTTTTTGTTTGTTTTTTACTGGTTTGTTTGTTTTTTTTTATTTGTTTTTTGTTTTTTTTTCTCTTTAATTTCACTTTTTCTTTCACTTTAAAAAAAAAAAAAGGGGTGTTGTAAGAATTAATCTTCCAATGTTGTCAGATATCAGAAAATAAGGGAACATGTGATGAAAATGTAAACAATGCATTGCTGTAACGACCTGTATACCCTTTACAAAAACTTAAATAAAAAAAAAAAAAAAATCCTTCTTCTTACTTACAAAGCTCTAAACAATCAGGCCCCTTTTTATTTAAAAGATCTGATACTACCGTATCATCCTAACAGAGCACTACGCTCCCAAAATGCAGGATTACTTGTAATACCTAGAATCTCCAAAAATACAATGGGGGGCAGAGCCTTCAGTTATCAAGCTCCTCTCCTGTGGAATCAGCTGCCAATCTGGATTCGGGAGTCAGACTCGATCTCTGTTTTTAAGAATAGGGCTAAAACCTACCTTTTTGATATAGCCTACAATTAGGGAGGGATCATGTGTTTCTGAACCCTCCCTTAGTTATGCTGCTAATAGGTTTAGTCAGCCGGGGGACCTCCAGTAATGCACTGGGCCTCACTCCTTTCCTCACTCTCTATGAAATATTTTTTTTTTGCTGGTCATTAACATCTGTTTGTTCTTTCCCATAGATTGAGTCCCCATCGTGCTGTTTGCTCTCTACATGTCTGTTCTTTTCTTCTTCTCTATCCCCTCACCCCCCAGCCAGTCGCAGCAGATGACTGCCCCTCCCTGAGCCTGGTTCTGCTGGAGGTTTCTTCCTGTTAAAAGGGAGTTTTTCCTCTCCACCGTCGCCAAGTGCTTGCTCACAGGGGATCGCCTGATTGCTGGGGTCTTTCTGCAACTGTGGGGGTTCCCCCTACAGTTGAAAGTGCTATGAGATGACTGTTGTTGCGAAATGGCGCTATATAAATAAAGTTGAATTGAATATACCGACAGAGCTTAAAGTTTTCAGCACCGTACGGAATTTCCGGCGTGTGCCGTTTGGCTGCGGGGAAAAAATGATACCCCTCTAAAAACAAAAGGCTTACTTCCTATTCCTATACGCAGAACTTCTTTTTGTCCAAGTGGAGTTGTCGTATCTAGCGATCCAAGATGGCAGACCGTATTGTGCCGCTAATTTGGGTAGTGACAGTGTAAAAGTGAGCGACTGGAGGTGCGAGTGCAGGACCGGAGTGGCCCATAGAGAGGATTCCCAGTGGGCTGCTTCACTGATGGGCCGCTGTTTAGTTGGAAATAAAATTAACATCAGTGTAATCTGATAATCTGCGGCAGGCGTGTTGGTAGCACCATCCCAATGTTTAACAGCCCTAAATCTGCCTGACTGAACTCCACACCAGAGCATCCCTCACAATCTGGTGCCGGTAGTGACTGGTCCGACTGAAAGACAGACTGACAGCGTTCAGCAGGCGCGGGACTCCAGAAGGTGTGTTCACATTTTGGTGGTTAACAAATGGCAGAAACTGATGGAAGAGGCGACTTTCCCAAAGAAAACTGAGCCAGACGGCACAGGTGAGGAGAGAGGAGGCTGCAGATGAGCGTGTTCTGCTACAGCAGAGAAGCCGGCAGATTTTCAGCACCGCAGCTTAGTGAAGGGACTCTCAGAATCAATTCTATATTATTTATAGACTGATAAAGGGGTCTATAACCCGGGAGGCAGGGGTTCAAATCCCGGCTAGGTCATGCCGAAGACCATATAAAAGTGGAACTTTCTGCCATCCAGCTTGGTGCTCAGCAATAATGGAATGGAGGAGGGAAATTTGTGGTGGCGTCTTGCATGGCAGCGACCCTCTGATTCTACACTTGGGGTGTGTGTGATTAACACAGTAGATAGGTAAAACACAATCTCGTTCTACTGTACATGATTGGATGTACAGCTGAATGACAATAAAGGTGATTTGATTTGATTGATTTCATTTTAGCTGCCATCAGCTAGTTCACAATTCTCTGACTGCCACATATTTTTCTCATAAACGGAAAAACTCATTTATTCCTCATTACTAAGATTTTCAAATAAAGTTCTAAATTTCCAAGAAAAAATCTGCTACATGAACCTACAGTGCACGTTAATATGACAGTTTATAAGCAAAAGCTGCAGTTTTTATGGTAAAAAGAAAAAAATACATTCAGAAAGTTCTAAAATTGAAGAAAAGACAATGACTTTTTATGTGAAGAAAATGACATTTCTAGAAAAAGCTGCATGTTGATAATAGCCTAAACATTCCTAGTAGTTCCCTATTATCTTGATTTTCAGATCAAAGATGCAGATTTTTGTGGACAGTTTGGTGAAAAAGCCTCTTAGGCACAAAAATCAAACCAGGTCTTTCCACAGTCGATGTTGCTGAATGAAGAAAAACCTGCTTGTTCTCAGGTCATTGGTTATTTTTTAACAAGGGGATGGTAGTGGTGCTGGACTCACACATTTAGTGCAAGGTCAAGCCTAGAAATGTCAATTAAGTATAGGCTGTCTCTCCACCAAAAGCGTTTTTTCCACTCTGGGTGGCTATTTTCCATCATTCTCTATGTAGTCCAGCGTTTACAGCGCTGAGCACCACGGCGCTGAAACGCTCTCGGCGATGGTTGTTTTTGGTCATGGCGCTCAGAGCTGAAAAAAGTTCAGTGTTTCAGAGACTGCAGCTGAGCTCGTCAATGTCCGACCTTAAGCAGCCAATCAGAACTGCTGTGTGGGCGGGACATAGGACGCCGGTACTAGTCTGTACTCAGACTACTGCTTTCCGCGTCGTCATAGTTTACATCCAGAGCTGCTAGAAAACGTTTCCCATCCATTGTTATTTAGAGACTGCTATTAAAACATCAGTAGAACGTCTCACCAATTCAGGGTTTACCTTCCCCTAGATGGGCTACCTTCCCAGGTTGACCAGCCACCATCTACCCGAAGCATCTGGTTTTAAGGCACCAGAGATCCGCCCTCGCCCCTTCTCCTATTAGTAAAAGCAGTTGCGCCGGGCTTAGAGACTAAACCACACGGGCAGGCTAGGAGCTGGACTTAGTTGTCAGAGGCTTTTCGAGACGCACGCCATAAGGAGCATTTTGTGAGCACTGGGAGCTTAACCCCAGTGCCGCTCCTGACTATGACAACCTTGGAACCAAACCGACGGAGGCCGACGAGAACGTCTCACCATAGGAAAAGAGGAAGTGCTGAGCTTGGAGTGACAAGCTGTTGCTGGGATACAGGGCACAGACTTTTTTCCCAGAGCACTGCGCACAAACACTGAAAAAAAGACGTTCAGGGTAGTCGGGCGTTTGGTGGACACGCAGCCTAAATTAGCAAGAATTGTAAAAATGACAAAGGAGGCCAGTTTACAAGTAAAATAGAAAATTTGTGAGAAAAAAGTTACACTTTTGTATGGAAAACATAATGAATGCAGGGGAGAAATGGTACATTACAAAAATAATTATTAATTCACAGGAATGAAGTCAAATATTTAAAGAACAAAAGCTGCAGATGAGTATAAATGTTTTAGTTTTTCCCATTTTCGATGCAGTCAGTGAGGGTTTTTTGTAAACATTCTTAGACATTTTTAACTTTTTCTGGTAAAGTTGTGACACAGACATGCATAGATTGGAACAGGACAAAAATCTATATGGGGACATGACACAGTGATATGATATCATTACTGACGCTGAACTGACATGACACTGGATACATGACTGTTACATACTGGGCTAAAGTTGTCTAATCACCAGCTGTCTTGTTTCTGTAGTGTCTTTATGCCACTGAACTGAATCAGTGTTCCGTTTGTGATTTATATTTCAGTTTCTCATTGATTTGTCAGCTGGTTCACTGAGGTGAACTAAGTTCTAGATTCTTGTCCAAACGTCTCCAATAAAAACTATTGGATAGAAACAGAACTTTTGCTCCAGTTTCCTCCACTTGTCAAAAAGTGGGCTGGTCTTGGGTGTGGAACTCCCGGGCTGAAAATTGGTCCCACTCCAGCCCTGCACGAGTGTTTCATCCTTCAACATACAAAAAACCTTTCATATAGTTCTGTCACGATAACCGCAATTATGTCATACTGCGCTATGGACAAGCCTACCACAGAGGATAACGAGCAACCGCAACAATCGCGGTGTTCACTTTTTTGTGTGTGTTGCTAAATCTCGTTGTTTACTTATGTGCCCCTATTGATTATTAAATAAACTGTTAAATTTTAAGTGTATTTTTATTGCCAACAGCATGTTTGCACCCAGTACTGTGGAAGCTTCTGTAGCACCGGGTGCTGGCAGCGGCAGCACCGTGTGGGGCACCCTGTCTCCAGACGGACTCCAGCAGGCAGTTACTGTAGTGGTGGAAGCGTTTGGACTCCTTGCTAAATACAACCGTGACAGTGAGCGCTGAAAGGGCACAAAGTGTTTTATTTCTTTCTGAGTGGAGTGTTTAGGATCCTGACAGTTGAGCTGTGAGAGCCAAACAACTACTGTGTAGTGCACTGATTGTTTGAACATGATCTTTCAGACAGCAGCAAGAATCCAAAAATCATGGAGACAAGAGCCACGCGGGGTTCTGTACGGAGGCTGCCCTGTTTAAATACGCTGAATGTCGCTGCAGTCTCCAGTCCACACATGCCGTACTTAAATACTGGAGTTCCCGCCACTGATTTATGAAAATGATCATGAGCAGAATCAGCAGTTCATGCCTAGAAAGACCAGAGCTTCGCACAATTGTCACACACGCCCATAAAGTTGAGGGCGGAGCTGCAGCGAGTTTCTCACAGCTTCCATCGTTTGCCAAATAAGTTATGAACCCTGTTTAAATTATGAGACCACAGGGTCCTAAAAACATTTGCAGTAATACTACATATTGCGGTGTTGATCTATCCACCGTCACTGCAGGGGACATTCCTCTACCACGACAGCCCTACCTTCATACATTCCATAGGATAGAGAGTAAATTTAGAGCCTAGGGATTATTTCTTTTGAACAAAACAATTATGGAAATAATGCAATTTAGAATATTGTATAAAGTTCACTGTTGCTGTTCGTGTGTGTGTGTGTGTGTGTGCGCACACAATATATACACACACACAAATAGAGTGTGTGTGTCGCCTCCGGAAAAAAGTTCAGGCTTAGGAATTTTTTTTGCTTTAACCCCTGTGTTTTAACGTCCACTGGGGTTTTGTTTGTCCGATGGTCTGTGATTGGCTGCTAGACATGTGGTTTCTTTCTGTACTCTGTGATTGGCTGCAGGTCAGGTCCCCGTGGTCCAGCTGGTCCACCTCCATGCCGCTGTGTACTCCCTGTTCCACCGTCTGTATGGGATGTTCCCCTGTAACTTTGTCTCCTACCTCAGACTGCACTACAGCATGAAGGAGAACCTGGACACGTTTCAGGAGGTCATCAAGGTTAGTACGGACCATAACAACTAGTACAGACTAGTATGGACTGGTAATGACTAGTACAGACCTGTAGGGATTGTAATGAGCAGTACAGACTGTATTGTCCAGTAAAGACTGGTACAGTCTGGTAACAACTAGTGCAAACTAGGGCTGGGAATCATCACTAATTTCCAAAATCGATTTGATTCTGAATCGATTTGATCCAATTCAATCAGTGAAATTACCATTTTAACAGCTATTTTATTTGCCAGGGAAAAAATCTGAGAGACCTAATGCTGCAGATTGTAGCAGGAATACTCTGCCTTTGTTGATCCATAAATTATCACATAAAGAACTGACCCAAATCAGTTACAATAATGCACTTTTTGTTATTACCTCCTCCAGGCCGCAGGCCAGGAGGTAATGTTTTTGCTGGGGTTTGTCTGTCTGTTTGTCTGTCTGTCTGTTGGTTAGCAAGATAACTCAAAAAGTTTTGGACGGATTTCGATGAAACTTTCAGGCGTTGTTGGAAATGGTACAAGGAAGAATTGATTAAATTTTGGGGATGATCCGGATCACCGTCTGGATCCAGGAATTTTTTAAAGGATTCTTTAACATTGTGAGATAGGGCCATTTTCAACATGTGTGCAGGCGCAATGGAGGGCGCTGGTCGTCGTGTCTGACGAACACGAACTCCGTGTTCTTCAAAGTTTTAGGCACAAAAGCACGCGGAAAACAGTGGTGGGCCGGGCCCGGCAGCGTGCCAGTGTTTGCGCTACGCTGCAAAAGCTGAGACGGGCAGCTGTCTGGCGCGGGATTATTTGGCAGAAATTCCCCGGGCAGCCATAGGGGCTGCGCAAAAACAAGCTCTCTGCCGGGGAAGCTTCCAAATCCTCTTTTGCCGCGGAGCGCAACCCCAATAAAACCCACGCCAACCTGTCTACCCAATTTGCATCCGTCAGTGAAGCCCTGAGTGCTGCTTTCAGTGATCTATGAAAACGCTCGCATAACCCATTGGCCTGTGGGTTGTACGCGGTTGTGCGATGAATTGCAATGCCCACAGCCTGGGAGTTTGCAGATGGAGGAGATGGACACAACAGCAACACTTGAGTTTATTACCTCCACCAAGGAGGTCATGCTTTTACTGCCATTTGTCTGTCTGTCTGTTACCAACATAACTCAAAAAGTTATGAACGGATTTTGACGAAATTTTCAGGAAAGGTGTGTAATGGCACAGGGAACAGATGATTAGATGTTGGTGATGATCTGAGAGTGCATACCTCCACCAAGGGCTTTGTTTGTATTTGTGCAGCAGGATTACACAAAAACTACTGGATGGATTTGGATGAAATTTTCACCAGAGGTGGTTCTTGGCCTAGAGAGGAACCCATTACATTTTGGGATGATCTGGGAATGCATACCTCAGCCAAGGCTCTTCTCACAGTCTGTCAGCCACAAAACTCCAAAACTAATGGACAGACTTGGATGCAATTTTCACCACAAGTGCCAATACGCCTACACACAAGCCCATTACATTTTGTAGGTCATCCATGAGAAACGGAAGGAGCCTTGGCTGAGGTATGCGCTCTATGAGTGCTTTTCTAGTTTAACTTATGATTTCACAAAGTGCTAACAGGTGCTTTCTTTAGTGAAAAGGGTGTGTAGTGTAGGACTGCAGCTAACGACTGTTTCACGGCTCGGGTAATCACCCACTCTAATTGAAGATTACTCAACTATCTGATACTTTTTTAAAGAAACTTGCATTGACCAACATTTGTGGAACTTTGTTTCCTAAAGAGAGTAGTAGGTGTACCTAACACTCAGTAACACAGGTACACATTTATTGCATAGAATATAACTTTAAACAGTACGTTAGACCATGGAGTTCCTTTTCCTAGCTATTGGCATACGTGAGCATCTGCTAGTGGGTGCTGTTAGCATCCGTTAGCATCTGATTGCTAACAGTGGCAGCTGTATGTTCTTTGGTCATATAAGCATAATTAGCATAGCTGACTACATTGCATTCATCTTATTTTTTGGGGTTCTTCAGGGAGTTCTTCAGGGCCGTGATTTTCAGTCACATACCTTGTCTCGGGTGCGCTGGCTGTGCATGATGTGGGATGCTTTCTGCCGAGACACTGTAACATCTGACGCTGTAGCATGCTAGCTCACCACTCGGCTTTACCATGTGCACACTGCATAATGTTTTCTTTAAATTTGAGCTTGAAATTATTCCAGACTTGAGATACTGTCATTTTCTTTTTTACTTTTTTTTTTCTCTTTTTTCCCCACCTTGTCCTGTCAGGCAGCTAGGCAAGCAGAACAGAGATCTGTCACCCTTATTGTGCCAAAACAGATTTACTTTGCCAAGAGGAGCTTATACAGTACCTAACTATGTACTGTATATTGTTGTAAACTCCTCCTGTAATAACTTTTAATACTTTATTTAAATTGTTTTACCCATGGAAGACCCGACAGGATGGGGAAGAGGGAAAGGAAGTGTGTGGAGGGGGAAAGAAAAGGGAGGGGAACAGACAAAAAGACAAACAAACCAACAACTAAAACAAACAGAAGACAAACTGCTTCTTCATGAAGATGTCTCAACACGAGTCTGGTTTCCGCACCTGTTAAAGGAGAAACACGTGTGCGTCTGTGTACTGTACGTATATATGAGAGCGTGTGCAAAATAAATGTGTGCATGTGAGTGGTTTGTCAGGAAACATATGAAGCGGGGGGCAGCACCACCAACCCCCACAGGGCACAAACGTCCGAGGTCAGCAAGCTCCAGGAAAGCCAGGCATCCGCCCCCGGAGGGACGGTCAAGGGAGGCCAGGGTACCAGGCGGCCAGCGCAGCGGGCCCACACCCCTGGACCCGCCACCCCTCCAGCGGGGCTAACGCCCACCCCCGGGCCCCAGGAGGCTAGCGACCCCACCCCCCGGGCTGGAAACCGGCCGCGCCCCCTGGCACAAGCTCCCCCCCCCCAGGCACCCCCACAGCGGGTCTGCCCTTCCCCCAACGCCACCGCTGCACACCCTGGGGACCCCCATGCTCAAAGAAGTACCCCCTGCCCAGGGGAGCCCACATAGCCAAGAGGCACTACCCCTCCTTAATCCAGCACCTCCTGACTTGCAGACACACCCATCCCCACACCTTCACACCCACATGCTCCCATGCGCACCCACATGCACTCCATCACTCTCACTCTCAGTCACCCGGACCAACCCATTCTGTCTCACCCCTCATTCACCCTTGTTTCTTGAGGCGGCTGCAAAGCAGATGCAGCGGGCCTGAATGCGCACCAGCGCCCGGCAGTAGCCGGGGAGACCGCCAGCACAGGCCAGCCCCCCCCTCTCCGCTGACCCACTCCAGGGTGGCCGCAGCCACAGAAGCAGACCCCCACCCCCAGCACCCACCTGACCGACTGATCAGTAGATCACTGCAGGCGCCCCGAGATGCCACCTGACACGCAAAGCGCCGCACAAAACTGACCCACCATCACCACCTCCATCCATCACCCCCCACTCTCACTTACCGTCGTATTCAGGAGCACCGCTAGCCACTACGATGGGCAACAGGGCCCCCATCCCCCCAAGCCCTCAGTGTCTAAGATGCAATTAAAATTGAGGTGAGGGCAGCCCCACCACGCAGCAAAGGTATCCCCTTCACTGACTCAGTGTGGCACCCCCCCACCCCAAAGCCCTAAATGTATCCAAGAAGATGTATATTCCACCCAGAGTCAGTGGGAGGGGGAGGGGGGAAATAAGACTGGGAGGGAGGCGGTCTAACAGCAAGGCCGCCCCCCTCCCAGAAGCCAGCTCGCAAACTGGTTCATGAGGCCACCCACTGCCCCCAAATCCCAACCCAGGGCGAGGACTGCCAGTGCAAGCAGCCCAGGACCCACCAGCATCGCGCCCCGGCGCTCCCAGCACCACTGACATGATGGGGCAGCCAGACCCCCCCACTCATCTTACACACACAAACATGGACAACAATAGTGACAATGGTGAACAATGGGCCGGACCCACACGGCGCCCCACATGCCAAGCAACACCCCCGAGCGCCCACACAGGCCCACGAACACCCACCCCAGACGCACACCCACAGCAGCACGCCGCCCCCCAGCCACAGCCACCCCGGAGCAACCCGACGGAAACACGGCCACCAACCTGCTCCAGTGGCCTGGGTTGGTGGCGCAGGCTGATAAAATGTTCTTCATCTTTGCCGGCTCGTCATCAGCGATATGGTGCCGTTAAACAAATCTGCGTTTTTGTTTAGCTAGTGTGACCAGAAGAAGGTCATATAGACTGGAAATGCTGCATTAAACTACACATGAAGCATAACTTTTGAATCGAGAATTTTTTATAACCAAAGTATTTGAGTAATGGCTGGAGCCAGAGTCAGGAAACAACGTCCGGCATGAAGCATGGAGACATGGTCTCCATGCTTCATGCAGCATTTTTACTTTCACTTTCAGAGCGGCAGCAGGAGCCTAGGTTGAACAGAAATGGCATGCTCCCAGTTTGCTGCTCAAAGAGAAGTGGGCAGGGAAACACACGGACGGGTGGACTGAGCAGCCTGCATTTGTCCCCCCCCCTCCCAGCACGACACCAGTGTGCTGACATGCCAGGAGACCACGGCTGGATAAAGGTTGAATCTGAAACGGCGCTGTGAGAGCAAGCGTAGGGATTCTGAAGACACATTTCCTCAAAATTCAGAGGTGAGAACCACAGAAGTAAATGCAGTGAAACGGTGGTGTGAAGCTGCAGGCAGGCTTCCTGTTCCGTGTGTGACCCTGCAGCAGCAGTGGCGGCGGCGTGCTGGACGTCTGTCCTGATGCTGTCCGTCTGCCTCCCGCAGCACAGCAGCCTGCTGACATGGGCGCACATCAGGGGGGGTTCTTTAAAATTTGCGGCTTTTCTCATAAATGTCTAACTTTTTCTCATTAATTTATTACATTTATTTATAAATGTAAACTTTTTTGTTGTAAATTTTCCACTTTTCCCTCATAAATCTGCTGTTTTTGCATCTTAAATCTGTAACTTTTTTCTTCTAAATTTGTAACCTTTTTATAATGTGTTTTTTCTTGTAAATTTGCATATTTTTCTCACTAAATTTGCAACTTTTTTCTTGTAAACTTGACTTTTTGTAAATGTGCAATTGTTTCTTTTAAATTTGCAGTTTTCTTTCTCATAAATTTATGAGTTTTTTCTTGTAAATGTGCAGCATTTTCCTCATAAGTACATTTGTACATTCTGTCTCATAAACTTGTGCCTGACAGCAATAATACTTAAAGTGTCCCTCAGTCTTTACTCTGGGGAAAATGTTCTGTTTATTGCCCCTCCCAACATAGAAATGAAGCATCCGCCCATGCAGCACGCCGTCACTGCTCCGCACCTCTGGTCCGCTGGGAAAAACATTTGAGGACCCCTGTCCTACAAAAACAAAAGATTTACGTCCTATTCCTGTACACAGAACTGCTTTTTGTCCAAGCGTTGTTGCCGTATGTAGCGTGACTGGAGGCGCGAGTGCAGGACCGGAGTGGCCCACATCCCAGTGGGCCGCTTCACTGATGGGCCGCTGTTTAGTTGGAAATAGAATTAATTAACGTCAGTGTAATCTGATAATCTGTGGCAGGCGTGTTGGTAGCACCATCCCAATGTTTAACAGCCCTAAATCTGCCAGACTGAACTCCACACCAGAGCATCCCTCACAATCTGGTGCCGGTAGTGACTGGTCCGACTGAAAGACAGACTGACAGCATTCAGCAGGCGTGGGACTCCAGAAGGTGTGCTCACATTTTGGTGGTTAACAAATGGCAGAAACTGACAGAGGCGATTTTCCCAAAGAAAACTGAGCCAGACGGCACAGGTTATGGTAGAGGCCTAGTCCATACACTATCCTTGAGTGCCCTCCTGTGGCTTGGGTGTGTAACTGTTCTGGCTGTAAAAATAAATGGCTGCCAGCACTTCAACTGGAGCCTCTCAGTCTCATTCCTTTAATATAGCTGCACTTACAACTATCAAGACATGGTGTCAGAAGTTGTCCAGGGGAGCAAGAAATCAAAAGAAGGACTTGCTCTGACTGTCTGGAGTGAACTCATGTTGTAAGTTTGAAGAATCAAGCGCAGTAAGTGCAGAGCTAACCGCAGCTAACAAAATAGCAGCGCCAGGTAGCATTGACCGTGAAACGCAATGGCAGCGGCAGCAGCAGCCCCAACGGCATTTCAAGTCACACCACCACCAAAGTTTGACTGCAAAAAGCCTGAAGAGTGGCCAAAATGGATCAAATGGTTCGAACGATTCAGGATAGCTTCTGGGCTCGAGCTCCAGCCAGAAGAAAACTAGGTGAACACGCTGATCTATACAATGGGAGAAGAAGCAGAGGACGTGCTGACGTCACCAAACATGACAGATGAGGAAGTGAGTGATTACAACTCTATGGTAGCCAAGCTGGAGGGACATTTTGTGGTGAGAAGAAATGTAATTTTTGAATGTGCAAAGTTTAACCAAAGACAACAAGAAATAGGAGAGACTGCAGACAGTTTTATTCCATCGTTGTACGCCCTGGCAGAGCATTGTGGCTACAGTGCTCTGCACAGCGAAATGATCAGAGACAGACTCGTGGTTGAGATACGTGACAAGCGGCTCTCAGATGGATTCGGAGCTCACACTGGATAAATCGATCATGAAAATTCGCCAAAGCGAGCTGGTGAAGAAACAGCAGGACCTTCTGAAAAACAACTTCAAGCAAGAAAAGCCCTGCAATGTGGACAGTGTCAAAGTTAAAACAAAGACTTTCACAAAAACATTCAACAAACCAGTGAAGACAATGAAACAAGCCCAAGAGAGAAACACAGAACGTGACACAATGCAGCAGATGTGGTAAAGCGCCCTCTCACAGCAAACACACTTGCCCAGCCAGAGATGGATTTTGCAATCAGTGCAAGAGAAAAGGACACTACGCACGAGTGTGTAGGTCAGGAGCAGTGAGAGAAATCCAGGCTGCAGGGAATGACAATGAAGTGAGAGTGAAGTTGCATTTTTAGGCTCAGTGGCTTCAGATCAGTCAGATGATGCATGGGTTACTACAGTTAAAGGAAACAACCTAGACTGTGTGCTCAAGATAGACACAGGAGCAGACGTTACTGTCCTCCCTGAAAACGTCTACAGTACTCTAGCACAGAGACCACAGCTGCAGCCAACTAAACTGAAACTATGGGGCAGGCATGCCACCTCTCATGATTAAAGGGAAGTTCACAGCTAACCTAAGCACAGCCAATAAGTCTACAGTACAGGCAGTGTATGTGGCAGCAGATCTGATCCAAGGATTACTCAGTCGCCCAGCAAGTGTAGCTCTTGGGTTGGTGGCTAGAGTGGAGGCAGCGTCACTCACATCAGTAGAGGCAGTAAAGCAGCGGTTCCCAAAACTGTTCAGTGGTTTAGGAAAAATGGAGGGGGAATATAAAATTGAGGTCAAAGAAGATGCCAAGCCATTTGTTCTGACAACCCCCCGACGCGTCCCACTACCCCTGTTACCCAAAGTCAAAAAGGAACTAGCTCACATGGAGGAGCTAGGGGTCATTTCGAGAGTGGAGCAGCCCACTGACTGGTGTGCTGGGATGGTCCCGATTCCAAAGTGGACAGATCACAATCACCGAGTTCTGTGTGGAGAACACTGTACCTACCAAGACCATACAGTGTTTCTCAAACAACCCTCTACACTGCTGACTTTTCACACAACACACCACACTGCCATCTACGGAAGTTTGCTGATGACTCTATGATCGTCAGCTTCATCTCTGATGGGGATGACACGGAGTACAGAGGACTTATCCAGGACTTTGTGGACTGGTGCCTGCGGAACTGCCTCCACATCAATGTGGGAAAAAGCAAGGCCGCAGGGATGGACAACCCACAACCCCCCACAGCACCAATAAACATTCAGGGAACAGACATTGAGATGGTGACATCTTACAAGTACCTGGGTGTTCACCTGAACAATAAACTGGACTGGTCACACAACACTAACGCACTCTACAAGAAGGGGCAATGCAGGCTGTTCGTCCTAAGGAGACTCTGGTCTTTTGGAGTGCAAGGGGCACTCCTGAAGAGCCTTCTACGATTTGTTGGCAGCATCATCGATCCAATTTGGAGTGGTCTGTTGGGGCAGCGGCACCACAGTAGCTGACAGGAAAAGACTCAAAAAAGCTAGCTCTGTTCTGGATTGATGCCTCGACCCAGTGGAGGAGATAGGAGAGAGGAAGATGGTGGCTAAGCTGTCATCTCTGCTGGAGTCCGAGTCCCACCCCATGCGGGACACTCTGAACGCACTGAGGAGCTCATTTAGCGGTAGGCTGTGCCATCGTAGGTGCACGACAAGAGAGGTTCCGCAGGCCCTTCCTACCTATGGTTGTCAGACTTTATAACTGTTATAAAAATTCTTCTAAACCTTCAGTCAAAAACCAGGCTTGATCCAAGTTTCAGCAAATTTAATTACACTGGCCAGTGGAGAACAATACAAAAATAGTCTCAGAGCCTTTTCGCGCACCATTCTGACTCAAACACACATCACTCAGTTCTTTAAACCCTTCGTAATCTGAGAGGTGGAGGAGCAGTTGTCCATCGTGATTGGTCCAGTACATCTGGTCAAAACTTGGTGTACAGATTATCTCTTTCTCAGGAACCATGACGCTCATTCAGTACCAGTCACATGGGAGCCGCACAGCATGAACTAAAAACAAGATGATGGCTAATGCATGAATGAATGAATGAATGAATGATTCTTTATTTCAGGTAGATTAAAAGTAAAGATTAAAAGAAAGGAACAGAATAGTATAAAAAAGGGAAAACAAAAAATCTTACAAGGTCAAATTAAACAATAACTCCTCCGATTATACAGTTCAGCATAAGTTATCCAAAAGTGGGTGATGGCCAAAGCCGCAGCTTATATTGCCCACCCATATTCCATCCAAGAATTCAAAAGAATAACAAAACAAGAGCGATTACAATTCAGAACAAAGCTAAGACAAAACATGACAAAAAAACCAAAAACTAAGCAACAGCACAACACAGACTGAAAATGATAATCCTTATGTGATTTTACATGTCATCTTGTATATACGCAGCTGCATTCTTGACACTTTTACACAGACTTTAACGCCAACTCTGAGACAAGGCTAATCACATGTATGAAGCTCTTCTATCAATAACCTAATCAGGGCCGCTCATAGAGCTTGTATTAAATGTACTAAATGTAGCAACTTTGCACAATAGAGATCGTCCCCTCCAATACACAGCTAAGACAATTACAGTTATTGTTGAGGGTGGCAACAACACTATCTCCCTCTAGCTTTATTCCCACGTTCTGGTGGGGTCGCTGCAGCAGACATCGATATATCTGCCATGTCCATAGGTTTTACGCTGGATGCCCTTCCTGACATAACCCTGCCCATTTTTTTTTTTTTATCTGGGCTTGGGATCGGCACAGGGAGTGCACTAGCTTGTGCACCCCAGTGGCTGGGTAACCAAAATTTCAGAATCAGAATCAGAATCAGGTTTATTGCCATTGTTCATGTAGTACACAAACTAGGAATTTGTCTCGGTGCAATGCTGCAACATTAAACATGATAAAATAAAAGAAATAAACTATACATGCAATAAAGTGTAGAATAAGAGTAAGTGATACTGGTCAGCAGTTAAAATATATTAGCGAGCAGCAGATACTGTGGAGAACTATATAGTGCAGTCGGTAATGCAGGAAGAAAACAGTGATGATTGACATGAGTCTGGTTGAGCTGCTGTACATGGTGCACGAGAGTCAATAAGTCACTTAGTGTTCAGCAGTCTGATGGCAGAGGGGAAGAAGCTGTTCATGTGACGGGAGGTTTTAGTCTGGATGGACCAAAGTCTTCTACCTGAGGGGAGGGGGGCAAACAGTACGTGACCAGGGTGTGAGGGATCGGCTATGATCCGGCCAGCACGCCTCCGGGTCCTGGAGATGTACAGATCCTGGAGAGATGGGAGTTTGCAGCCGATCACCTTCTCAGCAGTGCGCATGACGCGCTGCAGCCTTAGTCTGTCCCTGGCAGTGGCTCCTGCGTACCACACGGTTATGGAGGTGGTGAGGATGGACTCGATGATGGCTGTGTAGAACTGCACTAACATCTTGGTGGGTAGCTTGAGCTTCCTCAGCTGCCGCAGGAAGAACATCCTCTGCTGGGCTTTTTTGATGAGTGAGCTGATGGTCGGCTCCCATTTGAGGTCCCTGGTGATGGTAGTGCCTAGGAAGCGGAAGGAATCAGCAGTGGTGATGGGAGAGCCTGTGAGGGTGAGGGGGGGCAGAGGGGTTGTGACTTTCCTGAAGTCTACAATTATCTCCACTGTCTTCAGAGCGTTCAGCTGCAGGTTGTTGTTGTTGCACCAGGACGCCAGCTGGGCCACCTCTCTCCTGTAGGCGGACTCGTCGCCGTTGGAGATGAACCCGATGAGGGTGGTGTCATCCGCAAACTTGATCAACTTGACAGACTGGTGGCTGGAGGTGCAGGAGTTGGTATAAAGGGAGAAGAGTAGGGGGGAAAGTACACAGCCCTGGGGTGATCCGGTGCTGATGCTAGTAGAGTCTGAGACAGTCTTTCCCAGCCGCACATGCTGCCTCCGGTCCGTCAGGAAGTCGGTGATCCACCTGCAGAGGGAGTCAGGCACGTTGAGCAGGGACAGCTTGTCCCGGAGCAGAGCGGGGCGGATGGTGTTGAATGCGGAGCTGAAGTCCACAAACAGGATCCTGGCGTAGGTTCCCGGGGAGTCCAGGTGCTGCAGGATGGAGTGGAGGGCCAGGTTGACTGCGTCGTCTACAGACCTGTTGGCTCGGTAGGCAAACTGCAGCGGGTCCAGGAGAGGGGTGGTGATGGACTTGAGGTGGGGCAGGACCAGGCGCTCAAAGGACTTCATGACTACAGAGGTGAGCGCTACAGGTCTGTAGTCATTAAGTCCAGTGATCCGTGGCTTCTTGGGGACAGGGATGATGGTGGAGGATTTGAGGCAGGACGGCACGTGGCATAGCTTAAGGGAGGAGTTAAAAATGTCTGTGAAGACAGGAGCCAGCTCTTTCGCACAGTGTCTCAGGGTGGAGGGAGACACGCTGTCCGGACCGGGGGCCTTGCGCGGGTTCAGTCTGGAGAACTGTTTGAGCACGTCCTGCTCACTGATGATAAGGGCAGGGGGGGAGGAGGGGGGGGTGCCTTTAATGAAGTAGGGATTGTGGAGGCTGTGGAGCTGGAGGGAGGGGGGGAGTTGGACACAGATGACGAGGTGTCAAAACGGGCATAGTGTTGGGACAGTCTCTGACAAAGGGCTTTGTCATCCTGACCTTTAGGAGCCTGAGGCCGATAGTTGGTGATCTGCCTCAGTCCTCTCCACACGGAAGCCGAATCATTAGCAGTGAACTGCTGCTGGAGTCTCTCTGAGTACACAGATTTAGCCCTCTTCAGCTCTCTGTTAAACCGATATTTAACCTCCCTGTAGCAGCCCCTGTCTCCACTTTTCAGCGCTGCTTCCTTCTCCTTCCTGATCTGTCTGAGCTTAGCTGTGAACCAGGGTTTGTCATTAGAGTAACTCACCCTGGTGCGTGATGGAAGAATGTTCTCTTCACAAAAGTGGATGTATGAGTTCACAGTGTCCATATATTCATCCAGATCATGCGTGGCTCGTTTAAACATGCCCCAGTCAGTTATTTCCATGCACGTTTCCAGCTTCTCCTCAGCTTCACTGGTCCGTTTCTTCGTAGTGCTCACAACAGGTTTAGTGAGCTTCAATCTCTGTCTGTATGTGGGAATGAGGTGAACCATCACGTGATCAGATAATCCCAGCGCAGCGCGGGGAACAGCGCGATATGCGTCTTTCACTGTGGTGTAACAGTGATCCAGTGTGTTTAATCCTCTGGTGGGGCATTTAATAAACTGTTTGTAGTGGGGGAGATCGTGGCTCAGATTGCACTGATTAAAGTCGCCAACCACAATAATCAGCGAGTCTGGGAAACTCCGCTCCGTGTGTTGGATGTGGTCCGCGAGCACGCGCTAAGCTTCGCGCGTATCCACGTCGGGAGGGACGTACACAGCGACGAGGATGAAAGAAGCAAACTCCCGCAGGGAATAAAAAGGCTTGCAGTTAATAACAAGAAATTCCAGGGCGGGAGAACAGTGTTTGGAAATCACCGTTACATCAGAGTACCAGCTGCAGTTGATGTAGAAGCAGACTCCGCCTCCTGTGGTCTTGCCGGAAAGCTCTGTGTCACGATCAGCACGAAACAGCTGGAAACCCTCGAGGCGCAGCACGCTGTCCGGTATATTTTCCCGGAGCCAAGTCTCAGTAAAACAGAGGGCAGCCGAGGAGGAGAGGTCCTTAAAACGCATCAGCAGTCTCAGTTCATCTACCTTGTTAGAGAGAGAGTTGATATTGGACAGAAATATGCCGGGCAGCGCCGTGCGCGTGCCTCTCCTGCGAAGCCGCACGAGAGCGCCCGCTCGTCTTCCTCTCTTTCGCCGTCTCACTTTTCGAGCCAAGCAATGAACCAGGTCGGCGGCAGGAGCTAAAAAAACTGGGAGAAGGTCCGTGGGAGTGAAAGTCCTGATATTTAGAATGGATATTCATTCCATTTGGAATGGATATTCATTCCATTTTGCTGAGCACCAAGCTGGACAACAGGAAATTCCTTGGCATGACCCGGCTGGGACTTGAACCCCGGTCTCCCAGTTGTGGGACGGATGCTCTACCTCCAGGCCACCACTCTGGTGAGGGTGGCAACAACACTGGTGATTCAAATGTGAAATATACTGTCCTGGTTTATATTCATATCCTGCCGGGTAATTTAACCGTAATGTTGTTAATGCCATCTAGCTGCAATGCTCCTGCACTGTGTATGTAACTGTGTACATGTGTATCTTTATTTACTGCTTTGGCTAACCAGTTCTTATCTTATTATCTTATTAACTATTGCTCTGAGTGCTGCTATCCCTGTGCTGCTGTAATCCTGGAATTTCCCCATTGTGGGACTAATTGTGGGCTTATCCTGTCTTAACTACAAATTAACTTTCAGTTTTTGAAAAGGGTTTCAATTCATTTCCTGGAAGATTTGTTCATCTCTGTTTAGTTTTATTGAGTAAAAATGGCTTGTTGTACTGCAGCCTTTATTACCTCCACCAAGGGAGGTCAGAGGTAATGTTTTTAGTGGCGTTGGTTGGTTTGCCTGTTAAGATAAGATAAGATAAGCCTTTATTAGTCCCAAAATGGTGAAATTCCAGGATTGCAACAGCACAGGGATAGCAACACTCAGAGCAATAATCAGAAGGCAAGAAAAAACAAGAGCAGCAAGTATACATATGTACATACAGTATAAATATAAATATATATATATATATAGACACACAGTGTGGAGCATTGTAGCTAGATGGGATAGATATATAAATATAAACACACAGTGCGGAGTATTGTAGCTAGATGGAATAAATATGTAAAGTTATGAGTTATGTTAGCAACATAACTCCAAAAGTTATGAATGGATTTTGATTAAATTTTCAGGAAAGGTGTGTAATGACACAAGGAACATATGATTAGATTTTGGTGGTGATTCAGATCACGATGTGCATGCAGGAATTTTT
The DNA here is from genome assembly GCA_020510985.1 of Pholidichthys leucotaenia. Lineage (NCBI taxonomy): Eukaryota > Metazoa > Chordata > Actinopteri > Cichliformes > Pholidichthyidae > Pholidichthys > Pholidichthys leucotaenia. The sequence continues at coordinate 488,313,927 of CM035838.1, read as the reverse complement.
TGAATAGTATTTTATATATGCAAATACTTGCAAATACTTTGCCATTGTTGTGCATGTGTTCTGTAGGCCCTACAGAACACATGCACAACAGTGGCAAAGTATTTGCATTTCTTGTACCAATTAGGAAGTGAAATTAGATAATTTCCCACAAAAGCCTGAACGCACCAGGGCACACTGATTGAAAAACACATTACAACCGGGCTACTCGTGCTGAAAGGCAGGCAACCCACAAACTAGCCCCATTCCGGGATTTTTGGATCATGTTTCAAGCACAAGTCTTTGTTTTAACCAAATAAAACATTTTAAGTGAAAAAAATACTTTGGTATTGCTTAATAATCCAATTAACAGTTAAATTTTGTGTGGGGTCCAAACGGACCCCAGTTGGTACTATTTGTATGTAAAATATGTTGGAAGGATGAGGGTTAATCTGGTGCTTTTTATGCACTGCCCTTTTAAGACGTGTCCATTCAGTTACGTACGTGGTCACACCATAGGGCCACGTGCCTCGGCAACCCAGAAGCCAAACACTGCAGAAAAACTATTAGGGGCGCAGTGCTTCGTCTGGCTTAAGGGTGTTGGTGTGGTGGCAACATATTTTTTTGGCGGGGGGGGGGGGGGCAGAAAACACATGACACGCTTGTAACCAGAATGTGTTAATTTTATACAATTTATTTCTTTTTTTAAATTTTGCACAGTAGCTTTGCATATGGAACTTACCATATGAAGTATTGTACAACCAAGGCTTGAATATTGGGATATTGGGCCAGTTGGGGTCCCACCCAGATATCCTGTGTTTGGACTTTTTACTGGTGTCATCCTTCTCTCCTTCCTCTGCACTCACCTCTCCTTGGCTCCTCTCTTCTGTCTCATCTTTCCCTTTCTCTGTCTATTTCAGCTTCTCTCTCTGTCTGTGGTGGTATACAAACAGGTTACAAAATATCAAGTGTCACGTTTTGTCCTGCAGGATTTTTTTTGCCATGGTTTACATAAATGACAAAAATATGTTTTGTTTTTTTTTAATTTTTATTCTGGTGGTTTTTTTTTCCATTGAGAAAAAGTAGGAAAGAGAAGGAAAAAACATTTGTAATAGTAATGTACTCATGCATACTTAAATTATATGATCAGTTGGGTATAGTAGCCAGAAATTGTACTCATGTAAAAGCAGTGCTTTGAAATTAATAATTAAAAGTAGACAACCAAACATTTCTAGTTGAGTTAAGGGTACAAAGAGCAGCCACTTAAAAACTTGAGTAATGACTTCAGTCTTAAAGGTTTGAGGTCCATCCATCCATCTTCTACCGCTTTTCCGGAGGTCCGGGTCACAGAGGCAGCAGTTCAAGCAGAGAAGCCCAGACTTCCCTCTCCCCAGCCACCTGCTCCAGCTCTTCAGAGAGGATACCAAGGCGTTCCCAGACCAGCTGGGAGACATAGTCTCTCCATCGAGTCCTGGGTCTGCCCCAGGGTCTCCTCCCAGTGGGACGTGCCTGAAACACCTCAAGTGGGAGGCGTCCAGGAGGCATCCTAATCAGATGCCCATACCACCTCAACTGACTCCTTTCAGTGTGGAGGAGCAGCGGTTCTACTCTGAGCCTCTCCCGGATGACTGAGCTTCTCACCCTATCTCTGAGGGTGAGTCCAGCAATCCTACGGAGAAAGCTCATTTCAGCCGCTTGTATCCGCGATCTTGTTCTTTCGGTCATTACCCAAAGCTCGTGACCATAGGTGAGAGTAGGAACGTAGATTGACTGGTAAATCGATAGCTTTGCCTTAGTACTAAACTCCCTCTTCACCACAACAGACCGGTACAACGTCCGCATCACTGCAGATGCTGCTCCAATCTGTCTGTCAATCTCTCGCTCCATTTTCCCCTCACTCGTGAATAAGACCCCAAGATACTTAAACTCCTCCACTTGGGGCAGGAGCCTGTCCCCAACCCAGAGAGGACAGTCCACCTTTTTCCGGCTGAGGACCATGGACTCGGACCATGGACCATGGACTTGGACATGGTGCTGATTCTCATCCCAGCCGCTTCACACTCAGCAGCAAACCGTCCCAGCAAGAACTGTAGGTCATTGCTGGATGAAGCCAACAGGACAACATCATCTGCAAACAACAGAGATGAGATCCTGTGGTCACCAAGCATGACACCCTCCATTCCCTGGCTGCGCCTAGAAATCCTGTCCATAACAATTATGAACAGGATTGGTGACAAAGGGCAGCCCTGGCGGAGTCCAACTCTTACTGGGAATGGCTCCGACCGAGTGTTGGCAGTACAAACCAAACTCTCACAACGGTCGTACAGAGACCGAATAGCTCGTAACAACAAGCCCGATACCTCATACTCCCGAAGCACCCCCCACAAAAAACCACGAGGGACGCGGTCAAATGCCTTCTCCAAGTCCACAAAACACATGTAAACTGGTTGGGCAAACTCCCACGAACCCTCAAGGATTCTCGAGAGGATAAAGAGCTGGTCCGATGTGCCACGGCCAGGATGAAAATCACATTGCTCCTCCTGAATCCGAGGTTCGACCAACGGCCGGACTCTCCTCTCCAGTACCTTGGCATAGACCTTCCCAGGGAGGCTGAGGAGTGTGATCCCTCTAAAGTTGGAGCACACCCTCCAGTCCCCTTTTTTGAAGAGAGGAACCACCACCCCGGTTTGCCATGCCAAAGGCACTGCCCCCGACCTCCACGCAATGTTGCAGAGGCGTGTCAACCCTGACAGCCCAACAACATCCAGGGCCTTGAGGTACTCAGGGCGAATCTCGTCCACTCCCGGGGCCCGGCCACCAAGGAGATTTTTAACCACCTTGGCGACCTCAGCCCCTGTGATAGGCGAGTCATCCCCCTCGTCCCCAAACCCTGCTTCCTCTGTGGAAGGCGTATCAGTGGGATTGAGGAGATCCTCGAAGTATTCCTTCCACCGCCCGACGATATCCCCAGTCGAAGTCAACAGTGTCCCATCCGCACCATACACAGTGTGGACAAGGAGCTGCTTTCCCCTCCTGAGCTGCCGGACAGTTTTCCAGAATCTCTTCGAGGCCGACCAAAAGTCTTGCTCCATGGCCTTACCAAACTCCTCCCATACCCGAGTTTTTGCTTCAGCAACCACCCGAGCTGCACTCCGCTTGGCCTGCCGGTACACCTCAGCTGCTTCGGGAGTCCCACAAGCCAACCAAGCTTGATAGGACTCCTTCTTCAGCTTAATGGCCCCCCTCACCACTGGTGTCCACCACTTGGTTCGGGGGTTGCCGCCACGAGATGCACCGACCACCTTGAGGCCGCAGCTCTGGGCCGCCACTTCAACAACAGAGGTGGAGAACATGGCCCATTCAGACTCCATGTCTCCAGACTCCCTCGGAATGTGGTTGAAGTTCTTCCGGAGGTGGGAGTTGAAGACCTCCCGAACAGGGGCCTCAGCCAGACATTCCCAGCACACCCTCACTATACGTTTGGGTCTGCCAGGTCTGAATGGCTTCCTCCCCTGCCATCGGATCCAACTCACCACCAGGTGGTGATCAGTTGACAGCTCAACTGATCAGCTGATCAGCTGTCAGCTGATCAACTGTCAACAAGGTTTGAGTTTTTTCTCCAAAATTTATAACAACTTTCTTACAGTTTTCTACTTTTCTCTGTAAATTTATCTAAATTTGAAACCATTTTCATCATATTTGTAATTTCCTCTTGTAAAATTATGACTTTTCTTGTACATTTGAAACTTTATTATAAATTTGTGGATTATTCCATGGCTTATTTTTGTCTGTTTTTTTTAAAAATAAAATTACTGCTTTTTAAAAGAAATTTGAAATAGACTGTGGTATTTTTTTTTACTTTTTCCTTATAACAGTTTATATTTTTGACCATAACTTTGCTGTCAGAACAGAACAATAATTTAACTCTCATTACAAAGAAAAAAAATATTAATAAAATTGTATTTAATGATTTAAATTAACTTCATTGACCAAGGATGCCATTATTTCTGTTATAATATTCCTATATATTCATTTTTATTTTTTTATTTTTTTTAGAAATCTCACCGCCAAGAAGAGCCTCCCTTATTTTGAAATCCAAATGTTGGCATGTTTAGTTTGTCTGAAGGCTGCTGACAGATTAAAGTCATTGTCTTCGTGAATTTCGGTCATCTTAACTTGCCTGGTACATAATTGGCAACATAACTTAATATTGTAGTGGCTGGTGAAATATATCCTCAGCATCATCAGTCCCCCTTGCCTTTCCCTTCATATGAAACCAGCTGCATTTGAATTCTACCCACATCTCTTAGCTTAGCGACTCTTCCATTATTGCTCCCATTCCCAGCGGGTTAAAACCATGATAAATGCCTCCAGTGCTTACACACCTCTTATGATCTTTTTCTGCATTTAAAGTACTTTAATAAACTCATGTTTCTGTCAGTCACGCTTAGCGAGACACTCTGCCTTCTACAGCTTGCTTCATGCTGCATTTCCCCTTTAGTCCACCTTGGTCCGCCTACGCTTTGGACGAGCCCAGCACTCACGCGGTGCTGTTCATGCTCACTTTTTTCATCTACCCAGGCCAAGCAGTTGACGCATGCACACAACCATCATTTGTAGTTTCACTCCCGCCCGATAGGTAGCGCCAAGGCGCTGATGTGCCAGGATTTTCACCAACGAAGAAACGGTGGACTTCTTCTCAAAGTTTCTCTTCAAATATAGAGTCCATTTCTGCTGTTTGACTTCCCGGTTTTCACTCCTTTTCCACGAAGATGCTGCTGCCGCTGTGAAAGAAAGTTTGTATGTATGATTCATGTATGTTTTTATTCTCATTTTCTGACTGACTGGAAAGCTTGCGTGGGCAGGGCACTTCAAAATTCTGTGCGGATGACAGCCACGCGTGTTGTTAATGTGCGCGCTTTCGGAAAGTCATTGCTTCATATATTTTTCTTAAATTCATATCTCCTTATTGGCATGGCGGTAATATTTCTGGCGAGGCAGGCTGCCACCCAGAAATGTTACCAGAGGAAACCCTGGGGGCGTGTCCACCAAACTCATTTTTTCTGCTGTGGGTGACTATTTTCTATTCATTCTCTATGTAGTCCAGCATTTACAGCACTGAAACACTTTGAGCAGTAGTTACTTTTTGTCGTGGTGCTCAAGGCTGAAAAAAGTTCAACTTGTCAGACTATACTGTACAGCTGAGCTCGTCAATGTCAGCCCTTTCTAAGCAGCCAATCAGAATTGCGGAAGGGCGGGACATAGGACACTGGTACAGGAAGACTAGAACAGAGTGGAGTATCGGAGTGGTGGCTCAGTTGGTAGAGCATCCGCCCCACACCCGGGAGGCAGGGGTTCAAATCCCGGCCGGGTCATGCCGAAGACTGTCGGGAGCCTTGAATAACGAAACCGAATTGCATTTAATTCAAGTTTATTTCAAGTAATCATTCCCACAGTCTGCTCTCATTCTTGAGCAGCGAACAAAGACAGGGAAACACACCCAAGTCATCACCTTTAAACATTCTCACATCAAGGGATCTCCCACGCAGGGGAAGTCACACATCTCCATCATAATTCCTTTATCCACATTCATCAACCTTTTATTTACATTACTCCCCCCTCTCTCCTCTCGAGCCTCAGAGGTCAGGAAGTCTTCTGTCCTCCGCTGTGTCGGGGCTGCGCCTCTGCCACCGGACCATTGGCTCCACCTCGTCGCGGCCGTACTGCCGCCGCCGTCGGCCAGTCTGGGTCTGCCGCCTCTGGCTCCCCGCTGTCTTGGGTCGCTGCTGCGGTTGCTTGCCCGCCGCAGGCGTCCAGAATCCCGTCCGCTTCCTGGGCCAGCTCCCGGAACTCCTCTTGCCGGCCAGCGGGCTTCTCGCATGCGTCGGGAGGTTGGAGAGGAAGATGAACTGAAAAAGGAAATCATCGTTGTCCAACCCTCTCAGCTGTATCATCTCCTCCATCAGGGCGCTCGGTCTGTGTCCTCCTTGGTCTAGCAAAGACAGGATCCTCCTCGCCCTCACTTCGGCCGAGGGGGTGAAAAACTTAATGAGGGTGGATTTCAGCTTGTCGTACCTGCCGGTCGCGGGTGGCTGCTCCACCAAACTCTGCACACACCGAGCTGTGCTGTTATCCAGTTTAGCGATGACATGGTGGAACTTAGTGTCATCCACCGTTACTCCTGCGAGCGCGAACTGCGACTCCGCCTGCAGGAAACACGACCGTGGGTTATCCTGCCAGAAATCAGGCAGCTTGACGGCCACTGCGCTCGCCAGCTCTGAACTCTGTGAGTCCGGGACCCTGAGACCTTCTCCGGTCATTCTCAACGTCGTCAGTCACCAATGTGGGGAGCCTTGAATAACGAAACCGAATTGCATTTAATTCAAGTTTATTTCAAGTAATCATTCCCACAGTCTGCTCTCATTCTTGAGCAGCGAACAAAGACAGGGAAACACACCCAAGTCATCACCTTTAAACATTCTCACATCAAGGGATCTCCCACGCAGGGGAAGTCACACATCTCCATCATAATCCCTTTATCCACATTCATCAACCTTTTATTTACATTACTCCCCCCTCTCTCCTCTCGAGCCTCAGAGGTCAGGAAGTCTTCTGTCCACACCTATGTCTTCTCTCGCTGTCCTCCACAGGGGGGCCAGACTCTGCGGCTCCTTCATCGTGAGGTTAAATCACATATGCATGGTGTCCAACATATACGTACATGTACAACTAGCTAAATCACATATGCCTATGTCCAACATGTACATGCACAACTACACAGCCATAAAGACCATATAAAAGTGGAACTTCCTGCCATCCAGCTTGGTGCTCAGCAATAATGGAATGGAGGAGGGAAATTTGTGGTGGCACCTTGCATGGCAGCGACCCTCTGATTCTGCACTTGGGGTGTGTGTGATTAACACAGTAGATAGGTAAAACACAATCTCATTCTACTGTACATGATTGGTTGTACAGTTGAATGACAAAGGGGTGATTTAATTTAATTTAAATTTAGGAGGTGATGGTGGAGGAGGTGAAGGCAAGGGGCAACTCACCCCTGGCCGGGGGATCCTGGGTTCAATCCCAGCCCCTGACCAACAGTGATCTGTGTGGAGTTTGCATGTTCTCTCCGTGTCTGCGTGGGTTTACCCCAGGTACTTAGGTTTCCTCCCACAGGCCAAAAACATGCAAGTTAGGTTAACTGGAGACTCTAAAGTGGCCCCAGGTGTGAATGTGTGTGAATGGTGAAGGGTTGGGCGCCACACCAGTGGCTGCCTCATCCACTCATGTGGACGCCCTGTAATTTCCCCACTGTGGGACTAATAAAGGAAACAAAATGGTAACGGAGAAGAGAGGAGGGGAAAAAAAACGAAAACTAACCTGAGGGATTTAATAAACCATGATGTTGATTTAAGGTGGAATTTCCCAGCCCCAATGTATGGTCAATACAATTTTTTTTTTTTTTTTGTTACTTATTTGTACCCGTAGGTAGACTTGGTTTGCAGTCTGGTGACAAGCCACCAGCTGCTGGTCGCTGCGTGTGCGAGCGCCCTAAACCTACATGTTTTTGGTGTGCGGGAGGAAACCGGAGAAATCCCGGAGTAAACCCGCGCAACACGGGGAGAACATGCAAACTCCACACAGCTCACTGTTGGTCGGGGGCTGGGATCGAACCCACGATCTCATGATCTCCGCGATCCCCCGGCCGAGGGTAAAACTGTGCTGCCACAGTGCTAAACCACTGCGCCACCGTGCAGCCATTATGCAATTATGACAGTCTGGTTGTTATTATAAGGTGGCCATCAGCAGGGCTCTCATCTCAGCTCCTGCCTCTGATCCCTCTCTCTCTGTCCCTTTTTCTGCTGTTTTTAATCAGTTTGAACCTGTGACTCTGTCATTTTTAGAGGACGTGGTTACCCACATTAAGCCCTCAGGGTCTCCCTGTAATGCTGTCCCTCCTAGACTTTTTAAAGAGGTGCTTCCCAGTATAGGCCAGTCAGTTCTCTCCATCTTGAACAGCAGTCTGTCATCTGGTGTGGTTCCTGCAAATTTTAAACATGCAGTAGTGCAGCCCTTGATTAAGAAACCTGGTCTTGATCGTACCATCTATCCATCTTCTTCCACTTAATCCTTTTCAGTACCTTGTTGGCAAATTTTAGGCCTGTTTCCAAGCTGCCATTTCTCTCAAAAATTTTAAGAGAAAATTGTCTATATGCAGCTGAAATGTTTTCTGGATGAACACCGTATTTTGGAGATTTTTCAATCTGCTTTCAAAGCTCTTCATAGCACAGAGACAGCCTTGTTAAAGGTTTTTAATGGCATCCTCTTAGCATGTGATTCAGGTGAATATGCTGTTCTTGTGCTGCTTGATTTAACTGCTGCCTTTGACACAGTGGACCATCATGTTTTAATTTCCCGTTTGCAGCACCTAGTGGGCATTTGTGGCACTGCTCTCAACTGGTTTAGGTCCTATCTGGCAGACAGGAGTTTTAAAGTTAGCATCTCTGGGTTTGAATCCTCTTCTGGTCCTCTGCCATTCGGGGTCCCACAGGGGTCAGTTCTAGGGCCCGTGCTTTTTTCTTTGTACACTACTTCCGCTGGATTCCATTTTTAAAAAGCATGGTATCTCCTTCCACCTGTATGCTCATGACTGTCAGATATACATATGTCTTTCTAAAACAAAAAGCTGCCTCATCAGTAAACCCTCTCCCGGCATGCATTGAAGACATAAAGTCTTGGACTCTAAACTTCCTAAATTTTAATGATAAGAAGACAGAAGTGATGGTCTTTGGACCTAGTGGCCCCTGTGAGTCCCCTCCTGTAAACTTGGGCCCCCTTACTCCTTACGCAAAATCCACAGTTAGGAACCTTGGTTTTATCGTGGACAATGATTTTACATTTGACATTCATTCTGTGGTAAAATTCAGCTTCTTTCATCTAGGGTGTTTAGCTAAAGTAAAACCCATTCTCTCTAGACCACACCTGGAAACAGTAATCCATGCTTTTATTTCATCTCGGCTGCATTACTGTAACGCACTTTACGCCGGTGTCAGCCAGTCATCTCTTTCCAGTCTGCAGCTGGTTCAAAACGCCGCTGCTCGTCTTTTAACAGGTACACATGGAAGAGATCACATTACACCCATCCTAGCTTCACTCCACTGGCTGCCATCGTGCATTTTAGAGTTCATTTTAAAATTCTTTAATTTGTTTTAAAATCCTTGAACGGTCTTGCTCCGCCTTACTTCTCTGAGCTTCTGCATCTCTCTGCTCCCACCTGGTCCCTTAGGTCAGCTGAACAGCTGCTTCTGGGGGTGCCAAAGGCGAGGCAGAAGCTCAGAGGGGACAGAGCCTTTTCTATCATGGCCCCCAGGTTATGGAATGATTTACCCCTGGACATCACACAAGCTCCTTCACTGTCTACTTTTAGAACACGTCTTAAAACACACTTTTACTCCCTGACCTTCAACCCAGTGTGAGACATTGATTTGATTGAATGAAATGGATTTTTATTGCTGTATTTGTTTGTGTGATCCTTGTGTAACTAACTAACTAACCTGCACTTATATAGCGCTTTTCTAGTCACAAAGACCACTCAAAGCGCTTTCACTAATACTAACCCTCTATTCTAAGGGCCTATAGGAAACAGATATCTAGGGACAATTTAGAACAGCCAATTAACCTAATATGCATGTCTTTGGATTGTGGGAGGAAACCGGAGCCCCCGGAGTAAACCCACGCAGCACAGGGAGAACATGCAAACTCCATACAGAAAGGTTCCAACCCTTGCCAACCTGGGGATTCGAACCAGGAACCTTCTAGCTGTAAGGCAACAGTGCTAACCACTGCACCACCGTGCTGCCCAGAATTGGCAGCACAATTCTACGGTGTAGAATTGTGTCGACCAGGTTAGGGCTCGGGGGCCAAGATTTTTCATGAATTCTGGGAAGATGTTATCGTATCCTGCTGCCTTTCCACATTTCAGGCCCTGTAGGACTTTCTCCAGTTCAGCAGCCTCGAAGGGTTCAGGGTTCGTTTCCTCTACAGGCATTTTTTGGTGTTTTTTTAGCTCAGTTGTAACTGCTCTTCTGGTGTCTTTGTCTTGGGGTGCTTTGGCGATAGTCAGTAGGTGGGATGCAACTTGGTTGGGTGTGATGGATGCTCGGCTTTGGCTAGGGGGCTTCTGTGCAGCTCCTAGGCGACGGATGAGGCTCCAACATTTCCTGCTAGAGTGGGTAAAGCTCTGGTCAGCAACTGTCTCCTCCCATTTCTTTCGCCGGGCTGTATTTAGCGATTCAATGAGATGGTCTGCTATCTCTGGGTCCCCTGATGTTTGATAGGATTGTAGGAGGGCAGCACTTTCTCCGTCCAAACATGGGACATAGAGGGGTCGGTAGCCTCGTGGGATTGCAGTATGGGCAGCCTTGAAGATTGCGCTGCAGAAGCGGTTGTATGCTTCATCTACAGTGATGGTGTGGAGTGGGATGGTAACAACGCTCCGGTCCAGAGTTTCACTGAATTTCTTCCAGTTGGCTTTGCGGAAGTTCCAGCGCATCTTCCTTGGGCTGTATATGACTGGAAGTTGTAGGCCAATGTGTACAAGCAGGGGCCGGTGTTGGCTAACTACCAGCAAGCTACCGCCCAATCTCCCTACTCAGCGTTCCTTACAAAATCATGGAGCGCCTAATACTGCAACGCATTTCCCCAGAAATAGAGGATATTCTAAGTGTGGATCAAGCAGGTTTCCGCAAGGACCGCAGTACAGGAGAACAAGTACTGGCCCTAACCACCTTCATCGAAAATGGCTTCGAGAGCAGACTGAAGACAGGGGCTGTGTTTCTCGATCTTCCAGCCGCCTATGATATGGTCTGGCACAAAGGCCTCCTCCTGAAACTTATAAAGGCGATCCCTGCTTGGGCAACAGCAATTATAAAAACCCTGCTGACCAACCGAAGGTTCAGAGTCCACCTCAGTCAGAACACAAGTGCATGGAGAATGCAGAAAAACGGACTCCCACAAGGCTCAGTTCTAGCTCCAACTCTGTTCAACCTCTACATAAACAACCTGGCTACTACAAAATCCCGCAAATTCATCTATGCAGACGACATCTGTTTGGCATTCCAAGCACCAGACTTTGAACCACTGGAACGGGTACTCACGGAAGATCTTGCCAAACTGGACCAGTTCTGCAAAATCTGGCGCCTAAAACCAAGCCCAGCAAAAACCGTCTCCAGTGTATTCCATCTCCACAATGCAAAAGCTGCCAGAGAACTAAACATCCACCTGAGCGGACTCAAGCTTAAGCATGCCCCAAATCCAACTTATCTTGGAGTGACCCTTGATAGGACCTTATCCTTCAAGGAACATCTAAAGGGGACGGCTGCTAAGGTGAAGGTACGAAACAACCTGCTCTGCAAGCTCGCTGGTGCAAAATGGGGGGCGGCAGTCTCCACCCTGCGCACCTCAGCACTGGCCCTTTCATACTCTGTAGCAGAATATTGTGCCCCTGTCTGGTCCAGGTCATCTTACACACACCATGTAGACACCCAGCTCAACTCAACCATGAGAACTATAACTGGAACAATCCGCTCAACACCACTCCCCTGGCTCTCTGTACTGTCAAACATAGCCCCTCCACACATCCGGCGAGCAGCATTAACTCAAAGGATGCTCCAAAAAGTTAAAGATTCTCCTCACTTACCAATCCATGCAGATATCTACACCCCACCCACTGCCCGACTTTCATCCAGACGGCCGATTTGGAAAAACCCTCCCCCAGCTGACTTTACCATCCAGACAGCTTGGCAAGAGGAATGGGAGACCAAGGAGGTCCCAAACAAACAGCTGGTGATAAACCCCAACCAACAGGTCCCGGGCACCAACCTCCCAAGGAGACAGTGGTCTACACTCAATCGCTTCAGGACTGGACATGGCCCCTGCTTGGCCAGCCTTCACAGATGGGGCAGTAGCCCTAGCCCACTGTGCGCATGTGGAGAGGAGCAAACAATGGAACACATCATAGAGGCTTGCCCGCTCCAAAGACTGGAAGGAGGATTACACACCCTCCATACAGCAAACCAGGAGGCAACTGCTTGGCTTAAGGACTTTGCATTCGCTAAATAAATAAATTGCAGAAATAAGAAAAAATAAGAGAAAAAAAATCCAGAAAATCACATTGAAGGATTTTTAATGAATTAATTGGTAAGTTCCTCGGTAAAATAAGTATTTGGTCAATAACAAAAGTTCATCTCAATACTTTGTTATATACCCTTTGTTGGCAATGACAGAGGTCAAACGTTTTCTGTAAGTTTTCACAAGGTTTTCACACACTGTTGCTGGTATTTTGGCCCATTCCTCCATGCAGATCTCCTCTAGAGCAGTGATGTTTTGGGGCTGTCGCTGGGCAACACGGACTTTCAACTCCCTCCAAAGATTTTCTATGGGGTTGAGATCTGGAGACTGGCTAGGCCACTCCAGGACCTTGAAATGCTTCTTATGAAGCCACTCCGTTGCCCGGGCGGTGTGTTTGGGATCATTGTCATGCTGAAAGACCCAGTCACGTTTCATCTTCAATGCCCTTGCTGGTGGAAAGAGGTTTTCACTCAAAATCTCACGATATATGGCCCCATTCATTCTTTCCTTTACACGGATCAGTCATCCTGGTCCCTTTGCAGAAAACAGCCCCAAAGTATGATGTTTCCACTCCCATGCTTCACAGTAGGTATGGTGTTGTTTCTCCTCCAAACATGACAAGTTGAGTTTTTACCAAAAAGTTCTATTTTGGTTTCATCTGACCATATGACATTCTCCCAATCCTCTTCTGGATCATCCAAATGCTCTCTAGCAAACTTCAGACGGGCCTGGACATGTACTGGCTTAAGCAGGGGGACACGTCTGGCACTGCAGGATTTGAGTCCCTGGCGGCGTAGTGTGTTTCTGATGTAGCCTTTGTTACTTTGGTCCCAGCTCTCTGCAGGTCATTCACTAGGTCCCCCCATGTGGTTCTGGGATTTTTGCTCACCGTTTTCGTGATAATTTTGACTCCACGAGGTGAGATCTTGCGTGGAGCCCCAGATGGAGGGAGATTATCAGTGGTCTTGTATGTCTTCCATTTTCCAATAATTGCTCCCACAGTTGATTTCTTCACACCAAGCTGCTTACCTATTGCAGGTTCAGTCTTCCCAGCCTGGTGCAGGTCTACAATTTTGTTTCTGGTGTCCTTTGACAGCTCTTTGGTCTTGGCCATAGTGGAGTTTGGAGTCTGACTGTTTGAGGTTGTGGACAGGTGTCTTTTATACTGATAATGAGTTCAAACAGGTGCCATTAATACAGGTAACGAGTGGAGGACAGAGGAGCCTCTTAAAGAAGAAGTTACAGGTCTGTGAGAGCCAGAAATCTTGCTTGTTTGTAGGTGACCAAATACTTATTTTACTGAGGAATTTACCAATTAATTCATTAAAAATCCTTCAATGTGATTTTCTGGATTTTCATAGTTGAGGTATACCTATGATGAAAATTGGAGACCTCTCTCATCTTTTAAGTGGGAGAACTTGCACAATTGGTGGCTGACTAAATACTTTTTTGCCCCACTGTATATTGTTTATGTGCTCGTGCCCTGCTTCCTGCTTTTATGTTTTCTTGCTGTACAGCACTTTGTGTAGCGAGTGTTGCTTTTAAAGTGCTTTATGAATAAAGTTGATTATTATTATTATTATTAGTAGTAGTAGTAGTATGTAGTCATATTGTGAATAATAATAACTGTCAATAATAATAGTAATAGTGATTATAATTATATCACACCTTTCATTCAGATTTTCAGCAAAGGTGTGTAACAGCTCACTAAACACATGATTAGATCTTGGTGATGATCTCAGAGTGCATACCTCCACCAAGGCTTTTATCTTCTCACAGTGTTAGCAACAATACTCCAGAACTACTGGATGGATTTGGATGAAATTTTCACCAGAGGTGGTTCTTGACCCAAAGGTGAACCCATTAGATGTTGGAGGTGCTCCGTGAGTGCATACCTCCACCAAGGCCCTATCTCGCAATGTACAGATGGATGGTGATATGAATGGACAATGGGAGGGAGGGATGGAGCCTTGGTTTAGGTATGTGCTTTCTGAGTGCCCTCTAGTTAATTCTGCTATTTTCATTTTATTGTGATTATTCTTATCTTCAAATCTCTCACTTAAGTGCTAGAAGTCCAAAATTAAATGTGTCATTTAATACAAAGGTTACATGAAGGCAGCCGCCTCTGTCATGAAGTCCTGACTAAATATAGGCCTTTGTTCTGCATTTATTTACAGCACTTAATCGGTTAACTACTGTATCCATCGTTTGTAAAAGAAAACACCATCATGTTTGATGAATTCTTTATTTTCAACAGAAATGTTTTAAAAAACAATATTTTACTTCCTCTCTCAGCTCTCCTCATCTGTTCACAAGTTCCAGCCAGTTTCCGTGCATTTTCCGTTTCAAGTTTATCAGTCGCCGACTTTTGTTTACATTCCAACACAGCGCTGCACGTAGTACAAAACAGATTATCCCCGCTTTATGAAAAATATTTAGAAACTGTTGAGCACAGTCTTTAGCGGTGACTTTTGTTGATGAATTAAGACATGTTTGTCGTCATGTAAACATGGAAGTGAAGATGTGAGCGTACAGCGCAGGCAACCCTCGCACAGTTGAGTTCAGGAGTTCAGCTGGCCCAAGAAATGCTGGCGTTTTGTTTCACAGACTTAAAAGAATTATATTAAAAGACTGATCTGCAGATTTTGTGCATCGATATCGGCTCATTCAAACATGAATCCATTTGAATTGGAGAATCGATCTTTTGAACCCACCCCAGTACAGACCAGTACCGAGTGTAATGACGAGTACAGACCAGTATGGACCGACCAGTATGGACCAATAACAACTAGTATAGACCAGTACAGACTAGTAACTACTAGTACAGACCAGTATGGACTAGTAATGACCAGTATTAGACCAGGATGGACCAGGATGGACCGGTAACAACCAGTAAAAGGGCCAGTAATGGCCAGTGTGGACCAGTACAGACTGGTCATGGCCAGTATATCCCAAATAATTAACATAAGCAAATAAATTAAATTGAAACCAGGTGTTAAAAACTGAAGTAAATGAGTGAATGTTGATGCTGGTTTGAAGTCATTTGACCCAGTTCTGGTTCTAACCCCGTTCTGTCCTCCTTGGGTCCATCAGCCAATGCTGGACCAGGTCCGGGTCCACCCAGAACTCATAACAGGGACTCAGGACTCTGAACTGGAACCGTCCAGGTGAGTCATTAATTGACCTTTTATTAAATTAGTTCCTTTTTCTAATAAAATTGGAGGTATTTTCATGGACAATTGGGATATTTTTCTTTGTTAATCAGAATTTTGTTCTCCAGTAAATTTATGATTTCACTTCTCTGATTTTTTTCCCTCATAAAACTGCCAGTTTTCACCAAATTTGTAGGATTTTTGTTCCAAATAATTTAACAGGCAAAACTGATAGAAATGAACATCTGTGCATTTATTACACAAGCTGCAAAAACAAGAAAAGTCACAATTTTAAGTAAAAATGTGATGTTTAAAGAAGTTCCAAAAGTATAAGGAAAAGATCTCAAATAAAAGAAAAAAACAGTCATTAAATTCTGGTTTTAAAAAATCAACAAATTTATGTAACAATGAGAAGAAAAATTCTGAGCTCCTATTTTAACGAGAGCTAACGAGCTCCTCATCAGGTGGAGATGTTACGAAGTCCACGACATTGTCATTGAGTGCTCCCGAGTGTCTCTGGATCCTCTGGAGTCATCCAGTGAAGAGGACACGTCCTCGTCCTCCCTCAGACGTCCCCACCTGGACGTTACCATGGAGACACTCAGTAGCTCAGGTGAGTGAAGATAAAAACGGTCACCCATCTCTGTCTCTGATGAGCTCTGACCAGCTGGTGTCCCACAGGAAGTCTGGGCTTTCCTTCACTGTGGGGACATCCTCCTCAGTTGGATGTCAGCGCCTCCTTCCTGCAGGAGACACACCTGGGCGTTCAGGTCAGAACTTTCAAAACCAACTTGTGAATCTGCAACTTTTCTGCCTGTGTGATGACGTGTGCATGTGTCACTGGACAGGAGGACAGTGATGTCACCTGGAGCCCATCCTCTCAGTGCGGTTTGTCAACCCCTCCTGAGCCCGCTGCCACAGGCCCCGCCTCCTCCACCTCTAGGTGCTCCTCCATCTCAGGTGAGGCATCAGGGCTCCTGTTATCTGATCAACAGTTGCTCACAAGTTTACAGTAAAAAAAAATCCTAATTTCATGTCATCAAACTTACAAAAAAAAAAAAAAAGAATTTGGAATTTATTTTAAAAAAAAAACTAAAGCAAAAGTTTTGATTAAAAAGATCTTCCAAGACATTTATAAGGAAAACAAATGTAAATTTATAAGGAAATCATTAATAGGTTGGTGAAGAGTGCTCCTGGAGTTACAGTTTCACAGTTTATGGAGAAATGTACATTCCAGTAAACAAAGGGTCAAATTTCACCAGTTCATCAGAATTAATACAGACTTTTGGATCCATCTTCTGTGTCCTCCTGTGTCCACCCATGTCAATCTGTGTCCTCCTCTATCCACCTGTGTCCTCCTGTATCCAGCCATGTCAATCTGTGTCTTCTTGTATCTACCTGTGTCTACCTGTGTCCTCCTGTGTTCACCTGTACCTATCTATGTCCTCCTCTGTTAATCTGTATCCATCTGTGCTTTCTGCATCTACCTATGTCTTACTGTGTTCGCCTGTATCTGCCTGTGTCCTCCTGTATTCACCTATATCTACCTATGTCCTCTTATGTTCACCTGTATCCACCTGTGCCTTCCTGTATCTACTTATGTCCTCCTGTGTTAATCTGTATTCACCTGTGTCCTCCTGTGTTAACCTGCATCCACCTGTGTCCTCCTGTGTTAACCTGTATCCACCTGTGCCTTCCTGTATCTACCTGTATCCTCCTGTGTTCACATGTTCATCTATGTCCTCCAATATCCAGCCATGCCAATCTGTGTCCTCCTGTATCCACCTGTACCTTCCTGTATCAACAGTCGCGAAAAAATTTGGACACCCCTTTAAATATTCAGTTCTTTATTAAGAAATGTTCGCATACAGTGGGGTAAAAAAGTATTTAGTCAGCCACCAATTGTGCAAGTTCTCCCGCTTAAAAGATGAGAGAGGTCTCCAATTTTCATCATAGGTATACCTCAACTATGAGAGACAAAATAAGAAAAAAAAATCCAGAAAATCACATTGAAGGATTTTTAATGAATTAATTGGTAAATTCCTCGGTAAAATAAGTATTTGGTCAATAACAAAAGTTCATCTCAATACTTTGTTATGTACCCTTTGTTGGCAATGACAGAGGTCAAACGTTTTCTGTGAGTCTTCACAAGGTTTTCACACACTGTTGCTGGTATTTTGGCCCATTCCTGTGATGTTTTGGGGCTGTCGCTGGGCAACACAGACTTTCAACTCCCTCCAAAGATTTTCTATGGGGTTGAGATCTGGAGACTGGCTAGGCCACTCCAGGACCTTGAAATGCTTCTTACGAAGCCACTCCTTCGTTGCCCGGGCGGTGTGTTTGGGATCATTGTCATGCTGAAAGACCCAGCCACGTTTCATCTTCAACTAGAAAAGCACTCGAAGAGCACAGACCTCCGCCAAGCGCCACAGTTTCCCCCATACAGTGTTTGTGTGTACATTTTCAGATTTCTTGACCATGAAAACGTATGACTAGCAATTGGATTCACAATGATAGGATTAGTGGTTCAGTAGTAAAAGCATTACCTCCTTGGTGGAGGTAATAAACTGAAGTGTTGGTGTTGTGTCCGTGCACCGTGGGCTGCACGGTGGCGCAGTGGTTTAGCACTGTGGCAGCACAGTTCACCCTCGGCCGGGGGACCGCGGGGATCATGAGATCGTGGGTTCGATCCCAGCCCCCGACCAACAGTGAGCTGTGTGGAGTTTGCATGTTCTCCCCGTGTTGCGTGGGTTTACTCCGGGATTTCTCCGGTTTCCTCCCGCATACCAAAAACATGTAGGTTTAGGGCGCTCGCGCACGTAGCGACCGGCAGCCGGTGGCTTGTCACCAGACTGCAAACCAAATCTACCTACGGGTACAAATAAGTAACCAAAAAAAAAAAAAAAAAAAGTGTCCATCTCCTCCATGTGCAAAGTCCCAGGCTGCGAGCATTTTCATAGATCACTGAAAGCAGCACTGAGGGCTTCACTTACGGATGCAAATTGGGTAGACAGGTTGCCGTGGGCTTTACTGGGTTTGCGCTCCGCGGAAAAAAAGAGGATTTGGAAGCTTCCCCGGCAGAGAGCTGGTTTTTGCGCAGCCCCTATGGCTGCCCGGGGAATTTCTGCCAAATAATCCGGCGCCGGACAGCTGCCCGTCTCACTTTTGCAGCATAGCGTGCACGGTGGCGCAGTGGTTTAACACTGTGGCAGCACAGTTTACCCTCGGCCGGGGGATCGCGGGGATCATGAGATCGTGGGTTCGATCCCAGCCCCCGGCCAACAGTGAGCTGTGTGGAGTTTGCATGTTCTCCCCGTGTTGCGTGGGTTTACTCCGGGATTTCTCCGGTTTCCTCCCGCATACCAAAAACATGTAGGTTTAGGGCGCTCACGCACGCAGCAACCGGCAGCCGGTGGCTTGTCACCACACTGCAAACCAAATCTACCTACGGGTACAAATAAGTAACAAAAAAAAATTTTTTAAAAATAGCGCAAACACAGGCACGCTGCCGGGCCCGGCCCACCACTGTTTTCTGCGTGCTTTTGTGCCTAAAACTTTGAAGAACGCGGAGTTTGTGTTCGTCAGACACGACGACCAGCGCCCTCTATTGCCCCTGCACACATGTTGAAAATGGCCGTATCTCACAATGTTAAAGAATCCTTTAAAAAATTCCTGTATCCAGACGGTGATCCGGATCATCCCCAAAATTTAATCAGTTCTTCCTTGTACCATTTCCAACAACGCCTGAAAGTTTCAGCGAAATCCGTCCAAAACTTTTTGAGTTATCTTGCTAACCAACAGACAGACAAACAGACAAACGCTGGCAAAAACATAACCTCCTGGCCTGCGGCCTGGCGGAGGTAATTATAATAATTATAGTAGGGGACTTTTAATATACATGTGGATGTAGATAGTGACTGCCTTAATGTGGCATTTAATTCAATATTAGACTCGATTGGGTTTTCTCAGAAAGTAGGAAATTCTACTCATTACCTCCACCATACATTGGACCTTGTTCTGACATATGGCATAGAAATAGAAAATCTTGTAGTGTCTCCTCATAACCCTGTTCTGTCAGACCATTGTCTGTTAACCTTTGATTTTACTATTTCTGCCTATTTGGCTCCTAAAGAAAAGTATTATTACAGTAGATGCCTCTCAAATGATGCTGTTACCAAATTTATGCAGATTGTTTCCTCTATGCCATGTGTCAACACAACGGAAATAAGCTATAGACAGCTTGCTCCTTCTGTAATTGATAACATGGTGGATAGTGTTACAGCTTCTCTGCATCAGGCTCTAGACTTGGTGGCCCCCTTAAAAAAGAAAAAGTCTAATCAGAGATTTCTAACTCCTTGGTTCAACACAGAAACTCGTAGCTTAAAACAGAAGACTTGTCAATTAGAAAGAAAATGGCGCTCCACTAATTAAGATGAAATCTATTTAGCTTGGAGAAATCATCTTTTAATTTATAAAAAATCTCTTTGAAAAGCTAGAACGAGTTATTACTCTGCATTAATAGAAGAGAACAAGAATAATCCCAGGTGTGGGCTTTATTAATCATATATTCCATAACCTACATATGTTGAAGCATGTGGGAATGTTTGGTGATTACATATGTAAGGCGACTTCACACCTCAGAAAGGACAAAGACTCTCACCCGCCAGTGTAAGAACAAAGACTTTCCCAGACACTGCGGTGGAGACCAGAGGAGCTGCCCTCACCCCCCAGGGCCATGAGGAGGAGTACGAAGACAATGGGGGAGATTAAGATAATGGGGGATGTCAGCCTTTGATATGCATGTCTTTTGTTATGTGCAAGTATAAGTTGATAGAGCCGAAACTGTTCGGCCTCTTTTTCCTTCTTCTGCTGCTGCACTAGGATGAGACTTGTTAGAGGAGCTGATAATAAACTTGGGTTTATGAATCACATCGCCTCATTATTTCAAGCTCCTCTACACTGGTGACCCTTACGCGAGTATGGACCAGAGGCGTTCCCCCGCGATCGACTCATCTGTGGCGACCCAGGCAGACGCCGGCGCCCATGCAGACAGGGGAACAGATGGACGACGTTCCCCCATGGCAGAAGTGATAGAGAGGGCTCAACCGAGCACCAGCGCCGCGGAGAGAGCCGAAGCAAGGCACTCTCACCCTGCGGACACATCAGTGACGGTCTACACAAACGCCATCACCGTCAACCTGCCGGACTTCTGGCAAGAGGACCCCGCCTTGTGGATTCAGCAAGCTGAAGCCCAGTTTGCACTTGCGGGCATCACGGCTGACGATACAAAGTTCTATCACATCGTCGCCAAACTCAACGCTGCCACTTCGAGATGTGCGCGGAGCATAATCCAGCGGCCGCCGGCCCAGGACAAATATGAAGAACTGAAAGTGACCATCGTGCAAATTACGTCCCCTCAGCCGAGGAGAGAGCCGAGAGGATCTTGGCGGTCTACGGCCACAGAGGATGCAGACCCAAGGCCCTCATGGAGGACTTGCTGTAACTTAAAGAAGAGGACAATGACAACTTCCTCTTCCATTTCATATTCCTCAGTATGCTGCCGCCACACATGAGAGGGACGCTGGCCAACATGCGATGCAGCAGCCAGCAAGACTTCCGCACGCAAGCTCACGAAGCTCAACGGCTCGTCAACGCCTGCAAGGAGCAGACACCCACAGCAGCATCCGCAGACCTCAACACTGACGTCTGGAGCCACGAGGAGCCACAAATCACTGAGCAGAGCCAGCCCGCGGTGACAGCGACACGCCCAGGACGCAACAGACGGAGCGACGTTTGTTATTACCACCACCGCTTCGCCGAGAAGGCTTACAAATGCGTTCCCCCCTGCAAATTCACAATTTCTGGAAAACGCCGAAGCCGAGAGCTGTTAACAGCGGCGGTTCTCGGCGAAAAAAGCAAGCTTTTATATGTGACGGACGGACACACCGGCAAGCAGTTCCTTATCGACACGGGAGCTCAACTAAGTTTTGTCATGCCCTCACAAGCAGACCGGGCCATGGGCACCCGGGGCAATGGAGCGGTGGCAGCCAACGGCTCCACCATCAACACTTTTGGTGAAAAGAGCCTGCACCTCAGCATCCACGGCCGCAACTACAGATGGACATTTGTTGTAGCGGCGGTGAGTTTTAACTTGTTGGGCGCAGATTTTTTGTGTGCACATGGGTTATTAGTTGATCTAGCGAACAGACGCTTGGTGAATGCACTGTCCTTTGCTTCTATTCCCTGCTCAGCCCGGCTTTCTCCACCACCCGTGCAGGCTAGCGTCACCACAGCAGGAGGTAAGTTTGATCAACTCCTCACCCAATTTCCAGCACTCACAATTCCCAAATTCTCAGCCACAGTGGCTAAACACGGGGTTGAACATTTTATTCCCACAACGGGCCCACCCGTATTTGCCAAAGCTCGGCGCTTAGACGCGGCCAAGCTCGCCATAGCTCGGGACGAGTTTACTACCCTTGAAAAATTAGGCATTATTAGACGCTCGAAAAGCTCCTGGGCCTCACCGCTTCACATGGTTACGAAATCCGACAGTTCTTGGAGACCGTGCGGCGATTACCGCAGATTAAACAATGCGACAGCGCATGACCGTTACCCAATTCCTCACATTCAGGATTTTTCACTGCACCTGGCGGGTGCACGCATTTTTTCAAAAATAGACCTGGTCCACGGTTATCATCAAGTCCCAGTTCGAGCAGAGGACATTCCTAAAACAGCTGTAATAACCCCTTTCGGCCTTCTTGAATTTTTGCGGATGCCTTTCGGCCTCAAAGGCGCGGCTCAAACCTTTCAGCGGATGATGGACGCAGTATTATGCGACCTCCCTTTTGTTTTCGTCTACCTCGACGACATGCTGGTAGCCAGCCCGTCTGAGGAAGAACACGAGCAGCATCTCACTATGGTTTTTCAGAGGCTAGAAGAACACGGGTTAATAATCAATCCAGCCAAATGCAAATTCGGCGTGTCACAAATTGATTTTTTAGGACACAGAGTTTCTCCGAAGGGGGCAGTCCCACTGCCAGACAAAGTTCACGCGATAAAAAGTTTCCCACGGCCACAAACGGTCAAATCGCTGCAAGAATTTTTAGGAATGGTTAATTTTTACAACCGTTTCCTCCCCCACGCAGCTCAGCTCATGCAGCCCCTATATGACGCGCTCAGAAAACAGAAAGCTTCCAACGCGGTCGAATGGACCCCGGAGCGCGAACGCGCCTTCGCGGAAGTAAAAAGTGCCCTAGCTAATGCCACATTGTTGGTTCACCCCGATCCCTCGGCTCGCATTGCGCTAACCACAGATGCTTCGGACCTGGCTATAGGGGCAGTTGTAGAACAACATGTCAGCGGAATCTGGCAACCTTTGGCATTCTTCAGCAAATCGCTAAACCAAACCGAGCGTAAATACAGCACTTTTGACAGGGAGCTGCTAGCGCTTCATTTATCCATCCGCCACTTCCAGTTCTGGTTAGAAGGGCGGAGTTTCACGGCTTTTGTAGACCACAAACCGCTCACCTTTGCTATGGCTAAAATTTCCGAACCGTGGTCAGGCAGGCAACAAAGACAGCTGGCTGCGATTTCAGAGTTCACCACAGACATTCGACATGTGGCAGGCAAACTTAACGTGGTAGCAGACTGCCTCTCTCGCGCTGTGACATCGTCAGAGCACGAGGAGACAGATTATACTACCTCAGCCGCGGAACTCTTCACCAACGCGGACACATACGCGGCACCAATCCATGCAGGGATAGATTATGCAGCCATGGCAGAGGAACAAAGCAGTGACGCGGACGTGCGCGCACTCCTGTCTGGACCAACAGGGTTAAGGCTGGAGGAAAGGGGTTTACGCGACGGCGTACCCCCCCTAATATGCGATATTTCAACTGGCCGACCTCGCGCGTTAGTCCCAGCCACATGGCGCCGCCGTATTTTCGACTCAATTCACTCCCTCGCGCACCCAGGTGTGCGCGCCTCGGTTAAAATGGTCGCCGAAAAGTTTGTGTGGCCTGGCCTGCGCAAAAACGTAAAAGAATGGGCAAAAACTTGCATTTCTTGTCAGCGCGCCAAAATACACAAACACACAAAAGCCCCTCTGGAGCCTTTTCCAATCCCTGCTAGAAGGTTCGACCACGTTCATGTCGACCTCGTGGGACCACTACCTTCCTCCCAAGGTTTCACACACCTGCTAACAATGATAGACCGCACCACGCGCTGGCCGGAGGCAGTCCCTCTGGCGTCAATCACAGCGGAGGAAGTCGCTCGCGTTTTTTTGACAAACTGGGTGGCACGTTTCGGCGTCCCATCGGACATCACGTCCGATAGGGGGCCTCAATTTGTCTCGGAGCTTTGGTCAGCTATGTCCAGCAGCTTAGGGGCGACAATTCACCGCACCACCGCTTATCACCCTCAGGCTAATGGGTTATGCGAGCGTTTTCACAGGTCTTTAAAGGCCGCCCTCAGAGCCTCACTAACAGATACAAATTGGGTAAATAAACTTCCCTGGGTTTTATTGGGGTTGCGTGCTGCGCCTAAAGAGGATCTAGACGCCTCTCCAGCAGAATTAGTTTTTGCACAACCTCTCAGGCTCCCAGGTGTATTTTTACCAGAGAACCCAGAGCCAGGGCATCTTCCAGCCCCGAGGTTTTTAGGCAGCAACGGACCGGACTCTCTCCCCGGACCAGCACATCACTCTTTTCCACGGGTTTTTGTCCCCCAAGCTTTAAAAAACGCTGAATTCGTTTTTGTTAGGCATGAAGCTTTAAAACCAACTTTCCGCCCACCATACGATGGGCCATTCACAGTGCTGGAACCTGGTGATAAACACTTTGTGCTTGATTTTGGGGATAGAAAAGAAACAGTCAGCATTGACAGACTTAAACCTGCCTTCTTGTTGAGAGACGAGCCTGCACGGTTGGCGAGAGCACCCCGGCGGGGTAGACCCCCCAAGAGAAAAGACTCAGCCCCCCTGCAGGGAACAATTAATCACTCTCCTCCCCAAGCTGCAGATTCCTTACAGGAAGGTCCCAGCAGGACGCCCAAGCGGACCCACAGCAGATTCGGGAGAAGGTTAAAACCCAGACGGCACAGGGACTGATGCAAACTACTCAACAGTTGTTCACTAATTGTGCTGTAACAGTTTAGGACTGACTTGTGATTTTACTATGCTGTTATGATTACCACTGAACTCTCTTAGGAGCATGGCTGCTGGAAAGTTTCTTCTGTGGCAAGAGGTGTAGCAGTTAGTATGTCATAGTAATTATCTTAAACTGTGAATTTTTCTATTGTCCTTTTCTTAGTCGTTTGGGGGGGGGCTGTGGGCTATATTAATCATATATTCCATAACCTACATATGTTGAAGCATGTGGGAATGTTTGGTGATTACATATGTAAGGCGATTTCACACCTCAGAACAGGACAAAGACTCTCACCCGCCAGTGTAAGAACAAAGACTTTCCCAGACACTGCGGTGGAGACCGGAGGAGCTGCCCTCACCCCCCAGGGCCATGAGGAGGAGTACGAAGACAATGGGGGAGATTAAGATAATGAGGGATGTCAGCCTTTGATATGCATGTCTTTTGTTATGTGCAAGTATAAGTTGATAGAGCCGAAACTGTTCGGCCTCTTTTTCCTTCTTCTGCTGCTGCACTAGGATGAGACTTGTTAGAGGAGCTGATAATAAACTTGGGTTTATGAATCACATCGCCTCGTTATTTCAAGCTCCTCTACACCAGGTTTCTTTTCAGTACTGCAGCCAGGTTGACAAAGAGTCAGGACTCTGTCAATCCTAGCATTCCCTTAGAGCTTACTAGTCAGGACTTTATGAACTTTTTCAATTATAAAATTTCATCCATCAGAGATAAAATCAATCAGATTCTTCCCACAGTTAACTTAAATACTGTAACTACTACAACTCCTTCTATTGATGGCTGTCTTGATGAGACTTGATGAGTCCTCCTATATCCTCCTGTGTCCACCTGTATCCATTAATGTCCACCTGTATCAACCCTTGTCCAGGTGTGAAGGTCCCAGTGATCTCGCTGACTGAGGACAACCAGATGAGATCTCACATCCAACATCAGCCAATCACAGAGCAACAGGTGGGCGGTCTCAGTGATGTTATCAACAACGCCAGTCCAGGTGAGCTGATCACATGATTCACCTCAATGATGCCACCGCTGGTGGATATTCAGTATTTTAATGTCTTGTTTGTCTCCAGAGGAGCCCCGCCCCCTGACCTCCACCCCCTCCTCCGACTCATCAAAGCTCCGTCCCTTCATCTCCACCCCCAGCCAGGAGGAGACACCGTCATCATCTTCAGGCTCTTCCCTCTTTGGCCCCGCCCCTCCGTATGAGCCTCTGTTTGACCTGGCTCTGCCACAGGCCACCGTGCTCTTCATCAGCAGGAAGTCACAGGTAATCTGGAGTCGTCTGAAGTAATCTGATTTCTGTGATCGGCGTGCTCACCTGTTGTGTCCTGTAGGAGGTGGTGAAGGGGGCGGGGCTTCAGGAGAAAGATGACGGTGAGAAAGAGCGCAGCACTGTCACCGCGTCTCCTCTGAAGGTTCTGGATCAGCTGATCCTTCATGGACAGGAAGTGCACCAACACCTCAGCAGGAGGTGAGAACGCTCACGGGTTTGTCAGGTTGACGTCCAACCATGGTTTCCATGACTACGTTTTCAATCACTGAAGGCTTATCACAGGTTTGCCAACTTGTGGTTACAGAGCCACATCAGGCTCTTTTGTTCATCTGTAGTGTGTCACTGACCATGTTTACATGCACACGAATGAACCGGTTATGACTGGATTTCTGCAGTTATCTGATTATCCAGTGGTCATGCAAACAGAATAATCCGATTGAGGCCATGTAACTGGGGTCATTAAGGCTGCGTGTCCACCAAATGTGTTTTTTGTCGCCCAACCGCCCTGAACATTCTTTTGCAGCGTTTGTGTGCTGCGCTGTGGGGAACAAAAAATCTGTGCCCTGTATCCCTGCAACAGCTTATCACTCTCAGCTCAGCACTTCCACTTTCCTATGGTCAGACTTTCTACTGATGTTTTAATATCCATCCATCTTCTTCTGCTTAGTCCTTTTCGGGTTGCAGGGGGGCTGGAGCCTATCCCAGCATCTTTGGGTGAGAGGCAGGGTCCACCCTGGACAGATCGCCAGTCCATCGCAGGGCCAACACAGAGAGACAGACAACCATTCACTCTCACAGTCACACCTAAGGACAATTTAGAATCCCCAGTCTCTAAATAAGTGGGTCCAGGACCCACTCAGTCCTGGACCATATCAACACCACTATTGACAGTGTCACCACGGAAAGACAGATCACCACGTACCCAAATCAGAAGCCGTGGGTGAACAGAGAAGTGTGGCTTCTGCTAAAGGCACGTAACAATGCCTTTAGATCTGGTGATGCACAGGCCTACAGTTCATCCAGGGCAGATCTGAAGAGGGGCATCAAGAAGGCCAAGCACAGCTACAAGCTGAAGGTGGAGGAACATTTTGGGGACTCTGACCCCCGACGTATGTGGCAGGGCATTCAAGCTATCTCTGATTATAAGCCCAGCAACTCCATACCTATAGCCATGACTGTGCCCTTTCTCAATGAGCTAAATGACTTCTATGCTCGTTTTGACAAGGACAACAACGAAAAGAACATCAATTTCCCACCCTCTGATGACCTCCACCACCTCACACTCACCCACACCGACGTCCGTAACGCACTGAGTCATGTCAACGTACGTAAGGCTGCTGGCCCTGATGGCATTCCTGGGCATGCGCTGAGGGCATGCGCTGAGCAGCTGGCAGGGGTCTTCACAGACATCTTCAATCTGTCCCTGGCCCAGGCCGTGGTACCAGCGTGCTTCAAGACCACTTCAATAGTACCAGTGCCGAAACATTCAACACCATCGTGCCTAAATGACTATCGCCCTGTGGCACTGACGCCCATAGTCATGAAGTGCTTTGAGCAACTGGTCTTGGCACAGCTCAAAAAAGGCCTGCCCCCTACACTGGACCCTCATCAGTTCGCCTACCGGAGCAACAGGAGTACAGAGGATGCGGTTTGTACAGCGCTGCACTATGTACTCTCACACCTGGATGACAAGAACACCTACGCAAGAATGCTGTTTGTTGACTTCAGCTCAGCATTCAACACAGTTATCCCCTCCAAGTTGCTCACTAAACTTGGGGACCTGGGAATCAGTACCTCCACCTGCAACTGGATCATGGATTTTCTGACCAACAGACCCCAGCATGTTAGGTCAGGCCCCAACCGTTCTAAGCACCAGCTGGACTAGATTAGACGTAATCTAATCTATAGTTAACAAAAGCGTGGATCAGTTTCTCAGCATCACTCTGAGACAAGATGCTCCTAATCTTGGCAATATTACGCAAATGATAGAAGGCAGTCTTAGAAACAAATTTAATATGTGAATTGAAAAACAGATCTTGATTAAAAATAAGTCCAAGGTTCCTCACAGAGCTATTAAGAGAAAGAGTAACTGCATCCAAACTAAAAATTTGATTTGGGAAGGTATTTCTCAGGTTTTTTGGACCAACAAGAATGACTTCAGTCTTATCTGAATTTAATAGCAGGAAGTTACAAGTCATCCAAGCTTTGATTTCCTAAAGACTTTCTTCTAACTTGGCTAATTGATTACTATCATCTGGCTTCATTTACAGCTATAACTGTGTATCATCTGCATAACAATGAAAATGTATGCAGTGCTTTCTAATAATGTTGCCTGACGGAAGCATACATAAACTTAAAAGAGTAGGGCCTAGCACAGATCCCTGTGGAACTCCATGACTGAGCTTTGAGTTGAAAGAAAACTCATTATTAACATGAAGAAACTGGAACCTATCAGATAAATAAGATCTAAACCACTGCAACGAAGTTCCATTAAGTCCAACATAGTATTCTAATCTATCAAGTAGAATATTATGATCGATAGTATCAAAAGCTGCAGTAAGGTCTAAAAGGACAAGTACAGAAACAAGTCCATTATCAGATGTGATAAGGAGGTCATGAGTGACCTTCACTAAGGCTGTTTCAGTACTATGATGGATTCTAAACCCAGATTGAAACTCTTCAAATAATCCATTTCCCTGCAAGTGGTCAAATAATTGTCTAGCAACAACTCTTTCTAAGATTTTTGCAATGAAAGTGTCATGATCTGAGCGCTGATATTCTCCGCGCTCAGGTCGTGCAGTATTGTCCTCCCGTTCTGTGTTAGTTTCCTTATGGCCTTCCCTTGGGGCAGCACGGTGGTGCAGTGGTTAGCACTGTTGCCTAACAGCTAGAAGGTTCCAGGTTTGAATCCCCAGGCTGGCAGGGGTAGGAACCTTTCTGTGTGGAGTTTGCACGTTGTCCCTGTGCTGCGTGGGTTTACTCCAGGGGCTCCGGTTTCCTCCCACAATTCAAAGACATGCATGTTAGGTTAATTGGTTGTTCTAAATTGTCCCTAGATATCTGTCTCCTATAGGCCCTTAGAATAGAGGGTTGGTACTCGTGAAGCGCTTTGAGTGGTCTTTGAGACTAGAAAAGCGCTATATAAGTACAGGTCTTTCCTTCCTTCCCGGGCTCTTATTTTGACAGTGTCTTTGCG
Source organism: Pholidichthys leucotaenia (assembly GCA_020510985.1). Taxonomy (NCBI): domain Eukaryota; kingdom Metazoa; phylum Chordata; class Actinopteri; order Cichliformes; family Pholidichthyidae; genus Pholidichthys; species Pholidichthys leucotaenia. The sequence goes on along the minus strand of CM035838.1, from coordinate 488,285,043 downwards.
GGGCTTCCGGCTGTCAGAGCCAAGCTGCGCAGTGACAGCTGGATTATATTCCACTAATTAGTTTTCATTATCTATCTAATCCTCTAAGTCCTATTTAAGGGAGCAGCCGAGGTTACTCCGGGAAGCGACGTCACACGTGTAATGTTGGTCTCCCCAACGTTCAGCTGGAGTCCCTATCCCTGGCTCCAGTCACTCTCTTCATTCTCCATGTTCTCAGTAAGTTTACTCGTTATCCTGAGTGTATCGCTACTGTGCCTTAGTTGTAGCTCTTGTTTGTGTTTTGCCCCATGTCGCTCATTATTTTGTTATTGTTTATTTTTTATTAATAAATATGCAAACTCATTGGCTGCCTGAAGCATCTCACTAATGGTCCGCGAGGGCCATCCCATGACAGAAAGGGAGATGAGAGATTGGTCTATCGTTAGCTAAAACTTCTGGATCCAGCGTTGGCTTTTTGAGTACGGGTTTAATTACAGCAGTTTTAAAAGCCTGTGGTACATGGCCTAAAGTTAATGAAGAATTGATTATTTGAAGCATAAAGCTACCAATAAATAGGAAGTCTTCTTTCAATAACCTGGCAGGAATAGGGTCTAAAAGACAAGTTGAAGGCTTGGATGAGGAAATTATTTTGTCTAACTCTAAAAGGTCATCCAAACAGATGTCAATTGAAGGAGTTGTAGTAGTTACTGTATTTAAGTTTACGGTGGGAAGAATCTGATTGATTTTATCTCTGATGGATGAAATTTTATTATTGAAAAAGTTCATAAAGTCCTGACTAGTAAGCTCTAAGGGAATGCTAGGATTGACAGAGTCCTGACTCTTTGTCAGCCTGACTACAGTGCTGAAAAGAAACCTGGGATTATTCTTATTCTCTTCTATTAATGCGGAATAATAACTTGTTCTAGCTTTTCTCAGAGATTTTTTATAAATTAAAAGATGATTTCTCCAAGCTAAATAGATTTCATCTAAATTAGTGAAGCGCCATTTTCTTTCTACAGTAATTGACGAGTCTTCTGTTTTAAGCTACGAGTTTCTGTATTGAACCAAGGAGTTAGAAATCTCTGATTAGACTTTTTCTTCTTTAAAGGGGCCACCATGTCTAGAGTCTGATGCAGAGAAGCTGTAACACTATCTACCATGCTATCAATTACAGAAGGAGCAAGCTGTCTATAGCTTATTTCCGTTGTGTTGACACATGGCATAGAGGAAACAATCTGCATAAATTTGGTAACATCATCATCTGAGAGGCATCTACTGTAGTAATATTTTTCTTTAGGAGCCAAATAGTCAGAAATAATAAAATCAAAGGTTAACAGACAATGGTCTGACAGTACAGGGTTATGAGGAGACACTACCAGATTTTCTATTTCTATGCCATATGTCAGAATAAGGTCCAACGTATGGTGGAGATAATGAGTAGAATTTCCTACTTTCTGAGAAAACCCCATCGAGTCTAATATTGAATTAAATGCCAAATTAAGGCAATCACTATCGACATCTACATGTATATTAAAGTCCCCTACTATAATTATTCTGATTTCAGCACTAAATCAGCTACGAATTCGGCAAATTCGGATAAAAACTCTGAGTAGGTTGATGGGGGACGATAAACTATGGCAAATAAAATTGGGTTTAGCCTAAAATTGCTAAAGTGCCCAATACTGAGGACCAGGCCCTCAAAGGAATGATAACGTGTTTTTTGCTTTACATTAACTAGTAATTTGGAATGGTAAATTGTTGCTTCTCCTCCTCCACGACCAGAACTTCTGGGATTTTGACAGTTTAAATAACCAGAGGGAGTTGATTCATTTAAACCAACATAATCCTCTTGTCCTAACCAAGTCTCTGTAAGGGAAATTAAATCAATCTGATGATCAATTAACAGATCATGGACTAGCAAAGACTTGGGAGTTATAGACCTAATATTTAATAAACCACATTTAATTTTTAAATTATGAAGAGGAACAGAGGCCAAATCATTCAATTTAGAGGCTTCATGTTTAATTTGAGTTTTACCAACTTTTTGTTTAATCACTTTTGGATTCTTATACATTATATTTTTATTTACTTTGGAGGGAGCAGACAATGATTCTCTGATGGGGAAGTCAGGGGCCGAGTTGAGGGGTGGCGGATGAAGAGGAGCTGCAGAGAGGCGTGTAAGACTGCGACTCTGCTTCCTGGTCCCAACTTTGAGTTGTCAATGTTTTGGAAATTTGGATAAAAAAGATGCCAGATTGTTAGATAAATGAGACACACCATCCAAAGTGGGATGGACGCTGTCTCGTCTAATAAGACCAGGTTTTCCCCAAAATGAGCTCCAATTGTCTATGTAGCCCACATTGTTTGCAGGACACCACACAAGACACCTACTCAACTGTAGGGAAAACCCCCACAATTGCAGAAAGACCCCAGCAATCAGGCGATCCCCTGTGAGCAAGCACTTGGCGACGGTGGAGAGGAAAAACTCCCTTTTAACAGGAAGAAACCTCCTGTAGAACCAGGCTCAGGGAGGGGCAGTCATCTGCTGTGACTGGCTGGGGGGTGAGGGGATAGAGAAGAAGAAGAAAAGAACAGACATGTAGAGAGCAAACAGCACGATGGGGACTCAATCTATGGGAGAGAACAAACAGATGTTAATGACCAGCAAAAATATTTCATTGAGAGTGAAGAAAGGAGTGAAGCCCAGTGCATTGTTGGAGGTCCCCCAGCTGTCTAAACCTACACACATGGACAAAATTGTTGGTACCCCTCTGTTAATGAAAGAAAAACCCACAATGGTCACAGAAATAACTTGAATCTGACAAAAGTGATAATAAATAAAAATTCTATGAAAATTAACCAGTGAAAATCAGTCGTTCAAGTAGGTTCATTTTGTCTTCTTTTAATTATTTACCTTTTATTCTTGTTAAAGACAAAAATAGAAAGGAGATGTCTTTACCTTCTTAACATGTTTTGTGCCTTCTGACGAAGGCTGCAGTGCACAGTTGAAACATGTTGAGAAGGTAAAGACATCTCTTTTCTATTTTTGTCTTTAATAAGAACAAAAGGTAAGTAAAGAATCAGACAATGCTTTTGAATTGTGGTTCAGCAGAATTATTTTAAAAAACAAACTCATGAAACAGGCCTGGACAAAAATGATGGTATCCCTAGAAAAGATTGAAACTAATGTGACCATAGGGACATGTTCAACCCAGATGTGTCCTCTAATTAACATCACAGGTGTCTACAAACTTGTAATCAGTCAGTCGGCCTATTTAAAGGGTGACAAGTAGTCACTGTGCTGTTTGGTGACATGGTGTGTGCCACACTAAACGTGGACCAGAGGAAGCAAAGGAGAGAGTTGTCTCAGGAGATTAGAAAGAAATTTATAGACAAGCATGTTAAAGGTAAAGGCTATAAGACCATCTCCAAGCAGCTTGATGTTCCTGTGACTACAGTTGCACATATTATTCAGAAATTTAAGATCCACGGGACTGTAGCCAGCCTCCCTGGACGTGGCCACAGGAGGAGATTTGATGAAAAATGGAAGAGACGGATAATACGAATGGTAACAAAAAAACCCAGAACAACCTCTAAACACGTTCATGGTGAACTCCAAGGTCAAGGTACATCAGTGTCAGATCGCACCATCCGTCGTTGTTTGAGCCAAAGTGGACTTCATGGGAGACGACCAAGGAGGACACCACTGTTGAAAAGAAATCTTAAAAAAGCCAGACTGGAATTTGCCGAATTGTATGTTGACAAGCCACAAAGCTTCTGGTGTGGTGACCCCCACAACCTACGGGGCTGGCAGAGCGCTCAGCGTGAGCAATTATCAGAACAGTGAGAGGTATGGGCTGATCATTATGCAGATGCGCCTCGCACCCTCTTTTGTCCTGCAGCTCCAGAACAGAGAGGAATTCCTGCGCCAGTAATCCTGCGGCTGATATGTGTGACTCTAATGCAAATGTCCATGCTTTCCCGCTGTATACTGTGATGCTAATGTGCCATGCATGCATTGTCTGTAGCCGGGTATATAAGTTGACTGCATATCTCTTGCTCTCTCTTTTTGATCACTCGCATTGCTTGTTGCTGACTTAGAGATGCAGGGCTCGCTCCAGCGCGCTGCCACAGCGCTGGGCGAGCCTCGTGATGGAGGATGAATAAAGCACCCTTTTAAACTTAAGTTCGCCGTGTCCGCCTGCACTTATTTCGTTCCTCCACACTGGGAGAATGTCCTATGGACAGACGAGACAAAACTGGAAGTTTTTGGCAAGGCACATCAGCTCTATGTTCGCAGACGCAAAAATAAAGCATACCAAGAAAAGAACACTGTCCCTACTGTGAAACATGGAGGAGGTTCTGTTATGTTCTGGTGCTGCTTTGCTGCATCTGGCACAGGGTGTCTTGAATCTGTGCAGGGTACAATGAAATCTCAAGACTATTAAGGTATTCTAGAGAGAAATGTGCTGCCCAGTGTCAGACAGCTTGATCTCAGTCGCAGGTCATGGGTCTTGCAACAGGATAATGACCCAAAACACACAGCTAAAAACACCCAAGAATGGCTAAGAGCCAAACACTGGACTATTCCGGAGTGGTGGCTCAGTTGGTAGAGCATCCGCCCCACACTTGGGAGGCAGGGGTTCAAATCCCGGCCGGGTCATGCCGAAGACCATATAAAAACGGAAGTTCCTGCTGTCCAGCTTGGTGCTCAGCAATAATGGAATGGAGGAGGGAAATCTGTGGCAGCGCCTTGCATGGCAGCGACCCTTCTGATTCTACACATGGGGTGTGTGTGATTGACACTGTAGATAGGATAAAGCACAATTTTGTTCTACTGTACATGATTGGTTGTATGGTTGAATGACAATAATGGGTGATTTGATTATTCTAAAGTGGCCTTCTATGAGCCCTGATCTAAATCCTATTGAACATCTGTGGAAGGAGCTGAAACATGCCGTCTGGAGAAGGCACCCTTCAAACCTGAGACAACTGGAGCAGTTTGCTCATGAGGAGTGGGCCAAAATACCTGCTGAGAGGTGCAGAAGTCTCATTGACAGTTACAGAAATGGTTTGATTGCAGTGATTGCCTCAAAAGGTTGTGCAACAAAATATTAAGATAAGGGTACCATCATTTTTGTCCAGGCCTGTTTCATGAGTTTGTTTTTTAAAATAATTCTGTTCAACCACAATTCAAAAGCATTGTCTGATTTTCATTGGTTAATTTTCATAGACTTTTTATTTACTACCACTTTTGTCAGATTCAAGTTATTTCTGTGACCATTGTGGGTTTTTCTTTCATTAACAGAGGGGTACCAACAATTTTGTTCACGTGTGTATTAGCAGCATAACTAAGGGAGGGTTCAGGGGCACATGATCCCTCTCTAATTAGAGGCTATAATAATAATAATAATAATAATAATGCATCAGATTTATATAGCGCTTTTCATAGACACTCAAGACACTTTACAATGGATACATTATTCATTCACTCCACAGACAATGGTGGTGGTAAGTTACTATAATAATGGATTAGATTTATATGGCGCTTTATGTTACACACACCTCCATGGGAAATTAGTCAGTGGTGCAGTTCATGAGCAAAGCTTCAGAGCAAGTTGCAAAAGGAATACAAAAGAATTAAAAAGCAAACTCAGAAGTAAATTAAAGAAAAACAAAAGCAGGCTAAAATAGAATACGACAGAAATAAAATTTACAGTTCATTGTAGGAAATTAACAATTGTTCTACTGAAAGGCCACGGCAAATAGGAGAGTTTTAAACCTTGATTTTAAGCAGCTGAGAGTTTCAGCAGCCCTGATGCTTTCTGGGAGTTTGTTCTATATGTGAAGGGCATAAAAACTAAACCCTGCCTCATCATGTTTGGTTCTAACTGTGGGCACAGATAGTAGGCCTGACCTTCAGGTTCAGGTTCCTTTATTTGTACCCGTAGGTAGATTTGTTTTGCAGTCAGGTGACATCCATATTTACAAACCACAATTACATTCAACATGAACACAAACACAGGCACACATGAAGCTGACTATAAACATAATAAAAGTACTTAAGGCTCCATCAATCAGGACATACTGTAGGACAAAGAGAGAAGAGAAAAAACAAAGAGAGAAGAGAGAAGGGTCATATTAAAAAAGTTAAAAACTAGTCAAAGAGATTAAAAACTCAAAAAAGTCTTAAACCCAATAAAAGATTTAGAACCCAAATAAAAAAACCTACAAAAATGAATAAATATCTACCATCTACCAATACCATCTAACTACCTGATCCAAGGATTTCCTCTGTTTCAGTTTTATCTGACCAAACCATGACACTAAAGAAAAGGATAAAACAGATTCAATAAAAGCCCGATAAAACATTGTCATTATGGTTCGGTCAGTTTGGAAGTGTGCAAGTTTCCTTAATGCATATGTTGCTGACCCTTTTTGCACACCCTTTCACAGTTCTCTTCAAAGTTTAAATTACTATCAATAATCGTCCCAAGATATTTGTAGGATTGTACACATTCAGTGGTCTGGCCTTTTAGTACGGTGATTTCGTGCCTGGGAGTTTTCCTCCTAAAGTCAATAATCATATCTTTAGTTTTTGTCGTATTCAGCTGCAGGTAGGAATCCTCACACCAGTGAACAAAATCATCAACTACTGGGCCGTGGCCACTCTCACCATCCTTAAGGAGACTGACAATAACTGAATCATCAGCATACTTTATAATGTGTCTGTTGTCATGTCTGCTCCGACACATGTTTGTGTACAGGATGAAGACTAGTGGTGTCAACACACACCCCTGAGGAGAGCCAGTAGAAAAGCACTTTTGGTCAGACAATGTACCATTGACCCTTACTCTCTGTGTCCTGTTGGTTAAGAAATCCAGAATCCAACCCACCAGATTATTACTCAAGTCAAATTGTTGCAGGAGCCTTTCAACTAAAATATGAGGTTGGATTGTTTTAAAGGCGGAGGAAAAGTCCACAAATAAAAGCCTGGCGTGTGTCCCATTAAAATCCAGATGTTTAAAAAGCATGTTAAACAGAGTGACAGTGGCATCCTCCACTCCTCTGTGAGGCCTATAGGCAAACTGCAGAGGATCCAATGCATGCTCAGTCTGCTTTAGGACCTCACATCTGACCAGTTTTTCAAAAATTTTCATTAAAATTGAAGTCAAACCAACTGGTCTAAAATCATTTACCGTTTTTGGACAGCTGGATTTTGGAACGGGGACAACCACGGCATCTTTCCAGATCTTAGGCACATGTTGTGTCTGTAAGGACTTATTGAAAATGTAATGAAATATAGGACTCAGTTCATGTGCACAGGACTTCACCAATCGCCCACATATATTGTCAGGGCCCTGACTTTTGTTCACTATTAGAGCACAGAATGCCCTTTTAACATCCTGCACCTCAATATTAAAGTGCTGATTGTCTTTGATTTTTTGTTTCAAATCTTGGGTTTCTGTGCTAAAATCAAAGGAATCAAAACAACCATAAAAACAATCAATAGCATTAGCCAGCTCTGTGTCTGAATTAAAACCATCTAAAAACACACGATTACTGCGCTCTGTCCTCTGAAGGCCTGCAGTAGTTTTCATACTAGTCCAGGCTGAACCAAGCTTCTTTGCTGCCATCTTGCTTTCCAATTCTGATTTATAATTCTGTTTTGCTCTTAAAATTTCGGTCTTCAGCTCTTTTGTGGTAACCTGCAGCTTAGAAACGACCCCTGTTTAAAGGCAAGTGCTTTCCTCTGTAAGCAGGATTTAACTGGTTTAGTAACCCATGGCTTGTTGTTGGGATATATTTTGACACGTTTACGTGGAACGATCATGTCCTTGCAGAAAGCCATGTATGAGCATGTGACGTCCACTAAAGAGTCCAAATCATCCCCGCAGGCCAGTGTGAACACCTCCTAGTCCGTACAGTTAAAGCGTTTCTAGAGGCAGTGCACTGAATCCTCTGTCCACACATCTGTGTCTCAGGTCTTCGCCTTCTCTCTTCTGAGAGCAGTTTTATATGTGGGCAGCAAATGCACACAGTTGTGATCTGAGGATCCTAAAGGAGGAAGGGGAAGAGATTTATAGGCCCTCTCTATGGATCCATAGCACAGGTCCATGTTTAATGCTGCAGCATTGCACCGAGACAAATTCCTAGTTTGTGTACTACATGAACAATGGCAATAAATCTGATTCTGATTCAATGTCTTTTCTCGCCTGGTTGGGCAGGAGATGTACTGATAAAAGTTTTTAAGTGTCTTCTTTAAAGAAACATGGTTAAAATCCCCAAGGATAAAATTTGGAGCCTCAGGGGAAATCGACTGCAACTGCTGTACCACATCAAAGACAGTGCTGGAGGCAGAGGCAGCATCTGCCCTCGGGTGAATATACACAGTCGTTATGAAAAGTTGGGGGAACTTGCGGGGCAGATAAAAAGAGCGTAGTGACATGGACAGAAGCTCCACATCTGGTGTACAGATGCGCTGTCTGACCATGACAGACAGATGTACAGTACTGTTTATTAATATATAAACATACACCGCCCCCCTGACGTTTCCCCGTTACCCCTTCCTGCCGATCCAAGCGAAGTGGGGCTCCAAAGCTGTCAATACACAGGTCCGGATCCCGGTCATGCACCGTAAGCCACGTCTCCGTGTAAGCCATGACACAGCAGTTCTTGAAATCCTTCTGATGTCGGACATTTCCTTGAATTTCATCCACTTTATTTCTCAGGGATTGTACGTTCTCCATAATAATGGAAGGAAGAGGAATGTGGTTAAGCTGACGCCTCCTCAGGTTCAATCTTACGCTTCCACGCTTTCCACGTTTCCTCCTCTTGTCTCTCTTTTCATTGCTGTGTCCATGAAAATCTCTTAAAATAAAGTCCAGCAGTTACGGCACAGACTCAAACACAGATGCTGCATTATCCATGTTTAAATGCAGTAATATGTTTCTGGAATACTGTATTCTTCCCGGCGTGATTGTGCTGATGTCCCAGACAAAGAGCCAGTAAGAAAGAAACGACAGTGCAAAAACAAGAAGGAAATCCATACTGATGGAACCAGAGAGCTCTTTGTTATATAGTCCACAAACTTTCAAGGACAAAAACAGCACCTTGATGACCTTGATGATCTGAGGGGTTTGGGTGGTTCATAATGGACCAGCAGATCTGAAATGTATTTTGGCCCTATACCATTCAGAGCTTTATAAACCAACAGCAGTATTTTGAAGTCTATTCTTTGACAGACAGGAAGCCAGTGTAAAGAACTGAGAACTGGAGTTATATGATATACTTTCTTGGTCTTAGTGAGGACTCGAGCTGCAGTGTTCTGAACCAACTGCAGCTGTCTGATGGACTTTTTAGGGAGACCTGTGAGGACAGCATTACAGTAATCCAGTTTACTGAAGATAAATGCATGGACAAGTTTTTCTAGATCATGCAGAGACATCAGACTTTTAATCCTCACTATGTTCTTTAAGTTATAATAGGCTGATTTCACTACTGTCTTAATGTGACTGTTAAAATTCAGGTCTGAGTCAAGAACCACACCCAGATTTCTGGCTTGGCTGTTGGTTTTTTGCATCATTGATTGAAACTGAGTACTAACTTTGAGTCTTTCTTCTTTGGCTCCAAAAACTATTATTTCGGTTTTGTCTTCATTTAGCTGAAGAAAATTCTGGCCCATCCAGTCTTTAATTTGACCAATGCATTTGATCAGGGTTTTAACTGGACCATAGTCTGCTGGTGAGACGGTTATGTAGATTTGTGTATCACCTGCATAATTATAGTAGTATATTTTGTTGTTTTTTTGTGATTTGAGCTAATGGGAGCATATAGATGTTGAAAAGCAAAGGTCCCAAAATGGAACCTTGGGGAACTCCACAGGTTACTTTTGTTCGCTCGGATTTGCAGTTACCTATTGACACAAAATAGTCCCTGTCTTTTAAATAGGACTCAAATCAGCTAAGTGCTGTCCCAGAAAGTCCCATCCAGTCTTTTAGCCGGTCTAGTAAGATGTTATGGTCGACTGTGTCGAATGCAGCACTGAGGTCCAGTAGAACCAAGACTGAAATGTTGCCATTATCTGTATTGGAGTGGATGTCATTAAGGACCTTAACTAGAGCTGTCTCAGTGCTGTGGTGTGGCCGAATATCTGACTGGAAGACATCAAAACAGTTATTTAATGTCAGGAAGTTGTACAATTGTTGAAAAACAGATTTTTCTATTATTTTACTAAGAAAGGGGAAGTTTGATATGGGCCTATAGCTATTCATGAGTGAGGTGTCTAGGTTGCTTTTTTTTTTTTTAGAAGTGGCTTGATAACAGCTGTTTTAAAGCACTGAGGGAAGACACCTGAATGCAGAGAGATATTTATGATCTGTAGTAGTTCTGAGGCCATACAATATGAAATGTTTTTTAAAAAAAGAAAAAACCTGTTGGGAGAGTATCAAGGAAGCAGGTAGTGGATTTCAAGTGGTCTGTGTCATCCAGGATTTTATGATTGATTGGAAAAAAATTTGTGGTGTTTGTCTTCTCTACGTGGACACAGAGGAAGCACATCTCCAGCACCTAGCATAGGAGCACTGACTGACTGTCCAATTTTCTGAATTTTGTCAGTAAAGAAAAAGGCAAAGTCATTGCAGTCACGGTTGAATAGAAGCTCAGGAGCTACTGACACAGGGGGATTTGTTAGCCTGTCAACAGTAGTGAACAAGGTGCGTACATTATTGTTTTTAGCAATGATGTCAGAAAAATATGCTTGCCTTGCATTTCTCAGCTCAAAATTATAAATGCTCAATCTCTCATTATAGATTTCATAATGAACCTGTCAGTTAGTTTTTCACTACCTGCATTCAGCTTTTCAGCACTCTCTTTTTTCTAGCTCTCACTAGTTTGGCATTTCTTCATCGAGGTTTCTTTTTAATAGTGACCACCTTCACCTTGATGGGAGCAATGGCATTGATTATATTTGTAATTTTACCATTGAAATTTTCCACAAGCTCATTTACTGAAGGTGGTGGGGGGGAAGCTTGGATGAATGTTTCACTGGTATTATCACTGATGTACCGTTTTTTGATGACCTCTGTCTGGATATTTCTGTTCACATTAATAGCACTCTCAAAGAAAACACAAGAATGGTCGGACAGAGCAACGCTCATCACCATAACCTTAGAGATGTTCAGACCTTTGGAGATGGCCAAGCCCAGACTGTGTCCTCTCTTGTGTGTTTTTTCCCTTCCATGCTGAGTCAGTCCAAAGTTATCAAGGACACAACACAGTTCTTTGGTCCCTCTGTCCTCAGGGTTGACAACATGAATGTTAAAATCACCAACAATAACTACACAGTCAAAATCAACACAGATAATAGACAGCAGCTCTGTAAAATCATCAAAAAAGGTTGCATGATATTTAGATGGTCTGTAAACATTAAGAAAAAACAGACGGCAGGAGGAATTCAGCTGAAGAGCCGCATATTCAAATGAAGTAAACTTATTATAAGACATCTGCTTACGTTGGAGGGAATCATTAAACAGAATAGCTACTCCTCCTCCTTTCTTATGCAGCCTGGGTTCACTTATGAAGCTGTAGTTGGGAGGAGCTGCTTTGATAAGAAGAGATCCATTGTTATCATGTAACCAGGATAAGCCTTTATTAGTCCCACAATGGGGAAATTCCAGGATTGCAACAGCACAGGGATAGCAACACTCAGAGCAATAATTTAGAAGATAAGAAAATAAGAGCAGTGAATTTATATATTTATGTGTACATATGTACAGTATATTCACTGCTCTTATTTTCTTATCTTCTAAATTGTTGCTCTGAGTGTTGCTATCCCTGTGCTGTTGCAATCCTGGAATTTCCCCATTGTGTTACTAATAAAGGCTTATCTTGGTTACATGATAACAGTGGGTCTCTTCTTATCAAAGCAGCCCCTCCCAACTCTAACCAAGTCTCTGTTAAAAACATAAAATCTCGGGTTTTTTTATCATGAGATCATTAATTAAAAATGTTTTCCCTGCCAAAGACCTAATATTTAATAAAGCTAGTTTCAGTGTGTTAAGAACATCATCTGCCAAATTTTTATTTTGTTTAGGCTGTGACTGGTGAGAAATGAACACTAGATTTGATAAATTTACAGGATGTTTAGGATGGATCTTGTTTCTCTGTAAATTTACCAGTCTTTTTCTGCTACTTATTAAAACAGTAATTAAGGAAACTACTTCCATACCGGGCCCTGGCTTGTCTTGGAAAGAGCCATGAGTACCAGGGGTATTGAAGCCTGGGCCCATTACGTCAAACCCAGCTTGTGTTGTTATCAGGCTGTGGATTTTGGTTCAACTGTGAGGGTGAGGGTGGGGGTGGTAGTGGGTGTCGGGGCTTTGGGAGTTGTGTCAGAGCTTACTGGGGAATTGCTGGAGGGGGGAGGGGGGTGCAGTGGGAGTTTTTGGGATGAGAAAATTGGACTAAGGCATGGGGTCAGTTTTGTGGCCAGAGTGACCAGCTCCTTCATCTGGTCAGTGAAGTCGAGAAGTGGGAAGGATGGGGAAGAGGAAGCTGAGGAGGAGGGGGTATGCAGTGGTAGCGGGGGTGGGTCCTTACTGGTGACTGTTGGTGAAGGATGGGTCTGCACAGGTGGGGTCTGAGGCGGCTCTATCTCACAGTTTCTGCTGGGCTGTATCTTATCCGGTTTTGGTTCCTCTTGTCCTTGTCCTGGGGAACAGAATGGCGACGCAGAAAATGGAACAGAGTGGAGGTAAACAGCCTCACACCTGATCTGCTGATGCTGAGTCCATCTCCCTTAAAAAAGTGCCTGTGGTCCCAGAAAAAGTAGAAGTTGTCAATAAAATGAAGTGATTTGTTTGTACAAGCTTCTGATAGCCATCCATTTAAATTAAACAGTCTGCTGAATCTGTCAACTCCTCGTCAGACCGGTGGTAGTGGGCCTCTAATGAACACTTCACCATTCAGACAGCTGACTAGATCCAGCAGTTCCTTGATTTTGTGGAGCAAATTCGCAAGTTAAGATGGCGCCTGTGTTTGGCCTGGCTACTGCCTCTCTTCGTCTGTGTTGTCTGTCTCTGTTTGTCATTTTTGTTGTTTTATCAATCCTATCACTAAATGAATGTGTCTTTGCTACACTGAAATATGATCGACAGTCGTACCGGATTAAACTGTCTATGGAAAGATCATTTGACTCTTGGGAGGGCTGCAGACAAACTTTTCCACCCCCGTTAGTGTGTTCTCCCTCCTCACCTGAGTACCGGCTTCTCTTCGCAAGCTGGCGTCCTGGTAAGCCTGGGAAGAAGCCCAGGAGACGGGGTTGCAGAGCTGGCTGTCAAGCTAAGAGGAGATGAGCCCTCCAGACTGAGGGTTTCTGGTCCGGTCACCGTGAACGCACCCGATGTCTGCTGCGGGTTCTCATCCAGGACTTGACTGCGGATAACTAGCCAACCAATTAATTCATTAAAAATCCTTCAATGTGATTTTCTGGATTTTTTTTTTTCTTATTTTGTCTCTCATAGTTGAGGTATACCTATGATGAAAATTGGAGACCTCTCTCATCTTTTAAGTGGGAGAACTTGCACAATTGGTGGCTGACTAAATACTTTTTTGCCCCACTGTATATGTTGTGTGTAAAGTATACACCTACGCATATATAATTGGGTGTGCGTGCATGGTGTCTCTGTGCCATTTGCCTGCAATTGCAAGCAAATGGGGTACATGTATTTCAAGTTATTTCCTATAAACCAGAAGTATGAGAAAAAACAGACATAAAGGTTAGTAAGTGGTGAAAAAATGCAGACAACATACAACAATGACCTAAAAACTTCAAAAAAGTTAACTACAACAGACAAGCAAACAACAACCTCAACAACAAAGAAATAAACATTTTGACAAATGTTAACAAATTAAACTGAGATCGAGTAAGAGACCTGTGCACAATCGCACTCTTTTTCCACCTGTAGCTAAAAAAAAAATAAATAAATTTAAAAATTAACTCAACAAAAAACAAAATGGGCTCTAGAATAACCAGGGATGTTATAGTTTCATCCATGAACAGCTTGCCATCTATATACAGTCTATCCACAGAAACAATAGCTCGTTTACCTTCTTGGATGTATTGCTTCCTAATGGGAAAAAGCTTCCTTCTCCTTTCCAAGATTTCCTGTGGAAATTGATCATTTAGACCATAATTGGTGTTTTTAAGCTGCTTGCCCTGCCTCTGTACCAAAATTTTTTGCTTAAAATGCTCAAATTTGGCAACAATACGTCTGGGACGTTTATTCTGGGAATTTTTTTTGCCCAATTCGGTGGACTCGGTGGAAAGTAATTGAATTTGTGACTTTGGGGGATAGTTTTAGTTGTGATGAGATAAATTCATGGACCAGCTGTTCTGGATTTTCATTATTTTTTTCAACAATTCCAGAAAAAACAAAGTTATCTCTCTTGCTGCGTGACTGCAAACTGAGAACTGTTTCCTTCATTTTCCGGTTTTCTCCCTCAACAACGCCAAGCCGCGTAGTGTGTTTACTGATTTTTTCAGGCTGTTATTTTCCTCTATGAGAGAGACAAACTGTGTTTGACTGAACTCTAAGCTGTCCCGCAAATTCTGGAACTCTTGATGAAGGAGCTCGACCAGCGCCAGTCTACCATCCGTGCTGGTAAGTTTATTCTCAATGGAGAAAAGGATGTCACTAACCTCGGTGCCCTGCTGTAATTTCTCGGGCGTTAATTTTGGCGAATTTGCGGGTCTCGGTTGTTTAGACTGAGAAGCAGCGGCGGAACACACACTCGCCTGCTTCATGACACAGCAACGGTAGTAGAACGCGTCGATATAATCTCTAGTTCCTCCAGCTCCGTACGAAAAAAAGAAAGACACAGACAATTAGTTAATGAATTAATTACAAAAAAAAAATACCTGTGGAAAAGTTTGTTTTTAAGCTTGGTCGACAGCAGTCGCCGTTTGGATTATTGCGCAGTTGTCTCGAGACGTCTCATGATCACAGCATCGGGTGGCGTGTACTTCTGTCTGACTGACCATTTTTTACTTATGGTCATTCAATGTATTTCCTCAGCTTTGTGTGATTGTTTCTTGTGTATTATTTTACTGTGTGTTGGTTTTGGTTATTATAGTTCCGTTTGACATGAGCTCCCCACCTCTTCCTCCAGACACTCCTATTTTGGTAATCATCTTGTATTTGTAGCTCAGTCTATTTCCTGTTCAATAATTAGGTCAGCCTGCCCACTCACGTGATCCACACCTGCTGTCAATTGCTGTGATTTCTTGCCTGCCCTATTTAAAGACTGCCTGGTCATTCGCTCCTGGTTGGATCCTCATCTAGAATCCTTTCCCCATTAGAACCCCAACCTTGTTCTAACAACCTTCTACTCGCTTCGCCATTATTTGTAAGTTTCTGCACACCGTTTGTTCTTGTGTGTTTTTTCATTAAATACCACAACTAGCAGTTCATTGTCTGGGTTGCCCTCCCTGCCCTGCAGGGGTGATTCATGACAGTAGGCTCCAACCATGCTGTGACCCAGCTGCTGTAGTTTGTGGTTTTTTCACTCACCTGTTTTTTTTCCCCCAGAGCGTTCGTCATGTCCCCAGCACACCAGCTTTCAGCCAATAAAAGGAGATCGACAGCTGGGTCCCCGAGTCTGGAGAAGGAGTGGGCCGCAGAATTCATTCAGGACTTCGTGGACAAAGCTCTCACCTCCCATAGCCTCAAGAAGATCTAGAAGAGTGTGAGTGCAGTGGTCGGGATTGTGGAGGCGCACCCTGGGTTGAGGAAGTATCTCCAATTCACGGAGCTGCTGTTCACGGTCTCCTCACTTCAGCAGTCATTCTCTGGGCTGTCAATGGGGTCACTTCCAGCGGGACCGACGCCAACGTGGAAACACTCTCTGTGGCAGACGTCCTTTTCCTCCCCGTTCGCCCGTTCCTGCTTCCGCTCCGCTGGCTCCAAGACACCACCATCCAGCTTCAGACCGTCGGAGGAGTGCCTCCACCTCTCAGTCAGCAGTTTTCCCCATGCTGAGCCAGAAAATCCCCGCAGCAGTTCCTCCCTATAGTTTTTCTTTGCCAGCTGTCCCATCAGCCCCTTTCTTCTTCGTTGCTGGTGTGATTCCCATCTCCTTGACATTTTCTTCTGCTGCTGAGGGTCAGGTTGTCTCCTTCCCGGCTCCGCCCACCTCCATGTCTGCAGGGGCGGCTCCTCCATGACCCTCTGAGGGGGTCACGACCACGGTAGCCACGGAGAGGGCTGTTTCCAGACCGGTTGCAGCAGAAACCATCGTGTCCCAGGAATTCAGGCAAGTGTTTTTTTCATTCTCATTCACCAAAATATAAATTATCTTGCCTGATTCCCGGTGGTGAGGCTCAGCCTGTGCAGTCTTCTGAGTCCTCACCGCATGCTGCAGCCGTAAATTCCTCACCTGCTGTCTCCATGTCTCATCCTCTACCCCGAGTGTCCGCTGGTCCCAGGATTGAGCCACCGGATGATGGAGGAGCCTGCGCCCCAGGAGGACTTGGTTCCAGCCCCGCAGCCACAGTCCGTTTGGAGGGAGAGCGCTGTTACTGAGCTGAAGCCAACCAACGAGTGAGCGTCCCCTGGCTTCAGCGATGCAGGATCTTGCACCATTAGGGAGCCGACCTCCTGTCACCACGCCGGGCGAGCCACCTGCGTGGTTCACTTCGGTAGGGGCTCCTGGGACTGTATCAACCACCATGCCAGCTGCAGGAGCCACCACAGCAGAGCTGAAGCTGGACCTCAACAGGGCCAGGCTCGGGACGTCGCCTCCTGGATTGACAGAGTCCTCGACAGCGATGGAGCTTGAGCTCAGGCAAGTGCTTCCCTTTGTTTTCACTGTCTCTATTTTGAAGAGATCTTGTCTTGATCTTGGTGGGGAGGGCCAAGTGCAGCTATCAGCTGCACCTGAGCTCATCTCGCCAGGCTCCACTGCCACCGGTGACCCTGACCCGGTTTATCTATCCCTTCTGTCAGAGCCTTTCCCCAAGGTCACCGTGGTTGGTTCAACTTCATCAGAGGTCTCCGTGGGTCCAGTCTTGCCGCCTGAAATCTCCGTGGGTCCAGACCCTCCAGCTGAGGTTGCGGGTGCTCTGTCCCATCCCGGGACCTCTGTGGGTGCTGCTCCCCCTCTACCCGAGGTCATCGCGGGTGCTCCGTCACAGCCCAGGAGCTCCGTGGGTGCTGCTTCCCCGTCAGCTAAGGTCATCATGGGTGCTCCGTCCCAGCCCGGGACCTCGGTGGGTGCAGCTCCCCCATCAGCTGAGGTCTTCGCAGGTGCTCTGTCCCAGCCTGGGGTCTCCGTGGGTGCAGCTCCTCCCCAGTCCAGGTCTCCGTGGGTGTTGTGTACCAATCGGGGGCCGTCGTGGGTGCTGCGTCCCAGCCTGGGACCAACATGGGTGCTGCACCCCAGCTTGGGTCTGCCGTGGGTGTCACGCTCCAGGTTGGGGGCCACCGTGGGTGCAGCGCTGTCCCAGTCTGGGGCCACCGTCGGTGCAGCTCTGTCTCAGCTCGGGGCCACCGCGGGTGCAGCAACGCTCTTGTGTGGAGCCACCGCGGGTGCTGCGTTGCCCTAGCCCGGGGCCTCCGCAGGTGCTGTCTTATCCCAGTCCAGGGTCACCAAGGATGCTATGTTTTTGTCCAAAATTGCCGTGGCCCCTCAGCTCCCATCCAACTCTGTCGTGGTTTCCCCTCTTCCTGTCGCCACCGAGGGTCCTGTTTCTTCCCCTGAGATTCTCGTAGGCCGGCCATCCTTTCTGTTTGGTTCTCCTCCTCTACAGCCTTCCTCACCACCAGTTTTCCCCACTGGGTGGCCACCTCCTGGACTACTCCGTCTGTTTGGGTGGCTGAAGGGCTGTGGAAGGCTGCCCGACAGACTGTGCCGCTGGGTTGGGTGGCCCATGTTCTCCGGTAGGCCACCCGGCTCTTTCCATCATGCCATCTACCAGGTCTGGGACTTAAATCATCCACCAGAACTGTCAGCTCTCCGGTCCAGGGAGCCTAGGTGCTTGGTTTTTGTTTGGGTGTGGGTCCTGAGCGGGCTTCTTATTTTTGTTCCCACCTAGCCTGGTTACCCCCTCCGCCCTCCCAGGTTGGTTTACTGTTGTACCCCGATTGGGGGGAGGGTCTTTCTTTTCCTTCTGATGTTACCCTGGGGTGTCTGGACCCCACCCCTTTGGGGGGGGGGCTCTGTCATGAGGCTGAGCGCGGTGTTCAGCATCTGGGTTTCCCTCTTTGCCCCACGGGGCGATTCATGACAGTTTTCAAATGTAGGTGTTGCCAGTAATTTCCGAATCTCTACTCTTTAACATGCATTCAATGCAATTTAAGATAAGATAAGCCTTTATTAGTCCCACAGTGGGGAAATTCCAGGATTGCAACAGCACAGGGATAGCAACACTCAGAGCAGCAATCAGAAGGCAAGAGAAAAAACAAGAGCAGTGAGTATGCATATGTACATATAAATATAAATGTATATATATAGACACACAGTGAGCATTGTAGCTAGATGGAATAAATATATGAGTATATAAACACAGTGCAGAGTATTGTAGCTAGATGGAATGAATATGTGAATATATAAGCACACACAGTGTGGAGCATTGTAGCTAGATGGAATAAATATGTAGATATATAAACACACACAGTGCGGAGCATTGTAGCTAGATGAAATAAATATATAAACACAGTGCGGAGCATTGTAGCTAGATGGAATAAATATATAGTAAATAAACACAGTGCAGAGTATTGTAGCTAGATGGAATAAATATGTAAATATATAAACACAGCGTGGAGCATTGTTGCTAGATGGAATAAACATATAAATATATAAACACACACAGTGCGGAGCATTGTAGCTAGATGGAATAAATATGTAAATATATAAACACAGCGTGGAGCATTGTTGCTAGATGGAATAAATATATAAATATATAAACACACAGTGCGGAGCATTGTAGCTAAATGGAATGAAACAGCACAACCGTCTACTTAGTTATCCTACATGGTATGATTATGTACCCATACATATTCTCACCCTCCATAGCGACCGGTATTTTCCTAGTTGTATGCCGGAGGGGACCATTGTGTGAGTCTATTGCGTCTTTTTCATTCAATACTATTAGTTTGTTACGTCTTTTTGCTATCT
Organism: Pholidichthys leucotaenia; assembly: GCA_020510985.1. Classification (NCBI taxonomy): domain Eukaryota; kingdom Metazoa; phylum Chordata; class Actinopteri; order Cichliformes; family Pholidichthyidae; genus Pholidichthys; species Pholidichthys leucotaenia. The sequence goes on along the minus strand of CM035838.1, from coordinate 488,265,888 downwards.
CTGCGAGCAGCCCTGCTTAGGTTGTACAGTCTGACAGCCGTTGGTAGGAAGGACCTGCGAAACCTCTCGGTTGTGCACCTAGGATGATGTAGTCTGCTGCTAAATGAGCTCCTTAGTGCATTCAGTATGTCCTGCATAGGGTGGAACTCGGACTCCAGCAGAGATGACAGTTTAGCCACCGTCCTTCTCTCTCCTATCTCCTCCACTGGGTCAAGGTGTTGCCCCAGGACAGAGCTAGCTTTCTTGATCAGTTTGTTCAGTCTCTTCCTATCGGCTGCTGTAATGCCACTGCCCCAGCAGACCACTCCAAAAGTGATGGCTGATGCCACCACCGTGTCATAGAATGACTTCAGCAGCACCCCTTGTACACCAAAAGACCTGAGTCTCCTCAGTAGGAACAGCCTGCGCTGTCCCTTCTTGTAGAGTGTGTCGGTATTGTGTGACCAGTCTAGTCTATAGTTCTATTTATTTTAATTTTAATTTATTTAATTAATTTATTTTATTTAATATTTAGCTGTTGTAATGAATATTGTGTTAAATTATGCATTTGCTATTGCACAGAAGAGTTTTTCTGTATAGCAGAAGTTTCTGCTTAATTTACAAATCACTGTAATAGGAAATTTTTGACAATCCTGTGCTTTCACTTCTTATCTCTCCGGCCACACTCAGTTCATCCAAATCAAATCCCACACCTCAAGTCCATTCCCCTTTTCTGCAGTTGCTCCCCAGGGCTCTGTCCTGGAGCCCCTTCTCTTCATTATTTACATTCTTCTGCTTGGTTACATTTTCCATAAATACAATATTAATTATTATTGCTATGCAGATGACACCCAGCTCTACCTGTCCTCTAAACCCAATGCTACACTGCCACCTACCTCTCTTTCAGATTGTCTTTCTGAAATGAAATCATGGTTAACTTCTAATTTCCTCAAACTCAATGGCAATAAAACAGAAATTCTACTTGTTGGTACACCCTCCATCTTAACCAAATCCCCCATTTCCTCTATTGATGTTAATAACTCCCATCTGCCCTTCCCTTCAGGTTAAGAGCCTGGGTGTCATCCTCGACAGCACTTTATCATTTAGGTCCCACCATCAATAATATTATTCGGTCTGCCTATTTTTACTTTCGTAACATTAACCGACTGCGTTCCTCCCTCTGCACACTGCTGCCATCCTCATTCGTAGCCTTGTCACTTCCCGGATTGACTACTACAATGCACTTCTCTTTGGTCTCCCAAATAAATCCCTCCACAAGCTACAGCTCCTTCAGACCTCTGGAGCCCGGATCATCACTCGCACTCCATCCATAGAACACATCACCCCTGTCCTTCAGCATCTTCACTGGCTCCCAATAAAGGACAGAATAAACTTCAAGATACTGCTCTTCACCTTCAAAGCCCTTCATAACCTGGCCCCGCCATACTTGTCTGAACTCTTCCACGTCACCCTGAACTGCTCTCTCAGGTCTTCCTCTTCTCCTTACCTTCCTTTTCCTTCTGCCCGCCTCATCACTATGGGAAATAGAGCCTTCAGTCGGTCTGCTCCCTGACTCTGGAACTCACTCCCACCAGACATCCACAACGTTGACTCTCTTCCATTATTTAAATCCAGACTCAAAACTCATTTGTTTAAACTAGCTTATTCTCTTTGATAATCTACCTTTTAAGTCACTGTTTTTGGTTTGTTAACTAAGCTTTGTTATTGCATTTTAAATCTGTTTTTAATGTATTAATGCTCTTTTTGTAAGGTGTCCTCGGGGGTTGAAAGGCACCTAGAAATAAAATCTATTATTATTATTATAAACGTAGTAAACATGTGGTACACATGTGGTAAACGTGTGGGACATGTTATAAACATGTGGTAAATGTGTGGGACATGTGGTAAAGGTTCAGGGCTATGTTATCTGTCCCTGATCCTGCCGGTCCAGGGGTCGAACCCACAACCCTCCACTCACCAGTCCACATCCCTAACCATTAGGCCATCACTTCCCTTATAAGAAAAGAAAGAATAAGGATGAAAAACAACAGTAATGCTACTCGTAGTGCAAATAAAGATAAAACAAAACCCAGCAATCCTATGTACAGAACAAAAGTAGAGCAATAATACTTGTAGTTGCAAATTCAATGCAGTAAAATGGTAAATGACATTCAATTATATAGCGCTTTTATTCTCATCTCTAGAATCAGAATAAACTTTATTGCCAAGCATGTAAAAAACACACGAGGAACTTGACTTGACATTGGTGCGCATGCGTGCGACACAACGACACGGCAGCCATAATAGGCGCCTCATCAAACAGAGATAGATAAGAAAGGGAGGGAAGGGGAGGGAACGACACAAGGGGGGAGGAGAGAAAAAAAACTTTGTTATCAGAATACAGCTTATAAATATTTAAGCAGATTATGATTACAATGAAAAAAAATCTCTCAATAGCACAGAGCAACAATCAACCACAAAAAACCAAAAGACCAAAAGTCAGAGAGAATCAGTGAATGGATGGGTGTAATTCAGTATTATGAATCAGTGTGTTCGTGTATGTTGAATGCAGGTGAGTGTTTATCAGTTACTGGAGGCAGCAAAATCTCTCCCAGCCGAGATGTTATGTCTTAGTGTCTGAAACTCGGAAGCATGTCCTTGAGGCATGGCAGATGGAAATTCCTGAGCCAGTCACATGTCAATGAGAGTTCAGATGCAGTCCCAGTATGTTTATGAAAGAGAAGCACAATCTTCTGTTTTGTCTTAATCCAGGAGGAAAATAGACAACAGGGCATCGAATTCAAGGTCTGATAGACACAGATCACTCAGAGCATAAAATTTAACATCTCCAGCAATCCTGTGTTCATAATTTCCATACATAGGCTTTAAATCCATTCCTTGGAGGCACCAAAGACGACTCCAGATGTTTCCCTTCTAGAACATGGGTAAACATGTCCGGTAGAGTCCATCCCTCTACAGTGCATGCAGATGGTAATTTCCATGTTATCATTGCCGATAGATAGTGCACTCCCCCGTCTAGTCGAATTGTTGAGAAGCAGCTATGCCGGGACCGCTTTTAATTAGCTCTTCCAGTTAATTTTTCGATACACCAGGAAAAACTCCAGAGCCAATCAGCAGAAAATCCTGTGATCCTAGCCAAACCAGGTAGATGTTTCCACATCCTCAGTCGAATCATGCAGACACATGCGTTCCAATCCATGGGTCTCTCCATAGGGGCTCCCCCTGGCCCGAATTTATATAAAATGTTGTTAATTTTATTAAAGCCGCTCACCAAATCCATTTTTTTCGTTTGGTTCAAGATTCAGCCAGAAGACAGCGACGCAGACAAGACGGCAAGCTGGGATTCTCAGTTAGGGAGGGAAGGAGGGTAAAAGAGGGAGCAAAGAAAAAGGCGTCTGTTCTCTCTGAAGGGCAGAAGCAAGATGATGACCAAAGCGCTTTACAGATCCTGCTATCCACCCATTCACACACACAGTAGTGTAGGTGCAGACAGTGACAGATTGGACTGCACATGGTCAGTATTGCAACAACAGCCAGTGGCAGATATGGCATATGGGCAGTGCGGTGGTGTAGTGGTTAGCACTGCGGCAGCACTGCAACTCACCCTTGGCCATGGGATCCCTGGTTCGATCCCAGCCCCCGACCAACAGTGATCTGTGTGGATTTTGCATGTTCTCCCCGTGTCTGCGTGGGTTTACTCCGGGAGTTCTCCGGTTTCCTCCCACAGGCCAAAAACATGCAGGTTAGGTTAATTGGAGACTCTAAAGTGGCCCTAGGTGTGAATGTGTGTGTGAATGGTAATGGGATAGCGCCATATCGTGGCTGCTTCATCCATCCAGGTTGATGCTCTCGATTTCCCCTCTGGGGATCAATAAAGTGCACAAAATCAAAAATTTCTGCAAATGGTTGCAGTAAGATGCAGAGACATCATCGTCGTCGGTCTCCGTCGGTCTGTGATGACCATGGAAGAGAATCCTAAACATCTACTCTGCTGGAACAGCACCGCCTGTGGCTGAACAGGCCGATGCGCACCAGTGTTCTACCTTCCAGCATTGGGCGTTGGTAGGATTCAAGCCTGGGCAGGAAGATATGGAGGACAAGATGTTACCCATGCAGCATGTCCCCCCTCTCCACGTCACTGATGAATCCAAAGGAACAGCAGGGCTGCTATAGTTTGGCACCAGTGCCGTCGCAGGAGCTGCCAGAATGATGTTGAGCACAACAGAGAACTGCCTTAGGGGCTCCGACTCCGGATTTTTCCTCAGGGTTGACTCCCGAAGCCTTTCCCGTGACCGGGTGTGCCGCAAGGCATCGGAGGTTTGAAATCAGGGTTTACCTTCCCCTAGATGGGCTACCTTCCCAGGTTGACGAGCCACCATCTACCCGAAGCATCTGGTTTTAAGGCGCCAGAGATCCGCCCTCGCCCCTTCTCCTATTAGTAAAAGCAGTTGCGCCGGGCTTAGAGACTAAACCACACGGGCAGGCTAGGAGTTGGACTTAGTTGTCAGAGGCTTTTCGAGATGCACGCCATAAGGAGCATTTTATGAGCACTGGGAGCTTAACCCCAGTACCGCTCCTGGCTATGACAACCTTGGAGCCGCAGAGACATACAGCAGCAGATGTATTACTGTTGGTGTGCCAGTCTTTCTGTGCAAACAGCTGAGGTGGTGAAATATTGGTAAATGTGGTAAGCGTGGTAAACGATGTGAAAGGTGTGGTAAACATGTGGGACACATGACAAATATGTGGTGAACATGTGGTATGCATGTGGTAAATGTAGTATACATGGTATTCTTCTGACCTTGCTGGTGGAAGGATGCTCTTCCCTCTGCTTGTGCTTTTCTGTCAATATTTTTATTTTCCCTGCGAGAAATTTATGGGCAGCGCCTACCGGATACTCATAAATCACTGGGACTATATTTCGCTGAAGCTATAGCTCACTATTACCATGGTCTAACACTTGTTTTGGATGTTATCAGTGCTACGTGAGCGTGGCCTGTAAGTAGCTGAAGCCTGAACGACAGCGACTGACAAGCTAAAGCTAAGTATCAACAAGATGCCTCCCCTTTCTACAGATGACTACCACAAACTCCTACAGAAGATTACCATGCTGGAAACTAAAATCAAGCGGCTCAAAGTTAATCTGGAAGTAAATGTCCTCTGAGAAAATGATACAACACTGTCAGTGACTACAGTGAACAAAGCCCCGCAAACTCACAGCTATCCAGTGCTAACATGGCTGATAGGAGACAGGAGAACTGTGTACCAAGAAACAAATTCTTGATAGTCCTCCCTGGAATGCCCTTGGTGCAAAGCCCAAAAATAAATCATCACACAGGGTGAAAGGAGGACAAGCAGCAGCCCAACTTGCTGAGGTCTGTGATGCGAATGGCTGGCCTGCGCTGTCGGGTAGACCATGAGCATCTTCAACCCCGACTGTCAGCAAGACACAACCGTGGATAGCTGTCCAGGGAAAGCCTAAAAACAAACCTCCTCCATAACTGCCAAACATGCCACTTCAGAACAGATTGGTGCCGCTACTGCAGGACCCTGGACCTCCATGTGATGACCTGGATAAAACCTCCCCCACATGCAGCAAAGTAAATCAGAACAACCCAGAAAGTAAAAGGCTACACAGAAAGCTAACAGCTGGGCCTGGAACTCAGATTGTTGGTGACTCTGCTGTGAGAGATGTGAGAAACGTATGTGGTAAACATACAGAAATAATGTGGTCTCCCAGGGACATGGCGTGTGATGTGAGAGACAAAATTTTGCATATCGTGGTGGATTATCCCACAGTGAAGAATCTCATATTACATGTAGGCTCAAATGATGTTGTGAAACAGCAGTCTGAGGTACTGAAACAGGACTTTAAGTAAGTAAGTAAAATGTATTTATATAGCACTTCTCACAGAAAAGAATCACAAAGTGCTTCACAATAAAATAAAACACACAATCACAAATACAACCATAAAGGCATTAGAAACAAGTATATGTGTGTTAATGCAGACAGTGTCAAAGTGGATTGTCATGGTAAATGCATTCATGTTAATGCGAACACCACAGGTTGCAGGGCGTGTGGTATGGTATAAAAAGAGAGGTGCCTGTGACCTGGTTTTTTAGGCTTCTGATTCTTGAGAATGTTAGAGAGAGATTAATAAAGTCTGCTCTGCTCTGGAACCGCCTCTCCTGATTATTCCTCTTTCTACAATAGAGAATATTCTCTCTATTTCAGTGCCTGACTCCTACCTGTTTGTCTGCTGCACGTCGGTCTTGACACACACACTTGTCTCTTCAAACACACATCTTTCATTCAGGGCAGGACAGCAGGGGAAGTAGGAGGAAGCGTTTGTCCATTCAGACCGGAGATTCACAGCTTTAAAGCTCATTAACCAGATGTAGTAATGATTTTACCTCTAAAGATGTATAAAATGGTCAAACACTGGCTGGAGTATTTGCTCGTACAGTGTCCCTCCTCACGCACGCTCCTGCGACAGAGTGCTTTTAGGGCAGGCGGACGTTTTTCAATACAAACCTAGCACTTCGTACATCTAGTCTGGACAGAGATGTGACAAGATGTCCACCGGCAGGCTGGGGAGATGGAGGAAGAGACGGTGTTAGAAACCTCGCGGGTGAGTGTTTTTGTTTTATCACACTCTGTTTGCTGATGTGTTCCATTAAAACCCACTGTAAACATGGAAGTGAACACGGTGCAGTGATGCATTTGGTTGGGTAGACTGAGCGTTTCAGTGCCAGTCAGAGACAAATCTGATTGGTGAAATTGGCGGAAGTTGACAAGGATTGGCCAAAATTGCAGGAAAGCTGCGGTGATTGGCCAGAATTGCAAGGTCTCACGATAGTTGCACTGATTGGCTGATTTTGCGTGAATTGATGCAATCGCATCGCAAAATCCTGGAGGGACTGATGTAGGAGGGTGTTATGAGAAATGGTGTCCGTGGCCGTGGTGAGATCTAGGAGAATGAGTATAGTGAGTAAACCAGAGTCTGCAGCCATCAGGAGGTCATTAGTGATTTTGATCAGTGCCCTTTCTGCACTATGGAGGGGGCAGAAACCAGACTGGAATTGTTCGTAACGCTTATTATTACTGAGGTGAGTGTGGAACTGAGAGGCAATGACTTTTTCAAGAATCTTGGAGATGAAGGGGAGATTAGAGATTGGTCGGAAGTTATGAGTCTGCACCAGGTTTTTTAAGTACAGGTGTAACAGCAGCTGTTTTGAGTGGTGCTGGAACAATTCTAGTGTTGAGGGAAGAGTGAATAATGGTAAACAAAGAAGCCAGTGAAGGAAGGCAGGCTTTAACAAGGACAGTAGGGAGGGAGTCAAGCTGACAAGTGGATGATTTGGATTTGTGAATTTGCTGGGATATGTCGGTTATGGAGGGGAGTGAAAAACTCAAGAAGGGATGAATAACGGAAGGAAAAGAAATCAGGGAATCCACTCCAGAAACTACAGCTCTATCAGACATAAGGTGCTGATGGATATTGGAGATTTTGGAAGTAAAGAATGACATGAGAGAGTTGCAGAAGCTGGGTGATTGCCTATGAGAGGGGAGTGAGTCCGGGGGCCTCATGGCATTGCTGAGAGAAAAGAGTGCCTTTGAGCCGCCTTTATTGAAGGAGATTAGATCAGAGTAGTATGTACTGTGTGTCTGTGTGTGTGTATATATATATATTTTATAGTAATATGTACATATGTATATATATTAGCTGCTCTTGCTTGCTTGTTTTCTTTCTTGCCTTCTGATTGTTGCTCTGAGTGTTGCTATCCCTGTGCTGTTGCAATCCTGGAATTTCCCCATTGTGGGACTAATAAAGGCTTATCTTATCTTATGTAGATTTAGCTGATGCAATGGAGTCTTTGTAGAGCAAGACATGATTATTGTACATTTCTTTGTGAATGGTTAGTCCAGTTTTCTTTGAAAGGTGTTCCAGTTGACGTCCTTTGGCCTTGAGTTCACGTAGGGAGGGAGTATACCAGGGTGCAGAGCGGGAGAAAGAAACAGATCTCTGTTTCAGTGGAGCAAAGGTATTAAGAAGATTATGTAGATTATTATTGTAGTGGGAGACTAATTGATCAGGGAATGACTATGTAAACTGCGGAGGCAATTTATTGCAGATGAAAAGGTGTTGAGATTAATTTGCCTAATTTTCCTGAAGGTAGTGAAACAGGGAGGGTTGGTTTTGAAAATTGGTAAATTTATATTAAAGGAGATGAACATACGGTCGGAGAAGGGAATAAAATGAGATTTACAGTCAGTGGGAGTGACACCAGAACAGCAAACCAAGTCCAACATATGAGTGTATGGGAAAATTAATATATTGATGGAGTCCACAACTGTCCATGCAAGATGTAAAATCTTTGGCAAAAGTGTTATTGTTATTGTCTAAGTGAATATTAAAATCACCAAGGATGACCAAGTTAGGAGATATTATGTAAAAATGAGTGATGAGAGCTGCAGAGGTATTTAAAAAGTCCTTGTTGGGCCTGGGTGGCCTATAAACAGTACAGACAATGGTTGGAATAACGCCAGTGAGTTGTGATGCTGAATTTTCAGATGAGTGGAAAGTTGGAGCAGACACCGGCAAGACTTTGCACCTCTCGCAGTGAGTCATAGTGACACCCCCACCACGGCTGGAGCCATGGGGCTGGCAGGTGTAAACAGACCCCGGCGGAGTGCAGTCATTCAGAGAGGCGACGTCATTGGGCTGTCGCCACATTTCACATAGAGAAAATCCAACTTACGGTCTGAGAAGAGGTCCAGGTGTACCACTTTTACCACACTGACCATTTTTACCACGTTTACCACATTTCCACATGTCCAACATCTTTACCACATCTGCACCACATTTACCACATTTATTATGTATACATTTACCTCAAGTTTACCACATGCTTATCATTTATACCAAGTTTACTGCATCTTTACTAAGTTTACTGTATGTTTACCATGTTTGTTATTTGCTATGTGTACCAGGTGGTCAGCAGTGAACAAGGCGCTGGAGCGGAGTCAGTCAGGAGGTAAACAGCAGAGCATGAAAACTAAAGGTACCTGATACTAACCTGCCTGCAGTAATCTGATTACCTTGACTCACCTTAGTAATGTGTTTACCCAGACTGATCTTTGTTACAGTATTCTGATCACCCTGATTTACCTGAAGTAATCTGATTACCTGACTGAGTAACTTGACTTGCCTCAGTAATGTAATGTTTACCCAGACTGATCTTGTGAAAGTAATGTGATTACCCTGCTGTTATTATATTAACTGTGTGGTCTGACTGACTCACATGTCGACATTTATAAAGCAGCTCGTTAATGATTGGGGGCTTCTGATTGGTTTATCGCCACATACTGATGAACCAGTCAGCATCACCTGTTTCCATCTTGTGTTCAGAATTGTGGTGCACATAAAACGTCTGTCTGTGTCAGGCCCTGCCCTGGAGGAGGAGCTTCAGTCTCTGAAGAGTCAGCTCCTATTGGTCCAGGGTCAGTTGCAGTATGAGCGCTTCAAGCGGCAGCAGCACGCCATCAGGAACCGCCGCCTGCTGAGGAGGGTCATCAACGCCACCGTGCTGGAAGAGCACAGCGTTGCCATGGTAACACCCCTCTTACCCATCCTGTAATGATGACTGTGATGACCCCGCCCACTCACCTGACCACATGTTGCCCACCTGTCCTCATTCTAGAAAGCTCAGCTGGATTTTCAGGAAAACGAGATTCGGAGTCTGAAGGCAAGTTTGGAGGAAGAACAGAGACGATACTGTGACCTGCAGCAGGAAACGCAAACAAACAACGAGCAGCTGCAGACGCATGTCAAACAGCTGCTGCTGCAGAGAGAGAATGAGCAGAAAGAACACCTGAGAACACAGGTAACACACCTGAGAACACATAACAGACACTAAGGATGGGTAAGACACCTGAGAACGGTTGGTTGCAGTGTAACCCAGGTTCTCTGAGTGGAGAGACTTATCTCTCCACCCTACATGTTCCATATGTACGGGGATTGATTCCCACAGCACAGCTGACATGGATACTGCTTAAGACACATCACCTGTGGTGGCCACGCACTGATTAGCCCCTGGCTATATAAGCACCACATATGCGTGGCTTCCTCAGTTAACCTTGATTGGAATGCATTTGTGAGTGGCCTTGAGCTGGAGAGATATTCTTTCCATGCAGAGAACCTGGGTTACACTGTAACCAACTGTTCTCTATCATGTCGAGACTATCTCTCCACCCTACTACATATTCCTTATGTATGGGGACTCTGTAAGACACACCGCGAGGAAACCAGCAGACCGCACTGCTCCCGTGTGAGTGTGAGATGGTCTACAAGTTCAAAAGAGATGTTGCTGCCACCAAAGTGTTCACCTATGTGCCCACCACCACAAGGAACTATTTACAAGTATACTTACTATATACTTACATGTGACCTTGGCGCAAGATGCTGCAAAGGCCAAGCTGGCCTGCCAGATGCGGAGGCCATCTGCTGAGGTGGCTTACAGGTGTATGAAAACCTCAAAGGTAGCACACCCAGCATTAAGAAAAGAATTAATCACTCCAAGCCAAAGCTACCCATGGGGCTCTGGCCCTGTAGGCTTTCTACTTCTTTCAGGTCCTGCTGTATTGATCCCAGCACATGTTCCCCAAATGAGCTGCTGGAGGTTATGTTCATACAGTAGAACGTGATAAAGATTGATGGATTTGTCCATGAGACTGCTGCACAAATCTCTGAAAGAGATGCTCCTCGTCACAGAGCCCATGACGTGGCAAGACCCCGTGTAGAGGGCACACCCACTTCTGCTGGGGCTGGCCTGCCTGCTGTTGTAAGCCTGCTGAATTGCCTCCACAATCCAGTGGGTTAGCCTTGCCTTTGTGACAGACGTCCCTCAGCAATTAGGCCTATAGCAGACAAACAGGTGGTCTGTTGCCCTGTGGGCACGGGTCCAAAGAAGATACACCCTCAAGGCTCTGACAGCACACTATAGTGACTGCCCACTTGTCCTATGTACACTTCCATGAGGAGGGAGGAATGGGCGCAGCTCGATAGATTGGCTGACATAGGGCTCAGACACCACCTTAGGGTGAAATGCAGGATTTGGCCAGAGCACCGCTCCTGCATCACCCGGCAGCCAACGTAAGCATTCCTTATGCGCTGGAAGGACATGAAGTTACCCCACTTTTTTTGCTGACACAATGGCCAACAAAAATGCAGTTTTCAAAATCAGCCATTTTAGCCCTACAGTTTCCAGGGCTCAAATGGCTCATGCTGCAAAAGCTGTCAGTACCACTTCCAAATCCCATGGAGGAATGGCAGGTCGCTTCTCACAGGGACTACTCCTGCAAGCCCCTTTGAGAAACTGGGCAATAAGGGTGCAGCAACCCTCCTCAAGTTTCTGAGGGCCAATTTGGGCTGCTTTTATGGCTGCCACCATACCTCTCAAAGCGGAGGGAGGCTTTCCACCCTCCAATAACTCCTGCAGGAACTGGAGAATTTCCTGGGCCCTGCATTTTAAAGGATCCACCTGTCTCTCCTTGCACCATGCCTGGAACACTCCCCAACGATATGAATATGCCACTCTGGATGAGGGAGCCCGGGCTACCTGCAATGTACTAACCACTGACTGGGGCAACCCTAAGGCTAGTAGCTGGGCCCTCTCAGGGGCCAGGCACAAAGCCTGAGGCCCTGAGAAAAGGTGTGGAAGAGGGTCCTATGTGCCTGTGACAGAAGGTCTTGTCAGGCAGGGAATTTCCAAGGGTGTCCTTGAAGGCGTGGTGCAATTGCTGAGAAGCATATCTGGAGCCAGTTGGGAGCCACCAGGATGAGGCTCACCTCCTCCACCTGAACCCTTTGCAGGAGGGGGTGGAGGATTGTAAAAGGAGGGAAGGCTTATAGGAGGCCCTGGGGGCACTGATGTGCCATTGCATCTGTGCCTAGGGGAAGACTGTCAGACATCATGGAGAAAAACGGGGGACAATGTGCTGTCTCCCTTGAGGCAAAGAGGTCCACTATGGCTGTGCCAAAGCAGCTCCAGATTTCGTCCACCACCTCTGGATGCAGCCTCCATTCCCCCAAGAGGGGTCCCTTTCTTGAGAGCCGATTTTGCTGTGAGGTCAGCTCAGCCTGGCACATGCATTGCCCTCAGTGACCTGAGCTTTGGATCTGCACACTGCCATATAACCTGAGCCAGTCTGCAAAGGCGAGAGGAACCCAAGCCCCTCTGCCTGTTTATGTAGGCTGCTGCCACTGTGCTGTTGTTTCGCACCAGTACATGACAGTTCCTCAGCCTTGGCAGAAAATGCTGCAGAGCTAGGGAAGTGGCCTGCACTTCCAGGGCATTGATGTGCTGCATCAGCTAGGGGCCCTGAAGTTGACCCCTTTGCCCTCTCAGACAGCCCCCCAGCCGACCAGGGAGGCATCGGATGGCATCACCTGGCGGCGAAGAACTGGGCCTACGCTGGTGCCCCTCTCCATGTTGGCTGGCTGCTCCCACCAATGGGGAGCTGCCTTGAGTCTGCCCGTCACCAGTACTTTGGTCTGCAGATTTCTATGTGGGCAAAGCCTGAGGCTCAAGAGGTAGCGCTGAATAGGCCACATGTTCAGCTGCACCATTGGAACTATGTGTACCATGGCCGTCATCAACCCCAGTAGGCGAAGGAATAACCTCCGTGTGACCTGCGGCCCCAACTGAAAATGGGACAAGCGAGTCCTGAGGGTGGCCTGTCTCACTGGTGTCAGAAAGATGATACCCACTCTGGCATCTATCCACAGGCTCAGTGACCTGAGAGGGAGAAATCCTGCTTTTCCTCTTGTTGAGGCGCAGGCCTAGATACTCTTAAGTGCCACAGGAGCCTGGCGACATCTCTGTTGCACTGGTCCTCTGAACAAGTACAAATCAGCCAATCACTGCACGGTGGCGCAGTGGTTTAGCACTGTGGCAGCACAGTTTTACCCTCGGCCGGGGGACCGCGGGGATCGTGGGTTCGATCCCAGCCCCCGACCAACAGTGAGCTGTGTGGAGTTTGCATGTTCTTCCCGTGTTGCGTGGGTTTACTCCGGGATTTCTCCGGTTTCCTCCCGCACACCAAAAACATGTAGGTTTAGGGCGCTCGCGCACGCAGCGACCAGCAGCCGGTGGCTTGTCACCAGACTGCAAACCAAATCTACCTACGGGTACAAATAAGTAAAAAAAAAAAAAAAAAAATCGTCCAAATAGTTAAATGGTAAAATGGTAACTGGTGTTCACTTATGTAGCACTTTTTACTCATCTCTGGATGACCAAAGTGCTTTACAGATCCTGCTGCCCACACATTCACACACTGATGGTGGAGGAGCTGCCATGCACCAGTGCTGGCCTGACCCACCAGGAGCAGCTTGGGGTTGAGTGTCTTGCTCGAGGACACTTTGACATGCAAACAGCAGGAATCGAACCACTGGCTCTTCCAGTTAGTGGTTGGCTACACTACACCTGCACCACAGCCGCCCCCAGATAGTTGAGAATGCAAAGACCTTCTCCTTCTAGGGGTCCCAACACAGTATCCTTGCACCTTGTGAATGTGCATGGGGCTATTGAGATACCAAATGGGAGGATGCAAAACTCGAAGGACCTGCCACTGAAGGCAAACCTGAGCTAACGTCTGCATCCTTCCCATATTGGGATTTGAAAGTATGCATCCTCCAGGTCGATGGTGGCAAACCAGTCAGCCTGGGGAATGGCCTGACGTACCCACGGTAATGTCAGTATCTTGCATCGCAGAGGCCCTCTCAAATCCAGAATCGTCTTAGTTTCCCATCCTTCTTTCCCAGTAAGAGTAGAGCCTGGCCTGCTGATTGCCTGTCACCTTCCTGATAGCCCCCTTCACCAGGAGGGTGGAGATCTCTGCCTCAAGGACCTCTCGGTACTGCAGGTCTGTCACCACCGAAAAGGTAGCTGACCTCGTCACAGGAGGGCGGTGCAGGAACTGGAGGCGATAACCCTGGGTCATGGTGGAAACTACCCAAGTGTCTGCCCCGAGACCCCCCCAGGCCCGACCTTGCTCCAAGAGGTGGCCAGGGCAAGCCGGGTTCTGAAAACTGTCAGGAACACAGAGGGGGCTTCTGGGGCCCTTAGCCCTGTCCCCTTCCTTTTGTTTGTCTCTGTATAGCCCTGCCCTGCCGGGTGGCCTCCAAATGGCTTCTAAGGTCACCTGGAGCCAAAGCAGGTGGCTGCGGTGGCCCGCACTGCGGTGTTGGCAGGGTATGCCCCCTGCGGCCCCACTTGAGCATGCCTGACACTTCTTGAGCACAGCAATGGGCTTCTTGAGCCTGCTGTAACATCGAACTAGCATCTGGTCCAAACAGGGTGGATGTTACCACAGTGCAGCTTGAACAGGGAGCTGGGACTGAGAGAGCCAGAGGTGGTGCCTGGTCCCCCAAAAGGAGGCCATGGCTCTGCCAGCTCCCACTGCCTGCTTTTTCAGCAGTTTCGCTAAATGAGCCGAAACCTGCTGCATCTTAGCCACTGTGTCCACGTCCTCGCCCAACTGCCTAGCCAGCTGGTGCTGGTATAGCGCCATTTTACTCAACTGTGTGTTCTGCACTTTTACTGCATGTACATAGTTCCATCCGTGAAGCCACTACCATACGTGTGTATATTTCCACAATCATGGGCTATTTTTTATTTCAGTTGTGTGTTTAATCGTGTGTTCTGCAACCATGTTCTATCTAATCCTTCTTTCTTACTTTATTCTACAGTAGCCTGGTGGAGCTCCCACAGTTTCATTGTACTGTACAACTGTACAATGACAAAGGCTGTTGTGTTCTAAAATTGCACCCATGTTAATTAGTCACCCCTGGACAGCCAGAGCACTATGGATCCTAGCTAGCATGGCATCCATTGTCCTAGTGTTCTTACTCGGGCAACTCGGCTTGCCGAGGACGGAGCTAGATAGCGACACCAAGGCCCCTAAGGCCTGATCCATAGGGGGGAGTGGCCCGCAGCCGATCCTTTCCTGACCATGCACACTTGGCAGCTGTCTACAAAGACCTGACCAACGATGGGCTTTGGATAGTGTGGATGGCTCATACTCTCATTATCAAATGGAGATGCTGCTTCCTGATTAAGTGGCATGTCTATCCCCCAATGCATGAGTGGCCCTAGTAATTATTTGGTCGGGGGGGGTGTTCCACCTCCTCCTCTGGTTCCTTTGTTTCCATCCCACTTGGCCCAGAGGGAGTTTGCCACCCTCTGAACCACAGCCCAGATCATCAGTTTCCTCTGTATCTGACCCCTCCAATGTCGGATGTATCAGGTTCCAGCTTCCTTGCCTGTTAAAGGGGGAGGTGGGGCGCTGGGCAGCAGGTGGGGTCGGAACCATACCCACTGGGAAAAACAGTGCTTTCCAAGGAAGGATGGTGATGGTGTGGAGACTCCATCCTAGTTTGGCCAGGCCATGGCACTCCCTTTGGCAGCTTGGCCTGCTGTGGCTGCCTCATGGGGCTGGCTGGAAGCTTGTTAGAGACAGCCAGCAATCTGACTTCCCCCACCCTATTCAGTGTCTCCTCTGGCTTAAAGACTTTGGTGCGGTGGCAGCATATTTTTCTGGGGGGGGGGGACACATGACACTATTGTAACCAGAATATGTTAATTGTATACAATTTATTTATTTTTTTAATTTTGTGCAGTAGCTTTGCATATGGAACTTACCATATGAAGTATTGTGCAACTGAGGCTTGAATATTGGAATATTGGGCCAGTTGGGGTCCCTCCCAGACGCCCTGTGTTTGGACTTTTTCCTGGTGTCATCCTTCTCTCCTCCCTCTGCTCTCACCTCTCCTGGACCCTCTGCCTGAACACTTCCCTCTCCTTGGCTCCTCTCTTCTGTCTCATCTTTCCCTCTCTGAGCTCTGTCTCATTCAGCTTCTCTCTCTGTCTATGGTGGGATACAAACAGGATAGAAAATACCAAGTGTCACGTTTTGTCCTGCAGGATTTTTTGTCATGGTTTACAGAAGTGATAAATATGTGTATTTTTTTATGTTTTTATTCTAGTGTCTCTTTTTTCCCAGTGAGAAAGAGAGGAAAGAGAAGGGAGAAAAACATTCATTATAGTAATTTACTCATGCATACTTAAAATGGGAGGTGGGTAAAGTAGCCAGAAATTCTACTCATGTAAAGGCATTGTTATGAAATTAATAATTAAAAGTAGACCACCAAAATTTCTAGTTGAGTTAAGGGAGGGGTGGGCAGTGAGAGCCATTCCACTGCAGGTTTTCTGTTGCACCCAGTCTCTTCAGCAGGTGTTTTCAGTGTTTAGCAATCCTTGAAGCTGATGAGAGCAAACACCTGCTGAAGGCGGGTGGAACAGAAAACCTGCAGTGGAATGGCCCTCCATGGCACATGATTCTGATTTTAAATCTATCACAATCACTGATCTTACTGTGAATTATTAATGTTTATGAATATATGTCTGTTTGACTGTATTTAGGTGTTGTTTTATTTTTCTAGTCATTTTAACTGCAGAGTCTTTTTTTATCAGTAAACTATCTCATGATGTATCAGTGACTTTTTATCACCCTGTCCAAGCGCCGGCGTTTCCTCATGGGGGTTGTGTTTGTTTTCTGGCTGCGGGGCGCTGGCCTGTGATTGCCCTGGTCTGCCTGGCTGAGGGGGTCATGTGTGACCCCTCAGGTTGGACTTGAGCGGTCTGTGTAGCGGTGGACTTGGCACTCCCCCTGCTGGTGATGGCTCCCTAGTGATGCTGCTTCCACGCTTGGATCCTTGGTACCCGCCATAAGCCCTAAGCCATAAATCTGACACTGATGAAAGTTTCTTTGTGTGTGTGGGGGGTCAATTCTGTTTTATTTCAATGTGTGAAGCACTTTGTGTTGCATGTTTTTGTATGAAAAGTGCTGTTAAAAAAAAAAAACAAAAAGTGCTGTATGAATGAATTGGTTGATTGATGATTGCCCGCCCCTGAGTTTAGGGTGCAAAGAGCAGCCACTTAAAAAACCTGAGTGAAGACTTCAGTTTTGAAGGTTTGAGGATTTTCTCCAAAATTTATAAATTTTTTCTTATAGTTTCCTACTTTTCTCTGTAAATTTATCTAAATTTGCAACCGTTTTCCTCATTTGTAATTTTCTCTTGTAAAATTTTGACTTTTCTTGTATATCTGATCGTGGTGTTGGACGATTAAAATTTGTAATTGTGATTAATTTTTTAGAATATTGAGTTCATCGCAATTAGTAACTCATAAGTTGCGTGTTTTTCCATACAGATACAGTGTACCTTAAGTCGGCAATTTCTGAAGTTTGTCATACTGTTATGAACATGGGAGTGGACAAATATGCTTGCTGTCTTCACCTGCAGGTTTATTAAAACTCTCAACATATCCAAAATGACAAAAACTATCCAGAATATTCTCCAGAAAATTCTCAAAAGTAGACTGCATGTGCAAACAACAGAATGCCAGGGTTCAGTAACGTCACTGCAACACAACTCAGCATCCAACCAACCAGCAGCCACAAAAGGAGCTTGCTCTTTCTCCCACAGCAAGCATCCACAACTTTTAAGCAGATCAACAAAACCATGGACCTCATGTGTCACCATCCATCCATCCATCTTCTACCGCTTGTCCGGGTTGCAGAGGCAGCAGTTCAAGCAGAGAAGCCCAGACTTCCCTCTCCCCAGCCACCTCATGTGTCACAACAGACCCAATTTCCTTTTAGCAGAAAAATTGCAAACATAAACAAACAACTATCTCGCCCGTGATGACACCCCACCGTGCTGCAAAAACAGCAGGGGAGTGAAAGAACATTACGAACACAGCTTGAGAATTTTTTTAGACTGGTACTCACCAACAGTTGGACCTGTGAGGATGAAAACAGGCGAATTTCTGTCCGTGTCAGCTGCTGGAGGTCAGCTACAACCTAGCATGTAGCTACTAGCAGCTAGCTAGCTTCCACAGAAGAAGAACAACCCAACATCCAGGTGACGTTCTGGAGGAGACTGGAACAAATATCCAGGTGAGAGCTCTGACAGATAACGTTGTAAACTTAAACACGACAGCATTTTGGGGATTTCCATAGCTGTAATCCAGCTTGTTTGACTTAGCGATGTCTGCATGGCACGCACAGTGTCTGTGGCCAGAGCGGCTTTGGTACAGAGAGCCACTAGGCCAAAAAGTGCTGTTTGCACTTTCTGCTGTTAACTGCCGTAAACCGCGATCACAATATTTGTCACTGTTAATGGGGGCAAAGCGTTAACAGGCGATCAACGCGATAACGCCAACACCACTAATATTTGAGACTTTTTTTTTGAGATCATTATTGCTCCTGTTACCAGCAGGTTAAAACCACCATAAATGCCTCCAGTGCTTACATACCTCTTGTGCTTTTTCCACGTTTAAAGAACTTTAATAAGCGCATGCTTCTCTTGGTCAGCAGTGCTAGAGAGACACTCTGCCTGCCAACTAACGGTGACGTGGGCGGCACACTTCCAAACTCCAACAAGCAGATGACTGTCACACACGTTGTTCATGTGCGCGCTTGTGGAGCGTCATTCCTTAATTTATTTTTCTTAAATTTGTATTTCCCATTAGCATGGCGGCATAACTTCAAGGCTGGGAATGTTACCAGAGGAAACCCTGGGCAGCAACCACACCTCGTACTTTTATACCACTCCCGGGGGAGATGTGCTTGTGGCGTTAATCACACCCCATACACTATTACTGGCTGTTATCAGCGTGACATTTATTTTACTTAAGTTTTCTTTCCCTCTGCTTTTGTTTGGTTTATTTTGCAAGTGGCAAACTTTATCAAGTGATCAGCTTCTGCCAATTGTTTGCTGTGTGTTAGGCAACTGCCACACCACCCTTTCCACGTGCTATTCACCCTTCTGCATTAGGGAAAGCCTTCTGTTGCTTTCCCCGATGAGGTCGGATTCCACGCGGAAGATGGCCGTGCTAGACGGTCAGCTGAGCCGACCAGGCAGCTGCCATACTTTTTGCCTTGACACCCTTGTGTGGGGGGACAACAGTAATCCTGAGAGGGGCTGTAGACCAGCTCTCTTCTTATAAGATAAGTGGACTTTACTATTGCCGACTGACTCCCACACGTCTGCTGGACTCCATGGAAATCAAGCAATCGAGGAAGCCACTCATGCTGGTGCCTATATAGCCAGGGGGCTAATCAGTGCATGGCCACCACAGGGGATAATTACTTCCGCCAAAGGGGGAGGTTATGTCATCATCGGCGTTGGTTTGTCTGTCTGTCTGTCTGTTTGTTTGTTTGTCTGTTTGTTAGCAAGATAACTCAAAAAGTTATGGACGGATTTTCATGAAATTTTCACAGATTGTCAGAAATGGGGTATCCTACAGATGATTAGATTTTGGTGGTGATCCGGATCACCGTCCACAAGAAAACCGCCATTACGCAAAATGCCATTTTCGTGAATAACTACTGAACCACTAATCCTATCATTGTGAATCCAATTGCTAGTCATATGTTTTCATGGTCAAGGAATGTGAAAATGTACACACAAACACTGTATGGGGGGAACTGTGGCGCTTGGCGGAGGTCTGCGCTCTCCGAGTGCTTTTCTAGTAATAATAATGCGTCAGATTGATATTGCAGTTTTCATAGACACTCAAAGACACTTTACAACGGACACATTATTCATTCACTTCACAGACAATGGTAGCCGTAAGCTACTACTGTAGCCACAGCTGCCCTGGGGCAGACTGACAGAAACCTGGCTGCCAATCCACGCCAGTGGCCTCTCTGACCAGTACTGAACATTTATACACATTCATGCCCAGTGTCATGGACACTGGAGGCAAGGTGGGTAAAGTGTCTTGCCCAGTTCTGGCACCGCTTTGCTGCCCTGCTCATTAGCTAGTGAGGTACAGGGCTCTACCTCCCCCAACAACAGGACCCCCGCTGTGTCACCACCTCACTGCACTGACTCTCGCAGAGAGACCCTGCAACCACCCACCTCCCGCCCGCTTTTTCCCCCAACCACAATTTTAACTTATTTTGGGGCCACCACACTGTCTATAAAGCTGATGGCATACATTTAAACGTGTCGGGTAGCCGGCTTTTATCAGCAAACCTGATGCATATCATACAAACCACAACAGGCGATTGACTGTTTACATCTCACGACCCCTCCCCCCTGATCCACTTACATGTCTGATCTCCAGGAAGACCACTGTCCAGCACCAGCCCCCTTTTTGTCAGCCTCCACCATCTGGTCTGGAAATTCATTCACTGCCCACCTTCCCCATTAGGACATTCATCACGGACAGACCTCCATCCTTAAAAGGAACTCTGATTATATTGGCATGTTAGCTCTGTATGCTTTATTTTTATGTTACTAACATAACTATAATATATTTTTTTTGAAAATAATTCCCAGTTTTATATATTTTTAAAAAACTTTATTACAGTTTTTGTTTACGTCGCAATTTTATTTATTTAGCGAATGCAAAGTCCTTAAGCCAAGCAGTTGCCTCCTGGTTTGCTGTATGGAGGGTGTGTAATCCTCCTTCCAGTCTTTGGAGCGGGCAAGCCTCTATGATGTGTTCCATTGTTTGCTCCTCTCCACATGCGCACAGTGGGCTAGGGCTACTGCCCCATCTGTGAAGGCTGGCCAAGCAGGGGCCATGTCCAGTCCTGAAGCGATTGAGTGTAGACCACTGTCTCCTTGGAAGGTTGGTGCCCGGGACCTGTTGGTTGGGGTTTATCACCAGCTGTTTGTTTGGGATCTCCTTGGTCTCCCATTCCTCTTGCCAAGCTGTCTGGATGGTAAAGTCAGCTGGGGGAGGGTTTTTCCAAATCGGCCGTCTGGATGAAAGTCGGGCAGTGGGTGGGGTGTAGATATCTGCATGGATTGGTAAGTGAGGAGAATCTTTAACTTTTTGGAGCATCCTTTGAGTTAATGCTGCTCGCCGGATGTGTGGAGGGGCTATGTTTGACAGTACAGAGAGCCAGGGGAGTGGTGTTGAGCGGATTGCCCCAGTTATGGTTCTCATGGTTGAGTTGAGCTGGGTGTCTACATGGTGTGTGTAAGATGACCTGGACCGGACAGGGGCACAATATTCTGCTACAGAGTATGAAAGGGCCAGTGCTGAGGTGCGCAGGGTGGAGACTGCCGCCCCCCATTTTGCACCAGCGAGCTTGCAGAGCAGGTTGTTTCGTACCTTCACCTTAGCAGCCGTCCCCTTTAGATGTTCCTTGAAGGATAAGGTCCTATCAAGGGTCACTCCAAGATAAGTTGGATTTGGGGCATGCTTAAGCTTGAGTCCGCTCAGGTGGATGTTTAGTTCTCTGGCAGCTTTTGCATTGTGGAGATGGAATACACTGGAGACGGTTTTTGCTGGGCTTGGTTTTAGGCGCCAGATTTTGCAGAACTGGTCCAGTTTGGCAAGATCTTCCGTGAGCACCCGTTCCAGTGGTTCAAAGTCTGGTGCTTGGAATGCCAAACAGATGTCGTCTGCATAGATGAATTTGCGGGATTTTGTAGTAGCCAGGTCGTTTATGTAGAGGTTGAACAGAGTTGGAGCTAGAACTGAGCCTTGTGGGAGTCCGTTTTTCTGCATTCTCCATGCATTTGTGTTCTGACTGAGGTGGACTCTGAACCTTCGGTTGGTCAGCAGGGTTTTTATAATTGCTGTTGCCCAAGCAGGGATCGCCTTTATAAGTTTCAGGAGGAGGCCTTTGTGCCAGACTGTATCATAGGCGGCTGTAAGATCGAGAAACACAGCCCCTGTCTTCAGTCTGCTCTCGAAGCCATTTTCGATGAAAGTGGTTAGGGCCAGTACTTGTTCTCCTGTACTGCGGTCCTTGCGGAAACCTGCTTGATCCACACTTAGAATATCCTCTATTTCTGGGGAAATGCGTTGCAGTATTAGGCGCTCCATGATTTTGTAAGGAACGCTGAGTAGGGAGATTGGGCGGTAGCTTGCTGGTAGTTTGTGGTCTTTGCCAGGTTTTGGGATGGCAATGACCTTTGCTGTCCGCCATTTCTTTGGGATCGAGTTTGTTTGTGTGATCCTTGTGTAGAATTGTGTCAACCAGGTTAGGGCTCGGGGGCCAAGATTTTTCATGAATTCTGGGAAGATGTTATCGTATCCTGCTGCCTTTCCACATTTCAGGCCCTGTAGGACTTTCTCCAGTTCAGCAGCCTCGAAGGGTTCAGGGTTCGTTTCCTCTACAGGCATTTTTTGGTGTTTTTTTAGCTCAGTTGTAACTGCTCTTCTGGTGTCTTTGTCTTGGGGTGCTTTGGCGATAGTCAGTAGGTGGGATGCAACTTGGTTGGGTGTGACGGATGCTCGGCTTTGGCTAGGGGGCTTCTGTGCAGCTCCTAGGCGACGGATGAGGCTCCAACATTTCCTACTAGAGTGGGTAAAGCTCCGGTCAGCAACTGTCTCCTCCCATTTCTTTCGCCGGGCTGTATTTAGCGATTCAATGAGATGGTCTGCTATCTCTGGGTCCCCTGATGTTTGATAGGATTGTAGGAGGGCAGCACTTTCTCCGTCCAAACATGGGACATAGAGGGGTCGGTAGCCTCGTGGGATTGCAGTATGGGCAGCCTTGAAGATTGCGCTGCAGAAGCGGTTGTATGCTTCATCTACAGTGATGGTGTGGAGTGGGATGGTAACAACGCTCCGGTCCAGAGTTTCACTGAATTTCTTCTAGTTGGCTTTGCGGAAGTTCCAGCGCATTTTCCTTGGGCTGTGTATGACTGGAAGTTGTAGGCCAATGTGTACAAGCAGGGGCCGGTGTTGGCTGTGTGGAAAATCATCAAGAATGAGGATCTGTGTAGGATATGGCTCCCCATTCAAAGAGCTGACCCAACACAGGTCAGGAGAATAGTTCTTCTTCCACCTAGCAGAGTGGAAGGTTCCTCTTTGTTTGGGGTCGTATATCAAAGCGAGGTCATTTCTGGATGCCCAGTCTGAAAGTGCCTCCCCATCACTATCCACTGCTGGGTACCCCCAGTCAGGGTGATGGCTGTTAAAGTCCCCCACATAGATGGCAGGGTGGGGTAGGGTGGATAAGACCTGCAGATCCCAGTTGGCATTAGGGGGCTTGTACACATCGACAATATGGAAGCCACCAATGATTATGGTGTCTGAGAAATGTGTTGTTATCAGGTGATTTGCTTCAACTATGTCAGAACGCACATAGGTGGCACGTCCATGTTTAGCTTGTAGAACATAGCACAGGAGGTCAAAGCCTTTGATGATGAAGCGGCCAGCTTCCTCTGTGCCAATATGAGTCTCTTGGAGGCAGATTACATCAGTCGAATGTTGGAAGGCGAGGACTTCGATAAGGCTTCGCTTGGCTGCAGATAGGCCTTCAACGTTTAGTTGTAATATGCGAAGGGCAGATCCTACCACAAAGTGCTCTTGGGGCTGTTTGCTTTTGGCTTTAGGACTGTGACTAGGATTCTTCTTTGACTTGGCACAGAGGCGTCGTCTCTTCGAATTTAGTCTGCTGGTAGGATCATTAGCTTCCCCAGACGTCGCAATGCATTCTGGGTAGTGACGTAGAATGGTTGCAGCTGTTTTTTCTGTCTTATACAAGCCAAGAAGCGAAGCTATGAACTACTGCCATTTGTCAGTGAAAATGCCACATTGCGCAGCTTTTGGATGTAATTTCCAATCAAAGGGAAATAAAGAGAGCGGGGTGAGCCTCCATAGCTTTCCTGAAGAGGGAAAGTGGAGGAAAAAGTGGGGCGGCAGCGGCTCAGCAGGTAGAGCAGGTCGTCTAATAACCCCATGGTTGGCAGTTCGCGTCACGCTCTCCCCAGATATCCTGCCGTTGTGTCCCTGGGCAAGACACTTCACCCGCATTGCCTCCAGTGCCCATAACACTGGCTATGAATGTGTAAAAATGTTTAAATGCTCGGTGGTGGCCGGAGAGGCTGCTGGCGTGGATTGGCAGCCACATTTCCCTCACTCTGAGTCTGTGATCACGCGCTATATGCTGTGATAATAACACAATATCGCTCGAGTGTGCGCTTTGAGCACCAGTGTTGCGGATGAAATAAGGGAACCCAGTGTGGAGGCACGGAATAATTGCAGGCAGGACATGCGAACTGAAGTTTAAAAGGTTGTTTATTTCATACTCCAGCGCTGTGGAGCGAGCCCTTTTTTTTTAAATTACTTATTTTGTACTAACCGCAGTGGGCAGCACAGTTTACCCTCGGCCGGGGGATTGCGGAGATCGTGGGTTCAATCCCTGCCCCCGGCCAACAGTGATCTGTGTGGAGTTTGCATGTTCTCCCCGTGTTTGCGTGGGTTTACTCCCGGATTTCTCCAGTTTCCTCACACATGTCAAAAACATGCACTTGCGCACGCAGCGACTGGCAGCTGGTGGCTTGTCACCAGACTGCAGAACAAATCTACCTATGGGTACAAAATAAGTAATAAAA
Source organism: Pholidichthys leucotaenia (assembly GCA_020510985.1). Classification (NCBI taxonomy): domain Eukaryota; kingdom Metazoa; phylum Chordata; class Actinopteri; order Cichliformes; family Pholidichthyidae; genus Pholidichthys; species Pholidichthys leucotaenia. The sequence goes on along the minus strand of CM035838.1, from coordinate 488,241,451 downwards.
AAAAAAGGGCTCGCTCCACAGCGCTGGAGTGAGCTTCGTGCTGGAGGATGAAATAAACACCCTTTTAAACTTCAGTTCGCGTGTCCTGCCTGCACTTATTCCATACCTCAACACTGGGTTCCCTTATTTCATCCACCACACTGGTGCGCAAAGCGCACGCTCGTGTGCTTTGCGCGATATTGTACTTTATCACAGCGTGATTAATACATATGTCAGCTCTATCAAGTGTTGTGGGATGTCTGGTGCGTGTGTTTGGATGGGCAGCTCGGTGTGTGGACGTGAGTGAGTGATTGCGTTTGTGCAGCCGAGGCGCGCCCCCCCCCCCCCCCCCCCCGGTGTGTGTGGCGAACGGTGTGTGATTTGGTGCGGATAAGTAGAAAGAGCGAGTCGACCGGAGCAGGTAGAATTTGTTGCTGACAACAGTGCGGTATATAAATAAAGCCCCAACGCTTCAGCAAAACGGCCTGTGCTTCTGTGTAGCACAAGAGTGAGGTTTACTCGGGAATTAAACCACGGAGGAAGATACATCTCCCCTGCGTCCCAAAACCACAGTTAGGAGAGGAAAGGCAGGAACGGTCAACACAAGCGTGCGATCACAGACATGTCTCATGCGCGCGCTTTGAGCGATATTGTGCTATTATCACAGCGGGATTAATACATATGTCAGCTTTATCAGGCATGCGCTACAGCGCGTGATCACAGACTCAGAGTGAGGGAAATGTAGCGGCCAATCCACGCCAACGGCCTCTCCGGCCTCCACCGAGCATTTAAACATTTTTACACATTCATACCCAGTGTTATGGGCACTGGAGACAATGCGGGTGAAGTGTCTTGCCCAGGGACACAACGGCAGGATATCTGGGGAGAGCGTGATGCGAACCGCCAACCATGGGGTTATTAGACGACCTGCTCTACCTGCTGAGCCGCTGCCGCCCCACTTTTTCCTCCACTTTCCCTCTTCAGGAAAGCTATGGAGGCTCACCCCGCTCTCTTTAGTTCCCTTTGATTGGAAATTACATCCAAAAGCCGCGCAATGTGGCATTTTCACTGACAGATGGCAGTAGTTCGTAGCTTCGCTTCTTGGCTTGTATAAGACAGAAAAAACAGCTGCAACCCTTCTACGTCACTACCCAGAATGCATTGCGACGTAAACAAAAATGGCAATTTACATCGTAATAAAGTTTTTTAAAAATATATAAAACTGGGTATTATTTTCAAAAAAAATTTATTATAGTTATGTTACTAACATAAAAATAAAGCATATAGAGCTAACATGCCAATATAATCAGAGTTCCTTTTAAAGCATACAGTTCATAAGAACTCATGCCGAGGGGTGGGCGATATTGCCTAAAAATGATTTCACAATATTTCTGTGAATTTTCACAATAATGATATTCTTCAGGATATCAAGGAATACAGTTTTTTCTTTTAAATTTATAAAGTGGAGTTTCACAGGCCAGCGTTAATTATGTTCAACATATTCAGTAAAAACAAAAACTCTTATTTCTCCAGTTTATAAAGAGCAGTTTGGAATGTGTTTCAAACTTTTTTGTTCTGTATCAAATATTACCAGAAAATATTACAAACCACCACATCTTAAGTGCACTGAGGGGTGGACTGGGACAAAAATTCAGGACGGGAATTTAACTTCGTCCTAGGCCACCACAGTTGTAATAGGCCAACATTTTAAAATAACAGGTATCAAACTAGTTATAAATGTAATTAGAACCTTCAGCTGGGAGGAAAATTATAAATTTGGATTGTAATAGCCTACTGATCTATTGATTATTAAAACAACTGATTGACTAAATGACTGTGAGAGTGAATGGTTGTCTGTCCCTCTGTGTTGGCCCTGCCATGGACTGGTGATCTGTCCAGGGTGGACCCTGCCTCTGACCAAAGATGCTGGGATAGGCTCCAGCCCCCCGCGACCAGAAAAGGATTAAGCGGAAGAAGATGGATGAATGAATGACTAATCTTAATTTAAATCTGGTGCTGCTTCTGATTTCTTCACCTTTGCAGAGTAAAATTCAATTCAATTCAATTCAACTTTATTTATATAGCGCCATTTCACAACAACAGTCATCTCATAGCACTAATGAAAAAAATAGGGTTTTTTTTGTTATTGTTTTTTTTTTGTAAAAACACAAGGTAAGAGGTTTTAGGTAAAAAGTTACAATTCTACACGAAAAAGGTCACAAATTTTTTCACCAAAAATGTTCAAAATTTAAAAGAAAATGTACCTTTATGAAAAGATGTTTAAAAAATGAGAAAAGAAAACAAATTTAGGAGAGACCGGTAATAAGCAGATGAGAGTAAAGTTGGAACTGCAGACCACATACAGCCTGTAGTTCTGGAAATTGTGCACATTTTTCTTAAAACATCTGAATAGTCCTGAAAACATTGCCTTAGGAATGTAAGAGCAATTTAGCTCTGGTTAATGCAGCCTGTTTATTACATTAAAAAAACGTAAACCCAAAACTACAGTATAAGCAGCTACAGCAGGATAATATAACCACAGACACTCATTCACTACATCACTTCTGTCTTCATCTCATCTCTATGCTCTGGGTCATGAGGGGGTTTTGGTCATTTAATCATATTAAATTAATTTAGTCTGTTGTTTCACCGGGTCAGGAAGAGTCTAAATAAAACAGGGAGGGAATGGGCTGATTTAAAGCTGTTATTATTTCATCATTTGGCCTACCTGTCTTTTGTTTCCCCCAAACAAGACACTTCTGCAGGTAAATGAGCGCTGCATCAGACCTCCCATCTCTCTCTTTCTCTCAGTTTACCCACATTAGAAATCTCCATTGCACAGCCAACTCCTGGGGCTGTTAATGGATTTTTTTCTTTTCTTTTGGTTGGTTGAATAAATCACGCTGGAGTAGCCACAATGGAACAAAAATAAACCTCTGGACACTTCGGACGTCAGGAATATGCTTCAGGGAGAAGTAAAACTTTTCCCTGAAGCGTGTTGTAGTGGATTTATGGGTTTTATAGGTATTTTATTTTTGGTACAAGTATTAATGTAAATATGAATGTGAGTAGGAATGAAGATTTATTTTCATTACACTCATATCCTCGTAGGGCACCAGTCCAGATAATGGACAATTTTATTAACAATTCTTTATTTGTACCAATTATGAATCACTCTCAAAAAACCCATGACGGTTCTTGTCTGCTGATAATCAAGAAGATGGATCTGAAATCAAACAGTAACTCCCATATGTCTCAGTGGTTTAATAAGAAATGTCAGAATAGGTTAACATATATGAATAGCTTTAAAACAGAGAATTCAACATGTATTATGAGCATCATAGACTGTGATTGAGTTACTGAGTGTAACCTGTGAATCAAATATTTGTGGAACCAAATAAAGCATAGTTTAACTTGTCAGTATACTGTCCATCCATCCATCTTCTACTGCTTGTCCGGAGGTCCGGGTCGCAGAGGCAGAAGTTCAAGCAGAGAAGCCCAGACTTCCCTCTCCCCAGCCACCTGCTCCAGCTCTTCAGAGAGGATACCAAGGCGTTCCCAGACCAGCTGGGAGACAGAGTCTCTCCACTGAGTCCTGGGTCTGCCCCGGGGTCTCCTCCCAGTGGAACATGCCCGAAACACCTCAAGTGGGAGGCGTCCAGGAGGCATCCTGATCAGATGCCCATACCACCTCAACTGACTCCTTTCAATGTGGAGGAGCAACGGTTCTACTCTGAGCCTCTCCCGGATGACTGCGCTCCTCACCCTATCTCTGAGGGTGAGTCCAGCAATCCTACGGAGAAAGCTCATTTCAGCCGCTTGTATCCGTGATCTCATTCTTTCGGTCATTGCCCAAAGCTCGTGACCATAGGTGAGAGTAGGAACGTAGATTGACTGGTAAATCGACAGCTTTGCCTTAGAACTAAGCTCCCTCTTCACCACAACAGACCGGTATGACGTCCGCATCACTGCAGATGCTGCTCCAATCCGCCTGTCAATCTCTCACTCCATTTTCCCCTCACTCATGAATAAGACCCCAAGATACTTAAACTCCTCCACTTGGCAGGAACCTGTCCCCAACCCAGAGAGGACAATCCACCTTTTTCCAGCTGAGGACCATGGACTCGGACTTGGAGGTGCTGATTCTCATCCCAGCTGCTTCACACTCAGCGGCAAACCATCCCAGCAAGAGCTGTAGGTCATTGCTGGATGAAGCCAACAGGACAACATCATCTGCAAACAACAGAGATGAGATCCTGTGGTCACCAAGCATGACACCCTCCATTCCCTGGCTGCGCCTAGAAATCCTGTCCATAAAAATTATGAACAGGATCGGTGACCAAGAGCAGCCCTGGCGGCGTCAAACTCTCACTGGGAATGAGTCCGGCCGAGTGTTGGCAATACGAACCAAACTCTCACAACGGTCGTAGAGAGACCAAATAGCTCGTAACAACAAGCCCAATACCCCATACTCCCGAAGCACCCCCCACAAAAAACCATGAGGGATGCGGTCAAATGCCTTCTCCAAGTCCACAAAACACATGTTAACTGGTTGGGCAAACTCCCACGAACCCTCGAGAATTCTCGAGAGGGTAAAGAGCTGGTCCGATGTGCCACGGCCAGGACGAAAACCACATTGCTCCTCCTGAATCCGAGGTTCGACCAACGGCCGGACTCTCCTCTCCAGTACCTTGGCATAGACATTCCCAGATAGACTGAGGAGTGTGATCCCTCTAAAGTTGGAGCACACCCTCCGGTCCACTTTTTTGAAGAGAGGAACCACCACCCCGGTTTGCCATGCCAAAGGCAGTGCCCCCGACCTCCACACAATGTTGCAGAGGCGTGTCAACCATGTCAGTCCAACAATATCCAGGGCCTTGTGGTACTCAGGGCAAATCTCGTCCACCCCGGGGCCCGACCACCAAGGAGATTTTTAACCACCTTGGCGACCTCAGCCCCTGTGATAGGCGAGTCATCCCCCTCGTCCACAAACCCTGCTTCCTCTGTGGAAGGCGTATCAGTGGGATTGAGGAGATCCTCGAAGTATTCCTTCCACCGCCCGACGGTATCCCCAGTCAAAGTCAACAGCGCCCCATCCGCACCATACACAGTGTGGAATAGGGAGCTGCTTTCCCCTCCTGAGCTGCCGGACAGTTTGCCAGAATCTCTTCGAGGCCGACCGAAAGTCTTGTTCCATGGCCTCACCGAACTCTTCCCATACCCGAGTTTTTGCTTCAGCAACCACCCGAGCTGCACTCCGCTTGGCCTGCCGGTACACCTCAGCTGCTTCGGGAGTCCCACAAGCCAGCCAAGCTTGATAGGACTCCTTCTTCAGCTTAATCGCCCCCCTCACCACTGGTGTCCACCACTTGGTTCGGGGGTTGCCACCACAAGATGCATTGACCACCTTGCGGCCGCAGCTCTGGACCGCCGCTTCAACAACAGAGGTGGAGAACATGGCCCATTCAGACTCCGTGTCTCCAGACTCCCTCGGAATGTGGTTGAAGTTCTTCCGGAGGTGGGAGTTGAAGACCTCCCGGATAGGGGCCTCACCCAGACATTCCCAGCATACCCTCACTATACATTTGGGTCTACCAGGTCTGAATGGCTTCCTTCCCTGCCATCGGATCCAACTCACCACCAGGTGGTGATCAGTTGACAGCTCTGCACCTCTCTTTACCTGAGTGTCCAAGACATACGGTCGCAGGTCTGATGACACGATAACAAAATCGATCACCGACCTGCGACCTAGGGTGTCCTGGTGCCAGGTGCACATATGGACACCCTTATGCTTGAACATGGTGTTCGTTATGGACAAACTGTGGTTAGCACAGAAGTCCAATAACTGAACACCACTCGGGTTCAGATCGGGCAGGCCATTCCTCCCAATCACCCCCCTCCAGGTTTCACTGTCGTTGCCCACGTGCGCACTGAAGTCCCCCAGTAGGACAATGGAGTCTTCAAGAGGAGCACCCTCCAGCACCCCAGTCACAGACTCCAAAAAGGGTGGATACTCTGAAACATCATTTGGTGCATAGGCACAAATGATGGTCAGGACCTGTTTCCCAACCCGAAGGTGCAGTGAAGCATCGCTTTCATCCACCGGGGAAAACTCCAATATAGAGGCAGCAAGGTGGGGGGATACAAGAATACCCACCCCTGCTCGTCGCCTCTCGCACGGGGCAACTCCAGAAAAGGCCAAGCTCCAGCCCCTTTACAGGAGACTGGTTCTGGAACCGGAGCTGTGTGTTGAGGTGAGGCCGACTATATCTAGCCGGTGTCTCTCAACCTCATACATTAGCTCAGGCTCCTTCCCCACTAGAGAGGTGACATTCCACGTACCAAAAGCCAGTTTAGAAAGCTTGGGATCAGCCCGCCAAGGTCTCCGCCTTTGACCGCCACCTAATCCACATAGCACCGGACCCCCATGATCCCTCCTGCAGGTGGTGAGCCCACTGGAGGGCGGACCCATGGGTGGAAACCCGGCCACCAGACGCTAGCCAGTATACTGGAAATTGGAAAACCATAAAAGAGCATTGGTCAAGAAAAGTGGATGAAGAACATATACCAGGAATATTCTGAAGAATTAAGTTTAAATTAAACAAGAGACCGTCAGCCAAGCAGACATCATGTCCCTGGTTGCAGCAGGGCCCCCATGTGCCAACCTTGATTCAGTTGGATGGCCGTGGATTCTGTTGATGGAGAGGCTGATAGACCGATTGTCCCGCAAGGCTGTGCTTCTGAGATGGCAACCGGGTTGTTCTTCAGCAAGCTGGGCGAGGTCTCCTCTTCTGCACTGAAAAGGAATTTGTTTATTGTACAAAGTCCCATCAGAAATTCAAACTGGGACAAGAACACGCCACAGATCTGTTTTTTCCAATGTATTGTGGCTGGAATGAGTTGGTTTAAGCTTAAAAAAAAATCAAACAAAATCTTCTTGCAAGGTAATTTAAAGAAAAAGATTAAATTAAGAAAAAATGAATTTTAAAGAAAATAAACTGGATTTTCACAGAGCTTGAAAGGTTCTGGGCCTACTTAAAAGATTTAAAAAAATGGAAGAGCTGAGACATGTGCTCCTTACAGCTTGACCAACGCCCCAAAACTGAAACAAAGAAAAGTTTTTTGGGGGTGTGGCAGAATCTCACTGAATTTCATGGAACTGAGCTGAACCAATTCTATGTGAGCTTCTTTGTTTGGCAAAAGTCATAAACTGACTAAAAAGGCAATGAAGATAGGTTTAGGAGCCCACTGGTCAGTTCAAAGTTCTGAAGTGGGGGTTCCCCACAGACAGAGAGAAAGAGAGAAATTTGATATGAAGAGTGAACTCCTCCTAAAACACATGTGTTGCTGAATAAAGCATAAATTCCTTCAACTTTAGTGACTAAGATATTCTACTCAATAATAATGGAGCATACAATGTGTCTACATTGTAACTGCAATTAATTTTTGATCGTAAGCATTCATCCATCTTCTTCCGCTTAATCTTTTTCGGGTTGCTGGGGCGGGGGGGGGGGCTGGAGCCTATCCCACCATCTTTGGGCGAGAGGCAAAAATTAATTTCTTCCTGAAAATAAAGTAACATATTAAATCATATCAATAAAAACATTTGAAACCACATTGTCTATCCCAAGAGTTCAACCACGTCTTCACTAGCGGATACTGTCTTGAGAGAAAGAATATGAATTAACTTATTTGTCCATAATGCATAAATTCCACTGCAGAGAAAAAAAATTACATATTCCTGATTTGTCCACCAGATGGCACTGTGAAACTGTCTGGTTGTTTACTGGAGAATCTTGACTCCCAAGTCTTGATATCAACCATAACCCTGTCAACTGAAACATTTCTTTGCCAAAGAGCAGAAAAGGGAGAATGACTAAGTCCTGGAGAAGGGATTAACCTCCACTTTATGGCTGATGGATAGTGTTACAGCTCTGGTCCTTGGGTGATAGAAGCAGTTCATGACCAGACTTTTGAGTTGAAACAAATTTTCTTCAGCAAAGAATGATTTTATAGATTGGAACTCAAAGTCAACGCTACAGTGTTGTTGACATGCAGAAAAAAATGCTGGCAGATTATCTGCATTGCTGCAACATTTTTTGTTTTGTTTTGTTTTTTAAGATGGCAGCAGTCTGAAATGGTCTTAAAACTAAATTACTTCCTCACAACCAGACGAAGACATTCCAAGCATGGAGCACCGCTTCCCGTGCCATGTTTGTTTTCCCGTTTCTATGGTAACACGTAACTTCCTTTGGCAGTGTAACAAATATCGTGATATTCATTTTTACACTGGTACCAAAATTTATATCGCTACTACCGTGAACAATACAATATGGCACACCCCAACTCACGCCCACGCTGCCTACTTTCTGTGGATCAGTCACCTAGCAATTATCCACAGAAAACAAATTACCCACCCATAAATAACTCACCATCTACCCTAACTATGGCTCTTTTAAATATACGTTCACTTGCCAACAAGATTTTATCCTCAATGACCTCATTTTAGATAAAAAGATTGACTGTTTATTTTTAACAGAGACGTGGCTTGGCACGGATGCACCAGCGGCTCTCACTGAGGCCTCCTGACCAAATTTTACTTCAGTTTTTTCCATAAGAAAGGGCAGGAGGGGGAGAGCTGCTTCTATTTTTTCTTCCTCACTTGTGGTAAAGCAAATCCTACCCTATCAGTTTACCGCATTTGAGAACCATGCTTTTGTTTTTAGCAACCTTGTTCTTCCAGCTGCTCCCTTCAGGGGTCTCCACGGTGGATCATCTGCCTCCATCTCCCCCTATCCCTTCATCTTCCTCTGTAACACCAACCCTCTCCATGTCCTCCTTCACGACATCCATCAATCTTCTCTGTGGTCTTCCTCTTTTCCTCCTGCCTGGCAGCTCCATCTTCAACATCCTTCGTCCAGTATCTCGTCTATCCCTCCTCTGCACATGTCCAAACCATCTCAGTCTTGACTCTCTTACTTTGTCTCCAATCTGCTCAACCTGAGCTGTCCCTCTGATATACTCATTCTAATCTTGTCCCTCCTATACTCTCCCAGTGAAAATCTTAGCATCTTTAACTCAGCCACCTCCAGCTCCTCTTGTCTTTTTGTCAGCGTCACCGTCTCCAAACCATACATCATAGCAGGTCTCATTACCATCTTGTAAATCTTCCATTTCACTCTTGCTGCTACCCTTCTGTCACAAATCACACTTGTCTCCACCCACTCCACCCTGCCTGCATTCTCTTCTTCGCCTTTCTTGTGCATTTTCCATTCCTTTGGATGGTTGACCACAGGTATTTAAACTCATCTACTTTGACTACCTCTACTCCCTCCATCTTCACTGTTACACCTGCCTCCCTCTCATTCACACTCATATATTCTGTCTTGCTTCGACTGACCTTCGTTCCTCTTCTCTCCAGAGCTTACCTCCACCTCTCCAGGTTCACTTCCACCTGCTCCCTACTCTCACGACAGATCATAATGTCGTCTGCAAACATCATGGTCCATGGAGACTCCTGCCTGACCTTGTCTGTCAACCTGTCCATCACCATGGCAAACAAAAAGGGGCTCAGAGCCAATCCCTGATGTACAGTGCATCTGGAAAGTCTTCACAGCGCTTCACTTTTTCCACATTTTATGTTACAGCCTTAATCCAAAATGGATTAAATTCATTATTTTTTTCCTCAAAATTCTACACACAATACCCTATAATGACAATGTGAAAAAAGTTTTTTGAGATTTATGCAAATTTATTAAAAATAAAAAACTCAGAAATCACATGTACATCAGTATTCTCAGCCTTTGCCACGAAGCTCAAAATTGAGCTCAAGTTCATCCTGTTTCCACTGATCATCCTTGAGTTGTTTCAACAGCTTAATTAGAGTCCACCTGTGGTAAATTCAGCTGATTGGACATGATTTGAAAAGGCACGCATTTGTCTCTACAACAGTGTTGTGAAAAAGTGTTTGCCCCCTTCCTGCTTTCTTTTTTCTATGGTTGTCACACTTAGATAGATAGATTAGTTTATTTGACAGGGACAGTGCAATAAACATAGACAATTAATTAATGACAATCAATCTGATGTGTTGCACATAGAGTGTATAGCTATTAGCTAATTTGCAACTCTTGTCCCTGGATGAGCTTTAGAAAAGAGAATCAAGTAAAGAAAAGAAAAGAAAAAAAAATACACAATAACCACATACATCAATGCAAAAAGATTATAAATACACAATTATAAATATTATAAATACACAGATATAACAACCTGACTCACATTTGTCTATTTCAGGCCTCCCTCCCTTCGTCACTCACTATAAACAAACACATTCATTCCTTCCCTTCATTCACTCTCACCTTGCAGACAATCAATTCATACATGGGTACATTCTTGTTTATTTTTCAGCCAGTTTTTAACCTTTTTAGTGAATGTTTTAAAGTCCGTTATTATTTTAATTTCATTTGGCATTGTGTTCCAGATGTGACTGCCCTTTATAGAGAAAGCTGTTTGTCCAAATGTGGTTCTGCGGTGGAATATTTTACAGTTATTGTTAACAGAACTCCTGGTGGCTCTGCTGCTGTCCTGTCTTTGGACGAAACCAGTAAGTGGCTCGGGTGCTGATTTATGGAGACATTTGAACGTTAATTTCAGAAAACAGAGGTCAATGAAACTCTCAAAACTCAATAGGTTGTATTTTTTTAAAACATTACAGTGATGCCACCTAATGGGCTTTTTGTCCAAGATTTTTAGGGTTTGATTATATAATGAACCTATATGTCTTATTGTGGAAGGGGCTGCTTGAGCCCAGACTGTCAAACAGTATGATATATGAGAAAAAACCATAGAATGCATATACAGTACAGCTGCTTCGTAAGGTATGTAATATCTAATTAATTTAAAGCAGTTCAGATTTTTTTTACTGTTTTTGAAATTTTCTTTATATGAAGATTAAATTTGAGTTGAGGATCTAGTACAATGCCAAGGTATTTGAATTCTGTAGCTAAACTGATGTCATGATCATGTATATTAACTTTAAAATGTTGCAGGTTACATTTTTTGATTGAAAAGCACATTGAGACTGTTTTCTGAAGGTTCAGCAATAGATGGTTCTGGAGGAACCACTCTTGGACATCAACCATACTTGTGGACAGTACATCTGCAGCCTGTGCTGGAGTCTTGGCAGCTGTGTAAATAACTGCATCATCTGCATAAAGTTGGCATGTTGCAGCTGAGCAGTGTAACAGCAAGTCATTAATAAAAATGCTGAAAAGTAAAGGACCAAGAATGGACCCTTGTGGGATACCCATGCGGTTGTTTAAAAATGAGGATTTATCCTGGTGAACTTTTACACACTGTTCTCTATTCTGGAGATAAGATGCAAACCATTCTAATGTATCTGGGGAGAAGTTAAAAGATACCATTTTGGATAAAAGCAAACTGTGGTTTACAGTATCGAAAGCCTTTTTGAGATCTAGAAAAACAGCTCCTACCACATTACCCCTGTCACCCCTTAAATGTTTCAGATCATCAAACAAATTTAAATATTAGACAAAGATAACAGTGTAAACACAGAATGCAGTTTTGAAATGAAGGTGTTTATTATTAAGGGGAAAAAATCCAAACCTAGATGGCCCTGTGTGAAAAAGTGATTGCCCCCTAAACCTAATAACTGGTTGGGCCACCCTTAGCACCAACAACTGCAATCAAGTGTTTGCGATAACTGGCAATGAGTCTTTTACAGCGCTGTGGAGGAATGTTGGCCCACTCATCTTTGCAGAATTGTTGTAATTTAGCCACAATGGAGGGTTTTCCAGCATGAACCGCCTTTTTAAGGTCATGCCACAGCATCTCAATGGGATTCAGGTCAGGACTTTGACTAGGCCACTCCAAAGTCTTCATTTTGTTTATCTTAAGCCATTGAGAGGTGGACTTGCTGGTGTGTTTTGGATCATTGTCCTGCTGCAGAACCCAAGTACGCTTCATCTTGAGGTCACGAACAGATGGCCGGACATTCTCCTTCAGGATTTTTTGGTAGACAGCAGAATTCATGGTTCCATTTACCACAGCAAGTCTTCCAGGTCCTGAAGCAGCAAAACAGCGCCAGACCATCCCACTACCACCATCATATTTTTTTTGTAACTTAGATTTTTATTCATTTTTCATCATATATAATGCATTCAGATCACATTCTACATTTAAAAAACAAAGGGGTTAGGGTAGGGAAAAATAAAAAAAAAATAAACAAAATAAAAATAAAAAATAAAAAATAAATAAAAAATAAAAGGGGGGGGGGGACAAATGTTGGAGCATCAAGTTTTTAGTTTCCATCTCTTAATTCTTCTGGTTTTTTCAGTGTCTTTGGTTATTCTTTCAATTTCTGCCTCGTTGTTGCACTTTGTAGTGTGTCCATTTCCGCCATTTTTTCTCCCATATTCCTTCTTGCATTCTTCGTCGATATGTTAGTTTTTCCATCATACGTATGTCCTCAACAATGTCAGTCCATTGTTCTTGGTCAGGAAGAACTTCTGATCGCCATTTTTTTGTGATAGTTTTTTTACATGCAATCAACAAGATTTTAACTAGATATCTGTCCTCAGCCTGTATAACACTGTCTTTTTTAAGATCACATAAGTACATCAGGTTACAGTTCATTGGTATATTATATCCTAATATCCTCTGTATTGTCACATGCATAGATTTCCAAAATGATGATATTTTGTAGCATTTCCAAAACATATGTGAGTGGTCTGCATTTTGAGCCCCACATCCCCTCCAGCATAAAGATTGGGTATTTGTATATTTTCCTTGAATCTGTGGTGTAATGAAAAAGCGAATCAGGTTTTTCCATCCAAATTCCCTCCATGCCCTTGAATTTGTTGATGTGTGTTGTGTTTTCCATATTTCCTGCCAGCTTTCTTCTGTTATATTTAAATTGAGCTCTTTCTCCCATTTCTCCTTTATATAGTTACTTGTATGATTGTTTGTCATAAGTTTCTGATATAGTTTTGAAATAATTCTTATTTTATTTCCTGCATATGAGCTTAAAATAAGTTGTATAATCTCGTTCACATCTGTTTGGAGGTTATGCCTAATCTTCTTCATATAGTAATCTCTCATCTGCAGATATCTGAAAAATTCCGATCTTTCTAATTTAAATTTTCTCCTGATATTTACAAAGCTCCCGAGATCTTTTTTTCCGATATTGCCCCATGCTGTGATTCCCTTGTTCACCAGATTTTTGTATCCCCTATCTTGTTTTGCCGGTTCAAACTGACTGTCAAATGCTACCCATTTCAATAGTTTTATGTCTTCCCTTATATTATATTTTTGTACTATTTTATACCACAGTTCTAAAGTAAATTTAGTGATTGGGTCTATTTGTTTGATTTGCTTATATGCATCTTTATCCCCTATTATGCTTTGTACTGGGAGTCCCTCAATTTCCTTTTCCATTTCTTTCCATTTTGCCTCATATCCCTCGTCGCACCAACATATGATATATCTTATTTGTGCTGAGTAGTAATATTCCTTTAGACTCGGTAGGCCCATGCCTCCTTTCTCTTTTGGTAATTGGAGGGTTTTATATTTCACTCTTGGCTTTTTTACCTCCCCAAACAAATCTCGATATCATCCTGTCCCACTTTGAGAATTGGGCATCTGGAATCTCTGTTGGTAGAGCCTGGAAGAGGTAAAGTAATCTAGGTTGTATGCTGATTTTGACTGTCTCAATTTTTGAATTCAGATCCATATTTAAGATTGACCATCTATCAATATCTTTTTTTATTTCTTGTTCCAACCTATCATAGTTTGCTTTATATATTTTGCTTAGGTCTTTAGGTATGTTCACTCCAAGGTATTTTATTTCTTTTTGCTTCCAGTTTAGTTTGATCTTATCAGTTATCTGGTTTAGAGGGTTATAGTGGAATGTCAGTATTTGTGTTTTTGTTATGTTTATCTTGTATCCTGATAATTTTCCAAAATTTTCTATCAAGTTCATCTTTTCCATTATTGATTTATCTGGTTGTTCAAGGTAAACTATAATATCGTCTGCAAATAGCCCAATCTTGTGTTCCGCCCCCTTTATTGTTACACCTTTTAATTTCTTATTTTGTCGTATCGCTTGAGCCAATGGTTCTATGAACAGAGCAAACAAGGTGGGCGATAAGCAGCATCCCTGCCTAGTTGATCTTTGTATATTTACTTTGTCTGTTAAGCTACCGTTTATCTTGATTCTTGCCACAGGTTCTTGATATAGCGTCCTTATGCATTGTACTGATTTTTCGTTAAATCCAAAGCGCTCCAGTACACTATATAGGAATTTCCAGATAACCCTGTCAAATGCTTTTTCTGCGTCTAAACTCATTATTACTGCGCTTTTCTTTTCTTTATGTATTTGGTTAATTATATGTATTGTTCTCCTGATATTGTCATGTGTTTGGCGTCCCTCTATGAATCCAGTTTGATCATCTTCTATCAATTCCGTCAAGAATGTCTTTATTCGTTTACATATAATTGTTGTGTATATTTTATAATCTACATTTAATAAAGAGATTGGTCTATAGTTTCCGCATTGTTCTTTATCTTTCCCTGGTTTTAAAATAACTGAAATGATTGCTTCGTTCCATGTTGGAGGTATTTTGTTGTTGTTCAGCGTCCAATTAAATGACTTTAGGAGTTGTGGCGTGAGTTCTTCTATAAACAGTTTATAAAACTCAGATGGGTATCCATCACTACCTGGTGATTTACCATTTTTAAGTGACTTAATCACATCTCTGATCTCTTGTGTTGTTATTTCTGCTGTTAGTTTTTCATTTTGTTGATTTCCTATTGATGGCAAGTCCAATGTGTCTAGAAATTTTTTGATATCTTTAGTATTTGTTTCTTCAGGTTGCGAGTATAGTTCTTGGTAGAAATTATGGAAAATTTCTTCGATGTTTTCTGGGTTAACTGTGGTTTTATTTGTGGTGGGGTCTTTAATCTTGTATACATTATTCATTGTTTGTTGTTTTCTTAACCGTTTTGCCAGCAGTTTTGTGGCTTTTGGCCCCGTTTCATAATATTTTTGCTTTAGATATCTATTTTTCCTTTCAATTTCATCCATTTGTGTTTCTTTTATCTTTGTTTTTTCTTCTTTAATTTCTTGATATATTTTTGGATCATTTGTGCTTTGATGTTTACGTTCTAATTCCCTTAGTCTCTCACATCTTTGTTCATACGCTTCCAGTTTAGTCTTATTTGCTTTTCCTGTTTCAACAATTAATTTACCCCTTAACACGGCTTTTAGTGCGTCCCATAGTATTGTTGGGTCCACTTCTTCATTGTCATTCTCTTGGATATATTCGTTTATGTTTATTTTTATTCTTTCTTTCATTTTCTCATCATTTAACAGTCCTACGTTAAGTTTCCATGTTGTTTGTCGTTTTCTATTGTTTAAATATATTTCCATGTATATAGGATTATGATCTGATATTTCTGCCCCTCCAATCCAACAATTTCTCACCCTGTGTCTGTCACCTTCATTCATAAGGAAGTAATCTATTCTAGAGTGTACTTTATGGACTGCTGAATAATGTGTATAGTCTTTTTCGAGTGGGTGTAGGTCCCTCCATATGTCTACCATACCCATTTCTGCCAGTGAGGTTCTTATGAACTTTGTTACATGTTTTTTTGTCTTCTTAACACTTGTTGTGTCAACTTCATGATCCATGACAGCATTTAAGTCTCCTCCACAAATTAGGACTCCTTCACTGTGTGTTGCTATGAGATCAAACAGATGTTGAAAAAAACCCTTGTCACTTTCTGGTGGGGCATAGATGTTCACTAATGTGATCTGCATACCATCTATTCTTCCCTTTATTATTACATACCTGCCTTCTTTATCCTGGATTTCCTGTTCACTTTCAAATTGTATTTTGTTTGAGATTAGTATCATAACCCCCCTTTTAGTTCCTCCCTTAAATGAACTGTAGTAGGAGTTCTTATAGCCAAATCTCTTTAGTTTCACATGTTCTGCCTTGCTCAAATGTGTCTCTTGCATAAATATAATTTCAGCTTTTTCCTTCTTGAATTTTCTTATTATTCTTTCCCTTTTAACAGGTGAGTTCAGACCATTCACGTTTAGTGTCATTATCTTAAGATTTTTACCCATATTCATGTTTTTCCATTTTTTTAACTTGTGCTCCTAGCCCCTTTAACAACAAAAATAACACATATTTATATAAAAACACATTAAAAAAACTCGACCTCCGTACTTTGGGCCTTTCTTCTGCCCGCTGGTCCCTGTTGGTGGGTGGGGGGTTTGTCTTCACAGAGTGAAGGGCCCTCCCTAGACTTCTAATTACTATCAAAGTAATAGTCATAAGTCTAGAAATGTCCAACAAATATCACTTAAACCTCTCCTAGCCGTCTGTTTCTCTTTTACCTTGTCTTCTTGGCCTTCATTTCTTCTGTGCCTTTCTTAATCTTTGTTATGATCTAGGCTTTCAGTTGAAAGCCTTGTAGCTTGTCCTGGGCCCGCTGCTCCACGTCTCTCCCCCTTCTTCCGCCGTTCACTCGTCTCCACTCCATCTGTCGTGGTGCGTTCAGGGCCGCCGCTGCTCCAGCCGTCTCCTTCGGCACGCTCACCTCAAGGCCCCGCTCCATCATATCCCGCGCTGCCTCTTCGGCCGTGTTGTAGGTTCTTGTGCCTTCCTCCCAATGAATCCTCATTTTCGTTAGCGGCGTTTGGAATCTAATTTTTTTCTCTTTCAGCGTTTTTTTAATATTGGCATATTTCTTCCGCTGCTGCACGATTTCTGTCGGGTAGTCATGGTCAAAAAATACCTGTTTGTCGCCGATTCGTATCTTTTTTTTCCATGCTTGCGTCAGGATTCTTTCCTTTATGTCATATTTCACAAAGTTTACCACAACTGACCTGGGTGGAGAGTTTGTTTTCGGGTTCTGTGCCGGTGTTCTGTGCGCCCGTTGAATCTGCAGATCCGTTTCTCCGGGTATTTCCAGTTCTTTTTTTAAGAACTGATCCATGAATTTTGTCATCGAGTTGCCTTCAATGCCCTCCGGAATTCCAAAGATGCGCATATTGCTTCGTCTGGACCTGCTCTCCAAGTCGTTTATTTTCTCCTGCATCCTCTGCGTTTGCGTCGTCAGGGTCTGTAGTTGTTCGTTTGCCTCGCTTTTCCAATCTTCTAGTTCCGAAATTCGGGTCTGCGCTTCTGTCATACACGCCCGCTGGGAGCGCAGCTCCTCCATGTTTTCCGTTAATTTACGCTCCATTTCTCTTCGGAGGTCCATGATTTCCTCCTTAATTTCTTTTTTCAGTTCCTCCTTAAGAGCCACTAAATCCTGTTGTAGCTGTCGCTTGAATTCTCTCAACTCTTCACCCAAACTGGCGATGCCAGCGTTCATGTTGTCGAGTCTGGTGTCCTCCATTTTCACTGCTGTGGACATCTCGTTTTTTTGGGCTTTGCGTACAGCGGTTTTTCCTGCGTTGTTGGAGAGGAATTCTTCAATTTTACCCTGTTTTTGTCCTTGTGCCCGGTTCCTTCGTGTTTTCATCCCTTGGTTTATTGATTCGTTTATGTCGAGTTGGCCATTTACCGATGATTTTTAATCCGGCTAGGGAGAGCTCTTTGTTTAAGTGTTATGTCTCTCCGCCATCTTCCCGGAAGTCACCACCATCATATTTTACTGTTGGTATGATGTTCCTTTTCTGAAATGCTGTTACTTTTATGCAAGATGTAATGAGACACACAACTTCCAAAAAGTTCAACTTTTCTCTCATATGAGCCTTTATGTTCTTTTTGCTCAGCTGGGGTTTTTGTCTCTGAACTCTGCCATGCAGGCCATTTTTGCCCAGTCTCTTTCTTATGGTGGAGTCATGAACACTGACCTTAACTGAGCCAAGTGAGGCCTGCAGTTCTTTGGATGTTGTTGTGGGGTCTTTTGTGACCTTTTGGATGAGTCGTCGCTGCACTCTTGGGGTAATTTTGGTCAGCTGGCCACTCCTGGGAAGTTTCACCACTGTTCCATGTTTTCGCCATTTGTGGATAATGGCTCTCACTGTGGTTCTCTGGAGTCCCAAGGCTTTAGAAATGGCTTTATAACCTTTTCCAGACTGATAGATCTCAGTTACTTTGTTTCTCATTTGTTCTTGAATTTCTTTGGATAGCAGCATGATGTCTAGTTTTTGAGGATCTTTTGGTCTACTTCACTTTGTCATGCAGGTCCTATGTAAATGATTTCTTGATTGAGAACAGGTGTGGCAGTAATCAGGCCTGGGTGTGGCTCGAGAAATTGAACTCAGCTTTCCAAATGTTATAAACCACAGTTAATTTATGTTTTAACAGGGGAGGGGGGCAATCACTTTTTCACACAGGGCCATGTAGGTTTGGATTTTTTTTTTTTACCCTTAATAATAAACAGCTTCATTTAAAAATTGCATTTTGTGTTTACTTGTTATCTTTGTCTAATATTTAAATTTGTTTGATGATCTGAAACTTTACGTGTGACAAACATACAAAAAAATGAGAAATCAGGAAGAGGGCAAACACTTTTTCACACCACTGTATGCTGTCTATTAAAGCATAAATTCTTGACTAAGATATTCTTCTTAACAATAAAGAAACAAAACAATGTGTCTACATTGTAAATGTAATAATTTATAGTAGTCATTCAAAATTAATTCTCCCTGAAAATAAGGAGACACATGAATGAAAATGAATGAATGAATGATTGAATTGAATTGAATGAATGATTGAATTTATTCGGTAATAATAATAATAATAAACACATACAATACAATACAATAAGAACACACAAAAGAACAACTGAAAGTGTGTAGGCTGAAGCTAGTGCTTATATAGTGCCTACCCCGTTACAATTTTAAAATCAATAACATAAAAACTTAAGTCTTACCCAAAATCAACAAAGGAAATCAAATAGAACAAGTAGACAAAAAAACCCTTTAAGTTATTACAAATTTATCTCCCAGCATTTACAGTGAGATACTGGGAGATTTTCTCATCTTTGTACAATTGTTTGAATTGCTTCAGAGTTGAACATGTTTTAATATTTTCAGAGCAACAGTTCCACAGTTTAACTCCAGTGACAGACATGCAATGATCCTTTGTATTTGTTCTAACCTTTGGCTTATTAAAAACAGAGTTACCTCTTAGCTCATATTTGCTTTCCCTTTTTTTAAACAGTCTCTGAATATTTACAGGTAATTGGTTATTATTTGCTTTGTACATGATTTGAATGACATTATAGTCTACCAGATCTCTAAATTTAAGAGTATATAATTGAATGAATATTGGATTTGTTGGTTCACAATGACATTTCTTTGATACCATGCGTACGGCTTTTTTCTGTAGTAAAAAGATTAAGTTTGTGTTTGTTTTATATGTGTTTCCCCAGATCTCCACACAGTATGTCATATAAGGAACTATCAGTGAATTATATAAAATGCAAACAGATTTCTGACACAGGAGACCCTTAACTTTATACAGCACAGTAATGGATTTAGACATTTTAGTTTTGACATCATTTATGTGTGATTTCCAGGTTAGTTTATCAACAATGACCCCTAGGAACTTGGTTTCGAAAACTGTGTCAATTTCAGCATTGTTTATTTTAATTTTTTGTGATTATATAATTTGTGGTTTCCAAATATTATACATTTTGTTTTTCCAAGGTGAACAGATAATTTATTGGCAGTGAACCACTGATTGATTTAAGTTAGATAGATAGATAGATAGATAGATACTTTATTTCGAACAAAAAAGTAAAACAAAAACAAAACAAATGACAAATGCAATAAAGAAACAGTATACAGTGTTCGAAAGGGAGAAGGAAGAAGTGAACACTTATTAATTCCATCTCCTCTTTTCCATAAATACACCCATGTGAAATATATACAAATTACCACATTTAAGACCCCAAGTAAACAATTAACTATATTTTGTACATATCAACATTAACACTCATCCATCCCAGCATACATACAGTCCATACATCAAAACCAGCCCCAAACAACACAGATATACACAGTGCTGTCCCACCCACCATTCCATAGTGTCCCAGAGTGAGCATAGTGAATCGTACATATAAATTCTACCCTTCTAACATATATCCTTTCAACAAATGGTGTTTATACCTCTTTTTGAAATGATTTCTGTTTGTACATAGTTTCAGTTCTGGCTCCAGACTGTTCCACAAATCCACCCCACAGACAGATATGCAGACTTTTCTTGGTTGTTCGTATCTTGGGTTTTGTAAAGTTTAAGTCGCCTCTCAAATTATGATCGTCTCTTTTTTTAAAATATTTTTTGTATATTAGTTGGGAGTTGATTATTAATTGCCCTGTACATGACTTGTGCTGTCTTAAATTTAACTAAATCAATGAACTTTATGACATGTGACTTTAAAAACAACAAATTGGTATGGTCTCTATATCCTACATTGTTTATTATCCTTATAGCTCTTTTTTGTAATGTGCATATTGACTGTAGGTTGGTCTTGTAGGTGTTTCCCCAGACTTCTACACAGTAGTTAAGATAAGGTAGAAACAGTGAATTGTACAGTAAGACCAATGATTTATAGTCCAAGATGTGTCTTGTCTTCCCCAGTATGCCTATACATTTTGCCAACTTGGCCCGGATGTGACTGATGTGAGGTTTCCAGCAGATTTTATTGTCTAGCGTCACCCCCAGAAACTTATTTTCCTGTACTGTTTCTATTCTGGTATCATCTATCGTTATCGTTATTTCATGATTTATTTTATAATTTCCAAACAACATAATCTTTGGGTTTTTTTAGATTTAGAGATAATTTATTTTTGTTGAACCACAGCGTTAACCTTTTCATTTCAGTTGTGACCACCTCTAAAACCTGCTGCAAATTCTCACCAGTGCAAAGGATGTTATTTATTTATTTACCTTTATTTAACCAGGAAAAAAAACCCCGTTGAGATTAAAAACCTCTTTTTCAAGGGTGTCCTGGCCAAGAGGCAGCAAAAAAAAATCACAATTACACTTACAATGACATACAAATCATATAAAACAGTTACAAATTAGTGAGGCCGTCTCAAATGTTCTCAATCTGGATTTAAAGTCGTTCAATGAAACAAGTTCTGTTAGTTTCCAGTCTTTTTGCAACATGTTCCATGTAGAGGGGGCTGAGAACATGAAAGCTCTTTTTCCCAGCTCAGTACGGGCAAATGGAACAGAAAGCAACAAATGATCATTAGAACGCAAACCAAAAGAATCAACACTTCTCAGTGTGATCAAATTACAAATGTAAGGGGGCAACAGTCCAAGCATGGCCTTGTAAATAAAAATGTACCAGTGAGTCAACCTCCTGGTGGACAAAGAGGGCCATCCCACTCTAGAATACAGTTCACAGTGATGGGTCAAGGCTCTACAGTTTGTTACCTCAAAACAGCATGATATACAGAGTCAATCTTACTCAGACACTGAGCTGAAGCGTTCATATCTAAAATAGATAAAAAAGTTGCAGTAACAAGACGTTTTTTAACCTCAAAAGAAAAACAACATTTATTTCGAAATAAAAAACCCAGCTTCAGTTTAAGTTTCTTCACAAGATTTTCAACATGGGGCTTAAAAGTCAGAGCGTCATCAAGCAAGATACCAAGATACTTGTATGAGTGAACCACCTCAATTTCATTTCCCTCAAAAGTGGACACTGTGGGAAAAATTTGTACACTCTAACTAAAATTTGAAAACCACATCAGTTTAGTTTTGTCAGCATTAAGGACTAGTTTTAGCTGCAGAAGTGTGTGCTGCACCACATTAAAAGCTTTCTGCAGAGAAGCAACAGCATTAGCAGGGGAAGAGCCAAAGCAGTAAATAATTGTGTCATCGGCATAAAAATGCAAACTAGCATCAGACACATTTTGTCCTAGATCATTAATGTACATAATGAATAGGAGGGGTCCTAATACAGAACCCTGTGGCACCCCCTTGTGGACACTGACAATTTCAGAACACAAACCATCATATTTAATACATTGGGTCCTGTCAGTTAAATAATTTGCGAACCAGGAGACTACATGTTCCGACAGACCAAAACTGATGAGTCTTTGCTTTAAAACTGTGTGGTCCACAGTGTCAAAAGCCTTTGACAGATCAATGAAAAGTGCAGCACAGTGCTGCTTTTTATCAGGAGCAACAAGTATATCATTGACCACTTTTGTAGCAGCAGTAATAGTGCTGCGCTTTTTTCTAAAGCCCGATTGCAATTTTGAAAGAAGTTCATTTGAGTATAAAAACTCTTTAAGTTGATCACACATGAGAGATTCAAGAATCTTGAACAAGACACACAAGCTTGATATTGGTCTGTAGTTAGTTAAAACTGCTGGGTCACCTTTTAAGAGAGGAACCACAAAAGCTGACTTCCATACTACAGGAATCTCTTTGTTTTCAATTGATAAATTAAAAAGTACTGTAAGAGGCTGTGCAATAAAATCGGTAGCCATTTTCAAAAAGTAAGGCTCTATCAAGTCTGGTCCAGGAGGTTTTCTGTGATTCAAAGTTTTGAGAGCCTTATGAACTTGCTGTACAGTAAAAGGTACAAGTCTAAAAGGTTCTCCAAAAAACATTTGGGAATTAGTACAGTGAGGCACAGATGTAGCTCCTGTAGAGTTAAAACAGAAAACCAGATGACACAAAATGCTTATTGAAGCAATTTAAAACCTCAGTTCTATCATAAACTGGGACTGAGCCATTTAAAACAAAAGTAGAAAGAACCTGAGAGCTTTTTTTCTCAGATAAACCTTTGATCACTTTCCAAAATTTCTGTGATTATTAAGACTCTCAGTTATGACAGATAAATAATATTCAGATTTAGCCTTTTTAATTAAAAAAAAGTGCATTTATTTCTCAGTTGTCTAAAAATAGACCAATCACTGGCAGTATCAGTTTTCCTGGCTTTGGCCCAAGCCACATTACGCTGATGAATGGCATCAGACAGTTCTGGAGAGAACCAGGGGTTTTCACGCCCCTTTACTCTGAATTTCCCTCTAGGAGCATGTTTATTTACAATTTTCTCAAAGTTATCTTTAAAGAAAGTCCACGCTAACTCAACGTCTGGCAACAGGCCTATATGTTCCCAATTAACCAAGGACAAATCATGATGATAAGCTTGTTCATTAAATTTCTTCAAATTCCGCTTGAAAATAATGCGCGGTTTACATTTGGGGATTTTTGTATCTCTGCACACTGCAACAACATAATGATCACTCAAATCATTGCAGAAAACACCCACAGATGAAAATTTATGTGGAGCATTTGTTAAAATTAAGTCAATCAAAGTGGACTTTTCAGGACTTTTAATATTTGGCCTAGTTGGATAGTTAATCAACTGGCTAAAATTTACAGAGTCACAGAAAAATTTAAATTCTTCAGAAGCTACGTTTAACCAATCCCAATTGAAGTCTCCTGCTATTAAAAGCTCATTGTAGTTTAATTTGGACAAAAGATGCTTTAAGGATGATAATGCCTCCTTGGTGGCAGATGGAGGTCTATAACAACCAACAACAGTTATGGGAAGGGATTTGGCTATTTCCATATTCAAGGCCAGAAACTCCATCTGCTTAGAAACGGACTTAGACAAGACAATTGAAGCATCAAATCTTGATTTAACATAGGTGGCTACACCACCACCTTTTTTAGGCCTGTCAGTACGGAAGACATTGTATCCATTTATACTAATATCATCATCTGTGACAGCTTTTGTCAGCCACGTTTTAGAGATGATCACAACATCCAGATCAGTTGATCTAATCCAAATTTTGACCATGTCCATTTTAGGAAGTAAACTGCGCGCATTAAGATGAATAATTTTGAGACCAGACATTGGTTTAAAATCAGCAGGAGTCTGAATACATTGCAGATCAGGTCCAGGGTTTGGTTGCACATTTCCAGATAATAATAAAAGTAGGACAATCATCAATCTTTGCTTCACATCACATTTTGAAGCAGAATTTTTGTATATTGAAGCCAGGCGATTCTTTTCATTGAGCAAAAGTGTGAGGTCATATAAAGTAAGAGCATTTTGGAGTTTAAGTAATTCCCTTGGTACCTCTGTCCAGGAATCTATGACCCAGACCAAATGAGTCTGCGATTGCTCATAAACAACATTAAAATCAGTGCCACTATAGTAAGTGTCCCAAAAACACAACACATTGGCATGGGTACTCACCCAGGGAACATTATTTGATCTCGTGTTCCAGGCTGCCAACAAGCATATTAAAATAATAAAAAATGCCATTGTCCTCCACTTTTGGCACATCAGCAGCTTAAAAGTTTTTACAAATACTGCAAGGAGATGTTGCAGGCCCAAGCTAGATATCTCAGCTCCAGGAGTAATATAGGTCTTCCAACCCAATATCCAGGAAAATATTACAGGCCCAAGGTAGTAAGCTCAGCTCCAGGAGAGATGTAGGCCTCCCAGCCCAGTCTCCAGGGGGATGTTGCAAGCCCAAGCTAGTTAACTCAACTCCAGGAGGAATATAAGCCTTCCAGCCCAGTATCCAGGGAGATGTTGCAGACCCAAGGTGGCTAGCTCTGCTCCAGGAGGAATACAGGCTTTTCAGCCCAGTATCCAGGGAGATGATGCAGACCCAAGCTAGTTAGCTCAGCTCCAGGAGAGATGTAGGTCTCCCAGCCCAGTCTCCAGAGAGGTGTTGCAGGCCCAAGCTAGTTAGCTCAGCTCCAGGAGGGGTATCGGCCACCCAGTCCAGTCTCCAGGGGGATGTTGCAGGCTCAAGCTAGTAAGCTCAGCTCCAGGAGGAGTATAGGCCTCCCAGCCCAATCTTCAGGAGGATGTTGTGGGCCCAAGCTAGTTAGCTCAGCTCCAGGAGAAGTATCAGCCTACCAGCCCAGTCTCCAGGGAGGTGTTGCAGGCCTAAGCTAGCCAGTTCAGCCCCCAGGAGGAGCACAGGCCTCCCAGCCACCTCTCCAGGGGAATGCCACAAGCCCAGCCAACCAACTCGTCCTGGGCACAGGCCCAGACCTGTTAGCCACACTCAAAGGTGATAGCAGTATTCTTTAAACTTGTTAAAAGTCATTAAACTCATTAAAAGTCCACAATTTACTTAAAACATATAAAGGGATTTCTATAAAAATATCAACTGCAACTTATAAAAAGAGATTTAAATGCAATAAAATCCATTAAAAACAACTTAACCTCTTGCACTCCGGGATACTGCGGGCGGTCACGTCTCTGCGTCCTAGGGCGCCCGTGCGCCCTGCACTGAAAAAAAAAAGCTGCAGACACAGCCGCGAACAGAAAGCCAAAGGAGTGCTTTGATTGGTTTAGATTTGATTGACCTCTCGTTCGACTAATAAGAGCCTTGAATTGGGTTTCTGAAACCTTGAAGAACCAATGACTGAAAACCTAGCAAGAAGGACCCGCCTACCAATGGCTGCGAATGCAGCGAGCCAATTGAAGCAGAGAAGTTCCACGATTGAAAACGTGCGTCCCGTGCATAAAATCTGTTTTGTGTAAGCCGCTGGGTGACACACACATGTTCGCCAGTCTTTTTTTCTTACCACTGTTCTTATTTGTTTTGAAAAATTGTTCGCCAAAACCGCAATCATGGAAGCGCAAAACCGCAATAATGGAATCATGGTTTGACCGGGTCGCGTGACCAGAATCACGAGTCCGTAACAAGCGGACCAGCGTCATGTTTGTCTGACAATGAGGAAGAGAAGTTTGCCAGCAACACTGCTGTTGTGGACAGGTAAGTGTTATAAGCTAAATTATTTTTTATCCCTGAAAATTGTAATCAAAATGACTTTTGACCGATCGGCAAATTACAACTGTGCGTCATTGCAACATGACGGACCGCGGTGCACGGACTGGACACGGTCCGTGCCCCGCGTCCGGACCGTGAATGGCTCCCCCCCCCCCCGCAGATATTATTGCAGATATTTTAGTACAACTGTGCGTAGTAGACCGCGGCGCACCGTCACGTAGCAATGGGCGATGTCCATCCTCTGTAGCGGGGGTGGGGGGGTTTGTTATCTTCTACATTACAGATATTTTACTATAATTTTTAGTGCACTGTAGGTTATTTTTTCTTGTAAAAAAAAAAAAAAGGCCACACATTTTTTTTACGTGGCATGCTTCTTTGTGTGTGGGGGGCTTGTTTGTTCATTCATTCATTCATGAATGAATAAACAACCCCCCCCCCACACACACACAGCCCTTCACCTTTCATTAGAGCCCAAGATGAAGCTTCTATATTGAATCATTCAAAAGTTACAGACGTTTTTCCAAACTGTGCCATTTGGCACAATTTGGCACAGTTCAAAAACGCCTGGGAACAACCTGAGGAAAAAGCTGTGTAATATATTCATTTTTTGTGGTATTGTTACAAAATTTTGACCTCAGCTGGATAACACTTGGTTCTACATTTCTTTTGCATTTTCCAGCCCGGATCTGACAGCTGTGTGTTATTTGCAAGCATTTATATCCAAAAAAACACCCAGGCGAAATATATTTTCTTCAAGTTCAGTATGTTTAGATGACTGTTACTCAGTGGCCGGAGCACTTAGAGAGATTATGACTGTTTTGCCAAAAAATTCAGTGTTTTCTTTTAAATGAGACCAACCCCATGAAGATAAGATAAGATAAGATAAGCCTTTATTAGTCCCACAATGGGGAAATTCCAGGATTGCAACAGCACAGGGATAGCAACACTCAGAGCAACAATCAGAAGGCAAGAAAAAAAAAAGCAAGAGCAGCTAATATACATATGTACATATTACCATAAATATATATATATACACACACACAGACACACAGTGCAGAGCATTGTTGCTAGATGGGATGAAACAGCACAACCGTCTACTTAGTTATCCTACATGGTATGATTATGTACCCATACATATTCTCATCCTCCATAGCGACCGGTATTTTCATAGTTGTATGCCAGAGGGGACCATTGTGTAAGTCTATTGCATCTTTTGCATTCAAAAACTATTAGGTTGTGGACTTCCGGTCTGGACGCCATGGCGACTGCAGCTTAACACTGAAGCTCTCAGACCCAATCCAGGATAACACCTTGAAAATCAAACTTAACGGATTTTTGGAGGAGTGAAAATCAAAAGACAAAATCATCATGTCTAAAGGAAAACAGAAGAAACTGAAATTCTCCAGGCCAGGACACGTATCGGCCGGAGAATCTGAACTGGAAAATCTCCGTTCAGAAGACGAGGAACTGGTGATAGCTAACAAAAGGGTTAGCCTGAAATCACTATTTGAGGAGCTACGACGATTTCGCCGAGAAGTTACGGCCGAATTTCGGGAATTCAGAGAAGAATTGAAAAGGACAAACAGCAGAGTGGACCAGGCCGAGAACCGAATCTTGGAAACAGAGGATCGAATAAAAGTGCTTGAAGATTCTGTGCTAGACCTACGCAAAAGACAAGCAGCTATAGAGGCTAAGCTAACCGACCAAGAAGGAAAACAAAGAAGAGACAACATAAGAATTCATGGTCTGATAGAAGGAACCGAAAATGGTTTTAACTCAATGGCAGAATGCGTGGAATCCTTACTAAGAGAGAAATTGGATATTCCACAAACCACCGACTTGAAGATAGAAAAGGCACATCGTTCATTAGCCGCTAGGCCGGCGGCGGAAGCGCCCCCACGTTCGGTGTTGGTAAGATTTTCCAATTTCAAAATAAAACAAGAGGTTGTAAGACTGGCCTGGCAGAAAAAAGGATTTATGCACCAGGAGAGAAAAGTCTACGTGGAACACGATTACGCCCCGGAGGTCCTTAAAAAGCGCAGGGAATACAATGACGCCAAAAAGGTGTTAAGAGAGAAGAAATTGCGCTTTCAGACACCATTTCCTGCGAAGTTAAGGGTCTTCTACGGCGATGAAACGTGTCTCTATAATTCGGCGGAAGAAGCAACAGCTGACATGGCGAAAAGAGGGCTCCCGGTAACGGTATTTAAACCCGCAGCAGACCCGAGTGAGAAGATCAAAGCGCAAACATGGACAACACAAAGACCCTCAAAATCCACAGACCAGCAGCGGGAAACCCAGCACCAGAGCGTCGCGGATAAACTATCCGTTTTCAGGTTGGAATAGCGACCTTTTTTTTTTTTTTTTTTTTTTCTTTTCTCTTGAATCAATCCGCACATCCAACCCCCCTCATACAAGGTAACAAACTTTAAAGGAGATGCATATTCAGCATGTGGTGAAACATTTCATGGAACAATCATATTATTTGAAACAAATAAGTCTTTGTAATAAAAAAAAAAAAAAAAAAAGCTTGTTAAAATAGAAATGTGACAATAATCCACATGTTCTCCTCATACTAACAAATACTGTTTTTGCGTGAATGTTTGATGTGATGGGGGTGGGTGGGTGCACACAATTTCACAGGGTTTAGGCATAAAAGGAAAAAAAAAAAATCATTACAAGTTTGGATTGGGTTCTGAAACTCACGTTAAAAGCATGGGACTACTTTCAGTGGTAAGAGAGGGCCCTCAACACGTAACAGAGTTTGAGGAATTTCCCTCAGGGCCTTCACTCCATCAAGACTCTTACAGGGTCTTTAAAAAGACCTCAGCTCAGGAAGTTCTTATGACAGATTTTTGTTTTAAAGTTTTTTACACTATGTTCTTAATGTTTTTCTTGTTTTTAATGTTCTTTCAGTTTCTGAGTAGCACAAAAGAGGGCCACCACACAGTTATACTAAACAAAACAACACAATGGAGAAACAGGGTGTAACCAAAATAATTTCATATAATGTAAAAGGAATCCTGAATCCAGTTAAAAGATCCAAGATTCTAGGCAAAATGAAAAAAGACAAAGCAGGAATAATATTTTTACAAGAAACCCACCTAACAGACGTGGAACACAATAAACTCAGTAGACAAGGGTTTAAAATGATCTCTTCATCTTCATATAAATCAGGGAGGAGGAGGGGAGTAGCGACATTGATATCAACCAAAATTACATTTGAAAAAAAATCAGAACACAAAGATAAAGAAGGGAGATACAGTTTGGCAACTGGGCGGCTAGAGGGAGAAGATATCACCCTGCTGAATGTGTATGCTCCCCCAGGGGCTAACTGGAAATTTTATAAAAATGTATTTGACCTAATGATAACTAAAGCTCAAGGTTTAGTGATATGTGGTGGGGACTTCAATCTTAGACTGAATCCATACTGGAATGCTTCTGGTAATTCCCCACATCAAAATAACACCCAAAACAGGAAGACTCGGATGCTACTAAAAGAATTGGGAATCTGTGACGTGTGGAGGGAACTCAACCCCAGTGTAAAAGACTATACATTTTACTCAACTCCACATTCATCTTACTCAAGGATTGACTATTTTTTATGTTTAATAGAGACATTGGAAGAGTAAAAACATGTAAAATAGGACTGATGGATCTCTCCAACCACAGTCCGATCTACATGGACTTAAATATCCAAAAATACACAAATAATACATTTTCTTGGAGGTTAAATTCAAATGTCCTGAAAGGACCATTGAAAGATGAATTGGAATCAGATATTCTCAGATATTTGGAAGATAACGATAATGGAGAAGTATCCTCTTTAATACTGTGGGATGCATGCAAAGCTGTAATAAGAGGAAAGATTATTGCAAAACTGGCAACCCAAAAGAAACTAAGACAAGAAAAACTATCCACGTTAGAGTCAGAACTTAGGAACCTAGAAAAAGAACACAAAGGCAACACTCATTCTACTGACTCGCTCAAGATTAAGGAAATTAAAAACCAAATAAATGAGATCTACACAATAGAAATCCAGAAGAAACTTACATTTCTGAAACAAAAATACTATGAAGCAGGCAGTAAATCGGCAAAATTGCTAGCCTATAAATTGAGGAAACATCAAACAGAAAGAGCAATCTACAAAATCAGAGACCCAGTATCAAAGGAAATAAAATTCAGAATTCAGGATATTCTTAAAAACTTCGAGAATTACTATAAGAACTTATACTCCCACAAAAAACATAAAAACGCATCTGAGGCATTCCTAAACACATTAAACCTTCCCCAACTTACGGAGTCACAAAATAAAACACTACTGTCAGAAATACATCCTAAAGAATTGGAAAAAGCAATTATGAAACTTAAAGCTAACAAATCCCCAGGAGCTGATGGCTATACAGCAGAGTGGTACAAAACCTTTAAACAGCAACTATCTCCTCTCCTCCTGAAAACATTTAATTATGTCCTCCACACAGGGGAAATCCCCCCCTCCTGGAGAGAAGGGGTCATTGCAGTTATACCTAAACCTGAAAAGGATAAACTAGAGTGCTCCAACTACAGACCAATCAGTGTACTAAATCAGGACTATAAGCTTTTTACCATTATCCTTGCCAAAAGGTTAGAAAATATACTGACAGACCTAATTCATTTAGACCAAACAGGTTTTATAAGACAAAGACAGACACAAGACAACATTCGACGCACTTTACACATAATTCATCATATAAAAAAATATAACTTAAATGCAGTCATATTGGGATTAGATGCTGAAAAAGCATTCGATTCGGTTGACTGGTCTTTTCTATATAGAATCTTATCCAGTTTCAATTTTCATAACAACTTCATTAGAACTATACAGGCATTATATAAAAAACCAACAGCTAAAATAAGGATTAACGGTAATTTATCATCTTCTTTTGAACTGGAAAGAGGATGTCGTCAGGGCTGCCCCCTGTCTCCACTGCTCTTTGCAATCTTCATAGAACCTCTGAGCCAATGGATAAGACAAAACCAAAAAATTCAAGGTATTACACTTGGTCAGAAGGAACATAAAATAGCACTCTTTGCTGATGACATTTTAATATACCTAGGGCAGCCGAACACTTCTTTACCAGAACTAACCTCAGTTTTTTCAGAGTATGGAGATTTATCAGGGTACAAATTAAACATGCATAAAACCCAAGTTTTAACATTCAACTATGACCCAAATCATTATTCACTAAGCAAACTCAAAACTAACTGGGAGTCGGAATCTATGAAATATCTGGGGGTCAATATCCCGAAACAACTCAACAAAATTATATCACTAAACTATGATCCACTGGTGACAAAAATAAAATCTGACCTAGCAAGATGGAATATGATACCATTCTTG
The DNA here is from genome assembly GCA_020510985.1 of Pholidichthys leucotaenia. Lineage (NCBI taxonomy): Eukaryota > Metazoa > Chordata > Actinopteri > Cichliformes > Pholidichthyidae > Pholidichthys > Pholidichthys leucotaenia. The sequence continues at coordinate 488,210,318 of CM035838.1, read as the reverse complement.
GGTACTGCACAAAGAATTGAAGCAGTCAAAATGAATATACTTCCACGTCTTCTATACCTTTTCCAAACAATACCGGTAGAACCTCCCAAAAAAACATGGCAGGAGCTGGACAGAAGGATCTCAAGATTCATATGGCAGGGCAAGAGACCTAGAATCAGATATAGAACCCTACAGCTAAACAAAGACAAAGGTGGGCTCGCGCTGCCAAATATCAGGGACTACTTTAAAGCCGCACAAATTAAAACTTTAGTAGAGATATGTAACCCAGTCTACACTGCACAATGGAAGGAGATCGAATGCCAAATAACAAGTGACATCCCCCTACAGGCGATAATAGGGAACAATGCCTTACCTAAGCTTTTGAATAACACTAACCCGTGGATAGAGACCCCGCTAAAAATTTGGTTTAAGATAGTCAGAGAGAATCAAACTAAAGAGCCCTATCGACTTCTGCAATGGATTGCCTATGATCAGGACTTTACTCCTAATAAAACAGACACCAGATTTAAAAAGTGGAAGGAGAAAGGGCTGATAAAATATTACGATTTTTTTAAAGGGCAAATCTTAAGAAGTTTTGAAGATTTGAAAAAACAAGGCCTAATAAATCAAGACCTTTACAGGTTCTTCCAGCTTAGACACCACATAAACAATATACTTAAAAAGGAGGTTTTGGAAAGGGCCCAGTCAGGTGTTCTGAAGGTCTTCTTAATGGCATATAAAGGGATCCCAGGGATCAGATACATTTCTAAAATATACCAAGGTCTTCAAGACTTAAAAGGAGACAACACATCTTATATAAAAGAGAGATGGGAAAAAGAGGGGAATTTCACTTTACAACTGGAAATATGGGAAAAGCTAAATAAACAGCAATGGAAAAGTACCTCATCCCTGCAGTGGAGAGAATTTGGATGGAAAAACTTGGCAAGATTTTTCAGAACACCTGCACAAAACAAATTTACCCATAAGGGATTGAACTGTTGGCGCTTGTGTGGTGAAAAGACTGCAAATCATTTTCATGTGTTTTGGTCATGCCCAGTTATCCACCAATATTGGACCAAGGTACAGACAATATTGGGGAAAATATTCAAAATTACAGTTCCCTTTTCTTTTGTAACTTTGTATTTGGGTTTACTACCGGACTCACTGGAAAGACGAGGAGAAAAATACTTATTCAATGTTTTAATATTGGCAAGCAAAAAAGCTCTAACTAAAAAATGGATGTTGAAGGACTGTCCTACACCTGAAGATTGGACTAACGTGATCCAAGACATTTACTCGATGGAAAAGTTGACATTCGCACTGAGACAGGACATGGATGGGTTCATGAACTTTTGGCAACCCTGGACCGCATATGTGTCTTCCATTAGATCTAATCTTTGACAAATACCATTTCAATAATGGTTCCGCTCTTTGTTCCAACGCTACTCAGATGCTCTTTTATCTTTATTTACTTACTTTTTCTTTTTGTTTGTTTTTTACTGGTTTGTTTGTTTTTTTTTGTTTTTTTTTCTCTTTAATTTCACTTTTTCTTTCACTTTAAAAAAAAAAAAAGGGGTGTTGTAAGAATTAATCTTCCAATGTTGTCAGATATCAGAAAATAAGGGAACATGTGATGAAAATGTAAACAATGCATTGCTGTAACGACCTGTATACCCTTTACAAAAACTTAAATAAAAAAAAAAAAAAAACTATTAGGTTGTTACGTCTTTTTGCTATCTGTGCGAGCAGCCCTGCTTAGGTTGTACAGTCTGACAGCCTTTGGTAGGAAGGACCTGCGAAACCTCTCGGTCGCACACCTAGGATGATGTAGTCTGCTGCTAAATGAGCTCCTCGGTGCATTCAGTATGTCCTGCATAGGGTGGAACTTGGACTCCAGCAGAGGTGACAGTTTAGCCACCGTCCTTCTCTCTCCTATCTCCCTCACCGGGTCAAGGCGCTGCCCCAGGACAGAGCTAGCTTTCTTGATCAGTTTGTTCAGTCTCTTCCTATCAGCTGCAGTAATGCCACTGCCCCAGCAGACCACGCCAAAAGTGATGGCTGATGCCACCACCGTGTCATAGAATGTCTTCAGCAGCGCCCCTTGTACACCAAAAGACCTGAGTCTCCTCAGCAGGAACAGCCTGCGCTGTCCCTTCTTGTAGAGTGCGTCAGTATTGTGTGACCAGTCTAGTTTATTGTTCAGATGAACACCCAGGTACTTGTAGGATGTCACCATCTCAATGTCTGTTCGTTGTATATTTACTGGTGCTGTAAGGGGTTGTCCATGCCTGCGGCAGTCCACCGCCAGCTCCTTAGTTTTCCTCGCGTTGATCTGGAGGCAGTTCTGATGGCACCAGTCCATGAAGTCCTGGATAAGCCCTCTGTACTCAGCTTCATCTCCATTGGAGATGAGGCCAACGATCGCAGAGTCATCAGAGAACTTCTGTAGATGGCAGTGTGTTGTGTTGTGTGAGAAGTCCGCAGTATAAAGGGTGAACAGGAAGGGAGCCAACACTGTTCCCTGGGGGGCCCCCGTGCTACCGATGATCGTGTCGGACACGCAGTCCCGGGTTCTCACAAACTGAGGCCGGTTCGTGAGGTAGTCCAGGATCCATGATGACAGGTGCTGGTCCACCCCTGCGCGCAGCAGCTTGTCCTTCAGGATCATCAGTTGGATGGTGCTGAAAGCACTGGAGAAGTCAAAGAACATGATCCTCACCACATTCCCGGGCTTCTCCAGGTGGGACAGAGAACGGTGAAGGAGGAAGATCACCGCATCCTCCACCCCAATGCCATGCTGGTAGACGAACTGGAGTGGATCCATCGCTGGTTCCACCAGGGGGCGGAGGTGAGCAAGGAGTAGTCTCTCCAGGGTCTTCATCAAGTGGGACGTCAAGGCCACCGGTCTGTAGCTGTTCAGGTCTTTGGGGTGGGAAGTTTTTGGTACAGGTACCACACAAGATGTTTTCCACAGCTGTGGTACCCTCCCCAGCTTCAGGCTCAGGTTGAAGATGTACGCCACAATCCCACACAGCTGGTCTGCACAGGACTTGAGGAGCTTTGCGCTGATGCCGTCCGGTCCCGTCGCCTTCCTCGCCTTGATCTTCCTCAGCTCCGTCCTCACCTGGGTCTTGGTCAGGGTCAGGATGGGGGGCTGTGTGTTGGGAGTTGGGGGGTGTTGGTGGAGTGGGGAGTGGGCAGCAGGACTTGATGTCTTTAGAGGCAGCAGTGGTTGTTGTGCAGTCAGGGGGGAGGGCGGTTGGTCAAACCTATTGAAAAACAGATTCGGGTTGTTCGCCCACTCCCTGCCCCCCGTGGCCTGGGGGGATGTATTCTGGAGCCCAGAGATGGTTTTGAGGTTTCTCCAGACCCCGCTGATGTCGCTCTGTTGCAGCTTGTCCTCCATCTTCTTCCTGAAGCTGTCCTTGCCTTCTCTGATCTTTCTCCTCAGCTCCCTCTGTACGGACTTCAGCATCTCCCTGTTCCCCGACCTGAAGATCCTCTTCTTCTCTCTCAGAAGTGTTTTTATCTCAGGGTTGATCCAGGGTTTGTTGTTTGAGCAACACCGTATGGTCTTGGTGGGAACGGATTTGTCCACACAGAAGCTGAGGTAGCCCGTGAAGGTGTGAGTGAGGCCATCGATGTCCTCACCATGTGGATTGCAGAGCTGCTTCCAGGCGGTGGTTTCAAAACAGCCCTTTAGAGTGACCATTGCCTCCTCAGACCATAACTTCACTGTGCGCATGGCTGGAGGTTGTCTGTGCACTAGGGGTTTGTACACCGGCCGGAGATGAACCAAGTTGTGATCCGATCTCCCGAGTGGGGGGAGTTGTGATGAGGTGTATGCCTCCTTGGTGTTTGCGTAGAATAAGTCCAGTGTTTTATTGTCTCTAGTGTGGCATGTGACATACTGGGTAAACGTGGGTAGAATGGGAGACAGTGAAACATGGTTGAAATCGCCTGAGATGAGGAGAAGAGCATCTGGGTGTTCTGTCTGCAGCCTGCTGATTACTGAATGGATGACGTCATGCGCTGTCCCAGCGTTCGCCGTCGGATTTGCATAAACAACAATGCAGATCACGTGTGAGTATTCTCTCGGGAGATATGTAGGCTGCATGCTAACAGCTAGCAACTCAATGTCTTTGCTGCAGTGTCGTTGTTTAACAGTGATATGTCCCGGTCTGCACCAGTTGTTGTTAACATACATTATCACTCCACCGCCCCTTGCTTTGCCACTGTCTGGTGTTCGGTCTGCCCGTATCATGTGGAAACCCTCCAGCTCAATGTTAGCATCTGCTGCTAGTTCAGTTAGCCACGTCTCATAAAACAAAAGGAGAGAGCATTCCCGGTATGTGCTATCGTAGCGGCAGATAGCCGCTAGCTCATCTACCTTTCCCAGTAACGACCGTACATTCCCCATGACAACAGATGGAAGGGAGGGTCTGTACCTTATATTTTTTGTCCTCCACCTTACTCCAGCCCGGCAGCCGCGGCGTTTTCGCCTCAGTTCTCTCGGTATGTCGAGTTTTTCCATTAGCACCGGGTGGCGGTTGAGTGCTAGTAGCTCTTCACTGCTGTACACTGCTGTACCAGATGCTGCAAACGGTTGAAGAACAGCTTTTGATTTACTTTGGGTACGTTATTTTTAGGCGTTTTTAGGGAAATTGACCAGAGTACAAGGGGTTAATCCAGAGAGACACTGACCAGACAATACACATGCTTCCATCTTGGATTAGAAACCAATCCAAGACTTGGATTAGATATTTGTGTCATTCGCAAACAAAATAAATTTCAGATTTTTTTTGATACTTGGCATGTGTCATTTATATACAAGATAAAGAGTTTGGGTCCCAAAACTGACCCCTGGGGCACACCACAAGTGATGTCCATGAATGGTGATTTGTGCTCACCAATTTGTACAAACTGTTGTCTGTTACTTAAATAACTTTCCACCCAACTCAGTCCGACCCCTCTTATCCCATACCTTTCCAGTTTCCTCAGTAGAATTATGTGGTCAGTGGTGTCAAAAGCTTTCTTTAAATCTATAAATACTCCTACAGCAAACTTTTTTTTATCTATACAACTAGTAATTTCTTCTATAAGTTTGATCACTGCCAAAGATGTAGATTTATCTGCTCTAAAACCATATTGGCTGTCTGTAAGGAGGTTGTGTTTTTCAATGAAATCATCCAGTCTCTTAGTGAAGATTTTTTCAAGTATTTTGGAGAATTGTGAGAGTAAAGAGACCGGCCTGTAATTTGTGAAGCGATGACTGTCTCCTGTTTTGTATCGAGGTATTACTTTTGCTATTTTAATTTTGTCTGGAAATTTAGCAGTTTGAAATGACAGGTTACAGATGTGGGTGAGTGGCTTAACATTTCCTTCAATTACTTTTTTCCACTATTGTCATGTCAATTTCATTCCAGTCCGTTGATTTTTTTGTTCTTAAATTTACTCACAGTCTCGATAATTTCCTTTTCAGTAACTGCACCCAAAAAGTTTCTGTTTGGATTTCTATCTTCTATTTCATTTACAGAACCACTGTTGTTTGTTTCTGGTGTCACTATTGATTTTGCTAATTCAGGACCAACGTTTACAAAAAATTTATTGAAACCACTGACCACATCCTCCATATTATTTATCAAACTGCCATTTTCAATAAAATATTCTGGATAATTAGCATTCTTAGGACGATTACTAATAATCCCATTGAGTACTTGCCATATTCCTCTTAAGTTATTTTTGTTATCCTCTAATATTCTGTTGTAATATTCTTTCTTACAGGTCCTCATCATATTAGTAAGCTTATTTTTATATCTTTTATATTTGATCTCAGCCTCCACTGTTCTGCACTTAATGAATTGTTTATATAATGTATTCTTCTTTTTACATGCATTTATTAACCTCTTGGTGACCCATGGAATATTTTTTTGTTGTCTGTCACTGTATTGTTTTATAGGACAGTTTTTATTGTACAATGATTGAAATATTTGTAAAAATTTATCATATGCTTTATTTATATCATTTTCATCATAAACTATCTTCCAGTCTTGTATTAATAATTCCTTTGCCAGTAAATACATATATTCTTCAGTTCTTATTCTTTTATATTTAATATTTTTGGTATACTTTTTCTTCCTATAATCACATTGATAGACAACAAAAATCAGCAGATGGTCACTGATATCATTCAATAAAAGCCCACTCCTGATATTATTTTCCATAATGTTTGTGAATATGTTATCTATTAGTGTGGCACTGTGTGACGTGGTTCTGCTAGGTCTGGTAATTGTTGGATGTAAGCCCATACTGTACATTGTGTTGATAAATTCTTCTGTCAAACTATGTTGTTTTGAATTAATAAGATCTATATTGAAATCCCCACAGATGAACATAACTTTATGAGTTAGTTTTGCAGACATTTTTTCCATCCAGTCCTTAAATAAGTCAATGTTTGATCCAGGTGTTCTATATACACAGCTCACTACTATATTCTTCACATTGTCCAGACAGATTTCTATTGTAATACATTCAAATAAATCATCCACAGTTACTGACAGGTTTTCAACAACCTTGTATTTCAAGCTCTTGTCAACATAAATTGCAACTCCTCCTCCTTTTTTTCACTTTTCTATTTATATAATTTAATTCATAGCCATCCATGGTAAAATCCACTCCTTTCTCTTCACTGAGCCACGTCTCTGATATTGCCACAATATTGAACGGCTCTTTAAATTGATGTAAATAATCTTTAATGTTATTAAAGTTGGCCTAGAGACTCCTGCTGTTGAAGTGGATCATAGAAATATTAAAATCAGATGTGACCATTGTGTTAAACTGTTCATCCGTGTAGTAACTACCGTCATTATTGATGGAGCTAAATAAATTATTATCAGGGTCTATGTTATATTCTACGTCCTGTGGGTTGTGATCTGTATATTCAAAAACTTTCAGTTCCTGTTGTTCTGTTTGTTGATCTTTTGTTTCATGTTGTTAAATGTCTTGTAGCAGATGAGTAGAATCCTTCAGTGTCCTACAATTGTCTCTTGTTGCTGTGACTCCAGTTCATAACATTCATTGATATTTGTCCAGTTCCATAATATTACGGATGTTAATGACCTTGGCTTCTTCAGGTGATCCGTTTAATTTGATGTATATTTTACAGTTTGATGTCCAGGTATTTTGAATCTTATTCTGCTTTCTCATGTATCTTGCTTTTCTGGCTATTTCTGCGGGTTTTTTTGTGAGGTGCTCGTTCATGTAAATGTTTGTTCCTTTCAGTTTCCTACCTTTTTTTTTTTTTTTTTTTTTTTTTTTTTGTTACTTATTTGTACCCGTAGGTAGACTTGGTTTGCAGTCTGGTGACAAACCACCGGTTGCTGGTCGCTGCGTGCGCGAGCGCCCTAAACCTACATGTTTTTTGGTATGCGGGAGGAAACCGGAGAAATCCCGGAGTAAACCCGCGCAAGACGGGGAGAACATGCAAACTCCACACAGCTCACTGTTGGTCGGGGGCTGGGATCGAACCCACGATCTCATGATCCCCGCGGTCCCCCGGCCGAGGGTAAAACTGTGCTGCCACAGTGCTAAACCACTGCGCCACCGTGCAGCCCAGTACCTTGTTTCAAAGTTCATTACGTCCGCCAGGCCGCAGGCCAGGAGGTAATGTTTTTGCCGGGGTTTGTCTGTCTGTTTGTCTGTCTGTTGGTTAGTAAGATAACTCAAAAAATTTTGGACGGATTTCGATGAAACTTTCAGGCGTTGTTGGAAGTGGTACAAGGAAGAACTGATTAAATTTTGGGGATGATCCGGATCACCGTCTGGATCCAGGAATTTTTTAAAGGATTCTTTAACATTGTGAGATAGGGCCATTTTCAACATGTGTGCAGGCGCAATGGAGGGCGCTGGTCGTCATGTCTGACGAACACGAACTCCGCGTTCTTCAAAGTTTTAGGCACAAAAGCACGCGGAAAACAGTGGTGGGCCGGGCCCGGCAGCGTGCCTGTGTTTGTGCTATGCTGCAAAAGCTGAGACGGGCAGCTGTCCGGCGCGGGATTATTTGGCAGAAATTCCCCGGGCAGCCATAGGGGCTGCGCAAAAACAAGCTCTCTGCCGGGGAAGCTTCCAAATCCTCTTTTGGCGCGGAGCACAACCCCAATAAAACCCACGGCAACCTGTCTACCCAATTTGCATCCGTCAGTGAAGCCCTAAGTGCTGCTTTCAGTGATCTATGAAAACGCTCGCATAACCCATTGGCCTGTGGGTTGTACGCGGTTGTGCAATGAATTGCAATGCCCACAGCCTGGGAGTTTGGAGATGGAGGAGATGGACACAACAGCAACACTTGAGTTTATTACCTCCGCCAAGGAGGTAATGCTTTTACTGCCATTTGTCTGTCTGTCTGTCTGTCTGTCTGTCTGTTACCAACATAACTCAAAAAGTTATGAACGGATTTTGACGAAATTTTCAGGAAAGGTGTGTAATGGCACAGGGAACAGATGATTACATTTTGGTGATGAACTGAGAGTGCATACCTCCACCAAGGGCTTTGTTTGTATTTGTGCGGCAGGATTACACAAAAACTACTGGATGGATTTGGATGAAATTTTCACCAGAGGTGGTTCTTGGCCTAGAGAGGAACCCATTACATTTTGATGATGATCTGAGAGTGCATACCTCCACCAAGGCCTTTGTTTGTATTTGTGCGGCAGGATTACACAAAAACTACTGGATGGATTTGGATGAAATTTTCACCAGAGGTGGTTCTTGGCCTAGAGAGGAACCCATTACATTTTGGGGATGATCTGGGAATGCATACCTCAGCCAAGGCTCTTCTCACAGTCTGTCAGCCACAAAACTCCAAAAGTAATGGACAGACTTGGATGCAATTTTCACCACAAGTGGTGATAGGCCTACACACAAGCCCATTACATTTTGGAGGTGATCCATGACAAACGGAAGGAGCCTTGGCGGAGGTATGCGCTCTATGAGTGCTTTTCTAGTTGATAATAAGACCAGCAGTTACATTCCCCTCAGTGACATTTGTGAAAATGTTATCAATAAGCGTTGCTGAATGTGTTGTTGTTCTAGTGGGGTTTGTTATTGAAGGGTAGAGACCCAGACAAAACATGGAATTTATGAATTCACTTATTTGGATATGGTCATTTGGATTTAATAAGTCAATATTGAAGTCTCCACAAGTAAATACCAGCTTCTTATTACCTACTGCACTGAAAAGCTCAGACAGTTTCTCTTTGAAAATGTCAATATCGGTACCCGGTGCTCTATAAATGCAACAAATCTACCTACGGGTACAAATAAAGGAACCTGAACCTGAACTTATTGTGATGTTTTTTGTAGTTGTAATTAATTCCACAGTTACACACTCCATGATGTTTTCCATTTCAAAAGACATATTATCTACAACTTGGCTTTGGTAGCAGGACCTGATATATAAAGCAACACCACCACCCCTTTTTTTTGACCTGCTTGTGGTATAGAAATCATAGCCTCTCATTTGCACTGTATGAAGTTGGTCATTTTTTAGCCAAGTCTCAGAAATTGCAACAGCAGAAAAAATTTGTGTGATATTGCAACAAACTGTCCTGGATTTTGGAAAAATTCATGTTGAGACTTCTACTATTAAAGTGTATTATTGACAATGATTGGTCAGAAATTGTATTTTTTAGTTGGTCTGAGCTAAAGTATTTACACTGATGTTTTATGCTGTTGAAAAAGTGATTTTCAGGATCGGTTTCATATTCAACACTATGTGGCTTATGCTCAATATATTTGTACCCTTTAAAAATGAGGTTTCCTCTAAAAGTTTGCATCATAATTATTCCAGTCAATGGAAACAAATGCACAGTTTATATCTCTAAGTTGATAATGAAATGTCAATCATTTCTGGTTGATTTTTGGCTCCACTGATTTTGGTGTACTGTTACGGAGATGGTGTGGGTGAATAATGAGTCTGTCATATCTTAAGTAGGCTATGTCCCCCCGTGCTCTTGCACCTTTCAGATCTGGCATTAATTCTTTTCCTTCTTACCAAATCAGTGAAGTCCTCATTGGTGAAGATTTTTGTTCCTTTGAGGGACTTGGCTCTTTGAAGAATGGTCATCCTGTCCTTGTGCCGCAGGAACTTGACCACAATGGGCCTCGGTCTTTCTCCTCCAGGTTTCCCGGTGTGGTGGGCTCTCTCCATCTCAATCCCTGGTGGTAACTGTAGTTTCTCCATGAGAATATTTTTAATCTTCTCCTCCATGTTGGCCCAGGTCTCTCCTGGTGCCTCCACAACACCATCAAAGACTAGATTATTTCTCCGGGATTGTCCTTCCAGATATTCAAATTTGTCGGTGATAGTCAACAGACTGTCACACACTTTAGAAACATCTGATTGCAGCACATTGTTGTGGTCTGCTTGTTTAGACAAATAAGCTTTTATGTCATCTACGTCTTTCTGGGTGAACTGTAGACTGGTTTTAATGTCCTGCAACTCTCTCGTCATCTTGTCCACTCTTGCATTAGCTGAGTCCATGATCACTTTGATGAGGCTTTTGAAAGTTTCCTGTTGTTGGTTTAACAATGCAGAAAACAGTTCGTTTTGCTGTTGCAATAAGTCATTTACTTGTGCGAGGGACACATATTCCTCCTCGGATTTGGCCTCTGCTTTTGGCTTAGGTGGCATTTTGCTGCAGTTTTGCGATAATTTGCAGTGGACGAGGAGACGAGTCTTTTTCCAAGACTATTTCAGTGTTGATGAAAAATTCAAGCAGCAGCAACAACAACAGGAATGTGTGTAAGGCCTGGTGCCAGGCCTGATGGAGGTGGCTGCAGGGCCTGGTGGTGGTAACTGCCTGTGAAGTCTGGTGGTGGCGGCTGCCTGTGGAGCCTGATGGTCGTGGCTGCTGGCCTGGTGATGGTGGCTGCCTGTGGAGCCTGTTGTTGGTGGCTGCCTGTGAGGCCTAGTAGTAATGGCTGCTAGTCTGCTTCTAAGACAGAAAGGCCCAATTCTAAATCCACCAGAATCTTCCCCCAAGCCACCAATCCACTGCCAAGTGTCAACCAAATCACCTCCAAAAGTCCAGAACTAGCCACAGGTGAAGAATTGAAGTTCTGTTACCTCTTGAACAGGTAGTATTTAATCCTGCTGCTCATTGAAAGTCATACCAATGAAAATCATGTCAATGAAAGCATTTCAAACCATAATTGTCTATTACATGGTCCAGCCATATCTTCAATAGCTGATGTTGTCTGAGGAGAGTGACAAGTTATTTCATTGTTCACAATTCATAGTTTAAATTTCAGAGAGAAAATCTTCAATCCTCAAGAGAAATATTCCTGTGTTATTCTTTGGAGGGCAATGTTGGACTTTTGAGTTTTAATGAGAGAAATCTTGCTGGTCAAGAATCCATAGAACATCATTGTAAATGTGTCACTTTGGCATTCTTTTGGCAAATAGATTTGAGGGGAAATGACTCCAGATCCTGAGCAGGGAGTAACTTACCAACTTTATGGCCGATAGCATAAGGCTTCACAGCTCCGGTCTTGGTTGAAAAGGAGGGGTTTACAATCAGACTTTTGGGTGAAGCAATTTCTCCTCAGCAAGGAGTAATTTTATAAATTTGGATCCAGTGTATGATGCTACAACATCAAGTGACGCAAAAAGTACTGAAACATTGAACAGGTGGACATGTGCATTCAAAAGGTTAGAGAAGGTCAAATTAAGTTCACCTGTAAAAATTATAGTGCATTTTAGGTGCATCCAGAAATTTCACCTGAACGCCAAATATCCCTAACTTTTTCTGAGTAGTGTACATCCTGTTCTGTGATTGGCTGTTTCAGAGTGAGCTTCGGGAGTGTTGCGATAAGTTGAGGGATCTGGAGGCAGAGCTTCAGAGGGCCAATAGTAAGGCAGAGAACGCTGAACACCAGCTGACCCAGCTGTCTATCAAGGTGAGGAGGCTTCTCATTGGCTGCTGAGCAAAACCATGTGTGTGTTTGTGTGTGCTATCTATTGTGTATTTCTGTATGTGTGTCAATGTGCAGCTGTGCAGCAGTGAACAGCTGCAGCAGCAGGTGTTTCTGATGAACCAACAGCTGGTCCTGCTGAGAGAAACAAACCGAACTCTGAGGGAGCAGCTGGAGGGAGGAGGGACGACACGGTGGTTTGTGAGGAGATGCACACACTTAACACAAATGTAAACGCAGTCATATTCAACAAACAACACACATTTAACACAATCTGACACACCTACTAGACACAATAAATCAGGGTCAGATTCAGTTTAACAGAACACCTCAGACTTAGATGGAATGGACCAGAAGTACACAAAACCAGCTGATAAACCTGTCTGTGTGGGGGCGGGATCAGGAGGATGCCATGCTGCGGTGCACTGTGGGTAAGGAGTTCCAGCGCCTGAAGGATGGCGATGTGCAGCTCAGACAGAAGCTGGAGGCAGCCAATCAGAGGACAGCAGACCTGGAGATGCTACTAACCAAGAGAGACAAGCTTATCCTGGACCAGAAGAAGCTCCTGGAGGACACCAAGACAAAGAACAGGTCAGAGTCCAAAACCAGGACAGGTCAGAGTCCAGAAACCAGAGCAGGCCAGAGTCCAGAAACCAGGGCAGGTCAGAGTCCATAAACCAGGGCAGGTCAGAGTCCACAAACTGGGACATGTCCTTGACCTGTTGTTGGCTTCTGAGAACCTGTAGACCTGTAAATGCCACAGAAGCACAGGATTGTGTTTTGTATCTTTGTGTTTCAGGGCGGAGCTGGCAGCCTCTGACAATCGCTGTGGCACCCTGCGGAGGCTCGTTCAGATGCTGCAGACGGAGATGCTTCACCTGTACGGTCAGACTCACCTGGATGGCCAGACTCACCTGGGCATACACACACACAGCCGACCACATGACATCAGCAGGTAACCCGGGGCCAATCGCATTCACTCCTCTTTTAATCTACTGAAACATCCAGTTAGAAGTCAGATGTGTTCATGGTGTCATCTTCTTCATCCTCAGGTCAGGCAGTGGTGACCTTCACCACCGCCCACCTTGTTCTTCTGCTGTTGGGGTCATGAATGGAGTGGAGGCTCTCTCCTCCTCTCCCCTCTCCCCCATTGACTCCCCCCTCACTGTCGGCTCCTTCCTGGAGCGGCGAGCACGGCAACTGTTCACACCACCCAAGCAGAGCCAAGAAGAGGAGCAGGAGGAAGAGGAAGAGGAGCAGCAACAGCATCAGGAGGAGGAGGAGGTCCAGCCTGAGAGCCCTCCTCTGGGCTTGGAGGTAGAGGAGGCCACCCTCCTTGCTGGGAGTCCTCAGAGGGAGCCCCCGAGCTGTACCATGGTTCCCAGTGTGCCCCCCGCTGACCTAACGGCTGCTGTCCGCCAGCGGAGAGACGAGCTGAGCATCATGGACTACAATGAGACACTGCCCGACATGTGATGCCAAAAATATATGCAGTATATACTGTATATATGTGCCAAATATACATGAATTCACAAAGGAGTTCCTCAGGGCTGTGTTCTCTGTCCACTTGATATTAAAGATGATGATAATGAGGCTGTCACTGATACCTGAGAGAATATCTGACACACCATACTATTTTTGATTAAAATGAAAAATTAAAAGCCATACAAGCAACATTAGTGATATATTTGAGAAAAAAGCCACAAATTTTTGAGAAAAAAAAAAAGCTAATTTATGAAGAAAAAGTCAAGGTTTCAGGGAATAAAGTAAAATTACAAAAAAGTCACAAATTTACAAGGAAATGTTGGAAGTCTATTTGGAAAAGTAATAAATTACTGATAAGCCGCACATTTATGAGAAATAAGTTGCTCATTTGTCAGAAAAGGTTGCTAATTTAATTTTGCTGTTATAAATGGAAAACTTTTTGTTAGATATTTTTAAGTTTTCAGTTAAAAAATCGACTAAAAGATGATAAATGACTCTGTGGCTCTGGTTTCATTCAGTCCCTACCGTGTGGTTGTCTGGCCACCCTGCTCTGTGTTTACCCGTTTTCATTTTTACTTAATTTTGAGAGTTTTTCTGGGAATGTCTCCTCCTTGATCTCTCTGAGCGTCACTGATTCAGGGCCAAAGATCTAGAGCTGCAGGTTGGAAACCCCTGGATCATCCTATAAAATCAAATATTTCATATTAAAACTGTGCCACTGTGTATGCATCCAGATCATGGCGTGATGCAGTCCTGACCTAACGATAATGACCTTAACGATGGTTTCCTTCTGGATCAGGTTTGGACTCACTAATAACTTAATAAACTTGTGAACATTGTGATTTCTCAACTTAAATCCATAATGGTTTATTTTTTCTGAACAGTTGGAGTCTGAGCTGATGAATGTTGTTTACTGATGTCAGAACCTGTGTGTTCTCTGACACACGTGACCTTCAGCTGCTGTTCCCCCTGAAAACTGTGACACTACAATTAAAATCCATCAAATCTGTCTGTGTCCTGGTGATGAATTTGTCACAAATATTCAGCTCAATATACAAAATTTGCATCGGGAATACATCTTATTGGCTAGACCAAGGACTGGCAACCCGCAGCCCTGGATCCGCATGCGGCCCCTCCGCCCCCATGCTGCGACTCCCTACAGTTATATGTCAAAACACATGAAAATTAATGAAGTTTTTAATTATTTTATTTTAATCATTTTATTTTTTTAATTATTGTTTATTGCAATTGGCATACCTGCAAACTAGTTGCTTTTCGGTGAAAATCGCCGAAATGAATCCCAAATACTGCATGTCACTCATGTGAATCGTGCAGATCTGAAGAGGGGTTTTTTTTTGGGGGGGGGGGCAGCTTCCCTGAAACAGAGCTTTCAGAAACAACGGGGGACAATCATATTCACAACATCTTTGGTGAAACGCATCATGCGTCGTCATTTGTCCAATTACAAGGTAACTGCATCGTCTTCCGTCTTTTGCCGCTGCCTGCCTACGATATAATCTGCTGTGTAACTTAACGTTGATAAAGTGTGTTGTGATCCTTTTCTCTAACGGCATATTTTCCATCATGTTTAATGGAAAGCTCGTCTGCTTGCTAAGGGGTCAGTGAATGTCAGTGAATTGTGTGCTAACGTTAGCCTAATATCGCTCAGTTCAAAGCGAGTAATTTGAGGAAGGCTGTCTCCACTGCATCTGTATTATGTGATTCCAACCTGCCCGACGGTCCCCCGGGTAGAAAACGTAGCTCCGCAAAACATTAAACACTGCACTAATCACGTAAAGTATAGTCACATTACATTTTTTAAGCAGAGCTGAAAATTGTAGTCTTTTTGCTGTCTTCTAGCTGTTTACTCTGAAATAGTAGATTTGATAATGATTCTGACACTTTTACATCAATCTCTTACCTTTTTTCTGAACCCAAACTTATTGAGAAAAACATTTTGATTCATGAAATAGAAGCTTGTAGGCTTTGCCGTTTAAATAGATGAGCAGAGTGAGACGCCATTAGGGTTTATTGTGGCCATGTGTGGCTCTCGACACAAGTATTCAGATCTAGTAAAGAAAGTCTCATAATGTGGAAATGACGAGGCTGAGTTTATCTCACAAGTCAGGTTTATTCCATTCTCCAACATCATCAAAAACAGAAATAGGGAGAAACCCCCCAGACATTCGTCCTTTTATACCCCAGGACATCAAAGCACACAGTCACATTGTATTTAATCCCAAGTCACAATGCGTCTTCTTCCAGGTCTTATCACCTCCACCTAAAGTCACTGGCAGCCAGGAAATCCCCCAAGGCCATCTCTTTGCATACAAAAGACCACATTTCACATCCTCCTGTCATCTCCTAGGAGGCTCAGTCCTTTTGTTCATCTGAGACGTGAAGTATACAGTAAGCATACAGTGATATACATGTGAAGCATATGAAACCCACATATGTGTGCCACAATAACACCTAAAATATGACCCATGTTCCACACTCAAAACTTGGGTTATATAAGTAAGTATTCTCAACAAAATTACTTTAAGCATGTGTCATGTTAGCCCCTCCGGGGCTTAAGGACAGACTCACTCACTGGGCAACGTTTAAGCATACTTGTTAACCCCTTGCACTCCGGTCAATTTCCCTAAAAATGCCAAAAAATAACGTGTCCAAAGTAAATCGAAAGCTGTTCTTCAACCCTTTGCAGCATCTTCATGGGGTTGGTCTCATTTAAAAGAAAACACTTTGAATTTTTTGGCAAAAAAAAAACTTTTCCATAGTCACAGTTCTTTTTTACTTGTTTCGATTCTCCACTACTTCTTTCTCCCTGGGTTGTTCACCCATTACAACCCTGTAAAGCCGCGTAAACTCTGTAGTGGGCGCGATTGAGGCGGCCCCATACTCTGCTGACGTCATCTCCGGCGACCAACGTCTTCACAACAAAGAAAATGGCGGATTACGAGCGGAGGATTTCCACGTTGGTTCTTCTCTGGCTTTTGAACACAATGAATGTTTTTAAGCAGAGAAGAAAGTTTTACAGGAGAAGTCGACGTGCATTGAGAGAACACACGTTGGAGCAGTACCAGAGACTCGTTGTTGCCATTTATTTAGCGAATGCAAAGTCCTTAAGCCAAGCAGTTGCCTCCTGGTTTGCTGTATGGAGGGTGTGTAATCCTCCTTCCAGTCTTTGGAGCGGGCAAGCCTCTATGATGTGTTCCATTGTTTGCTCCTCTCCACATG
Source organism: Pholidichthys leucotaenia (assembly GCA_020510985.1). NCBI lineage: Eukaryota > Metazoa > Chordata > Actinopteri > Cichliformes > Pholidichthyidae > Pholidichthys > Pholidichthys leucotaenia. Next base: position 488,193,641 of record CM035838.1, on the reverse strand, counting down.
CGCACAGTGGGCTAGGGCTACTGCCCCATCTGTAAAGGCTGGCCAAGCAGGGGCCATGTCCAGTCCTGAAGCGATTGAGTGTAGACCACTGTCTCCTTGGGAGGTTGGTGCCCGGGACCTGTTGGTTGGGGTTTATCACCAGCTGTTTGTTTGGGACCTCCTTGGTCTCCCATTCCTCTTGCCAAGCTGTCTGGATGGTAAAGTCAGCTGGGGGAGGGTTTTTCCAAATCGGCCGTCTGGATGAAAGTCGGGCAGTGGGTGGAGTGTAGATATCTGCATGGATTGGTAAGTGAGGAGAATCTTTAACTTTTTGGAGCATCCTTTGAGTTAATGCTGCTCGCCGGATGTGTGGAGGGGCTATGTTTGACAGTACAGAGAGCCAGGGGAGTGGTGTTGAGCGGATTGTTCCAGTTATAGTTCTCATGGTTGTGTTGAGCTGGGTGTCTACATGGTGTGTGTAAGATGACCTGGACCAGACAGGGGCACAATATTCTGCTACAGAGTATGAAAGGGCCAGTGCTGAGGTGCGCAGGGTGGAGACTGCCGCCCCCCATTTTGCACCAGCGAGCTTGCAGAGCAGGTTGTTTCGTACCTTCACCTTAGCAGCCGTCCCCTTTAGATGTTCCTTGAAGGATAAGGTCCTATCAAGGGTCACTCCAAGATAAGTTGGATTTGGGGCATGCTTAAGCTTGAGTCCGCTCAGGTGGATGTTTAGTTCTCTGGCAGCTTTTGCATTGTGGAGATGGAATACACTGGAGACGGTTTTTGCTGGGCTTGGTTTTAGGCGCCAGATTTTACAGAACTGGTCCAGTTTGGCAAGATCTTCCGTGAGCACCCGTTCCAGTGGTTCAAAGTCTGGTGCTTGGAATGCCAAACAGATGTCGTCTGCATAGGTGAATTTGCGGGATTTTGTAGTAGGCAGGTCGTTTATGTAGAGGTTGAACAGAGTTGGAGCTAGAACTGAGCCTTGTGGGAGTCCGTTTTTCTGCATTCTCCATGCACTTGTCTTCTGACTGAGGTGGACTCTGAACCTTCGGTTGGTCAGCAGGGTTTTTATAATTGCTGTTGCCCAAGCAGGGATCGCCTTTATAAGTTTCAGGAGGAGGCCTTTGTGCCAGACCGTATCATAGGCGGCTGTAAGGTCGAGAAACACAGCCCCTGTCTTCAGTCTGCTCTCGAAGCCATTTTCGATGAAGGTGGTTAGGGCCAGTACTTGTTCTCCTGTACTGCGGTCCTTGCGGAAACCTGCTTGATCCACACTTAGAATATCCTCTACCTCTGGGGAAATGCGTTGCAGAATTAGGCGCTCCATGATTTTGTAAGGAACGCTGAGTAGGGAGATTGGGCGGTAGCTTGCTGGTAATTTGTGGTCTTTGCCAGGTTTTGGGATGGCAATGACCTTTGCTATCCGCCATTTCTTTGGGATCGAGTTTGTTTGTGTGATCCTTGTGTAGAATTGTGTCAACCAGGTTAGGGCTCGGGGGCCAAGATTTTTCATGAATTCTGGGAAGATGTTATCGTATCCTGCTGCCTTTCCACATTTCAGGCTCTGTAGGACTTTCTCCAGTTCAGCAGCCTCGAAGGGTTCAGGGTTCGTTTCCTCTACAGGCATTTTTTGGTGTTTTTTTAGCTCAGTTGTAACTGCTCTTTTGGTGTCTTTGTCTTGGGGTGCTTTGGCGATAGTCAGTAGGTGGGATGCAACTTGGTTGGGTGTGACGGATGCTCGGCTTTGGCTAGGGGGCTTCTGTGCAGCTCCTAGGCGACGGATGAGGCTCCAACATTTCCTGCTAGAGTGGGTAAAGCTCCGGTCAGCAACTGTCTCCTCCCATTTCTTTCGCCGAGCTGTATTTAGCGATTCAATGAGATGGTCTGCTATCTCTGGGTCCCCTGATGTTTGATAGGATTGTAGGAGGGCAGCACTTTCTCCGTCCAAACATGGGACATAGAGGGGTCGGTAGCCTCGTGGGATTGCAGTATGGGCAGCCTTGAAGATTGCGCTGCAGAAGCGGTTGTATGCTTCATCTACAGTGATGGTGTGGAGTGGGATGGTAACAACGCTCCGGTCCAGAGTTTCACTGAATTTCTTCCAGTTGGCTTTGCGGAAGTTCCAGCGCATCTTCCTTGGGCTGTATATGACTGGAAGTTGTAGGCCAATGTGTACAAGCAGGGGCCGGTGTTGGCTGTGTGGAAAATCATCAAGAATGAGGATCTGTGTAGGATATGGCTCCCCATTCAAAGAGCTGACCCAACACAGGTCAGGAGAATAGTCCTTCTTCCACCTAGCAGAGTGGAAGGTTCCTCTTTGTTTGGGGTCGTATATCAAAGCGAGGTCATTTCTGGATGCCCAGTCTGAAAGTGCCTTCCCATCACTGTCCACTGCTGGGTACCCCCAGTCAGGGTGATGGCTGTTAAAGTCCCCCACATAGATGGCAGGGTGGGGTAGGGTGGGTAAGACCTGCAGATCCCAGTTGGCATTAGGGGGCTTGTACACATTGACAATATGGAAGCCACCAATGATTATGGTGTCTGAGAAATGTGTTGTTATCAGGTGATTTGCTTCAACTATGTCAGAACGCACATAGGTGGCACGTCCATGTTTAGCATGTAGAACATAGCACAGGAGGTCAAAGCCTTTGATGGTGAAGCGGCCAGCTTCCTCTGTGCCAATATGAGTCTCTTGGAGGCAGATTACATCAATCGAATGTTGGAAGGCGAGGACTTCGATAAGGCTTCGCTTGGCTGCAGATAGGCCTTCAACGTTTAGTTGTAATATGCGAAGGGCCGATCCTACCACAAAGTGCTCTTGGGGCTGTTTGCTTTCGGCTTTAGGACTGTGACTAGGATTCTTCTTTGACTTGGCACAGAGGCGTCGTCTCTTCGAATTTAGTCTGCTGGTAGGATCATTAGCTTCCCCAGGCGAGCCCGGGTACTGGCGGAGGGCGCGACGAGAACGCTGATCCATTGCCCCCCGTTGTTGCCATTGGTGAATATGAAGCAGAGAGCTTAATTACCCAGCACATCAGGCACATCAAGCACACAAGGAAAAAGTTTTTGGTAATTTAATGCTTTCTATTGTCATTTTATCATCATGTCATTGTTGTGTACAGCATTTTGATGTCGCCAGGTTATCAGTATTAATATGTATGCTGTGTGTGTGTTCTAGTTGGCTGCGTTGTTGCAAAATCAATGCTGCAGACCATGGACCTGGGCAGTAAACCGTAGCTCGCAGTGGTGGGAGAATGTTGTCCCCAGCTTCTCAAGCACACAGTGGTTGCAGAACTTCCTTATAACTTATATGAAGAACTTATATGTGGCTACTTGTTATATTTCCAATTAATCATAGCCCTATTTTACGTACAAAATAATTTAAATTACTTTAAAAAAAGCCAATACAACTGTAGTAAAATTCTTGTTTTTGTGTATCATTTTCCCATTGATAGTTCTTTTTAAGGGATATGTGTTCAGGGATGGGAAATTAAACGCTAAAACACCGTAGAAAATGACTGCAGAAAAATGCAGCAGCTGAACAACTCCTTTTTGGTTTGATGGAATTGCCAATTGACCTTGGAATTATATGTGGAAACTTGTTATATTTCCAGTTAATCCTAGCCCACTTTTACTTACAAAATAACTTTAAAAATTTTAAAGAAAGGCAATCCAACTGTAGCACCATTTTGCATGTTGAGTGTCATTTGAGTATCATTTTCCCATCTCTTGATATTTATAAGGCATATGTGTTCAGGGATGGGTAATTACACGTCAAAACACCTTAGAAAAATGACTACAACCAACTCACTTTTGGTTTCCACTAGAAAGAATAACATACATACTGAAATCAAAGGAAATGTGTTTGAGAATATATGGAGACCTTTCATTGATTATGTAAATTAAGTAAACGTAACTTCTGAAGAAGGTGAATGATATGTGTGGACCTTGCAAATTCCAAGCTGGTGAATGTATTGTGACGTTTGCAAGGGTTCACACAAAGACAATGGAGCAGATGGTTGTGATCAACCTGATTTATTTTTCACACCCCGACCCCCAACCTACTTCTAAGCACACAGAGGAGTGGAGGTCATTCTCCCAGACCTCCGTTTCAATCATGGTTACACACACATGATACATCTTGCCCTACTCCTGCTAAACACTGCTGGGTCATCATAATGCAGTTATAATGACACAGCAGTATAACTCAGAAATAACACATTTAACACACACAGTAACGTTTCAAACTGGCAAAGCATGCTGGGAAATCCCTGGCCCCCTTAAAATGTCCCCGACGTTACACTGCCCCCCCCCCCGGACTGGTTTCTGTCCCCAGAAAATTCAAAGTCCACTTTCAGAAATCCAACGCGAGTCAGCCCGGTGCCAGGGCAGCATGCACGGGCCATCTGAGTCTCAGTCAGAGCATCTGGTTGGGGTAGGGTTCCGGTTTGGCCATCAGCGGGCGGATGGACACATCTGACAGCCTCTGTAGGACCACGCACAGTCCCTTCCCTGGCAGCGGGAGTCCCAGGCCCACTCCGGCCGACTCCCACCGCTGCCAGTTCTCCCAGGCGGCCGCTGGCCCGCGTCCATGCGTCCAGCCCTTGCCGCGCCTGGAAAATGGCCGCATCTTCGTCCTGCTCGCTCCGCTGCGTTGCTCCTGCGCCGAGGGCCTCCGTGACGTCACCAAAAGGAAAAGCATCGGGTGGCGGTAGGACACGCACAGTTCCTCCTCTGGCAGCGGGAGTCCCATGACTCCCACCGCTGCCAGGACCTCCCAGTCGGCCGCTGGCCCGCGTCCAGGCGTCCAGCCCCTGCCGATCCCGAGAAAAGACCGGATCTGTCCTGCTCGCTCCACTGCTGCTGCGCTCCAAAGGCCTCTGTGACGTCACCTGCCGGGGGAAGCATCTGCAGGAGGCGGCTTTTTCCCCGTCCATGCCACCTCGCTCTAATTTAACGTCGGCGAGGGGCCAGTTTGTCGTGCGCTGTGTGCGGGGCAGTACCATGCCATGTACCCTGGCTCTGTGCAGCGGAAGCCGTCCTTCCTCGCGTCGCCACGGCTGTTTCCTTCGTGCACGCGCTGCTGTGATCTGCCGTAGCTCCTCCTCCACTCGCTCTCAGCACGGTGGTTTCCTCCGATGATCAGCGCGGCAGCCAACTCGACCTGGGCCAGGCGGTCATCCAACAGGTTCTCGCAGTTGTAGCGGGGAATCTTGGCCCGCTGCTGGATGGATGAGACTGTCATCTCCCGGTCGACTGCCGCTCCTAATCGCTCTGGAATCGCCAGCCCGTCCTGCCCTGAAAAGGGCGGGAAACGGGGCTGGTTTGCTCTGCTCCGTCCATCGCGGCGAAGCTCTCCAGGGGCCGGCATCTCAGCTCTACACTCCGTTCCCGGCTGAGCGATGAATCGCTCCGGCCGCTGTACCTCCGCCTGGATCCTCATCTTGCTCCATATCCCACTTCTGACACCAGTGTGACGTTTGCAGGGTTCACACAAAGACAATGGAGCAGATGGTTGTGATCAACCTGATTTATTTTTCACACCCCGACCCCCAACCTACTTCTAAGCACACAGAGGAGTGGAGGTCATTCTCCCAGACCTCCGTTTCAATCATGGTTACACACACATGATACATCTTGCCCTACTCCTGCTAAACACTGCTGGGTCATCATAATGCAGTTATAATGACACAGCAGTATAACTCAGAAATAACACATTTAACACACACAGTAACGTTTCAAACTGGCAAAGCATGCTGGGAAATCCCTGGCCCCCTTAAAATGGCCCCGACGTTACAGTATATTATGTATTCTAATGTAATAGATTACCTAAACAGAGGAACATTGACTTGTTTTTGTTAATGGTTTCTGTTTTTTAACCTTTTTTTGTCATTTTATTGTTTAGTTTTTAAATTACTTTTGTGTTAGTGTCTGACTGTGTGTGCTGTTTGTAAAAAAAAAAAAGTTCAATAAAAATATTGTGGGAAAAAAAATTGCTCTGATCTGCGTGAAAATCCTGGACTGTTGAGACATCATGGACGTACCTGCTCCAGCTGCACTGAGTCTGAGATGTTGTCATAGCAAAAAATGATCCGCTGACACAACTTGATCGCCAGGTTAATAACTATATTAGCCACAAAATGTATATTCAAAAGTAAACATTACTGAGTTCGGTATAATAAGATGTATTTGACAGTTATGATGCATTTTAGGCCAAAACAAACTTGATCTAGCATTAAAAGCAATTAAAATAATGCAGTCACAAGGTTACATGGAAAATGCTTGATTTACTAGATACATATACTGTAGAAATATATATTCTCTGCATCAACAGTGTACTATACATGCATTCCTGTAGTATTGCACTGACAAACCTCTGAAGTTTTTGCAGATGTCTCTTTTTTATATGTGAAGGTTACCACCATGTGACATAAATGTCTTAAAAATGAGTCATTATTTTCAAGGTCACCCATTAATGGTTTGTACTATTGACTCTTTTCCCACCAGTGTATTAAAAGACAAAAATAGAAATCATGATGCAAACACATAAGTCACTAAATTGTTTATTACAATCAGCAGCAAATTCCAGATTATTCAGAATGTGCAAAACTCAAACTGTCAGACTGGGTCACTCAGCAGCTGGGATGTGCAGCTCACACTGGTCTCAGATCAGCAGATCTTAGGCCTGCATCTCTGTAAATAGTGACGCAAGGTCACTATAAGTGCTCCGGCCACTGAGTAACAGTCATCTAAACATAGTGAGCTTGAAGAAAATAAATTTGGCCTGGGTGTTTTTTTGGATACAAATGCTTGCAAATAACACACAGCTTCAGATCCGGGCTGGAAAATGCAACAGAAATGTAGAACCAAGTGTTATCCAGCTGAGGTCCAAATTTGGTAACAATACCACAAAAAATGAATATTTTACACAGCTTTGTTCTCAGGTTGTTCCCAGGCGTTTTGGAACTGTGCCAAATTGTGCCAAATGGCACAGTTTGGAAAAATGTCTGTAACTTTTGAATGATTCAATATAGAAGCTTCATTTTGGTCTGTAATGAAAGGTCACATTCAGGGCTGTGTCTGTGTGTGGGGGGGGTTGTCCACCCCCCCCCCCCCGCTACAGAGGACGGAGATCCGCCCTAGCTACATGACGGATTACACTTGGATGTGGCATGTTTCCACAGCAACGCTGTCACCGTGGCTCACCACCCCCCCCGCTACAGAATAGTAGCAGCGGAGGGGGGGGCGTTCATGGTCCGGAGGCGGCGAAGAACCGTGTAACGCGGCGCACGCACTTCGGACATCGTGCACCGCACAGTTGTAATTTACCGATCGGTCAAAAGTCATTTTTGATTACAATTTTCAGGGATAAAAAATAATTTGGCTTATAACACCTTACCTCTTCACAGCCACATTGTCCTGGTGAACTTCTCTTCCTCACTGTCAGACGAACCGACGCTGGTCCGCTCTGGTTCTGGTTTCACGACCCGGTCAAAACATAATTCCATGATTGCGGTTTTGGCGAATGATTTACGACCTTCGTCGTCGGCCTCCGTCGGTCTATGATGACCATATAAGAGAATCCTAAACACTCTGCTGGAATTAAAAAAAATAAATAAATAAACCACTGCCTGTGGCTGCTGAAGCAGACTCTCTTCACCCAGCTTTAGACAAAACAGCTCAGCGAACTTCTGTGCTTCAATTGGCTCGCAGCCGTTGGGAGGCGGGTCCTTCTGGCTAGGTTTTCATTCATTGGTTCTTCAAGGTTTCAGAAACTCAATTCAAAGCTCTTATTAGTCGAATGAGAAGTCAATCAGATGAACTAATCTGTTCGCGGCTGTGTCTGCAGCTTTTATTTTCAGTGCGTGCTTGGACGCCATCACCAACTACATCACCACCATCAGGATCATGCGTCCGAAAGCGCACGGGGGCGCTCTCGTGCGCCCTCGTGCGCTCTGGGACACAGAGACCTGCCCGTCTGAGGTACAACGGAGCACAAGAGGTTAACAAAAGAACACATCTCAGAGGCTAAACAGAAAATAAAGCCATCACGGCAGAAAACTATACGAACAGAACATGGCAAGTAATAAATTCCAGACTTGTGGTGAAGATTAACGGAGACACCCTGTTGAAGGCAGAGCGCGAGATAAGATAAGATAAGATAAGATAAGCCTTTATTAGTCCCACAACGGGGAAATTCCAGGATTGCAACAGCACAGGGATAGCAACACTCAGCAACAATCAGAAGGCAAGAAAAAAAAAAAACAAGCAAGCAAGAGCAGCTAATATACATATGTACATATTACTATAAAATATATATATACACACACACACACACAGACACACAGTGCAGAGCATTGTAGCTGGATGGAATAAATATATGAATATATGAACACACAGTGCAGAGCATTGTAGCTAGATGGAATAAATATGTAAATATATAAACACCCACAGTGCGGAGCATTGCAGCTAGGTGGAATAAATATGCAAGTATATAAACACACACAGATATACATATAGGGCTGGCACTGATCAGCAGACAAGGCATAGGCATGAGCAATTACCAACAGAAAGGCCAATGACTGAGGAACTGAGAATGCTGTCACACAAGTATACAACAAAATGACGAGTGAGACAGGAACAAAGATAGTACTAATGATGACAATAATGACAACTGAGAGGAAGCAGTGGAACATGTTTGCACATGTCCCCTCACGACAGTGCCCCCCCCCCTTAAGGGTGGATTCCAAACGACCCCAAACAAGCACAAAAAGGGCGGTGGAGGAAAAGGTCAGGCAGGCCGAAACAAACACCTTCCCCCCACACAGTCCAAACACAAAACATCACTACGGTACCCCAAAGCTCAACACCCAATGGGTCAGATGGTCTTCCAGAGTCCCTGGGCCACTGGACTGGAGAGCAATACGGGTCAGGGGGCCTATCCAAGTCCATGGGACCCCAGACCAGAGCACAGAGCAAGTCAGGTGGTCTCCCAGAGTCCCTAGACCACTGTACCAGAGAACAAAGCAGGTCAGGGGGCCTAACCCAGTTCATGGGCTTCCAGATCTCAGAACATAACCAGTCGGGTGGTCTCCCAGAATCTCAACGCCACCAAACCGGAGAGTAGAATGGATCCAGAGAGAACAGTAAGAGCTCTGAAGACAGTGGAGATGATTGTAGACTTCAGGAAAGTCACTACTCCTCTGCCCCCCCCTCACCCTCTCAGGCTCTCCCATCACCACTGCTGATTCCTTCCGCTTCCTAGGCACTACCATCACCAGGGACCTCAAATGGGAGCTGACCATCAGCTCACTCATCAAAAAAGCCCAGCAGAGGATGTTCTTCCTGCGGCAGCTGAGGAAGCTCAAGCTACCCACCAAGATGTTAGTGCAGTTCTACACAGCCATCATCGAGTCCATCCTCACCACCTCCATAACCGTGTGGTACGCAGGAGCCACTGCCAGGGACAGACTAAGGCTGCAGCGCGTCGTGCGCACTGCTGAGAAGGTGATCGGCTGCAAGCTCCCATCTCTCCAGGATCTGTACATCTCCAGGACCCGGAGGCGTGATGGCCGGATCATAGCCGATCCCTCACACCCTGGTCACGTACTGTTTGCCCCCCTCCCCTCTGGTAGAAGACTTCGGTCCATCCAGACTAAAACCTCCCGTCACATGAACAGCTTCTTCCCCTCTGCCATTAGACTGCTGAACACTAAGTGACTTATTGACTCTCGTGCACCATGTACAGCAGCTCAACCAGACTCATGTCAATCATCACTGTTTTCTTCCTGCATTACCGACTGCACTATATAGTTCTCCACAGTATCTGCTGCTGGCTAATATATATTTTAACTGTTGACCAGTATCACTTAATCTTATCCTACACTTTATTACATGTATAGTTTATTTCTCTTATCTTATCATGTTTAATGTTGCAGCATTGTACCGAGACAAATTCCTAGTTTGTGTACTACATGAACAATGGCAATAAACCTGATTCTGATTCTGAATGCTTCAAACTCAGGAGATAACATGGACACTTTAAATTCAGGAGATGATAACGTGGAAACCTTAAACTCTTGAGATGTTATAGACACTCTAACCCCAGAAGGTAACACAGGAACTTTCGACTCTGAAAACAACGCAGGAGCTCTTTGCTCTGAAGCCCACACTGGGGCTCTTTGCTCTGAAGCAAACACAGGCGCTTTTTGCTCAGAAAATGACACACAAGCATCATACATGAAGTGACATGAAACTTTCACCCAAAGAAACTTCAACCTCTGGAGAAGACACCAAGGAACCTTTAAGCTCCCGAGATAACATGGGAATTTTACCCTCATGAGCTGGCAATAAAAAAAAAATCTTCCCTCCAGGGATGACAACATAGATTCTTTATACTCAGGAGATAACTCGAGAGTTTTATCCTCAAATGGCAACATGGAAATCCCAAACTCGGGGTAATGACATAGACATACCAACCCGAGGAGGAGACAACATGGAAACCTCAACCTCAGGAGGAGACAACATGGACGTTTTTACCCCAGGAGGTGATAACATAGAAACTTCAGCCTCAGGAGATGACAATATGGACATTTTACCCTCAGGAGGTGGCAGCATAGACATCTCAACTTCAGGAGATAATAACATAGAGCCTTCGAACCCAGGATCTAGCATGAGAGCCTTCAGCTCTGGTGGTAATAACGTTGGAGTTTTTTGCTCAAAAACTGATGACTGAGGTGTGCCAATCCCAGCAACAGTTTGTGCGCGCTGGCCTCCAGACGGGACGGCTGAGGTGTGCTGACCTCAGACCAAGACGGCAGGGACGCATCTGACCCAGATGCCCAGGAATCTTCCTCCGACGCGCCCCCCCCCCCCATACAGGGAGGAAGAGGTACAGGTTGAAGTAGGCATCACATTAAAACAGCAGAATAGCTTGGCAGGAAGACCTCAGAAGCAGATGGGCACTGCAGCTGGGTCTTCTCACCAGGAGCAAGACAAGACTTCTCTAATACAGATATTAACGGAACAAAAAAGAGGACTTGCCTTAACTCCTGCTCCTCCACTGGCGAGGACCCTGGCGACCCTGCAGCTGGAGAGGTGATGACCATCACAGAAGATGCCAAGGAAACAGCAGGTGGGACACTCTCTGCAGGGGTGGACACGTGAGGCAAAACAGTCACTGCTGGAGCGTGCATCTCGGAGTCAGCTGGAGCTGTGGCGTGCACCTCAGGCAGAAAAGGAAAAACGCAGGTGGATGACATACCAATGTCAGAAAAAATGGCAGCAGAGACAGGCAGTGGAGGCTCAACAGTAAGACTACCCCTGTGAACCCCCGCCTAGTAACAGGCAAGACCCCCTTTCCCAGTAGGTGTAATAGAAGGAAAAGATACTTGCCTGGCCTGCTCCGCCACTTCAGAGGCCACCCTTGGCGATCCCGATGAAGAAACAGTTGTGGGCGAGGGCACCAGTGTAGAAGGTGGTGGAGCTGGCACTGCAGGCGTGATGACGGGCGAGGCAGCTGCGGTGGAAACCTCAGGCAAAGCTGCATGCTTATTCTCAGACTGAGCAGCAGTCTCAATGACAGGTGAAGCTGGTGTGTGCACCATGGAGAGAGCTGGAACAGGAGCAGAGCAGGGAGACGTGCGTAAAAGAGCCAAAGAACTTCTCACTGATGGCACCGGGTCCCGTAATGCCGAAACCAGGGGACGGTGTCTCATCGGCACAGACACTGTCTCATCCCGGGTGCTCTCCTCCAACCCGTAAAATGGCTGTGGAGCTGGGGAGAGGCAGGCTGGAACTGGTGGGTGGGAAGAGGCTGAAGTCGGAGCTGCGGCTGGAGAGGAGACCTTTGTCTCCAGCAAGTCGATCGGCTCCTCCATCTCTGGCATGGAATACTCATCCAACCGCAGGAACTCGTGGATGAAAGCAGGAATGTTCTCCCTCAGATGGGGCTTTGCTGCCACTAGCTGAAGAGCCCTTTCCCATGCAGTGCCCCTCCACACTGCATTTTGCCCTCCCTCTGTCCACAGGAAGAGCTTGTAACACTCTCCCAGCTCCCAGATGAAGTCTCGCAGCTCCTTGTGGCAGGCAAGGTCCTTGGACGTGGAGCTCAGGGAAGAGGGGATAGGAAGGTCCCATATCCAGGGATGGGAACGGATGCCCGCGTTTGCCTCCATCAACGTTGCGGCAGCCTACCAATGCCCCGCAGCTTCCTCAGGATTACAGTTGCATCGCGCAGCGGCCGCACAGTCCAGCACCTGGTTAACAACACGAAGCTGGTCTCTTGTCCACCTCTTCCTTTCCTTGCTAGTTTTGCCCGCTGAGTCCTTCTTTGACGGCATCTTACTGTCATGTTTGCCTCTTCAGGGCTTAAGGGTGGACTCACTCACTCGGCAACGTTTAAGTATGTTTATTAACAAAAGAATACAGTGTTACATATGAAACAAGCGAACCGTGAGCCGTCTTATGCAGATGGCTTCCAACTGAACTTTATTACATGACAAGGTTGTGGTGACCCGTCACAATTCAATTCATTCATTCATCTTCTTCCGCTTAATCCTTTTATGGGTTCTGGGGGTGCTGAAGCCTATCCCAGCATCTTTGGGCGAGAGGCAGGGTCCACCCTGGACAGATCACCAGTCCATCACAGGGCAACACAGAGAGACAGACAACCATTCACTCTCACAGTCATACCTAAGGACAATTTAGAATCCCCAGTTTGATGCCAATTAACCTAACTTGCATGTTTTTGGCATGTGGGAGGAAACTGGAGAAATCCCGGAGTAAACCCACACAGACACGGGGAGAACATGCAAACTCCACACAGATCACTGTTGGTCGGGGGCTGGGATCGAACCCAGGATCCCCCGGCCAAGGGTGGGTTGCTGTGCTGCCGCAGTGCTAACCACTGCTCCACCGCGCCGCCCCAATTCAATTCAATTCAATTCAACTTTATTTAAATAGCGCCATTTCACAACAACAGTCATCTCATAGCACTTTCAACTGTAGGGGGGACCCCTACAGTTGCAGAAAGACCCCAGCAATCAGGCGATCCCCTGTGAGCAAGCACTTGGCGACAGTGGAGAGGAAAAACTCCCTTTTAACAGGAAGAAACTTCCAGCAGAACCAGACTCAGGGAGGGGCAGTCATCTGCTGCGACTGGCTGGGGGGTGAGGGGATAGAGAAGAAGAAAAGAACAGACATGTAGAGAGCAAACAGCACGATGGGGACTCAATCTATGGGAGAGAACAAACAGATGTTAATGACCAGCCAAAAACAATATTTCATTGAGAGTGAAGAAAGGAGTGAGGCCCAGTGCATTATTGGAGGTCCCCCGGCTGACTAAACCTATTAGCAGCATAACTAAGGGAGGGTTCAGAAACACATGATCCCTCCCTAATTGTAGGCTATATCAAAAAGGAAGTATTTAGCCCTATTCTTAAAAACAGAGATTGAGTCTGACTCCCGAATCCAGATTGGCAGCTGGTTCCACAGGAGAGGAGCTTGATAACTGAAGGCTCTGCCTTCCATTGTACTTTTGGAGATTTTAGGTATTACAAGTAATCCTGCATTTTGGGAGCGTAGTGCTCTGTTAGGATAATACGGTAGTATCAGATCTTTTAAATAAAAAGGAGCCTGATTGTTTAGAGCTTTGTAAGTAAGAAGAAGGATTTTAAACTTAATTCTAAACTCTATGGGAAGCCAACGAAGGGAGGCCAGAACCGGAGAGATATGATCTCTCTTTCTAGTACCTGTTAAAACTCTTGCTGCAGCATTTTGGATCAGCTGAAGACTTTTTAAAGATATTTTAGGACAGCCTGATAATAAAGAATTACAATAATCTAATCTCGAGCTAACAAAAGCGTGGATCAGTTTCTCAGCATCACTATGAGACAAGATGCTCCTAATCTTGGCAATATTACGCAAATGATAGAAGGCAGTCTTAGAAACAAATTTAATATGTGAATTGAAGGACAGATCTTGATCAAAAATAATTCCAAGGTTCCTCACAGAGCTATTAAGAGAAAGAGTAACCGCATCCAAACTGAAAGTTTGATTTGGAAAGGAATTTCTATGGTTTTTTTGGACCAACAAGAATGACTTCACTCTTATCTGAATTTAATAGCAGGAAATTACAAGTCATCCAAGCTTTGATTTCCTTAAGACAGGCTTCTAACTTGGCTAATTATCGTCACTTCCTGTTTTGCTGTCTGCCTGTGTGGTTTGCTCTCCAGCTCTCCAGCCACTAGCTATGGCTACTAGCTCTCCTTCCTCTCCTCCTCTGGTGTGCTCTCTCTGTCAGATGTTTAGCTACACCTCTGCCTCTTTTAGTGATAACGGTAAATGTAATAAATGTAGTCTTTTTGAGGCGCTCGAGGCGAGGTTGTCTGATTTGGAATCCCGGCTCCGCTGCATTGAAACACCGTCTGCGCCAGTTAATCTCGACGGACGCCCATTAGCTGCAGCGGAGCTAGCTAGCTTAGGCCCCCCTGTCAGCGGTTCCCCGGCTCTCCTCAGCAGCGAGGAGACTGGGTGGGTGACGGTGAGAAGGAAGCCTAGTCGCAAAGCCCCGGTTCACCACCAACCTGTTCACGTTTCTAATCGTTTTTCCCCGCTCAGTGACACACCTGCTGAGGAAAAAACTCTGATCATTGGCGACTCTGTAGTCAGAAATGTGAACCTAGAGACTCCAGTGGTCATAGTCAAATGCATTCCTGGGACCAGAGCAGGCGACATCGAGTCAAATTTGAAAATGCTGGCTAAAAGTAACTGTAAATACTCCACAATTGTTATTCACGCCGGCATTAATGACATCCGTCTCCGGCAGTCGGAAGTCACGAAACTTAATATAGAATCGGTGTGTGAGTTTGCAAAAACGATGTCTGCCACTGTAGTATTCTCTGGGCCCCTCCCCAATCTGACCAGTGATGACATGTTTAGCCGCTCGTCATCCTTGAACCGCTGGCTGTCTGTGTGGTGTCCTAAAAATGACGTGGGCTACATTGACAATTGGAGCTCTTTTTGGGGAAAACCTGGTCTTATGAGACGAGACAGCATTCATCCCACTTTGGATGGTGCTTCTCATTTATCTAACAATCTGGCATCTTTTTTATCCAAATTTCCAAAACCGTGACTACTCAGAGTTGGGACCAGGAAGCAGAGTCGCAGTCTTACACGCCTCTCTGCAGCTCCTCTTCATCCGCCACCCCTCAGCTTAGCCCCTGACTTCTCCATCAGAGAATCGTTGTCTGCTCCCTCCAAAGTAAATAAAAATATAATGTATAAGAATCCCAAAGTGATAAAGCAAAATATTGGTCAAACTCAAATTAAACATGAAGCCTCTAAATTGAATGATATGGCCTCTGTTCCTCCTCATAATTTAAAAATTAAATGTGGTTTATTAAATATTAGGTCTCTAACTCCCAAGTCTCTGTTAGTCCATGATTTGTTAATTGATCATCAGATTGATTTAATTTCCCTTACAGAGACTTGGTTAGGGCAAGAGGATTATGTTGGTTTCAATGAATCAACTCCCTCTGGTTATTTAAACTGTCAAAATCCCAGAAGTTCTGGTCGTGGAGGAGGAGTAGCAACAATTTACCATTCCAAATTACTAGTTAATGTAAAGCAAAAAACATGTTATAATTCCTTTGAGGGCCTGGTCCTCAGTGTTGGGCACTTTAGCAATTTCAGGTTAAACCCAATTTTATTTGCCATAGTTTATCGTCACCCATCAACCTATTCAGAATTTTTATCCGAATTTGCTGATTTCTTAGCTGATTTAGTGCTGAAATCTGATAGAATAATTATAGTAGGGGACTTTAATATACATGTGGATGTAGATAGTGACTGCCTTAATGTGGCTTTTAATTCAATATTAGACTCGATTGGGTTTTCTCAGAAAGTAGGAAATTCTACTCATTACCTCCACCATACATTGGACCTTGTTCTGACATATGGCATAGAAATAGAAAATCTTGTAGTGTCTCCTCATAACCCTGTACTGTCAGACCATTGTCTGTTAACCTTTGATTTTACTATTTCTGACTATTTGGCTCCTAAAGAAAAATATTATCACAGTAGATGCCTCTCAGATGATGCTGTTACCAAATTTATGCAGATTGTTTCCTCTATGCCATGTGTCAACACAACGGAAATAAGCTATAGACAGCTTGCTCCTTCTGTAATTGATAACATGGTGGATAGTGTTTCAGCTTCTCTGCATCAGGCTCTAGACTTGGTGGCCCCCTTAAAAAAGAGAAAGTCTAATCAGAGATTTTTAACTCCTTGGTTCAACACAGAAACTCGTAGCTTAAAACAGAAGACTCGTCAATTAGAAAGAAAATGGTGCTCTACTAATTTAGATGAAATCTATTTAGCTTGGAGAAATCATCTTTTAATTTATAAAAAATCTCTTAGAAAAGCTAGAACGAGTTATTACTCTGCATTAATAGAAGAGAACAAGAGTAATCCCAGGTTTCTTTTCAGTACTGTAGCCAGGTTGACAAAGAGTCAGGACTCTGTCAATCCTAGCATCCCCTTAGAGCTTACTAGTCAGGACTTTATGAACTTTTTCAATAATAAAATTTCATCCATCAGAGATAAAATCAATCAGATTCTTCCCACAGTTAACTTAAATACTGTAACTACTACAACTCCTTCTATTGATGTCTGTCTTGATGAGTTTACTCCAATCGACCTTTGTGAGTTAGACAAAATAGTTTCCTCATCCAAACCTTCAACTTGTCTTTTAGACCCTATTCCTACCAGGTTATTTAAAGAAGTCTTCCCACTTATTGGTAGCTTTATTCTTCATATAATCAATTCTTCATTAACTTTAGGCCATGTACCGCAGGCTTTTAAAATGGCTGTAATTAAACCCTTACTCAAAAAGCCAACGCTAGATCCAGGAGCTTTAGCTAACTATAGACCAATCTCTAATCTCCCTTTCATTTCAAAAATCTTAGAAAGAGTTGTTGCTTCGCAATTATTTGACCACCTGCAGGGAAATGGTTTACTTGAAGAGTTTCAATCTGGGTTTAGAATCCATCATAGTACTGACACAGCCTTAGTGAAGGTCACTAACGACCTCCTCATTGCATCTGATAATGGACTAGTTTCTGTACTTGTCCTTTTAGATCTTAGTGCAGCTTTTGATACTATTGATCATAATATTCTACTTGATAGATTAGAACACTATGTTGGACTTAATGGAACTTCGTTGCAGTGGTTTAGATCTTATTTATCTGATAGGTTCCAGTTTGTTCATGTAAATGATGAGTTTTCTTTCAGCTCAAAGCTTAGTCATGGAGTTCCACAGGGATCTGTGCTAGGCTCTACTCTTTTTAGTTTATATATGCTTCCGTTAGGCAACATTATTAGAAAGCACTGTATACATTTTCATTGTTATGCAGATGACACACAGTTATACCTGTCAATGAAGCCAGATGATACTAATCAATTAGCCAAGTTAGAAGCCTGTCTTTAGGAAATCAAAGCTTGGATGACTTGTAATTTCCTGCTATTAAATTCAGATAAGAGTGAAGTCATTCTTGTTGGTCCAAAAAACCTTAGAAATTCCTTTCCAAATCAAACTTTCAGTTTGGATGCAGTTACTCTTTCTCTTAATAGCTCTGTGAGGAACCTTGGAGTTATTTTTGATCAGGATTTGTCCTTCAATTCACATATTAAATTTGTTTCTAAGACTGCCTTCTATCATTTGCGTAATATTGCCAAGATTAGGAGCATCTTGTCTCAGAGTGATGCTGAGAAGCTGATCCACGCTTTTGTTAGCTCGAGATTAGATTATTGTAATTCTTTATTATCAGGCTGTCCTAAAACATCTTTAAAAAGTCTTCAGCTGATCCAAAATGCTGCAGCAAGAGTTTTAACAGGTACTAGAAAGAGAGATCATATCTCTCCGGTTCTGGCCTCCCTTCGTTGGCTTCCCATAGAGTTTAGAATTAAGTTTAAAATCCTTCTTCTTACTTACAAAGCTCTAAACAATCAGGCTCCTTTTTATTTAAAAGATCTGATACTACCGTATCATCCTAACAGAGCACTACGCTCCCAAAATGCAGGATTACTTGTAATACCTAGAATCTCCAAAAGTACAATGGGAGGCAGAGCCTTCAGTTATCAAGCTCCTCTCCTGTGGAATCAGCTGCAAATCTGGATTCGGGAGTCAGACTCGATCTCTGTTTTTAAGAATAGGGCTAAAACCTACCTTTTTGATATAGCCTACAATTAGGGAGGGATCATGTGTTTCTGAACCCTCCCTTAGTTATGCTGCTAATAGGTTTAGTCAGCCGGGGGACCTCCAGTAATGCACTGGGCCTCACTCCTTTCCTCACTCTCTATGAAATATTTTTTTTTGCTGGTCATTAACATTTGTTTGTTCTCTCCCATAGATTGAGTCCCCATCGTGCTGTTTGCTCTCTACATGTCTGTTCTTTTCTTCTTCTCTATCCCCTCACCCCCCAGCCAGTCGCAGCAGATGACTGCCCCTCCCTGAGCCTGGTTCTGCTGGAGGTTTCTTCCTGTTAAAAGGGAGTTTTTCCTCTCCACCGTCGCCAAGTGCTTGCTCACAGGGGATCGCCTGATTGCTGGGGTCTTTCTGCAACTGTGGGGGTCCCCCCTACAGTTGATAGTGCTATGAGATGACTGTTGTTGTGAAATGGCGCTATATAAATAAAGTTGAATTGAATTGAATTGAATTGAAAATTGAATTGAATTGAATTGAATTGAATTAATTGATTACTATCATCTGGCTTCATTGACAGGTATAATTGTGTATCATCTGAATAACAATGAAAATGTATAAAGTGCTTTCTAATAATGTTGCCGAACGGAAGCATATATAAACTCAAAAGAGTAGGGCCTAGCACAGATCCCTGTGGAACTCCATGACTAATCTTTGAGTTGAAAGAAAACTCATTATTGACATGAAGAAACTGGAACCTATCAGATAAATAAGATCTAAACCACTGCAACGAAGTTCCATTAAGTCCAACATAGTGTTCTAATCTATTAAGTAGAATATTATTATGGCGGATGATAAAATAGGCAGCGAACTGAGGGTTTTAAGTAGGTTTATTCATCATACCGCCATCACAGAGCTTGTGCATGCGCGCCAGAGCGAGCCCGAATGGCTCTCCAGCAAATAGGCAATGCGTGCAGTGGAAGAGAGAATGAGCTACAGAACATATGCAGTTTTTATACCCAGTTACAGACAAAGCATTCACAGCAGTAGGTATGGGCATTTGCATTTGAGAGACACAGATAACAGTAAGGAGATTGCTGGCCGGAATTCGCCTCTGCTCCGGAGCTGCAGGACAAAAGAGGTTACAAGGCACATCTACATATTATTATCAGTCTATAGACACAGTAAGGGCAGGATGCATGAACACAATGCATGAATGGCACATTAACATCACAGTACTAAGCAGGGAAAAGCTAGACGAAGCAGGGCTGCCTGTTGACATTAATACACACATTTCACTGTTATGTTAATTGCTCTAGTTGAGCGCTGTGCCTGTCCCAGTCTGTTGTGGGGGTTATCCCACACTACTCCCCCCCACCCCCCCAGAGGGCTCAGCAGGCGGCTGAGGCCTCGATAGTCCGGCTTTGGTAGCAAGCAGGGAAAGCTCTGGGCAGGTGGAGGTGGAGGGGGGGGTAGCGAGTGCCGGCCGGGGATGGTGAAATCGTCTGGGCCGCGCAAAAATTGCTTGTGGATCCGCGATGTTGAGGGGCTGTCCCGCTGAACGTGCGGAGATCCACAGCGGCTGTAAGGGAAAAAAAAATTAGTCACTGACTCCTCTCGCGATTAAGTCCTGCAAGGATTAATAGCGGCCGTAAAGAAAAACAGAAGCGACGAGGCCGCGTAGCGGCTGTAAGAAAAAAAAACAAAAGCAGAGGGACTTGGCGTGTTGACTTTAGGTGCGGGCACAACCTTAAAGCCCTCGGGGACCGCAGACTGCTGAATTCCCTTTGTGCGCCGTGGCTAAGACCATTAGAAAATCCTGTGAGCGAGCTGCGTGCATGCCTCAGGTGTACGAGCAGCCCTGAAGGCTCTGTGTGCAGCGGCGAAGGACGATGGCGGTCTGTGGAGCCGTATGTGTCCCGTGCATGGTGCGCCATCCTCGTAACTCCCCGGTGCGTGTGCCGGGGTTCCGTGCGTGGGTGGGCCCGCTGGAGAGGAGAGTCATGGTCAGGGAGCTTGCTGGAGATCAGCGTAGTCGGTGCCGATAATCATCCCTGTTCAATGTGTTGCTGTAGATGGGTCATGGTGCGTTCAGGTCCACGCGCTGCGTTCTCCATCGGCCCTGGAGGTCGCCGTCGTGGAGAGAGGACGAGGTGCGTGCGCTCTCGTGTGGAGGAGCTGTGAGAGCAGCTGCCGCCCCACTTTGTCCTCAACTTTCCCTCTTTAGGAAAGCTATGGAGGCTCACCCCGCTCTCTTTTGATTGGAAATTACATCCAAAAGCCGCGCAATGTGGCATTTTCACTGACAAATGGCAGCAGTTAGTAGCTTCGCTTCTTGGCTTGTATAAGACAGAAAAAATGGCTGCAACCATTCTACGTCACTACCCAGAATGCATTGCGACATAAACAAAAAATGGCGATTTACATCGTAATAAAGTTTTTTAAAAATATATAAAACTGGGAATTATTTTCAAAAAAATTATATTATAGTTGTGTTACTAACATAAAAATAAAGCATACAAAGCTAACATGCCAATATAATCGGAGTTCCTTTTAAATAACCTGGTAGGAATAGGGTCTAAAAGACAAGTTGAAGGTTTGGATGAGGAAACTATTTTGTCTAACTCACAAAGGTCAATTGGAGTAAACTCATCAAGACAGACATCAATAGAAGGAGTTGTAGTAGTTACTGTATTTAAGTTAACTGTGGAAAGAATCTGAAATTTTATTATTGAAAAAGTTCATAAAGTCCTGACTAGTAAGCTCTAAGGGAATGCTAGGATTGACAGAGTCCTGACTCTTTGTCAGACTGGCTACAGTACTGAAAAGAAACCTGGGATTATTCTTGTTCTCATTTATTAATGCAGACTAATAACTCGTTCCAGCTTTTCTAAGAGATTTTTTATAAATTAAAAGATGATTTCTCCAAGCTAAATAGATTTCATCTAAATTAGTGGAGTGAAGAGGATGATAAAATAAAGGCAGCGTTGGATTTTTAAATAGCTTTATTATCACCCGCCTTCATCGGAACACCTCCCCAGCCCTCGTGCTGCGGGCTGAGGTGATGTCCTCAGGCTCTCAGAGACACAATGTCTGTGTCCTGCAGCAGCTGTTGAAGTGAGAGAATGAGAGGCAGATTTACAGCACAGTGCAGCTTATATACTCAACTCAAACAATAGATCAAAGACATTCACAGCAGTCAATCTGGGCATTTGCATATCAGAGGTACAGACCGGATGCATGAACACAATGCATGGATGACACTTTAACCTCACAGCTGTAAACGCAGCATGCAGCGGAAAAACCCAGGAGTGCGAGCTGACTGTCTCTGTGTTGTGGGGGTTGAATTCAAACCGCTACAGGAGCGCCATTTTCTTTCTAATTGACGAGTTTTCTGTTTTAAGCTACGAGTCACTTCCGCCCTCCAAAGAGAGCAGACGCTTTTCTTCCCAGCTCCAGCTCCTTATCTCTCTCCTTCCCTAACTGACTGGATCCCAGCTTGCTACCGTCTGTCTGCGTGTCTTACTGCTGATTATCGAACGAAATTATGGATTTAATAAGCTGGGCTTTGAATCCAATTGACACTGTTTTTTCAACGAGAAAATCTGGCCCGGGAGAGCCGATCTGTCCCGCAGGCACTGCTGCTGCGGGTTATTTGAAGGACACAAGTAATTGGAAACTCTTGTGCCTGTGTGATCTTTCTATTGAAGATATTGAAGATTTATATCTTTTCGGAGCAATGGTCATTGGAATTCTACTGATTGGATTTGGGATTGTTCTGGTGTACCGCAAACTGAAGAAGATGGATAGAGCTTATCAAAAAGCGGACCCGGCGAAGCTCACCCATCAAATTGACCAACTGGGCAGGACTCTGACAGCGGCCAATGGAGAACTGTACAGGAAAATGGATTACATCACGATCACGCTGAGAGCTGTCCATGAATTGATTTCAACGCCCGGCCATGAAGGAATTGGTGCACTGAATCCATAAGAGAATAGAAAGTTTTTTCTCTGAAGTCAGTGCCATTCGA
The DNA here is from genome assembly GCA_020510985.1 of Pholidichthys leucotaenia. NCBI lineage: Eukaryota > Metazoa > Chordata > Actinopteri > Cichliformes > Pholidichthyidae > Pholidichthys > Pholidichthys leucotaenia. The sequence goes on along the minus strand of CM035838.1, from coordinate 488,171,423 downwards.
CTTGTTTCTTTCGGCTCCCTCAGCATTCAGTCCTCCAGATAATCAACAGTATGTTTGTTTTCATAACACTGGCGGGCAGCATCTGACTCTCAAGGACAGCTGTCTGGCAAAACTATTCCATCTGCCGTGCTCAAGGACACTGGCCTTTGCTTCAGACTGTAGTCATAACATCTGCTGAGGAAGAGACTATTGTTGTCCTCCAACTGATTGTCACTGATTGCATCCAACTTACACAAACTGATCCACTATACTGACTCGAAGATATACACTCACTGCTCTCTTTGTGTCATTGTGTGAATTCTATTGTCTGCTAATTGTGCAATGAGAGTTTTTTTTCTTGTAATCATAATATCGGTCATATATGAACTTTATTCTGATAAACAATGCTTTTTTCTCTCTCCTATTGTGCCCACCCCTCCCTCCTCCCCATTGCCTTCTTCTGTACCCCTCCTGCTGACAGGCGCCTCTACGGCTCGCCGCGTCACTGAGGATGTCATTCATGACGTTTCAGTGTCAAGTCAAATTCCTCGTATATTTACCTGTTATTTACTTGTAAATGTGCTTGGCAATAAACTCATTCTAATTCTGAGTTTCTGTGTTGAACCAAGGAGTTAGAAATCTCTGATTAGACTTTTTCTTTTTTAAGGGGGCCACCAAGTCTAGAGTCTGATGCAGAGAAGCTATAACACTATCCATCATGTTATCAATTACAGAAGGAGCAAGCTGTCTATAGCTCATTTCCGTTGTGTTGACACATGTCGTAGAGGAAACAATCTGCATAAATTTGGTAACAGCATCATCTGAGAGGCATCTACTGTAATCCGTCGGCCTCCGTCGATCTATGATGACCATGGAAGAGAATCCTAAATGTCTACTCTGCTGGAACAGCACCGCCTGTGGCTGAACAGGCCGATGCGAACCGGTGTTCTACCTTCCAGCGTTGGGCGTTGGTAGGATTCAAGCCTGGGCAGGAAGATATGGAGGACAAGATGTTACCCATGCAGCATGTCCCCCCTCTCCACGTCACTGATGAATCCAAAGGAACAGCAGGGCTGCTATAGTTTGACACCAGCGCTGTCGCAGGAGCTGCCAGAACGATGTTGAGCACAACAGAGAACGATCTTAGGGGCTCCGACTCCGGATTTTTCCTCAGGGTTGACTCCCGAAGCCTTTCCCGTGACCGGGTGTGCCGCAAGGCAGCGGAGGTTTGAAATCAGGGTTTACCTTCCCCTAGAAGGGCTACCTTCCCAGGTTGACAAGCCACCATCTACCCGAAGCATCTGGTTTGAAGGCGCCAGAGATCCGCCCTCGCCCCTTCTCCTATTAGTAAAAGCAGTTCCGCCGGGCTTAGAGACTAAACCACACGGGCAGGCTAGGAGATGGAATTGGTTGTCAGAGGCTTTTCGAGACGCACGCCGTAGGAGCATTTTATGAGCACTGGGAGCTTAACCCCAGTGCCGCTCCTGGCTATGACAACCTTGAAACCATCTACTGTAATAATATTTTTCTTTAGGAGCCAAATAGTCAGAAATAGTAAAATCAAAGGTTAACAGACAATGGTCTGACAGTACAGGGTTATGAGGAGACACTACAAGATTTTCTATTTCTATGCCATATGTCAGAACAAGGTCCAATGTATGGTGGAGGTAATGAGTAGAATTTCCTACTTTCTGAGAAAACCCAATCGAGTCTAATATTGAATTAAATGCCACATTAAGGCAGTCACTACCTACATCTACATGTATATTAAAGTCCCCTACTGTGGCTTATATTAATCATATATTCCATACCTACATATGTATAGACATATTAGAATGTTTAGTGATTACATATGTGGAATGACCTCACGCCTATGAACAGGACAAGAGGTCTCAACCGCCAGCGAGGATCAAAGAGCAGACAGAGTCGCAGCGGTGGAGACCGGATCGATCTCCCTGACCACCCAGGGTCAGGTGGAGGAGACGGAGGACAATGGAGGGGGGATTATGTTAATGTGGGATGTCAGCTTTGATATGCAATGTCTTTTGTTGAGTGTGGGTATAAGTACGAAGGTCTGACTGCGTTCGACCTCTTATTCTGCTTCTGCACCGAGATGAGGCTTGTTAGAGGAGTGAAGCTGATATTAAACTTTGATTTATAAAATCACATCGCTTCGTTATTTCAAGCTCTTCTACACCTACTATAATTATTCTATCTGACTTCAGCACTAAATCAGCTAAGAAATCAGCAAATTCGGATAAAAACTCTGAGTAGGTTGATGGAGGACAATAAACTATGGCAAATAAAATTGGGTTTAACCTAAAATTGCTAAAGTGCCCAATACTGAGGATCAGGCCCTCAAAGGAATTATAACATGTTTTTTGCTTTACATTAATTAACCTGTTGCACTTCGGTGTACCGCGGGCGGGCACGTCGCTGCGTCCTAGAGCGCACGAGGGCACCCTAGGACACACACTGTGCGTCCTAGGGCGCACTGAAGAAAAAAAAAGCTGCATTTCCGTTCTTCCACTACAGACACAGCCGCGAACAGAAAGCCAAAGGAGTGCTTTGATTGGTTTAGATGTGATTGACCTCTCATTCGACTAATAAGAGCCTTGAATTGGGTTTCTGAAACCTTGAAGAACCAATGACTGAAAACCTAGCAAGAAGGACCCGCCTACCAACGGCTGCGAATACAGCCTGCCAATTGAAGCACAGAAGTTCGAAAGCTGTTTTGTGTAAGGCTGGGTGACACACAAGCGTTCGCCAGTCTTTTTTTCTTATTACTGTTCTTATTTGTTTTGAAAAATCGTTTGCCAAAACCGCAATCATGGAAGCGCAAAACCGCAATAATGGAATTATGGTTTGACCGGGTTGCGTGACCAGAACCACGAGTCCGTAACAAGCGGACCAGCTTCATGTTCGTCTGACAATGAGGAAGAGAAGTTTGCCAGCTATGCTGCTGTTGTGGACAGGTAAGTGTTATAAGCTAAACTATTCTTTATCCCTGGAAATTGTAATCCAAATGACTTTTGACCGATCGGTAAATTACAACTGTGCGTTCGGGTCCGTCATGTTGCGAACGCCCCCCCCCCCGCTACTCTTCTGTAGCGGATTGCAGATATTTTAGTCCAACTGTGCATAGTAGACCGCGGCGCACCGTGACGGCGGCGCACCGGGCGATGTCCGTCCTCTGTAGCGGGGGGGGGGGGGAGGGGAGGGAGTTGTTATCTTCTACATTACAGATATTTTAGAATAATTTTTAGTGCACTGTAGGTTATTTTTTCTTGTAAAAAAGCCACATATTTTTTTACGTGGCATGCTTCTTTGTGTGTGGGGGCTTGTTTGTTCATTCATTCATTCATGAATGAATAAACAACCCCCCCACACACACACACACACAGCCCTTCACCTTTCATTAGATCCCAAGATGAAGCTTCTATATTGAATCATTCAAAAGTTACAGACGTTTTTCCAAACTGTGCCATTTGGCACAATTTGGCACAGTTCAAAAACGCCTGGGAACAACCTGAGAACAAAGCTGTGTAATATATTCATTTTTTGTAGTATTGTTACAACATTTTGACCTCGGCTGGATAACACTTGGTTCTACATTTCTGTTGCATTTTCCAGCCAGTATCTCAAGCTGTGTGTTATTTGCAAGCATTTGTATCCAAAAAAACACCCAGGCCAAATTTATTTTCTTCAAGTTCAGTATGTTTAGATGACTGTAACTCAGTGGCCGGAGCACTTAGAGAGATTATGACTGTTTTGCCAAAAAATTCAAAGTGCTTTCTTTTAAATGAGACCAACCCCATGAAGATGCTGCAAAGGGTTGAAGAACAGCTTTTGATTTACTTTGGGTACGTTATTTTTTGGCATTTTAAGGGAAATTGACCAGAGTGCAAGGGGTTAATAGTTTGGAATGGTAAATTGATGCTACTCCTCCTCCACGACCAGAACTTCTGGGATTTTGACAGTTTAAATAACCAGAGGGAGTTGATTCATTTAAACCAACATAATCCTCTTGCCCTAACCAAGTCTCTGTAAGGGAAATTAAATCAATCTGATGATCAATTAACAGATCATGGACTAACAGAGACTTGGGAGTTAGAGACCTAATATTTAATAAACCACATTTAATTTTTAAATTATGAGGAGGAACAGAGGCCAAATCATTCAATTTAGAGGCTTCATGTTTAATTTGAGTTTTACCAGTTTTTTTGTTTAATCACTTTGGGATGCTTATACATTATATTTTTATTTCCTTTGGAGGGAGCAGACAACGATTCTCTGATGGGGAAGACAGAGGCTAAGCTGAGGGGTGGCGGATGAAGAGGAGCTGCAGAGAGGCGTGTAAGACTGCGACTCTGCTTCCTGGTCCCAACTCTGAGTAGTCATGGTTTTGGAAATTTGGATAAAAAAGATGCCAGATTGTTAGATAAATGAGAAGCACCATCCAAAGTGGGATGAATGCTGTCTCGTCTCATAAGACCAGGTTTTCCCCAAAAAGAGCTCCAATTGTCAATGTAGCCCACGTCATTTTTAGGACACCACACAGACAGCCAGCGGTTCAAGGATGACGAGCGGCTAAACATGTCATCACTGGTCAGATTGGGGAGGGGCCCAGAGAATACTACAGTGGCAGACATCGTTTTTGCAAAGTCACACACCGATTCTACATTAAGTTTCGTGACTTCCGACTGCCGGAGACGGATGTCATTAATGCCAGCGTGAATAACAATTGTGGAATATTTACAGTTACTTTTAGCCAGCATTTTCAAATTTGACTCGATGTCGCCTGCTCTGGCCCCAGGAATGCATTGGACTATGGCTGCTGGAGTCTCTAGGTTCACGTTTCTGACTACAGAGTCGCCAATGATCAGAGTTTTTTCCTCAGCGGGTGTGTCGCTGAGCGGGGAAAAACGATTAGAAACATGAACAGGTTGGTGGTGTACCGGGGCTTTGCGACTAGGCTTCCTTTTCACCGTCACCCACCCAGTCTCCTCGCTGCTGAGGAGAGCCGGGGGACCGCTAACAGTGCCTATGCTAGCTAGCTCCGCTGCAGCTAAGGGGCGTCCGTCGAGAGTAACTGGCGCAGACGGTGTTTCAATGCAGAGGAGGTGGGATTCCAAATCAGACAACTTCACCTCGAGCGCCTCAAAAAAAACAACGTTTATTACATTTACCGTTATCACTAAAAGAGGCAGAGGTGTAGCTAAACATCTGACAGAGCACACCAGAGGAGGAGAGGAAGGAGAGCTAGTAGCCATAGCTAGTGGCTAACCCAAAAGCTCAGGAGAGTGAGGAGAGCAAACCACACAGACAGACAGCAAAACAGGAAGTGACGATACGTTACCACAAGTGACGTTCCAGCACCGTTCCAGAGCACCAACTGAACTTTATTACATGACAAGGTTGGGGTGACCCGCCACAATCTACATGGACATTCAACCTTCACACTCAGCTAGCCTGCACTAAGCAGAGGACAATTTGCATACGGACAGGGAGCCCCTAGGAGACAATCAGAACAATGGACTATTGTTATACATCCCTGGATTAAGGAGAGGACGTCTGGGCACCATTTGGTCACGCGAATGATATGTATTGACTGATATGTATATCAATATGCAAATGTGCCATGCGTTCTCTCTGTTGGTATAACATGTATAAAAAGAGCTTGCTAGACATGCCTCAACAGCACAGCGCAACACAACACAGACAACACAGCACAGCGCTACAAGTGTGTCTCATTATGCTGGAGGAAAATAAAACTCTGCCACCTTCCAGCTCACCGCATCTCGCCTGAACTTATTTTTCCTCCACAAGGTGAATGAATATACGTATACAGCAGCCGCAGCCCATCTGACGTCACCATGTCTGACGGCTACGGCAAGCCCCAAGGGCCAAACCCACATACCACACACAGCTCAGGGGCTGAACAGAAAAGAAAGCTGTCACAGCAGTATACAACAAAATGCTGAGCGAAACAGGAAGTACCAGAAGAGATTCTGAATCCAGTGGAGGTGGTGGCAATGCACCTGTAAGCTGGTTGCCAACCACCAATCAAATCTAAAAGAAGAAGAAGAAACAGGAACAACGGTGGTACTAATGACAACTGAGAGGAAGCGTAACTTAAAGAGTGGGACATGTTTGCACACGTCCCCTCATGACAGGATGATTTTTTTTTTTGAAAATTCATTCTTATGTCATACAAAAAAAAACTTAAAAATGGTCATTGTGTAAAATGTTTCATTATTTAATAGGATATTTATAGATGAATTTTACTGCTACATTTGTATAGCATTGAAAGGGTGAAAAAAATCAGTGTTAAGTGTTTAACGTTAATAATACGTTTTGTTATCCAAAGCAAGTGTTGTCTTTTCCCTTAATTTTCTTCTCAGAGGACACCAGAATGTTTAATTTACCTGAGATCGTCACTTCCTTGTGGTAACGTATCGTCACTTCCTGTTTTGCTGTCTGCCTGTGTGGTTTGCTCTCCAGCTCTCCAGCCACTAGCTATGGCTACTAGCTCTCTTTCCTCTCCTCCTCTGGTGTGCTCTCTCTGTCAGATGTTTAGCTACACCTCTGCCTCTTTTAGTGATAACGGTAAATGTAATAAATGTTGTCTTTTTGAGGCGCTCGAGGCGAGGTTGTCTGATTTGGAATCCCGGCTCCGCTGCATTGAAACACCGTCTGCGCCAGTTAATCTTGATGGACGCCCCTTAGCAGCAGCGGAGCTAGCTAGCTTAGGTCCCACTGTCAGCGGTTCCCCGGCTCTCCTCAGCAGCGAGGAGACTGGGTGGGTGACGGTGAGAAGGAAGCCTAGTCGCAAAGCCCCGGTTCACCACCAACCTGTTCACGTTTCTAATCGTTTTTCCCTGCTCAGCGACACACCCGCTGAGGAAAAAACTCTGATCATTGGCGACTCTGTAGTCAGAAACGTGAACCTAGAGGCTCCAGCGGCCATAATCCAATGCATTCCTGGGGCCAGAGCAGGCGACATCGAGTCAAATTTGAAAATGCTGGCTAAAAGTAACTGTAAATATTCCACAATTGTTATTCACGCCGGCATTAATGACATCCGTCTCCGGCAGTCGGAAGTCACGAAACTTAATATAGAATCGGTGTGTGAGTTTGCAAAAACGATGTCTGCCACTGTAGTATTCTCTGGGCCCCTCCCCAATCTGACCAGTGATGACATGTTTAGCCGCTCGTCATCCTTGAACCGCTGGCTGTCTGTGTGGTGTCCTAAAAATGACGTGGGCTACATTGACAATTGGAGCTCTTTTTGGGGAAAACCTGGTCTTATGAGACGAGACAGCATTCATCCCACTTTGGATGGTGCTTCTCATTTATCTAACAATCTGGCATCTTTTTTATCCAAATTTCCAAAACCGTGACTACTCAGAGTTGGGACCAGGAAGCAGAGTCGCAGTCTTACACGCCTCTCTGCAGCTCCTCTTCATCCGCCACCCCTCAGCTTAGCCCCTGTCTTCCCCATCAGAGAATCGTTGTCTGCTCCCTCCAAAGTGAATAAAAATATAATGTATAAGAATCCCAAAGTGATAAAGCAAAATATTGGTAAAACTCAAATTAAACATAAAGCCTCTAAATTGAATGATTTGGCCTCTGTTCCTCCTCATAATTTAAAAATTAAATGTGGTTTATTAAATATTAGGTCTCTAACTCCCAAGTCTCTGTTAGTCCATGATCTGTTAATTGATCATCAGATTGATTTAATTTCCCTTACAGAGACTTGGTTAGGGCAAGAGGATTATGTTGGTTTAAATGAATCAACTCCCTCTGGTTATTTAAACTGTCAAAATCCCAGAAGTTCCGGTCGTGGAGGAGGAGTAGCAACAATTTACCATTCCAAATTACTAGTTAATGTAAAGCAAAAAACATGTTATAATTCCTTTGAGGGCCTGGTCCTCAGTATTGGGCACTTTAGCAATTCCAGGTTAAACCCAATTTTATTTGCCATAGTTTATCGTCCCCCATCAACCTATTCAGAATTTTTATCCGAATTTGCTGATTTCTTAGCTGATTTAGTGCTGAAATCTGATAGAATAATTATAGTAGGGGACTTTAATATACATGTGGATGTAGATAGTGACTGCCTTAATGTGGCTTTTAATTCAATATTAGACTCGATTGGGTTTTCTCAGAAAGTAGGAAATTCTACTCATTACCTCCACCATACATTGGACCTTGTTCTGACATATGGCATAGAAATAGAAAATCTTGTAGTGTCTCCTCATAACCCTGTACTGTCAGACCATTGTCTGTTAACCTTTGATTTTACTATTTCTGACTATTTGGCTCCTAAAGAAAAATATTATCACAGTAGATGCCTCTCAGATGATGCTGTTTCCAAATTTATGCAGATTGTTTCCTCTATGCCATGTGTCAACACAACGGAAATAAGCTATAGACAGCTTGCTCCTTCTGTAATTGATAACATGGTGGATAGTGTTTCAGCTTCTCTACATCAGGCTCTAGACTTGGTGGCCCCCTTAAAAAAGAAAAAGTCTAATCAGAGATTTTTAACTCCTTGGTTCAACACAGAAACTCGTAGCTTAAAACAGAAGACTCGTCAATTAGAAAGAAAATGGTGCTCTACTAATTTAGATGAAATCTATTTAGCTTGGAGAAATCATCTTTTAATTTATAAAAAATCTCTTAGAAAAGCTAGAACGAGTTATTACTCTGCATTAATAGAAGAGAACAAGAATAATCCCAGGTTTCTTTTCAGTACTGTAGCCAGGTTGACAAAGAGTCAGGACTCTGTCAATCCTAGCATCCCCTTAGAGCTTACTAGTCAGGACTTTATGAACTTTTTCAATAATAAAATTTCATCCATCAGAGATAAAATCAATCAGATTCTTCCCACAGTTAACTTAAATACTGTAACTACTACAACTCCTTCTATTGATGTCTGTCTTGATGAGTTTACTCCAATCGACCTTTGTGAGTTAGACAAAATAGTTTCCTCATCCAAACCTTCAACTTGTCTTTTAGACCCTATTCCTACCAGGTTATTTAAAGAAGTCTTCCCACTTATTGGTAGCTTTATTCTTCATATAATCAATTCTTCATTAACTTTAGGCCATGTACCGCAGGCTTTTAAAACGGCTGTAATTAAACCCTTACTCAAAAAGCCAACGCTAGATCCAGGAGCTTTAGCTAACTATAGACCAATCTCTAATCTCCCTTTCATTTCAAAAATCTTAGAAAGAGTTGTTGCTATGCAATTATTTGACCACCTGCAGGGAAATGGTTTATTTGAGGAGTTTCAATCTGGGTTTAGAATCCATCATAGCACTGAAACAGCCTTAGCGAAGGTCACTAACGACCTCCTCATTGCATCTGATAATGGACTAGTTTCTGTACTTGTCCTTTTAGATCTTAGTGCAGCTTTTGATACTATTGATCATAATATTCTACTTGATAGATTAGAACACTATGTTGGACTTAATGGAACTTCGTTGCAGTGGTTTAGATCTTATTTATCTGATAGGTTCCAGTTTGTTCATGTAAATGATGAGTTTTCTCTCAGCTCAAAGCTTAGTCATGGAGTTCCACAGGGATCTGTGCTTGGCCCTACTCTTTTTAGTTTATATATGCTTCCGTTAGGCAACATTATTAGAAAGCACTGTATACATTTTCACTGTTATGCAGATGACACACAATTATACCTGTCAATGAAGCCAGATGATACTAATCAATTAGCCAAGTTAGAAGCCTGTCTTAAGGAAATCAAAGTTTGGATGACTTGTAATTTCCTGCTATTAAATTCAGATAAGACTGAAGTCATTCTTGTTGGTCCAAAAAACCTTAGAAATTCCTTTCCAAATCAAACTTTCAGTTTGGATGCAGTTACTCTTTCTCTTAATAGCTCTGTGAGGAACCTTGGAGTTATTTTTGATCAGGATTTGTCCTTCAATTCACATATTAAATTTGTTTCTAAGACTGCCTTCTATCATTTGCGTAATATTGCCAAGATTAGGAGCATCTTGTCTCAGAGTGATGCTGAGAAGCTGATCCACGCTTTTGTTAGCTTGAGATTAGATTATTGTAATTCTTTATTATCAGGTTGTCCTAAAACATCTTTAAAAAGTCTTCAGCTGATCCAAAATGCTGCAGCAAGAGTTTTAACAGGTACTAGAAAGAGAGATCATATCTCTCCGGTTCTGGCCTCCCTTCATTGGCTTCCCATAGAGTTTAGAATTAAGTTTAAAATCCTTCTTCTTACTTACAAAGCTCTAAACAATCAGGCTCCTTTTTATTTAAAAGATCTGATACTACCGTATCATCCTAACAGAGCACTACGCTCCCAAAATGCAGGTTTACTTGTAATACCTAGAATCTCCAAAAGTACAATGGGAGGCAGAGCCTTCAGTTATCAAGCTCCTCTCCTGTGGAATCAGCTGCCAATCTGGATTCGGGAGTCAGACTCGATCTCTGTTTTTAAGAATAGGGCTAAAACCTACCTTTTTGATATAGCCTACAATTAGGGAGGGATCATGTGTTTTCTGAACCCTCCCTTAGTTATGCTGCTAATAGGTTTAGTCAGCCGGGGGACCTCCAGTAATGCACTGGGCCTCACTCCTTTCCTCACTCTCTATGAAATATTTTTTTTTTGCTGGTCATTAACATCTGTTTGTTCTCTCCCATAGATTGAGTCCCCATCGTGCTGTTTGCTCTCTACATGTCTGTTCTTTTCTTCTTCTCTATCCCCTCACCCCCCAGCCAGTCGCAGCAGATGACTGCCCCTCCCTGAGCCTGGTTCTGCTGGAGGTTTCTTCCTGTTAAAAGGGAGTTTTTCCTCTCCACCGTCGCCAAGTGCTTGCTCACAGGGGATCGCCCGATTGCTGGGGTCTTTCTGCAACTGTGGGGGTCCTCCCTACAGTTGATAGTGCTATGAGATGACTGTTGTTGTGAAATGGTGCTATATAAATAAAGTTGAATTGAATTGAATTGAATTGAATTGAATTGAATTAAAACCACTACATTTTTCAGGGGGGCGGATGACCCCGGACCCCCTACAGGGGTTTAGTTTGTCACCCTTTTCAACCCTTCTGAGTTTACAGATAAGAATTGGATACATTTCTCAATGCAACCACATACATTTATGAACATAAAATATATTTTTTAAATTCTTTATTATGTTGTCAACCATGCGTGGCTGCATCACACCTGACGGCAGCTGCCTCTCCATCCTCAATGCATGTGGAGGAGCACGGACAGCAGCTTCCTGCCACTCCCGGTAAGACACGAACAGATCCAGGAAAAGTAAAATCACAGAGGAAAATAGTTTAACTCTGTGTGGACAGATTAATTTGTGTTAATTTATTGTTATACGGAAAGAATTTCTCCACAAAAACACAAACAACGAATAACCAGCCGTCTCATTAGTGTCTACAGGTCCATAAAAAGTCTTAAATGTGATTTTCTAAAATCAACACCTTAATTATCCTTACAAATGAGAAATAATCCTTGAATTCCTGCACAATAACCTTATAGTGGCCTGCGCTAAAAATGCTGGATTCATCGGACACATGACAGCTCAGTACTTCCTGAGTGATGTCAAAATAAAAGCCATCTACAGCATTCACTTTTCAGAATGGTTATGTTCTTTTATTATGAAACGCCATCAACCAGATATACTGGTCTGAAATCAGCAACATACAGCCAAGAGTTTTAGCTTCGCCATCTGTAAATTTTAGAAAAAGTAGTAAAATGAGTGAGAGGAGGAGAGAAGATTGTCTGACGGTGATGTAGAAGTGAGCCTTTTATTTTAAGGATGTTTTCAGATTTTAGAGACAGACAGAGAACCTACAGCTTCAAATAGGAATATATGGTAGGTGGTAGTAATGCACCTGTAAGCTGGTTGCCAACTGCCAATCAAATCTAAAAGAAGAAGAAGCTTTTGGTCTGCAGGATAACTACTAGTTTGTTACCTGATATTTTAATAGGGTTTTGGACAGTGAAGTGCAGACTATCAATGCCACAAATTTTTTTTAAATTAGCACCACTCATGAGAGACAGACAGAGATTCCCAGAGTGATGAAAATCAAGTCAGCGGCGGTGATGCACCTGTGAGATGGTTGCCAGCCGCCAATCGAATCTGAAACAAGAAGAAGAAGGAAAAACGTCACAAAGCTATGAGGAAAACATCACTGTTGGATATTATATATATATTAGTATGGCGGTGCCCTGAGGTAGAGAGGGGATGATGCCCCACCTCCGGGGGATGGTGTCACTTGGGGTATAAAAGGCCACAGCGGGAGACATCTTGTCTCTTCACTGTGGCTCTCAGGCTGGCGTGTGTTCCTGGTATCGTGTTATAATAAAACTACAAAACCTCACCTCGACTCTTCCTCATTTCGAGACACAACATTTGGCAATGAGGATACATGGTATGGAGAGGGCAGCTACCGCATTTCCACCATTTCTGGAGGCTTCGGGTGAGCCGCTGGTCCCATGGGCCAGGTGGCATGCAGCCTTCGAAAATTACCTCACAGCGCTGGACCTCAGCGACTTGGACAAATTACGCATAAGGGCTATTCTGGTCCACAACTTAGGTATGGAGGGCCAGAGGATCCTGAGCACGCTTGGAGGTGACACATTTAGTGATGTTGTGAGGCTCATGGTGGGCTACTTCCGCGCCCCTGAAAATACCATAATGCGGCACATCCAGTTCAAACAGCAATGCCAGCAACCGGGGGAATTGGTTCAGCAGTTTGTAGCAGACCTTCAGCAGCTGGCGGGTGAGTGCAGGTTCGGGGTCTTGGAGGAGGAGATGATCTGCAACCAGCTAGCGGAGCATGTGGCATATTCCTCCGTGAGGGTCCGTCTGCTAACTCATACTGGTGAGCCAACGCTGTTAGCAGCCATGGAGCTAGTGCAACAACACGAGGCAGTGGAAAAACTCACGAGGAATCTCGGTGACATGGAGGCCCTTCCCAGGAACAATAAGCAGTGGAAGGCACTGGCCTTGGATCCGGACGACGGCAGTGACGATGAGTATGCAGCTGTCGTGAAGATTAGGTCCGCCCGGGGGATGCAGAGATACTACGGCTGCAGATCCAGCAGGCACCGCTATAAAGAGAGGGAGTGTACAGCGAAGGGGAAGCATTATGGACGGTGCGGTTTGTTCCACCACTTCACCAGGGTCTGCCAAAATTTCGAAAAGGAAGACCGGGGGCCAGAAAAGGGGGCGTTGGCTAAGAAGACACCCATGGTGGTCCACACAGTTTCGCCCAGCACAGATGGATGTATCCTGTGTAACATCGTGCTGAACGGAGTGCCAATCCCACTGATGGTAGACACAGGGTTGGCAACTTCCATCTTAAATTGGACGATGGTGAAGACTTTCTTCCCACACTATAGTGTGAGCACGATGGACATCGCATGTTACAGCTATGGTAACAACCCCTTGGACATTGTGGGCTCTGTGTGGCTCTCGGCGAGGTACAAGTTGGCCTCTATGTGCGCAACCGAGTTCATGGTGTTTCGTGAAGGGAACAACCTGCTGGGCTGCGACCTGTTCTACAGGCTCAGGTTTTCTGTCGCCTGTAGTCTCGGTGAGGAGTGGTCAGGCGGTAAACTATGGGACCGGCCCTTCTACGTGGGAAGCGGTGAAGAAATGTGGAACTCGGGCTGACGCGGACCAAGTGAGGGGGGACACCACCAGCGCCAAGATTAGGCCCCATGGTGGGTGTCCCGTGCCAGTGTTCACGGTACCCTGGATGAGGGTCCCGAATGGCATGGTTTGACGCCCATAAACGCGGATGGATTTAATGAGCAGGTGCAGCGTGGCTCCAGTTGCCGGCTGAGTGCCACTGTTGAGCCAGATGCTGACGTGGTCAACTCAACGCAGCAAATGAAAGCGATAGGGGCGAGACCGGACAGCACGAGCCCTAGACATGCCCAGAATGAAAACCAGGGACAAAGCTCGAGCCAGATCGGCAGGACGCTATGGCACCATGTGGGAACCAGGTCACAACGCCATAGAAGAAAGCAGCCAGTGAGTGCTCCCCTGGGTATAAGTGATAATGTGCGCCCTACGGTTGAGTCTCGGCTTGGACGGGTCCACAAGTCGAGGGAACAGCGGGGTGACCAGGGTGATCTGCGTGTGGTACGGACTGGTAGTGATGGTTACCTTGAGCTGACGGATGGATCCAGACGGCACCCGAACGAGCTGCAGCATTTGGAGGGGGAGAAACGCCAGCGCAACCCGTCTCCAGTGAAGACGAGACGGAGACGAGATGGAGACACTCTGGCAGTGGGCTGCGGGATGGATGCTCCGAGGGGGGCCGCCGGGAGACCGATAGTGGGACTTTTGTTTCTATGTTAAGGGGTGACGGTGTGTCTTATTGAGGTGTGTTTATGGCGTATATTGCTAATATTATTGGTTGATGTGTAAAATAAAAAAAAGGGAAAAGAGATGACCACTGTTGTGTGTGTGCTGAGTGCCTGGGTGTGTGAGTGTGTTAACTGGGGTCATACAGAGGTGTAACCATGGTAACTGAGAGTGTGATATGCAAGTGTGCCCTGTGTTTTCTTTGAGGTTGGCCCATGTTGTGGGGTGGGATTGTTCTAGTAAGGAGTCTTGGGACCACCATTGTGTAATGTGTATAGTTATTTATTGTTCCTAATGTCTATGATGTATATATTCTCTCGGGATTAATTTATTTTTGTGAGTGACCCTTTTATGTTCATTGACTGTTTGACTGATGGCGGAGTGGTCCGCCGGGCCAGTGTGGTATGTGTGGATAGGTCTGTATACTTCTGTGTTTAGAGTGTGAGTCGGGTGTAAATTTTGGGAGGGCCTAATTAGTGTGTCTGCATTTTTTCAAGGGGGGGATGTTGGAGATCCGCCTTTGACCACCACCTAATCCACATAGCACCGGACTCCCATGATCCCTCCTGCAGGTGGTGAACCCACTGGAGGGCGGACCCATGTAACTCCTTCGGGCTGAGCCCGGCCGGGTCCCATGGGTGGAAACCCGGCCACCAGACGCTAGCCTTCGAGCCCCTCCCCCAGGCCTGGCTCCAGGGTGGGGCCCCGGTAACCCCATACCGGGCAGGGTACACTGAATCCTTGATATACAATTTATCATGAGAGTCTGTTGGATCGTTCTTAGTCTGGCCCTTCACCCAGGACCAGTTTGTCTTGGGAGACCCTATCAGAGGCAAATTGCCCCCGGACAACATAGCTCCTGGGATCACTGGGGCACGCAAACCCCCCCACCACGATAAGGTGACTGGTCGAACTGGTCGAAGGCCGTTGGTCGAACCTCAGATTCAGGAGGAGCAATGTGGTTTTCGTCCTGGCCGTGGCACATCGGACCAGCTCTTTACCCTCTCGAGAATTCTTGAGGGTTCGTGGGAGTTTGCCCAACCAGTTTACATGTGTTTTGTGGCCTTGGAGAAGGCATTTGACCGCGTCCCTCGTGGATTTTTGTGGGGGGTGCTTCGGGAGTATGGGGTATCGGGCTTGTTGTTACGAGCTATTTGGTCTCTGTACGACCGTTGTGAGAGTTTGGTTCGTATTGCCAACACTCAGTCGGAGTCATTCCCAGTGAGAGTTGGACTCCGCCAGGGCTGCCCTTTGTCACCGATCCTGTTCATAATTTTTATGGACAGGATTTCTAGGCGCAGCCAGGGAATGGAGGGTGTCATGCTTGGTGACCACAGGATCTCATCTCTGTTGTTTGCAGATGATGTTGTCCTGTTGGCTTCATCCAGCAATGACCTACAGCTCTTGCTGGGATGGTTTGTCGCTGAGTGTGAAGCGGCTGGGATGAGAATCAGCACCTCCAAGTCCGAGTCCATGGTCCTCAGCCGGAAAAAGGTGGATTGTCCTCTCCGGGTTGGGGACAGGCTCCTGCCCCAAGTGGAGGAGTTTAAGTATCTTGGGGTCTTGTTCACGAGTGAGGGGAAAATGGAGCGAGAGATCGACAGACGGATTGGAGCAGCATCTGCAGTGATGCGGACGTTGTACCGGTCTGTTGTGGTGAAGAGGGAGCTTAGTTCTAAGGCAAAGCTGTCGATTTACCAGTCAATCTACGTTCCTACTCTCACCTATGGTCACGAGCTTTGGATAATGACCGAAAGAACGAGATCGCGGATACAAGCGGCTGAAATGAGCTTTCTCCGTAGGATTGCTGGACTCACCCTCAGAGATAGGGTGAGGAGCTCAGTCATCCGGGAGAGGCTCAGAGTAGAACCGCTGCTCCTCCACATTGAAAGGAGTCAGTTGAGGTGGTATGGGCATCTGATCAGGATGCCTCCTGGACGCCTCCCACTTGAGGTGTTTTAGGCACGTCCCACTGGGAGGAGACCACGGGGCAGACCCAGGACTCGGTGGAGAGACTATGTCTCCCAGCTGGTCTGGGATCGCCTTGGTATCCCCTCTGAAGAGCTGGAGCAGGTGGCTGGGGAGAGGGAAGTCTGGGCTTCTCTGCTTGAACTGCTGCCTCCGCGACCCGGACCTCCGGAAAAGCGGTAGAAGATGGATGGATGGATGGATGGATGGATGTTGGAGATATATATATATATACAGTATATATATATATATATATATATATATATATATATATATATATATATATATATATATATATATATATATATATATACAGTATATATATATATATATATATATATATATATATATAGTATATATACTGTATATTAGTATGGCGGTGCCCTGAGGTAGAGAGGGGGGGTGATGCCCCACCTCCGGGGGGTGGTGTCACCTGGGGTATAAAAGGCCACAGCGGGAGACATCTTGTCCCTTCGCTGTGGCTCTCAGGCTGGCGTAGTGACTCCTGTGTTCCCGTTATCGTGTTATAATAAAACTACAAAACCTCACCTCGACTCTTCCTCATTTCGAGACACAACAGTCACAAAGTTATGAGGAAAAACAGACAGACAGACAGACATATATAGAGTGTATGGTGATATTTAGTTTTAGCGTACGCCACCGAGAGGACACGGTCCAAGGACAGATCATTTTTCACACATAAGGAGTTGGTCAGAACTCCTTATAGGAACTCCTTATACAATGATATAGATTGATGATAATCAAGTCAGTGGCGGTAATGTACCTGTAGGCTGGTTGCCAAATGCCAATCAAATCTAAAAGAAGAATAAATTATAACCAACATGTAGCTCAGCAGAAGAAGGTATTTTTTAAACGTTTTTTTCCACTGCTGTAATTATTTCTAATTGGCTTAATTTGCACCAAATACTTTTTAAAGTTACATTGTTGAGAAAGTTGTTTAGAATTCTTTTTGTTTTATTCCAAAATAAAGAATATATAAGACAACCAATCCACTAGTTGTCAAATCGAGAGTCTGGAGAACAGGTGAAGGATACAGATTTATATTATACTGGTGCATACCTGTCCATGCCCGTAGAAACCAAGTATAAGCAAGTATTTCTGCATGCCCATAGAAAGCAAGCACGTCACCACTCGTTCAGTAATGCCTGCCTTTGATCTTTGATGATGTCATAGCGAATCCTATGGTTGTGACAGTGTCTGTATGACATCATATAGACGTCATGTAGAGATCATAGGAATGTTATGTCCATAACTGTATGCTAATAACCAGGCTGAAGGTGCAGCAAATGTAGATTTATTAATAATAACAGATAACTCCCAGCACTCCGTACAGGCCAAAAGGGTCAACAGCGAAGAGACGGGGTCTTCTTCTTCTTCTTTTAGATTTGATTGGCAGTTGGCAACCATATTACAGGTGCATTACAGCCACTGACTTGATTATCATCACTCTCTATCTTTGTATAAGGAGTTCTGATCAACTCCTTATGTGTGAAAAAATTATCCATCCTTGGACTGTGTCCTCGGTGGCGTCAACCAGCTGGCTGGTCACCTGTTAAGAGATGGAGGGTCTTCTGCTTCTTCCGTCTTTGCCCTTTATACCCCTGGTGACGCCACCACCAGAAAGGTGGGTCGTTACCTCCCACTACACCCACGGTCGCCATCTTAGTACACCCAGTACGAATACAGATCATTTTCCCTCCGTAGAAAAAAGTCAAGTATACAGATTAGGCCATCCCGAATTTGAACCCGACTCATACACTAATGGCAAACACATATACAGCCGTGGACAAAATTGTTGGTACCCCTCTGTTAATGAAAGAAAAACCCACAATGGTCACAGAAATAACTTGAATCTGACAAAAGTGGTAATAAATAAAAATTCTATGAAAATTAACCAATGAAAATCAGACAATGCTTTTGAATTGTGGTTCAACAGAATTATTTTAAAAAACAAACTCATGAAACAGGCCTGGACAAAAATGATGGTCCCCTTAACTTAATATTTTGTTGCACAACCTTTTGAGGCAATCACTGCAATCAAACGATTTCTGTAACTGTCAATGAGACTTCTGCACCTCTCAGCAGGTATTTTGGCCCACTCCTCATGAGCAAACTGCTCCAGTTGTCTCAGGTTTGAAGGGTGCCTTCTCCAGATGGCATGTTTCAGCTCCTTCCACAGATGTTCAATAGGAATTAGATCAGGGCCCATAGAAGGCCACTTTAGAATAGTCCAATGTTTGGCTCTTAGCCATTCTTGGGTGTTTTTAGCTGTGTGTTTTGGGTCATTATCCTGTTGCAAGACCCATGACCTGTGACTGAGACCAAGCTGTCTGACACTGGGCAGCACATTTCTCTCTAGAATACCTTGATAGTCTTGAAATTTCATTGTACCCTGCACAGATTCAAGACACCCTGTGCCAGATGCAGCAAAGCAGCCCCAGAACATAACAGAACCTCCTCCATGTTTCACAGTAGGGACAGTGTTCTTTTCTTGGTATGCTTCATTTTTGCGTCTGTGAACATAGAGCTGATGTGCCTTGCCAAAAAGTTCCAGTTTTGTCTCGTCTGTCCATAGGACATTCTCCCAGAAGCTTTGTGGCTTGTCAACATGCAGTTTGGCAAATTCCAGTCTGGCTTTTTTATGACTTGTTTTCAACAGTGGTGTCCTCCTTGGTCATCTCCCATGAAGTCCACTTTGGCTCAAACAACGACAGATGGTACGATCTGACACTGATGTACCTTGACCTTGGAGTTCACCATGAATGTGTTTAGAGGTTGTTCTGGGCTCTTTTGTTACCATTCGTATTATCCGTCTCTTCCATTTTTCATCAAGTTTCCTCCTGCGGCCACGTCCAGGGAGGTTGGCTACAGTTCAGGTTCAGGTTCAGGTTCAGGTTACTTTATTTGTACCCGTAGGTAGATTTGTTTTGCAGTCTGGTGACATCCATATTTACAAGCCACTAATTACATTCAACATAGACACAAACACAGGCACACATCTTACAAAATAGGTTAATATAAAATATGTACAATATAATTTTTATAGCTTGTTCAACTCTTTGACAGCAGCAGAGACAAAGCTGTTTTTGTAGCGCTGGGTTCTACTTTTTGGGACAGTAAACCTCCGTCTGGAGGGAAGAAGCTGAAAGTTGCAGTGCAAAGGGTGGGAGTCATCATTTAAAATCGAGTCGGCCATCCTCTGTACTTGTCTGGTGTACAGGGATGTCAGGCTCAGCTGTGACTCACCAAGCAAACAACTGGACCATCTAACTACCTGATCCAAGGATTTCCTCTGTTTCAGTTTTATCTGACCAAACCATGACATTAAAGAAAAGGATAAAACAGATTCAATAAAAGCCCGATAAAACATAGTCATTATGGTTCGGTCAGTTTGGAAGCGTGCAAGTTTCCTCAAACAATGCAAATTTTGCTGACCCTTTTTGCACACCCTTTCACAGTTCACTTCAAAGTTTAATTTACTATCAATAATCGTCCCAAGATATTTGTACGATTGTACACATTCAGTGGTCTGGCCTTTTAGTACGGTGACTTTGTGCCTGGGAGTTTTCCTCCTAAAGTCAATAATCATATCTTTCGTTTTTGTTGTATTCAGCTGCAGGTAGGAATCCTCACACCAGTGAACAAAGTCATCAACTACTGGGCCGTGGCCACTCTCACCATCCTGGAGGAGACTGACAATGACTGAGTCATCAGCATACTTTATAATGTGTCTGTTGTCATGTCTGCTCCGACACATGTTTGTGTACAGGATGAAGAGTAGTGGTGACAACACACACCCCTGAGGAGAGCCAGTAGAAGAGCACTTTAGGTCAGACAATGTGCCATTGAGCCTTACTCTCTGCGTCCTGTTGGTTAAGAAATCCAGAATCCAACCCACCAGATTATTGCTCAAATCAAATTGTTGCAGGAGCCTTTCAACTAAAATATGAGGTTGGATTGTATTAAAGGCAGAAGAAAAGTCCACAAATAAAAGCCTGGCGTGTGTCCCATTAAAATCCAGATGTTTAAAAAGCATGTCAAACAGAGTGACAGTGGCATCCTCCACTCCTCTGTGAGGCCTATAGGCAAACTGCAGAGGATCCAATGCATGTTCAGTCTGCCTTAGGACCTCACATCTGACCAGTTTTTCAAAAATTTTCATTAAAATTGAAGTCAAAGCAACTGGTCTAAAGTCATTTACCGTTTTAGGACAGCTGGATTTTGGAACAGGAACAACCACGGCATCTTTCCAGATCTTAGGCACATGTTGTGTCTGTAAGGACTTATTTCACTTGAATGTTTAGCTGTTAATGTATGTCTCTCTCCGGTAATGAATTTCAACATTGCAGTAGTGTACAACCCACCGTCACACAACTCTTCCTTTTATAATGAATTAAGTGATCTGGTTAAACAACTTGAGAAGAACAGAGAAACAATAATTCATGGTGACTTTAATATCAACTGGTCTGATAAAAAAGACAAACAAAAACTGAAAAGCCTCATGACTAAATTTAATTACCAGCAAATCATCAAAGGACCCACCAGGATAACCAAACAATCCAGAACACTTATTGACATGGTATTTACTAATAAACCAGAACGAATAACCAGAACCTATAATCTTGTAACTGGTCTCTCAGATCATAACATGGTTCTTGCTGTCAGGAAACTTACTAAAAAGCGACTACAGTATTTTGGGGGAGTCGATATTGACAAATCAAATTTTATTATCCCCAAATCAAAAAATGAGGAGTTTGAACATTACTTAGAGAATCAAAATTGGGAGCAGCTCATGTCAACATGTGAAGTAGATGATTGTTGTAATTTTATAACTGCAACAATCACAAAGTCTATAGAAAAATTTTCAAAGCAAATTAAAAGTAGACAACAGAAGATTAGCCTACCATGGTTAAATAATGAAATAAGAAAACTTATGAAGAGGCGAGACTATGCACTGAAAACATCACTAACCTCCAAACTACAAAATGATCACCTTGTGTACAAAAGTTTAAGAAATAAAGTGGTACATGAGCTGCGAAAATCAAAAATATCTTATTACAATAAACTGATAGATCATGCAAAGGGTAACAACAGTTCCCTATGGAGGCATTTAAATAACTTAACTAATAAAAAAAACGATCAGAAGGGGGTAAAGGAACTTAGAATCAATGGCAAGACCGTCAGTGACAAGGCTACTTTGGCAAATGAATTTAATTCACACTTTGTGGGCTCTGTGGAAGACTTAACAAAAATTTTTGTGCTGCCAAATGTGCTCAACAACACAAATTCCATACTCCCAACAGATACTTTTCACATCGATGAGGTAAATGAGAAGTTAATTGCTGGCATTGTTAAAACACTGTCAAACTCAAAAACTAATGATATCTACAATATGAGCACCTCCTTTCTCAAAATGCACAGCAAAATATTAATCAAACCACTGACTCATCTCATTAATCTCTCCATTAGGTCTAGTACATTTCCATCTGGCTGGAAAAAAGCTGTCGTCATACCAGTTCATAAATCAGGCAGTAAAGACGATATATGCAATTACCGCCCAATCTCTATCTTACCAGTCCTATCTAAGGTTCTTGAAAAAGTTGTAGCTACACAGCTGATAGACTATTTACAAGACAGTCAACTTCTTCATCCACATCAATTTGGTTTTAGACCAGGATACTCAACAGAAACAGCAAATTGTTGCCTTATTGAAAACGTCAAACAGTCCTTGGACAGGGGTAATGTGGTAGGAGCTGTTTTTCTAGATCTCAAAAAGGCTTTCGATACTGTAAACCACAGTTTGCTTTTATCCAAAATGGTATCTTTTAACTTCTCCCCAAATACATTAGAATGGTTTGCATCTTATCTCCAGAATAGAGAACAGTGTGTAAAAGTTCACCAGGATAAATCCTCATTTTTAAACAACCGCATGGGTATCCCACAAGGGTCCATTCTTGGTCCTTTACTTTTCAGCATTTTTATTAATGACTTGCCGTTACACTGCTCAGCTGCAACATGCCAACTTTATGCAGATGATGCAGTTATTTACACAGCTGCCAAGACTCCAGCACAGGCTGCAGATGTACTGTCTACAAGTATGGTTGATGTCCAAGAGTGGCTCCTCAAGAACCATCTATTGCTGAACCTTCAGAAAACAGTCTCAATGTGCTTTTCAATCAAAAAATGTAACCTGCAACATTTTAAAGTTAATATACATGATCATGACATCAGTTTAGCTACAGAATTCAAATACCTTGGCATTGTACTAGATCCTCAACTCAAATTTAATCTTCATATAAAGAAAATTTCAAAAACAGTAAAAAAAAATCTGAACTGCTTTAAATTAATTAGATATTACATACCTTACGAAGCAGCTGCACTGTATATGCATTCTATGGTTTTTTCTCATATATCATACTGTTTGACAGTCTGGGCTCAAGCAGCCCCTTCCACAATAAGACATATAGGTTCATTATATAATCAAACCCTAAAAATCTTGGACAAAAAGCCCATTAGGTGGCATCACTGTAATGTTTTAAAAAAATACAACCTATTGAGTTTTGAGAGCTTCATTGACCTCTGTCTTCTGAAATTAACGTTCAAATGTTTCCATAAATCAGCACCCGAGCCACTTGCTGGTTTCGTCCAAAGACAGGACAGCAGCAGAGCCACCAGGAGTTCTGTTAACAATAACTGTAAAATATTCCACCGCAGAACCACATTTGGACAAACAGCTTTCTCTATAAAGGGCAGTCACATCTGGAACACAATGCCAAATGAAATTAAAATAATAACGGACTTTAAAACATTCACTAAAAATGTTAAAAACTGGCTGAAAAATAAACAAGAATGTACTCATGTATGAATTAACTGTCTGCAAAGTGAGAGTGAATGAAGGGAAGGAATAAATGTGTTTGTTTATAGTGAGTGACGGAGGGAGGAAGGCCTGAAATAGGCAAATGTGAGTTATGTTATATGTGTTAAATGTGAGTCAGGCTGTTATATTTGTGTATTTATAATATTTATAATATTTATGTTAAATGTGAGTCAGGCTGTTATATTTGTGTATTTATAATATAATATTTATAATTGTGTATTTATAATTTTTCTGCATTGATGTATGTGATTATTGTGTATATTTTTTATCTTGATTCTTTTTTCTAAAGCCCATCCAGGGACAAGAGTTGCAAATTAGCTAATAGCTATACACTCTATGTGCAACACATCAGATTATTTGTCTTTGATTAATTGTCTATGTTTATTGCACTGTCCCTGTCAAATAAACTAATCTACTACTACTATTGAAAATGTAATGAAATATAGGACTCAGTTCATGTGCACAGGACTTTACCAGGCGTCCACATATATTATCAGGGCCCTGACTTTTGTTCACTTTTACAGCGCAGAACTCCCTTTTAACATCCTGCATCTCAATATTAAAGTGCTGGTTGTCTTTGAGTTTCTGTTTCAAATCTTGGATTTCTGTGCTAAAATCAAAGGAGTCAAAACGACCATAAAAACAATTAAGAGCATTAGCCAGCTCTGTGTCTGAACTAAAACCATCTAAAAACACACGATTACTGCGCTCTGTGCTCTGAAGGCCTGCAATAGTTTTCATACTGGCCCAGGCCCAGTTTAAGATCCATAGTCCTGTGGATCTTAAATTTCTGAATAATATGTGCAACTGTAGTCACAGGAACATCAAGCTGCTTGGAGATGGTCTTATATCCTTTACCTTTAACATGCTTGTCTATAATTTTCTTTCTAATCTCCTGAGACAACTCTCTCCTTTGCTTCCTCTGGTCCATGTTTAGTGTGGTACACACCATGTCACCAAACAGCACAGTGACTACTTGTCACCCTTTAAATAGGCCGATTGACCGATTACAAGTTTGTAGACACCTGTGATGTTAATTAGAGGACACATCTTGGTTGAACATGTCCCTGTGGCCACATTATTTTCAATCTTAACTAGGGATGCCATCATTTTTGTCCAGGCCTGTTTCATGAGTTTGTTTTTTAAAATAATTCTGTTGAACCACAATTCAAAAGCATTGTCTGATTTTCATTGGTTAATTTTCATAGACTTTTTATTTACTACCACTTTTGTCAGATTCAAGTTATTTCTGTGACCATTGTGTTTTTTTCTTTCATTAACAGAGGGGTACCAACAATTTTGTCCACGTGTGTACGTAATTTGATATGGCTGCCATGGCATTATGCAAATTAGATGCATAAATTTACTCCTATCTGAAACTTTGGATCAGATTCTACATCTTTCTAATTGACTGTAAGGCATTATCTCTTACCACTTTCAAGTTACAGCCTTGGAAATTTCTGACATCTGATCTGAATATCTTCTTGAAAAAAAATCTTTACCACTGTTGACCACTAGGGGGTTATAGCAGAGTTTGGCAACATTCACAGTTAAATATACACTCCATAAAAAACTGCCGTGTTCCTAATAACCTAATATAACCCCAGAACATATATACAACCAAGTTTTCATTTCACTCAACACCAGTCAATATGTACATTCACATCCCACTGTGCCAGCCCCCACCCCAACACAGCCACCCCATAACTTGCGCAGTTCACACATTTTCCATGCAATTAAATGCAACAAAACAAACAGTGTTGGCTTTTTTTTTTAAACTGGGCAGTTATGTAGCGAGTACATGTGAAACATATCAACTATGTGACTTGGGCAATCAAAGATATCAACATTTCAACCATACCCTGTTAATAAGTCACCCCTAGACACTATATAGTCCTGATGGAGAAGTCACTCCTGGAGTTCCATCTGGCAGATCCTGCCCAGAGCGCCTTTGTCTCTTCGCCTCTGGGGATGAGCCACGTTGGTGTCTCGACACCTCCGTCTTATCATTGGGGCACCGCAGCTCGTTGGGGTGTCTTCACGAGTCATCGGACAGCCGGAGATAGCCGTCCTTCCGAACAGCCACCACCCGCAGCCACCCCTGGTTATCCTGTCATTTCCTCGTGTCATGGGTCCCCCTCAGCCGAGCCTCCCCCCTGGGCCAAACCTTGTCAGCAACCCGCAGGGGAGCTCAACTCGACTTGGCATGTCCATGACGTTTAAACCAGGCTTCTTCTCTGGGTTGAACTGCTCAACCGTGCCAACTGGTCCTGCCCCGCTCTCTTTCATCTAAAAAGTTGGTGAAGCTGTTGTAGCTCCTTGCTTCACAATATCTCCAGGCCGAACTCCGGAAGCAGAAGGGGCTACCTTTTTGGCTCCATCTGCCGTCACAGGTGTTCCACCATGCCGTCCAGTTCCCACATCCAGGGCAACTTGGACACTGGCACCGGAACCCTCCCACGATGGCCCTGGGTGGCATTGGTCCTGGACATCTCCCAGAATACAAGGCCAGTCTTTGTCCCTTACCACATCGTCCTCCACACACGGAGCCAGTCGGTCCCACAAACCACAGTCCAACCACTCTTCTCTGACGCCGCTGGTGATCGTGAAGCCCAGTGCTGTAAAACATGTTGCAGTCCATCACGTTCGACCCGCTGATGGTCACCACTTATTGGACGTTGGACATTACCGCCGACTTGTATCTCGCCGTCAATTCCAGCAAACCCATGATGGCCAACTTGTTACCTCCATAGCCAAAATATGACGTCAACAGTCCTCTCACACGGTAATACAGGAACAAACTCCTCACAGTAGGCCAGTTTAACACAGAAGCCGCCGCTCCAGTGTCCACCAACAACGGCACTTCCACAGTGTCTAGCATTACATTGCAGTAGATCCACCCATCTGTGCTCGGGGAGACGGTGTGAACAACCGTAGGAGTCATGGTGAGGGAATCCACTTCACGTCGCCGGTTCCCTCACTTAAAATTTTTACAGGCCCTGGTGAAATGGTGTAGGAGTCCACACTTGCCACAGCGTTTGCCCTTTGCCGGACACTCTCTTGCCCTATACCGGTGCCTAGTGGACCCACAGCCATAACACTTTGGCAAACCCGGAGTGGACCTAATTTTTATAGCTGTAGCGTATTCTTCTTCATCATCCCCGCTATCTTCGCTATCCGGGTCCACAGCCAGCGCCGTCAATTGTGGTTCGGTATGCCCCAACGTGGTTCTCTCACCGAAGTCCCTGGATAGTTTTTCAGCTGCTTCAAACAGCTGTGCTATCTTGACTGCTGTGGCTAACGCCAGTTCACCAGAGTACGTGAGGAGCCTCGACCATGCTGCAGAACAAAGTGTATGCTCCGCCAACTGGTCACAGACCATTTCTTCCTCCAAAGTTCCAAACTGGCACTCCCCAGCCAGCTGACACAGGTCTGTGACGTATCGAGGCACTAACTCTCCCGTCCGCTGGCGGTGCTGCCGAAACTGAATCCTCCAGACTATGACGTTTTCCGGGCGCAAAAATAGCGCACCATTAGTCCGACCACGTCATCAAAACTATCACTCTCTCCCAGTGTGCTGAGAATTTGTTGTTCCTCCATGCCAAGATTATGGACTAAAATTGCTCTCGCAAGCAGTTCCCCCAGTTTGCCGAGGTCCAAGGCCACCAAGTAGTTCTGGAAGGCCGCATACCACCTCGCCCAGGGAACAGGCGGTTCTCCCAGGAGCTCCAGAAATGGTTGAATACTAGAAATGCACTTATCCATACCTTTATCCTTGTCACCAAATATTATGTCCATAACTCATGCTTCAATAATCAGGCCGAAGGTGCAGTAGAATGTAGCTTTATTGTTGAACACACAAAGAACAGAGGCACTCTGCATAGGCAGATGGTCTGGTTGTAAAGAGGGCAAATCCCTTCCACCTTTACCCTTTATACCCAGGGTGACGGCGAAACAGGAAAGGTGGAGCCCCCACCCCTAGTATACCCACTAACAAATGTATCATATTTGATACATCACAGTCTTTTCATTCCTTTTTTAAATGACCATGGAGAGATGCATTCAAAATGTCATCATGCTTTGGTATAATGACAATAAATTATTTCTATTCTATTCTAGCCTAATAGGACATGTGTAATGACAGCTTAATCCTATAATTAGCCTGTAAGGACCAGACAGTTTAGCAGACATATGCTACATCTTCACTGGTCTGGATTTTTCGGAAAGGAATCTGCATACCGTAACCTCTGAACTGACCTCTGAAATAAAGTTGAATTGACCGACCAACAGTGATCTGTGTGGAATTTGCATGTTCTCCCCGTGTCTGCGTGGGTTTACTGCGGGATTTCTCCGGTTTCATTCCATATGTCAAAAACACGCAAGTTAGGTTAATTGGCATCAAACTGGGGATTCTAAATTGTCCTTAGGTCTGTGAGAGTGAATGGTTGTCTTTCTGTGTTGGCCCTGCGATTGACTGGCGATCTGTCCAGGGTGTAGCCTGCCTCTTGCCCAAAGATGGTGGATAGGCTCCAGTCCCCCAAAAAGGATTAGGTGGAAGAAGATGGATGAATTGAATTGAATGGCGTGACAGCCTGATGGTGCCATCAAGGACCAATGGCGGATGCGAGCCAGGGTGGATTGGCGATCGACCCTCGTCCCCGTAGCAGAGTAACAAGCTCACCTCACCACGGCACAGTGGAGAACCCACATCAACAGACGGCCAGACATTGCAGCTTCGTAGACAGCCCTCAGCATTGTGATACAGCAGCCGGTCTCTGCTGCAGCAGCCCAGCCATCGGACTTCACCACAGCGGCAATACAACAACCAACTGGCAGAGAGTGTTTTCTTTTCACTTCCGCCTCCCAAAGAGAGCAGACGCTTTTTCCTTCTCTCCAGCTCTGACTTATCTCCTTCCTCCCCTAACTGACTGGATCCCAGCTTGCTATCGTCTGTCTGCGTGTCTCTACTGCTGATTATCGAACGAAATTATGGATTTAATAAGCTGGGCTTTGAACGCAATTGACAATATTTTTTCAACGAGGAAAAGTGCCCCAGGGGAGGTTGTTTGCCCCGCAGGAACTGCGGCTGCGGGCTATTTGAGGGACACAAGTAATTGGAAACTCTTGTGCCTGTCTGATCTTTCTATCGAAGATGTCGAAGATTTGTACGTCTTCGTAGCAATGGTCATCGGGATCGTTCTGATTGGATCTGGGATTGTCCTGGTGTACCGTAAATTGATGAAGATGGACGTAGCCTATCAAAATGCTGGCCAGGCGAGGCTTAACCATCAAATTGAAAAAATGGAGAGGACTCCGACAGCGGCAAATGGGGAACTGTCTAGGAAAATGGATTACATCATGATCACGCTGAGAGCCGTCCATGAAGGATTCAACGTCCAGCACTGAAGGATTAAAGTACTGAATCTGTAAGAGAATATAAAGTCTCTTTCTCTGGGATCAGTACTATTCGACTAATCTGACCCCCTCACACAAGTCCTCCAGATTATCTGCAGTTTTTTGTTTCCAAAACATTTGAGCTGCATTGACTCCACGGACAGCCAGCTGCATGGCTCAAGGACAAATGCCAGCCGCTAAGACAAAACATCTCCTGCCAAAGAGACTTTGTTGTTCTTAACTGATACAAACACCTACACTCAACACTACACCCACACTGACTCAAATTAACAGTTTTTCCAAACTGTTAATCATGCACGAGTTCTTTGGGACACCAAGGCTAAACCAAAGGGGATCCTCGGCGGACATTTAAACATACGGAGCATAATCCCCAAAAGAGATGAGATTTCGGTGTTGCTGTTGGACTCAAATCTGGACTACCTTTGTCTCTCAGAAAGCTGGCTACACAGTAACATAGACACTAATATGATCGATATTGTGGGCTACCAGTGTTTTAGAAAAGACAGGCAGGTAGGGAGGGGAGGAGGTGTTTTAATTTACATCAAAGACAAATATAAATGTCAACTGGTTGATTTGAATACTTCACTTGAATGTTTAGCTGTTAATGTATGTCTCTCTCCGGTAATGAATTTCAACATTGCAGTAGTGTACAACCCACCATCACACAACTCTTCCTTTTATAATGAATTAAGTGATCTGGTTAAACAACTTGAGAAGAACAGAGAAACAATAATTCATGGTGACTTTAATATCAACTGGTCTGATAAAAAAGACAAACAAAAACTGAAAAGCCTCATGACTAAATTTAATTACCAGCAAATCATCAAAGGACCCACCAGGATAACCAAACAATCCAGAACACTTATTGACATGGTATTTACTAATAAACCAGAAAGAATAACCAGAACCTATAATCTTGTAACTGGTCTCTCAGATCATAACATGGTTCTTGCTGTCAGGAAACTTACTAAAAAGCGACTACAGTATTTTGGGGGAGTCGATATTGACAAATCAAATTTTATTATCCCCAAATCAAAAAATGAGGAGTTTGAACATTACTTAGAGAATCAAAATTGGGAGCAGCTCATGTCAACATGTGAAGTAGATGATTGTTGTAATTTTATAACTGCAACAATCACAAAGTCTATAGAAAAATTTTCAAAGCAAATTAAAAGTAGACAACAGAAGATTAGCCTACCATGGTTAAATAATGAAATAAGAAAACTTATGAAGAGGCGAGACTATGCACTGAAAACATCACTAACCTCCAAACTACAAAATGATCACCTTGTGTACAAAAGTTTAAGAAATAAAGTGGTACATGAGCTGCGAAAATCAAAAATATCTTATTACAATAAACTGATAGATCATGCAAAGGGTAACAACAGTTCCCTATGGAGGCATTTAAATAACTTAACTAATAAAAAAAACGATCAGAAGGGGGTAAAGGAACTTAGAATCAATGGCAAGACCGTCAGTGACAAGGCTACTTTGGCAAATGAATTTAATTCACACTTTGTGGGCTCTGTGGAAGACTTAACAAAAATTTTTGTGCTGCCAAATGTGCTCAACAACACAAATTCCATACTTCCAACAGATACTTTTCACATCGATGAGGTAAATGAGAAGTTAATTGCTGGTATTGTTAAAACACTGTCAAACTCAAAAACTAATGATATCTACAATATGAGCACCTCCTTTCTCAAAATGCACAGCAAAATATTAATCAAACCACTGACTCATCTCATTAATCTCTCCATTAGGTCTAGTACATTTCCATCTGGCTGGAAAAAAGCTGTCGTCATACCAGTTCATAAATCAGGCAGTAAAGACGATATATGCAATTACCGCCCAATCTCTATCTTACCAGTCCTATCTAAGGTTCTTGAAAAAGTTGTAGCTACACAGCTGATAGACTACTTACAAGACAATCAACTTCTTCATCCACATCAATTTGGTTTTAGACCAGGATACTCAACAGAAACAGCAAATTGTTGCCTTATTGAAAACGTCAAACAGTCCTTGGACAGGGGTAATGTGGTAGGAGCTGTTTTTCTAGATCTCAAAAAGGCTTTCGATACTGTAAACCACAGTTTGCTTTTATCCAAAATGGTATCTTTTAACTTCTCCCCAAATACATTAGAATGGTTTGCATCTTATCTCCAGAATAGAGAACAGTGTGTAAAAGTTCACCAGGATAAATCCTCATTTTTAAACAACCGCATGGGTATCCCACAAGGGTCCATTCTTGGTCCTTTACTTTTCAGCATTTTTATTAATGACCTGCCGTTACACTGCTCAGCTGCAACATGCCAACTTTATGCAGATGATGCAGTTATTTACACAGCTGCCAAGACTCCAGCATAGGCTGCAGATGTACTGTCTACAAGTATGGTTGATGTCCAAGAGTGGCTCCTCAAGAACCATCTATTGCTGAACCTTCAGAAAACAGTCTCAATGTGCTTTTCAATCAAAAAATGTAACCTGCAACATTTTAAAGTTAATATACATGATCATGACATCAGTTTAGTTACAGAATTCAAATACCTTGGCATTGTACTAGATCCTCAACTCAAATTTAATCTTCATATAAAGAAAATTTCAAAAACAGTAAAAAAAAATCTGAACTGCTTTAAATTAATTAGATATTACATACCTTACGAAGCAGCTGCACTGTATATGCATTCTATGGTTTTTTCTCATATATCATACTGTTTGACAGTCTGGGCTCAAGCAGCCCCTTCCACAATAAGACATATAGGTTCATTATATAATCAAACCCTAAAAATCTTGGACAAAAAGCCCATTAGGTGGCATCACTGTAATGTTTTAAAAAAATACAACCTATTGAGTTTTGAGAGCTTCATTGACCTCTGTCTTCTGAAATTAACGTTCAAATGTTTTCATAAATCAGCACCCGAGCCACTTGCTGGTTTTGTCCAAAGACAGGACAGCAGCAGAGCCACCAGGAGTTCTGTTAACAATAACTGTAAAATATTCCACCGCAGAACCACATTTGGACAAACAGCTTTCTCTATAAAGGGCAGTCACATCTGGAACACAATGCCAAATGAAATTAAAATAATAACGGACTTTAAAACATTCACTAAAAATGTTAAAAACTGGCTGAAAAATAAACAAGAATGTACTCATGTATGAATTAATTGTCTGCAAAGTGAGAGTGAATGAAGGGAAGGAATAAATGTGTTTGTTTATAGTGAGTGACGGAGGGAGGAAGGCCTGAAATAGGCAAATGTGAGTTATGTTATATGTGTTAAATGTGAGTCAGGCTGTTATATTTGTGTATTTATAATATTTATAATATTTATGTTAAATGTGAGTCAGGCTGTTATATTTGTGTATTTATAATATTTATAATATTTATAATTGTGTATTTATAATTTTTCTGCATTGATGTATGTGGTTATTGTGTATATTTTTTATCTTGATTCTTTTTTCTAAAGCCCATCCAGGGACAAGAGTTGCAAATTAGCTAATAGCTATACACTCTATGTGCAACACATCAGATTGATTGTCTTTGATTAATTGTCTATGTTTATTGCACTGTCCCTGTCAAATAAACTAATCTACTACTAATAAACTGATGAAAAAGATCATTCACTCACTGCTCCCTTTGTGTCTTTGTGTACATTCTTGTCTGCTAATTGTGCATTGAGGGCTTTTTTTCTTGTAATCATAATATTGATCATATATGACCGGTATTCTGACAATTAATGGTTTTTTGCTCTTTCAACTATTGTGTTATCCTTTTCTTCCCTATGCATCCTGTACCCATCTGATGACAGGCGCGTTTTTCAGACGCTGCCGCGTCACCGGAAATGCAGGTTGTTTTCTGTGTCAAGTCAAATCCCTCGTATGTTATCAGTTGTTTACTGTTAATGTGCTTGGCAATAAATCCTTTCTGAGTTCTGAGTTCTGAGAGTGTAAAACTCATCAGAGAAATCCAGTGTTAAAAAAGCATAGATTGCTCAAAGTTTTTCAAACCCTGAACAAGGCAAAACGACTTTGGGACCCTCTAAGTAAAAAAAAAAAAAAGGTTTGCTTGGGGGGCACTTAAATGTATGGAGTATGATCTCCAAACGTGAATGTTGTGTATGAGAATGTATGTGTAGCTGTGCCCACCCTCAGGGTGACATCAGGTGGGCACGGCCCACTGTGTATAAATACCCAAGTTAGCTATAATAAAGGAAAGTTCTATGCTGCATGAAGACTGACTCCGACTCCATTATTTATAGACATAACATTGTCACTGGAAATGCAGGTTCATTTTCTGTGTCAAGTCAAATCCCTCGTATGTTATCAGTATCTGTTAATGTACTTGGCAATAAATCTTTTTCTGATTCTGATTCTGATTCTGATTCTGATTGGCAATGAGGTGAAAAATGGGTGCGTGCCGGATACCTCAAAATTTACTGCTGTTTCTGGAGAGCCCAGGTGAGCCGATGACCTCATGACCTGTGTGGAGACAGGAGTTCAAAGACTACATCAGAGAGCTGGATTTTCTTAGCTTAACGGGAAGCAGCGCTGGAGGGTCCTGGTCCAAAACCTTGGCACAGAGGGCCGAAGGATTCTTGACTCGCTAGGCACAGAAGAGTGCTACGAGGATGCCATCGTGCACATGACAGCGCATTTCGCAGAGCATACGAGGGCCAGGGAGCTCTGGGTGAAGGAGCTTTTGGCGTTAGGGACAATGGAGCTAGTTAAACTCCCTTTTAACAGCTTCCTGTTAAAAGGGAGTTTTTCCTCTCCACTGTCACCAGGCGTTTGCTCACAGGGGATCACCTGATTGCTGGGGTTTTTCTGCAATTGTAGGGGTTTCCCCTACAGTTGAAAGTGCTATGCGATGACTGTTGTTGTGAAATGGCACTATACAAATAAAGTTGAATTGAATTGAATTGAATTAGCTTAGAGAAGCTAACGGCTCAGTTGATGTCAATGGACAGGCTAACTGCCAGGCTAGTCTCGCACTAAAACGTGACTATGGGCGCCAAGCTGGACCTCGAGGCAGAACCAGGACCATGTGTGGAGGAGTCCCTGGCGATTGCCAACAACGGGGATGATGTTAACATTGCGCACCACAAAGATTGGTCAGGACTGCAATGGGTGGTGAAGCTGGACGACGTGAGTATGCCCATGTTGGTAGCCACTGCCGCCACGCAGTCCACCGTGAGTGAGGCCATGGTTCGGCGGCTCAAACCCCGGCACCTGGATGCACTGGAAATACAGGACGATGAGAACTCCGGTACCAGCAGGAGCATCATGTTGGCAGTGCAGTATGGCAAGAAGATACTTCCAGCATTCCGGTTCCAGGTGGCATGCTGGGGTGAAAATGTCATGGGGTGGGACTTGCTCAAGGAGCTGGGATTCACTCTCGAAACTGGCAGACAAACAGTCAGAACTCAGAACTCAGAACTCAGAAAGGATTTATTGCCAAGTACATTAACAGTAAACAACTGATAACATACGAGGGATTTGACTTGACACTGAAAACGACCTGCATTTCCGGTGACGCGGCAGCGTCGAAACGCGCCTGTCATCAGATGGGTACAGGAAGCATAGGGAAGAAAAGGATAACACAATAGGAAAGAGCAAAAAAACATTGATTGTCAGAATACCGGTCATATATGATCAATATTATGATTACAAGAAAAAAAAGCCCTCAATGCACAATTAGCAGACAAGAATGTACACAAAGA
Organism: Pholidichthys leucotaenia; assembly: GCA_020510985.1. Classification (NCBI taxonomy): domain Eukaryota; kingdom Metazoa; phylum Chordata; class Actinopteri; order Cichliformes; family Pholidichthyidae; genus Pholidichthys; species Pholidichthys leucotaenia. The sequence goes on along the minus strand of CM035838.1, from coordinate 488,137,075 downwards.
CACAAAGGGAGCAGTGAGTGAATGATCTTCTCCTCAGTTTGTTGAGTCAGTGTGGGTGCAGTGTTGAGTGGAGGTGTTTATATCAGTTAAGAACAACAAAGTCTCTTCGGCAGGAGATGTTTTGTCTAGCGGCTGGCACTTTGTCCTTGAGCCATGCAGCTGGCTGTCCATAGAGTCAATGCAGCTCAAATGTTTTGGAAACAAAAAACTGCAGATAATCTGGAGGACTTGTGTGAGGGCAGGTCAGATTAGTCGAATAGTACTGATCCCAGAGAAAAAGACTTTATATTTTCTTACAGATTCAGTACTTTAATCCTTCAGTGCTGGACGTTGAATTCTTCATGGACGGCTCTCAGCGTGATCATGATGTAATCCATTTTCCTAGACAGTTCTCCGTTAGCCGCTGTCAGAGTCCTCCCCATTTGTTCAATTTGATGGTTAAGCCTCGCCTGGCCAGCATTTTGATAGGCTACGTCCATCTTCATCAATTTACGGTACACCAGGACAATCCCAGATCCAATCAGAACGATCCCGATGACCATTGCTACGAAGATGTATAAATCTTCGACATCTTCGATAGAGAGATCAGACAGGCACAAGAGTTTCCAATTACTTGTGTCCCTCAAATAGCCCGCAGCCGCAGTTCCTGCGGGGCAAACAATCTCCCCCGGGGCACTTTTCCTCGTTGAAAAAATATTGTCAATTGCGTTCAAAGCCCAGCTTATTTAAATCCATAATTTCGTTCGATAATCAGCAGTAGAGACACGCAGACAGACGATAGCAAGCTGGGATCCAGTCAGTTAGGGGAGGAAGGAGATAAAAAGTCAGAGCTGGAGAGAAGGAAAAAGGCGTCTGCTCTCTTTGGGAGGCGGAAGTGAAGAGTCAGGGGTCAGTGGCCCAGAACCATTTTGCACGGGCTTTGTGGACAGTGAGAGTGAATACGGCTCTGACAGGGAGAGCAAATATGACACTGAGACTGAGAGTGACACTGAAAGTGAAAGGGACCCAGAGAGCGACAACAAAATGGAGGAAGAGCAGGGACCGGAATGGCCTCCACCCATCAACCAGCCAGAACCAGAGCAGGTGGAGAAAGAGACCGAACTGAGAGAGACTAACACCGGTGAGGCTTTTATGGAAAGCACCGACACCGGAGCGCCCACTCCGCACTCTCACGGAGAGAACTGCCAGGAAGAGGAGCCGGGACAAAGCATGGGAAAGTCCCCAGTCGCTGAGGAGAACAAGTCAATTGTGGAGCCCAGTCTGATGTGGGACCACAGCGCTGACGGGTCGGACGTCGCGGTGGGCGAAGACGGCAGAGAGGAGGTGCAACAGGAGTCAGCCCTGCTGTTGGAAGCTAAACAGCGGGAGAGTGGAACCATGCAGGCCGAGGGCTCCGGGGAAGGTCAGCAGCTGCATGATGCAGAGGCAACGCAGCGGGACACCTGGAGCGAGGGTACCAAGAATAGTGTCGAGGTGCTTGGGTCAGACAGTGGAACCGACGGGAATGACGCTGAATGCCCAGAAGGGGAACAGCCGCAGCAGGACTCAGTGACAGCAGAGCAGAGCACCGGGACCATGAGTGCTGGAGGCAACGGTTAGGAGCCGGGGTCGGAGGATGAGACTGGCAAGGGAGACATTGTGAGCCCTGGAGGTGAGCAGCAACAGCCATGCGACATGGAGGTTGGGTAGTGCCTCAGTGCTGGTGCTCCATGCGCCTTGGACAAGGGTGCTGGGCGGTATGGTGAGGCGCCCAAGGCGGTGGATGACGCTGCCTAACAGGCTTCATTTCTCCCCAAAGTGTGGCCACTCGGCGGCAGAGCGCCTGGAGCCATGACGACAGTGCATAAGACAGTCGAGAATGGCTCGTCCGGCACGGACAGGCAGCGCACTGAACAGCAGCACAGCGGTGTTGTGTCCATAATTATAAGGAATAACAAGATAGCAATGACTTGGTTGTCCCAAGCAATGACTTGGCTTGGGACACGCGCCCCCAGTGGCACAATGCAGCAACTGCACATGTCAACTTATTGACATCCCCGGCTATACTCACAATTTGTCCTTATCTCTATTGATCTGACAGTTTAGAAGGTGTGAGACACATGCCAAATGAATCATGGCTGACATGGAATATCACAAAGAAGGAGAAATCCTCATTATTATTCTTCCTTTTTCTGCTTTGAGCTCACACACCAATGTGGATGCCTCCGTTTGGTCATTGCGTCAGGGTCGCGTCAGTGTTGATAACGGAAACTGCATGAAACGGGAAAAATAGCCACGTAATACAAACGAAATTCACATGGGGTAGTCATAAGAGTTTGTAGATGTGGTACACGGGTGGAAATGGCTGAGCAAATGTCAGGAATCTGAAACTCAAAACTCACAAAATAATAGTACTCTGTTAGGTTCGTACCTTAATAAGATTCGAGACACAAAATGTGTTCAAAGTTTTTACTTGTACAAGGAGCAACACACACCTCTGATTACAGATGGGAAATGCGTGCTGCCATACAAAGCCAGCACTTCCCCTTTATACAGAACAGGTCAGACACAGGAAACAACTGCTGCACCTTTGTGGGCACCCTTGTGGTGACTGATAAGAACATAAAATGGTCAGGCTTTGTGGTGACTGATAAGAACATAAAACGGTCAGGCTTTGTGGAGACTGATAAGAACATAAAACGGTCAGGCTTTCCTGTGTTACACAAAACAACTCCATATCAGCACATGACTTCTTGCACACCAGTTTCTAAACTTTAAGTAAATACAGATTATTCCGGTCTATTGAGGCATGTCTGTTACAGGGTGAGTTAAACCTTCCTGATGCAGCATTGTTGCAGCCATTGTAAGGGAAAAATACAGAAAAGTTCAGCTAAAAACTAATTATGAAATGATAACATATTTGTACATATATACAATTTTCTGACAGCAAACTCACAAACATTGGCTAGGAGTGACGAAAACGGACCGGTCACGTTGGTGGGCAAGCCCTCCCCCCCCGGTTCCAGTAGTAGGTAAGACAGAAATATGTTTTCTTGACATTTTATTGATTTTCTGGTTCATATACTTTGAAGATTAGATTAAAACATACCTCTGTAGACAAATCGGCGTAAAAAAAAAATAAAAATGGACCGTTCTTTATGTAAATGTGTCCAAAGTCCACTTTTGACTAAGTTATGTAATTTATATAACTGCCGTGACATTACGCAAATTAGATGCGTAAATTTATTCCTATCTGAAACTTTGGATCATATTCTACATCTTTCTAATTGACAGTAAGCCATTCAATCAATCAATCAATCAAAGACTTTATTCCAGACTCAAGGTCCATCAAAAAAAAGTAAAAGTAAAGACAAGACAGTTGAAACAATCAAAAAGTTACAAAAAACACTAAGACACAACTGCTAAGAGAAGTACAAAGACAGTACAGACTTTAAAAAGACTTAAAAAAGACAACTGTACGGTTATTTATTATTATCTCTTGTAACTTTCAAGTTATAGCCTTGGAAATCTGAACTATTTTATTGACAAAAAACATTTACCATTCTTGACCATTAGGGGTTAGGTTTAAACCCCTTAACCGTTTCTGTTGCCATAGGGTGCCTGGGGCAGCTAAAGGGTTAATACAGGATGCCAAATATGTACAAAAGGCTTATGGCACTCGCCTGCATGCCAGGTGGCTCCCATGATGAAAGAGGCAGAGCCTCTTCCGCCCACCTCCTTTATAGCCCGAGTGGTGTCACCACCAGAAACCGGTAGTTAGCCGCCCCGGTCCAACCCACGTCCAACCCGGCCGCCATCTTACTAGTACCAGCCATTTCCATATCGAACACCCCCCCTTAAAAAACATGTCAAGCACACAAACAGCCCACCCTAATTTGTCTCCCGACTCACACCCTAAAAGGGGAAGAAAATATGTACAAAAATAAACAAACTCCTATCCATTCACACAACTAAGGCTGGGGGGCTGGGTAGACTGCCAGCGCCCCCTACATGGCTGGGTGGGTTATTCTGCCGCCAGAGAAAGAACAGTTCAATAAAATAAAACAAAGCCATGTTTCTAACTCAACATAATCCCATGAACAGTACTACACGAACATTACATACAAAATCATAGTATGGGCGGCCCCCACCCCAACACCCATCACACAATGGGCATTCATAATATAAGACCGTGTTGGGCATTCAATTAAAATGATCCAAACAACCATGGTGGGCTCAAATTTACCAGCACCGTTAACAACTAACAAACCACATCATGTAAAATTTCAAATCAAGTTCACAACAAAACATTTCAACATACCTTTCGTGCTCTCATTCTTCTTTTTTTTTTTAAAGCAATTTTACCAGGGCACCAAACAGCAAAGACTACACACACAGGACTAGGGCAAAACACAACACACACACACAAAACCCTCAGTCCTTGGATGGATCCCTCTCCAGGTGTCTTCGTCTCTTAACCTCAGGGCTCCTGTTGTGCCGTCTCCTCTCTGCCACTGGCAGCCACAGATCCCTTGGGTGTCTCCAGGGTTAGATGGACCTACCGGTGTGCCTCCATCCAGTCGGGCTCCACCTGGAACCGCTTCTGGTTGTCCCGCTGCTCGCGTGGACTGTGATCCCATCGTGCTCAACCATCAATCTTGGCCACTGAGGGAGCCCTCTTCCTCTTATCCAGATCACCATTCCTGTGACAGGCCTCCGTCACCAATCTCTCCGGCTTGCGGGCTCATTTCGGTCTCCTTTTGGCAGGCCATCGCTTGGAGCACTTTACTACCACCACACTCCGTGGTCTTGCCCATTTCTCTCCCGGCGTGGGCACCTCATCCTTATGAACCTCATTGGGGGTCCTGGTGTGCCGTCCAGCACCCTCGTCCAGGGCAGCCTGCATGATGGCATCTAGTCCATCCCGAGATGGCTCTTCACAGCACCGAATGTGCTCTCCCTCTAAAACTCTGTCTAGCCAGTCTGAATCCGACACCTCAGCACCCTCCACCACTGGAATAGGCGGGCCCCAAAGTCCACATCCGGACCATTCTTCACCCAACACATTAGATATGGAGAACCCAAGGCTGTAAAACAGGTTACACCCCATAACGTTGACCCCGGATGCTGAAACACTGATGCGGACTCTGGGTGCCACACTCTCCTTATACCGGGCCTCTGTGACAGAGATCATCCTGCGCAATTCGCCCCACACGGGACACGAACCCGCGACCTCTCAGTCAACTACACAGTTCGAGCATGGGAGACACAGCACGATCGCGCTGAGCTAAAGGTCCGACCGATAGCTCAGCGCTACCGATACTGTATGAGGCTTTGGGAGGGAGGTTTACTAACGTTCTACGCCGAACAGTACTAGTTGGCATCCGTTACACTCTCCCCCTTAAACCTCACTCCCATGCCGGGTTCACGGCACCAGTGTGACAGAGATCATCCTGCGCAATTCGCCCCACACGGGACACGAACCCGCGACCTCTCAGTCAACTACACAGTTCGAGCATGGGAGACACAGCACGATCGCGCTGAGCTAAAGGTCCGACCGATAGCTCAGCGCTACCGATACTGTATGAGGCTTTGGGAGGGAGGTTTACTAACGTTCTACGCCGAACAGTACTAGTTGGCATCCGTTACACCTCCATCGCCACATAGCCTAAGATGGCCAACCTGTTCCGTCCATATCCAAAACACTCTTCGTATTGCCTCCTAATCTGTCAGTGGGGAAACAGTTTCTCCATGGTCGCCAGGTTCAGGATGGAAATAGCCACTCCAGTGTCCACCAAAAGTGGAACCTCGACGCCATCTAGCGTGACAGTGCAACCGATCATCCCCGTCGTCTCTGGGAAGACGGTATGCATAATTGCTGGAGTCTTCTGAGCAGCACCTGGTTCACCCCTATGGCTCCTGTGTATGAAGTTAGCTCACATCCTGGCAAAATGGTTCAACACACCACACTTGCCACAATGCTTTCCTTTCACCGGGCATACCCTGGACTTATAGCGGTGCTCAATGGACCCACATCCATAACATTTTGGCATACTTGGGGAGGACCTTATCTTGACCACGGAGGCAAAATCATCTTCTCCACGTTTGCCATCACAAGGGTCCAGGATCAGTGCCTCAGCGTGAGACTCAATCCTATCCAGAGAAGCCCCTTCAGTAAGGCCTCTCGCAATGGTCTCTGCCGCCTTGAACTGTTGGGCAAGCTCGATAGCCGCAGCTAACGTCAACTCCCCTGGGTGTGTTAACAACCTGGACCGGGCCGCTGGGCAGCGGATGTGCTCTGCCAGCTGGTCCCAAATCATCTCGTCCTCCAGGGGTCCAAACCTGCATTCCCTTACCAGCTCATGGAGGTCCACCAAGAATCTTCTAACTGGCTCTCTTGACCACTGGCGGCGCTGTCAAAACTGAATGCGTTTAACTGTGATGTTTTCCAGTGCTCTAAAGTAACACGCCATTAGCCCCACTACCTCATCAAAGCTATCAGCACCTCCAAGGTTCTTTAGGATCCTCTGCCCTTCCATTCCCAAATTATGGACCAACACAGCTCTGGTTCGGAGCTTCTCCATCTCGCTCAGGTTTAAGACAACGAGATATTGGTAAAGGCAGCAAACCAACAAGGCCACGGCACGGGCGGTTCGACCAGGACCTCCAAAAATGGCTGAAAGCTGGCAATGGAATGCTCCATTACCGCTTTTACCTCGTTGACAAATGTTGTGTCCATAATTATAAGGAATAATGAGATAGCAATGACTCGGATAACAGTGCTTTAATACAGGATGCCAACTATGTACAAAAGGCTTACAGCACTCGCTTACATGCCAGGTGGCTCCCACAGCCCACCTCCTTTATAGCCCGAGTGGCGTCACCACCGGAAACCGATAGTTAGCCACCCTGGTCCAACCCACGTCCAACCCGGCCGCCATCTTACTAGTACCAGCCATTTCCATATCTAACAGGCGGGCCCAGAGGGAAAAAGCACCAAATAGTGGGTAGAGACATTGTTATCAGGGAGGGGGGCTTTGACCCTGGGGGTAGACTGCGACTAGGTGCACTGATGCCATGGGGTTGCCCAGGTCCTCCGTGGCAGATTAGAAGATGGTGGCTGACCAGAGACATTGGGGTTGCCTAAAATATATTTTTTTTTTTTCTGGTGTAAATATCTGTGTGTGTTACAACTCACTCTGGGCCGTCACCTGCCTCAGCTGTGCGCACACCTGGGGGTAATCAGCCCCGGGCTATATAGCCCATTCTGCCTGGAGCTTTGGCACGGAGCCGTCTGCTATGCTACACTCTTCGTCCTGTGCACGCCCTGATTCCTCTCAGCCCTGCACATCATTGTTGGGTTCTCTGTTGGCACATAAGCTCAACATTTCCAACTCACCTCTTCTCCCAGGCTCTCCCCTGTGCACAGGTGGATCCCTCAGGTGGCGGAATCGCTCCTCTTACCACGCCGCGCTTCACAGCGCTTCACTAGGTGCGCGCAGCAGACGCTGTCTCCCTGGCAGGAGGCCCAAGGCCCAAGCCGACGCCATCTCCAGAACATCTGCAAGTAAGCCCTGTTAATTTCCCATCCATCATAACACGGCTGAATCTAACATCTGTGTCTGGTTTTGTCTCTAGGGTTGCCAGGCTCTACGGCGCTCTGTTTCACCCCTGGCTGCAGCTTGTTCACCCACAAAACACTCATATACCGCATACACACACCCACACACCTGCTGGTAACTCAATAAAGATTATTGTATTGTACTTGAGCCTGTGTGTGCGTGTTCCCTGGGTCCGACATTGTGTCAGTACGGCTCCGTCAGAGTGACCCAGTGAACAGTGGGCTCGCACACCGCTTTAACATCTTGGAGGCTCGTATCAATCAAATTACTTACCAGCAGCAGGTTATTCTGAACCAGTTAGGTCAGATGCTCAGAGTAGCAGGCCAGCTCCCATTAGCTCACCACCTAGCCAGGCTAGCCCGGGCGCGTTCATGCGTCTCACACCGATCCCCACGCCCACGCGCTTCAGTGGGAAGCTCGGGGAGGCGCGAGGTTTCATCCTCCAGTGTGAGACGGTGTTTCAGTGCATTCCCGGGGACTTCCCCTCCGATCACATCCGAATCGGTTACGTGGCTAATCTTGGAAGGGCAAGCGTTAGCATGGGCTTACGCCATAATGGCGAAACCCAGCTACACCAACCTCACCTACGCCCAGTTCGTCCAAGATTTCCACAAAGTATTTGACCATTCCGATCGTGATAGTGTGCTGACCACCTGCTTGCTAAACCTTCGCCAGGGTAGTTGGTCAGTGGCCGATTACGCTGTCGACTTCCGGGTGGTAGCGGCGGAAGTTGGGTGGGAGGATGCTGCGCTTTGCAGCATCTTCACCTGTAGCCTGAGCCCTAGCCTACGGGATGAGCTGGTCTGCCTAGATAAGCCTGAGCGGCTCACTGAGCTAATTTCTCTGGCCGTTAGTCTGGATAATAGGATGAGGGAGCGAGCGGCTGAACGGAGGTCCTCCGGCCGTTCGGGCAAACCATTTCACCGCTCCTCTCAGTCTTCCACCTTGGCCCTGCCCGTGCTAGAGGGCCTGGATGAGTCTGAGGCCATGGTAATAGGATAAACTAAAATCTCACAGGCAGAGGGACAGCGCCGCAGGGACCTAAGTCTCTGCATGTATTGTGGGGATGACCAGCATGACATCGAGTCCTGCCCGGTTCGGCCAAAAGGGGGGGTCCGCGAGTCGCTATGGGGGCCTCGCGGACTCATCTCGGTCTAATCCCCTATCCAAGTGTCTCCTGCCAATTAGGTTTTGTCACAACCGCACTGAGTTCCTCACACATGCACTGGTGGACTCGGGGGCTGAACAGAGCTTTATTTCTGAAAAACTGGCAACCCCATTGGGGATACCCTGCCAAGCTCTGCCAACAACCCATAATCTCATCACACTGTTGAAGGCTCCTTTAGAGAGGGTGACGCACTGGACTGCCCCAGTTTCGGCCATCATTTCTGGGAACCATCGTGAGGACCTCCGGCTGTTCATTCTCTCCACCTCGGCTGCCCCGGTCATCCTGGGTTACCCCTGGTTGCGCTTGCACAACCCCACCTTTGACTGGCGGACTGGCAGCGTTCTCGCCTGGAGCTCGTTCTGCCTGAGTGCGTGTCTCCAATCAGCAGCTTGTTCTCCTGCGGTCCCCTTCCCCCCCCACCCTTCCACCCCCCGACTTGTCCAGGGTGCCTTCAGAATTCCACGACCTGGGAGCGGTGTTCAGCAAGGCCCAGGTGCTGTCCACCCCCCCACACCGCCCGTACGACTGTGCCATCAACCTCCGCCCGGGCGCCCCTCTGCCGTCGAGCCGCTTGTACAGCCTATCGGCTCCAGAGCAGGAGGCTATGGAGGCGTACATCAAGGAATTGCTCAGCTCAGGCATCATCCGGCCATCATCATCACCAGTGGGGGCAGGCTTCTTCTTCGTTGGGAAGAAAGACGGCTCTTTTCGCCCTTGCATCGACTTCCGGGCTCTGAATGATATTACCATTAAGGACAAGTATACTTTACCTCTGATGGACTCTGCCTTCGACTCCCTCCAGGGGGCCTCCTGGTTCATGAAATTGGACCTCTGCAGCGCTTACCATCTCGTGCGGATCCGGGAGGGCAATGAATGGAAGATGGGATTCCGGACCCCCAGCAGCCACTTTGAGTACCTCGTCATGCCGTTTGGGCTCACCAACGCTCCGGCCGTCTTCCAGCGGCTCATCAACAATGTCCTCTGTGATTTCCTGGGGTCTTTCATTTTCGTCTACCTGGACAACATCCTGATCTTCTCTAAATCCCGGGAGGAGCATCAGGTTCACGTGAGGCGGGTCCTCAACGACTGCTCGAGAACAAACTCTTCGTGAAGGCTGAGAAGTGTGAGTTCTACACTGAGAAGACCTCTTTCCGGGGCTTTATCATCTCACACAACCAGGTCATTCCGGACCCAGAGAAGGTGAGGGTGGTGGTGGATTGACCCCCCCCCCCCCCCCGTCATCAAGGAAACAGCTGCAACAATTTTTTGGGTTTGCCAATTTCTACCAGCGGTTTGTGCCCAAGTATAGCTCGATCGCCACCCCCCCGACCCACCTCACCTCCCCCAAGGTGGCGTTTCGGTGGACGGAGGAGGCTGCGTCAGCCTTTGCGGCCCTGAAGGCGGAATTCCCTTCCTCCCGGGTCTTGACGCAGGTGGACCCCGCATTGCAGTGTTTGGTCGAGGTGGATGCCTCTGATTCGGGGGTGGGGGCAGTACTTTCACAGCTCTCCCCGGTGGACGAGGTGATCCGCCCCGTGCCTTTTTCTCTTGGCGACTGTCACCTGCTGAGAGGAACTATGACGTCGGTGACAGAGAACCCCTGGCGGTCAAGCTCACGCTGGAGGAGTGGCGGCACTGGCTGGAGGGGGCCTCGCAACCCTTTGTAGTTTGGACAGATCATAAAAATCTGGAGTACCTGAGGACAGCTAAGCGCCTGAATGCTCGCCAGGCGCGTTGGTCCCTGTTCTTCGGGCGCTTCCAGTTTACCATCACCTACCACCCGGGGTCAAAGAACGCGAAGCCAGATGCCCTGTCCAGGCAGTTCGTCTCGGAGGCCGCTGAGAAACAGGAGCACACCATCCTCCCGGCTTTGTGTGTCATGGGTGCCTTCTCCTGGGCCATCAGGGATAAGGTCGGTCGGAGGTCCTACCGGGAGACTGTTCGTACCATCAGCTGTTCGGGGTGACGTGATCCACTGGGCCCATTCATCCAAACTCGCCTGCCACCCTGGGATCTCCCGGTTGGTGGAGCTGCTCCAGAGATCCTTCTGGTGGCCAGGGCTTCGGAAGGATGTCATCGGCTATGTTTGTGCCTGCCCCCAGTGTGCCACTGGGAAGACGTCGACATCTCCGGCGGCGGGCCTTCTCCACCCCTTGCCAGTCCCTGGGAGGCCGTGGTCTCACGTGGCTCTGGACTTTGTGACCGGTCTTCCGGTATCCAACACCTTCGACACCGTGCTGACCATCGTGGACCGCTTCTCTAAGGCCGCCCACTTCATCCCTCTATGTGGGCTTCCAACAGCACGGGAGACGGCAGACCTTCTGGTGTAGCACGTCATGTGTCTACATGGGATCCCCGCGGACATTGTCTCCGACCGAGGTCCGCAGTTCATGTCCAGTGTGTAAAGGTGTTTTTGCAACGCTTTGGGGGCTACGGTAAGCCTGTCCTCTGGCCATCACCCTCAGAGCAACGGTGCTGCGTCATCACCTCCAGTCCATCATCGTGGAGCAGTCATCTGCCTTGGACTGAGTACGCTCGTAACCTGACTGTCTCTTCCGCAACCGGTATGTCACCTTTCAGGGCATCGCTGGGCTACAATCCCCCGCTGTTCCCTGAAGAAGAGAGGGAGGTGGCCGTACCTTCAGTTCATGCGCACCTGAGGCGCTGTCGTTGGCTGTGGGCTGCTATGCGCCAGGTCCTTTTACGCACAGTAGAGGGCAACACCAGGGCGGCGAACCGGCGCAGGAGACCTGTCCCGCAGTATCAGGTGGGGATACTCAGCATATTAACCTAAAGGCTGAAAAAAGGAAGCTGGCCAAACGTTTTATCGGGCCCTTCCCTATTGTCAAGGTGGTGAATCCTGTGGCTGTGCGTCTGGCTCTCCCTCCTTCTCTCCGTGTTTGTCCCACGTTTCACGTCTTTCAGATCAAACCCGTGATCTCCAACCCGCTCTGCCCCCCTCCTTGAACCCCGTCTCCACCTGTGTTGATCGATGATGACCCGGCTTGGACGGTCAACTCCATCCTGGACGTCCGCCGCCGGGGCCGCAGCTTGCAGTACTTGGTGGACTGGGAGGAGTATGGCCCCGAGTGGAGATCCTGGGTGTGCCAGTCATTCGTGCTGGACAAACGCCTCATTAAAGACTTCCACCAGGTGCACCCAGGTAAGCCAGCGTCAGGAGGCGCTGCTCGGGGGGGGGGGGAATACTGTTACAACTCACTCTGGGCCGTCACCTGCCTCAGCTGTGCGCACACCTGGGGGTAATCAGCCCCGGGCTATATAGCCCGCTCTGCCTGGAGCTTCGGCACGGAGCCTTCTGCTATGCTACGCTCTTCGTCCTGCGCACGCCCTGATTCCTCTCAGCCCTGCGCATCATCGTTGGACTCTCCGTTGGCACGTAAACTCAGCATTTCCAACTCACCTCTTCTCCCAGGCTCTCCCCTGTGCACAGGTGGATCCCTCAGGTGGCGGTTCTCTCCCTCGCTGTGGTGGAATTGCTTCTCTTACCACGCTGTGCTTCACAGCGCTTCACTGGGTGCGCGCAGCAGACGCTGTCTCCCTGGCAGGAGGCCCAAGGCCCAAGCCGACACCATCTCCAGAACATCTGCAAGTAAGCCCTGTTAATTTCCCATCCATCATAACACGGCTGAATCTAATATCTGTGTTTGGCTCTGTCTCTAGGGTTGCCAGGCTGAACGGCGCTCTGTTTCACCCCCGGCTGCAGCTCGTTCATCCAGAAAACACTCACATACCGCACACACGCACACACACACCTGCTGGTAAACTCAATAAAGATTATTGTATTGTACTTGAGCCCGTGTGTGCGTGTTCCCTGGGTCCAACATTATGTCAGTGTGTATATATGTGTATTTTGTATATATTGTTTGCTGGTGTGCATGTGAGTGAATGTGAGTAATACGGGACTTTTAAAGAGACATGGTCCAATTTTAGTTGTTCTTTGTGTGAATGTGATAGGCTGTTTTATTGCAGTTTACTATCCCCATGTTCTTAGTGCATGATTTGGGTTTCAGATTTGGGAGTTTCAATTGTGTGTGTGGTTTCCATTTTCTAAGGGGGGAGGGAATGTTGTGTATGAGAATGTATGTGTAGCTGTGCCCACCCTCAGTGTGATGTCAGGCGGGCACGGCCCATTGTGTATAAATACCCAAGTTCGCTATAATAAAGGAGAGTTCTATGCTGCATGAAGACTGACTCCGACTCCAAGACACACTCCGACTCCGTGTGTGTGTGTGTGTGTGTGTGTGTATATATATATATTTTATAGTAATATGTACATATGTATATTAGCTGCTCTTGCTTGCTTGTTTTTTGTTTTTTTTTTCTCTTGCCTTCTGATTGTTGCTCTGAGTGTTGCTATCCCTGTGCTGTTGCAATCCTGGAATTTCCCCGTTGTGGGACTAATAAAGGCTTATCTTATCTTATCTTATCTTATTATTTATAGACACAACAGTGAACAACTGGAACATCAGCTGATAAACTCTAATATTGATTTTATGGGTCTGTCAGAAGGCGGCGCGGTGGCAGAGTGGTTAGCACTGCTGCAGCACAGCAACTCACCCTTGGCCGGGGGATCCTGGGTTCGATCCCAGCCCCCGACCAACAGTGATCTGTATGGAGTTTGAATGTTCTCCCCATGTCTGCGTGGGTTTACGCTGGGATTTCTCCGGTTTCCTCCCACATGCCAAAAAACATGCAGGTTAGGTTAACTGGCATCAAAACTGGGGATTCTAAATTGTCCTTAGGTGTGACTGTGAGACTGAATGGTTGTCTGTCTCTCTGTGTTGCCCTGAGATGGACTGGTGATCTGTCCAGGGTGGACCCTGCCTCTCACCCAAAGATGCTGGGATAGGCTCCAGCACCCCCCCACGACCTGAAAAGGATTAAGCCGAAGAAGATGGATGGCTGGATGAATTTACACCAAATACTTTTTAAAGTTGTATTGCTTATTAAGTTGTTTAGAATTCTTTTTGTTTCATTCCAAAATAAGGAAAATATCAGACAACCGTTCCACTAGTTGTGCAACTGAGAGTCTGGAGAACAGGTGAAGGATACAGATTTATATTATATTAATGCATCGGAATAAGGAGCATTATGAGGAAGCATGAAAAGGATGAAAAGGAGCTTCTTCTAAATAAAACTGTAGTTTCTAATTTATTAAAATATCAGGAACTAAAGTTGTGTGATCACTGTTGAAAGAAGGAGATGGATAATATTTTTCACATTTAAACAATTTATGAATGTGCTGATAATTAAAAACTATACAAAAGATTAAGGTCAGAAATTCAGGAACTTATTTATCCATCCATCCATCCATCTTCTACTGCTTTTCCAGAGGTCCGGGTTGCGGAGGCAGCAGTTCAAGCAGAGAAGGAACTTATTTATCAGCACAAAATAATTTCTAATATATTTCTAATACTTTTATTTCATGAATGAAGCTACATGTGACAACAGTTTTTTTACTGTGGTCGTATGGATCCATTAATGCCACATAATATTCAGAGCTATCTGTATAAAGACGTCATAATCTTTATTTTTAAGATCATATTAGCGTTGCGGCCCTCATGCTTCTGTGGAGCCCATAATTATAACCTATGTGACTCACATGTGGCTGGCTGAATTCAGCCAAGAGAGACTTTGAGCTAGCCATGGGTATTGACTTCACACCTCAAGAGGAAGATGTGTCTGCACCCCCTGGGGACTCAGGAGAGAGGAGAAGATTACCCGGCCTGACCTTTGGGGGTCAGAGAGGAGAACAGAAGGACTCTGGGTGTTCTATTAGAGATGAAAGGATGTAGCTGAGTATTGAGACTTTTGTGTGATGTATTGTTAGAGATGAGTGTATAAATGTATGTGTGTGACTGCGTCCTGTCTCTTTTCACTCCGATCAAGAGAGGACGTAGGATGGATGAGAATTAAAGCAGATTCTGGAAAATCATCCAGTCTCCTCAATTCTTGACTCCTACAATTGGTGACCTACGCATGAATCTGAGCACGCCGAGGCTGGAGGACAGCCTCGTGATCGATATGGAAGAGCTGGGAGACAGCCGCTCAGACCCAGATTCACTGGGGAGTGCCAGCAGGGGCACAAGACTGATTAAGCTCCCCGAGTTCTGGCAAAACGACCCGCACTCGTGGTTCCAGCATGTGGAGTCGCGTTTCCTGCTCGGGGGAGTTTCAGCGGATGACATTAAATTCCATAATGTCATCGCGACGCTCGACAGCCGCACGGCTCGGTGTGTGCGGAGCCTGGTGCAGCAACCACCCGCTGCCGGCAAATACAACGCGCTGAAAGCCACCCTCATCAGGAGCTTCGTGCCGTCAGCGGAGGCAAGAGCCAGGCAGCTACTGGACCTGCGCAACAGAGGTGGACGCAGGCCGACTGTCCTCATGGAGGACATGCTACAGATGATCGGGACGGACAACGACGCATTCCTTTTCAAGCATATTTTCCTGAGAACCCTCCCAGCGCACACGAGAGGTTCCCTGTCCAGCAGACGGTGTGTGAACCAGCAGGACTTCCGCGAGCTGGCCCAGGAGGCGGAGCGGCTCCTCAACGCCTGCGACGAGCAAGAGACCTCCGTGGCAGCAGCAGACCTCGGCACGACGGCCGGGGGCAGTGTGGAGCCAGAGGCAGCAGATCCCACCCCAGCGACGACGGCGGCGACGAGATCCCGAGCCAGGGGGCATGACAACCCCTGCTATTACCACCGTCGCTTCGCCGAGAAGGCGCACAGATGCATCCCGCCGTGCAGTTTCAAAAAGCGGGGAAACGACCGGGCCGGGAGTCGTTAGCAGCTTCCACTCTTGGCGAACAGAACAAGCTGCTTTATTTGACAGATGCGGGCTCCGGGCGGCAATTCCTCGTGGACACCGGAGCCCAGAGGAGCTTCATCACTGCAACTTATGCAGATCGGGTGGCTGGACCCCGCGGAGACGGAGCAACAGCGGCCAACGGCTCCAGCATCAAGACTTACGGAGAGAGAACCTTGTCTCTGTCCTTCCACGGCCGCGCTTACGAGTGGACCTTCATTGTAGCGGCAGTGAGCTTCAATATGTTAGGTGCTGATTTTCTGTGTTCACATGGTTTATTAGTCAATCTGGCCAACAAACGCCGAGTAAATGCACTCTCTTTCTGTTCTATCCCTTGTGCAGCTCGGGTGTGCCCGCCGCCAGTACAGACCAACGTCGCCGCAGCAGGTGGTAAGTTTCACACCCTTCTACACCAGTTTCCAGCACTCACAGTTCCCACTTTTTCAGCTAAGGTGGCGAAACATGGGGTGGAGCACTTCATAACCACGAGTGGCCCACCAGTTTTTGCTAAAGCTCAGCGCTTGGATGCAGCTAAGCTCTCCATGGCACAGGAGGAGTTCGCCAACCTGGAAAGGTTGGGCATAATTCACCGCTCGAAGTCCACCTGGGCTTCCCCCCTGCATATGGTGCCTAAGGCTGACGGCTCGTGGAGACCTTGCGGTGATTATCGCAGGTTGAACAATGCCACAGCTCAGGTTCGCTACCCGATTCCGCATATCCAGGATTTCTCAGTGCACCTGGCAAAAGCGCGCATTTTTTCTAAAATAGACCTGGTCCGTGGTTATCATCAGGTCCCGGTTCGACCAGAGGATATTCCCAAAACAGCGGTAATAACCCCGTTCAGACTTTTTGAGTTTTTACGCATGCCTTTTGGCCTTAAAGGCGCCGCGCAAACCTTTCAACGGATGATGGACGCAGTGCTGCGCGACCTTCCGTTTGTTTTTGTCTACTTGGATGATATTTTAGTGGCCAGCACCTCAGAGGAGGAACACGAGAAGCACCTCACTACAGTTTTTCAAAAGTTGGAAGCACACGGGTTGATAATCAACCCGGCCAAGTGCCAGTTTGGCGCAGCGCAAATTGATTTTCTGGGGCACCGTGTCTCACCAGAGGGAGCAGTTCCTCTGCTGGCAAAAGTGTGCACGGTGGCTGAGTTTCCCCAGCCACAGACAGTGAAAGCGTTGCAGGAATTTTTGGGGATGGTGAATTTTTATAACCGTTTCATACCCCGCGCAGCACAACTCATGCAGCCGTTATACACCGCGCTTAAAAAACAGAAGCCTGCCAATGTGATCAAATGGTCCCCGGAGCGGGAGCGTGCGTTCACAGCGGTAAAAAAAGCACTCGCTGATGCAGCACTGCTGGCGCACCCAGACCCGGCAGCTCGCATAGCGCTAACCACAGACGCGTCAGAGGTAGCGATAGGGGCCATGGTAGAGCAGCAGGTCGCTGGAGTTTGGCAACCTCTCGCCTTTTTCAGCGGGTCTCTGCGCGAGCCCGAGCGGAAATACAGCGCATTTGACAGGGAACTCCTGGCGCTCCACTTAGCCATTCGACATTTCCAGTTCTGGCTGGAAGGGCGGCGTTTCACCGCGTTTGTCGACCACAAACCACTCACTTTTGCGATGTCCAAAACTTCAGAACCGTGGTCAGGGCGGCAGCAGAGACAGCTGGCCGCAATTTCTGAATTTACCACCGATATTCAGCACGTAGCCGGTAAAATCAATGTGGTGGCAGACTGTCTGTCACGTGCAGTAACAGCACCCGTCCGCACGGAAACGGATTGCGCGGCCGCTTACCCAGAGCGCGGTAACAGCGCGGACACGCGCGCGGCTCCGGTCCACGTGGGAATAGATTATGCAGCCATGGCGGCGGAGCAGATCGAGGACGCGGACGTGCGCGCGCTCCTGTCTGGACCAACAGGGTTAAGGCTGGAACGCAAAAATCTACAAACCGGTTTCCCCCCGCTTATTTGCGATGTATCCACAGGGCGACCCCGCCCAGTGGTGCCAGCCGCGTGGCGCCGTCGCGTTTTTGACGCCGTGCACTCCCTAGCGCACCCAGGGGTGCGCGCTTCGGTGAAAATGGTGGCGGAGAAGTTTGTTTGGCCAAGCCTGCGCAAGCACGTGAAAGAGTGGGCTAAGGCCTGCATGGCTTGCCAGCGGGCTAAAATTCACAGGCACACTAAAGCGCCCTTAGAACTGTTCCACATTCCGGCTAAAAGGTTCGATCACATGCACGTGGACCTTGTGGGCCCCCTACCCACATCACAAGGGTTCACGCACCTCTTGACAATGGTAGACCGAACCACTCGTTGGCCGGAAGTGGTCCCGTTAACATCGACCACAGCGGCAGAGGTGGCACGCGCTTTTTTAACAGCCTGGGTAGCGCGGTTTGGGGTCCCGTCAGATATTACGTCTGATAGGGGACCTCAATTTGCGTCGGAACTGTGGTCAGCAGTGGCCAGCGGCTTAGGAGCGGCGGTACATCGCACGACCGCTTATCATCCCCAGGCCAACGGTTTATGCGAGTGTTTTCACAGGTCTTTGAAGGCAGCCCTCAGAGCGTCACTGACGGACACAGATTGGGTAAACAAACTACCATGGGTTTTATTGGGGTTGCGTTCAGCACCCAAAGAGGATCTAGATGCTTCACCAGCAGAATTGGTCTTTGCACAACCGCTCAGGCTGCCAGGCGAGTTTTTACCCGACCACACAGCACCAGGGCCCCCCCCGATCCGGGGGTCTCTGAGTAACATGGGAGCAGAAATGCTCCCGGGACCCGCTCATCACCCTTTCCCGCATGTGTTCGTGCCCCAGGCTTTACGAGACGCAGAGTTTGTTTTTGTCAGGCACGATGCACAGCGGCATAGTCTCCGCCCACCTTATGACGGTCCATTTCAAGTGCTGGAAACCGGGGAGAAATATTTTGTGCTAGATTTGGGGGGCAGGAGGGAGACGATCAGTATCGATAGATTAAAGCCTGCTTTTGTGTTGCATAACGAGTCTGTATGGCTGGCGGGCGCGCCTCGACGCGGCAGGCCTCCGAAGGGGCGGCCCCGGGACCCCCCACGGGGAGCAAATAACCCTTCTCCCCCTCACTCCACAGATGCACAGCAGGATGGCCCAACACAGAGCAGGAGACCTGCATACAGCAGATTCGGGAGAAGATTGAAACGTAAGCTGCATGCAGAATGATGTGTTTTTTGGTCAGGTTTTTTAGGTTGCTGTGAGATTCTGTTGGGGGGGTGACGTGCTGTATGACTGTTGTATGACTGTATGTGGGTGCCCAGTCTTTCGCGTGGAAGGGGGGAGTGATGTGGAGGCCATAGTTATAACCTATGTGACTCACGTGGCTGGCTGAATTCAGCCAAGAGAGACTTTGAGCTAGCCATGTGTATTGACTTCACACCTCAAGAGGAAGACGTGTCTGCACCCCCTGGGGACTCAGGAGAGAGGAGAAGATTACCCGGCCTGACCTTTGGGGGTCAGAGAGGAGAACAGAAGGACTCTGGGTGTTCTATTACAGATGAAAGGATGTAGCTGAGTATTGTGACTTTTGTGTGATGTATTTGTAGAGATGAGTGCTTGCGTCCTGTCTCTTTTCACTCCGATCGAGAGAGGACGTAGGATGGATGAGAATTAAAGCAGATTCTGGAAAATTATCCAGTCTCCTCAATTCTTGACTCCTACACTTCTATGTTAGCCAGAGACGGGCCAGACGGCTCCTTGGGTGGCAAAGGCTGCAGACGCCACGGTGCCGATGAGCAGCGACCTCCATCACGGCTCCTGCTGATGGAGGCGTTGCCGGTGTGGCGCCAGGCCTGCATCCCAGTGACGTCAGTCAGCGTCACACTTCCGGTCTGCGGCGTCCACTGTTCTCGGTAGCGTCTGTCCCCTGGTCGTGGCAGGGACCGTCAGACTTGTCTTGGATCATGTCTCCTCGCCTCCTGTCAAACTTTAGGTAGTTTTAGAGCTGAGAGACTTTTTGTTTTGACACTTTAGAGGACATTTTTGAAACAACATGCTTCTATTTTACAGTTTTATTCCTTTCTCTGTGTATACAAGCGATACATATTGTAGTAGTCGCATTAAATCCATGATAAATCACCCGTTTAATTTTTTCTCCATCATTCCCCGTTCCAGCCTCGTCACGTGCAGGTGACGTCATTTACATAGCAACAGGCGTCTGCGTCCTAGCAACCGTTCATACTGCAGCTAGTCCGCTTTGGTCCGCGTGCGCTTTGGATGAGCCCGGCACGCACGCGGTGCTGTTCATGCTCCCTTTCTTCGTCTACACAGGCCAAGCGGGTGACGCATGCGCACGACCATCATTTGTACTTTCACTCCCACCCGATAGGTAGCGCCAGTGCGCTGACGCGCCAGGATTTTCACCAACGAAGACACGCTGCTTGCTTTCTGCTGCGTGACTTCCCGGCTTTCTCTCCTTTTCCACGAAGATGCTGCTGCTGCTGCTGAAATGTGTCTGGAGGATTCATGGATGCTTATTCTCGTCTTTCGCCGCCTCGTTCTCTTCTTCGTCTACTTTGTCTTGGTATGCCGTGCCGATATCGCCACCTCGTGAGTGGGACGTTCACACTTGCGCATGCGCTTTTCAACGCGTTCAGGTCACGGGCTGGCGGCGCGGTCGTCCGCTGTCGAACACTGCGGACGCTAGCGGAGCGGAGGCGATGACGTAAATTTCGTCACACAAGGTTTCCGGTCACACGTACGCGGACAGCATGAATGAATCTAGCTTTAGCCTCAGCAGCAGCTTTTCCTGACTTTACATTTTCGGTTTTAACGTGAAGTTTTGTTCACAGTTTAACTGAAAAACAGATTTTAACCGGGAACGTTACATTCGGTTTCCCGCCATCAGAAAATCAACCGGAAAAGGACAAATAAGGTGAGAAAGACAAACACGTCATTAAACCTGATGAACAGATAACAGCAGAGTGGTCGCGCATTAAACCAAGATAAGCGATTAAACCAGGATTTTCAAGTAATCCTGGTTTAATCTCGACTTGACTTGGTTGTTTGAAAATAGGCTAAGTTGATCCCAGCTCATGGAGACCAGAGCCAGGACCAGGCTATGGAGACCTGTTGGTTGGGTTGGATTCTGGATTTCTTAACCAACAGGACGCAGAGAGTAAGGGTCAATGGTACATTGTCTGACCTAAAGTGCTCTTCTACTGGCTCTCCTCAGGGGTGTGTGTTGTCACCACTACTCTTCATCCTGTACACAAACATGTGTTGGAGCAGACATGACAACAGACACATCATAAAGTATGCTGATGATTCTGTTATTGTCAGTCTCCTCCAGGATGGTGAGAGTGGCCACGGCCCAGTAGTTGATGATTTTGTTCACTGGTGTGAGGATTCCTACCTGCAGCTGAATACAACAAAAACTAAAGACATGATTATTGACTTTAGGAGGAAAACTCCCAGGCACAAAGTCACTGTACTAAAAGGCCAGACCACCGAATGTGTACAATCCTACAAATATCTTGGGACGATTATTGACAGTAATTTAAACTTTGAAGAGAACTGTGAAAGGGTGTGCAAAAAGGGTCAGCAACATTTGCATTGTTTGAGGAAACTTGCACGCTTCCAAATTGACCGAACCATAATGACAATGTTTTATCGGGCTTTTATTGAATCTGTTTTATCCTTTTCTTTAATGTCATGGTTTGGCCAGATAAAACTGAAACAGAGGAAATCCTTGGATCAGGTAGTCAGATGGTCCAGTCGTTTGCTTGGTGAGTCACAGCTGAGCCTGACATCCCTGTACACCAGACAGGTACAGAGGATGGCTACCTCCATTTTAAATGATGACTCCCACCCTTTGCACTGCAACTTTCAGCTTCTTCCCTCCAGACTAGGGATGGGCATTCGGTGAAATTTTCTTCACCGATCGTCGGGAGAATTAATGATTAATAATCGGTTAATCATTAACATTTTTAGGTACGTAACAAGGCAGGTAGACTACATTATAACATCAGGTGCACGGAGAGCCCTCTCTCTGTTCTCGTGTTGGCTCGGCTCGGGAATCTCGCAAGCTGATTGGCCGAGACGTTTCACCCCGCAAGCTGATTGGCCGAGACGTTTTACCCACCTTGTCTCCCTGCCGAGCGGCCACCCAACAAACGAAGACCGCATTCATTGCTCTATCGCTCGTGTTACTTAGTCTAGCCGCGCAGAACTTTTTGCTGTTCTCTTGTGCCATTTTGTGCGAAATAGTCTTCCCGTCGAGCTACTACGCCGCCTCCTGCAGCTTCCCTCGACGTGTGTACACCGAATCTTCATGACCTTCTCAATAAAGTTTCTGAAAAAAAAAAGAATCTTCACGACCGCCATTACTCAGCGCGCAACCACTGTTGGCGGTTTCTTTGCGTAATAAGGGTGTTCCATGGACCCTGTCGATGAGGTATATTTGTATGCTGCATTGCAGTGATTGCAGTACACCTGGTCATTTTTTAAATTGAAATGGTCCCACGCAACACTTCGCCGTAACCGCTTAATGATTTGGCGATTGCCCTACGGAAGCCCGCGTGTATCAACTGAGGCACGCCAGGGTACGGCGATGGTGTAATGTTGCCCCCTGGTGTCCAAATTTTGCCATTGCATTGTTTGAGGACGGCCGTACACTAGGCCTCGGATTGTTTAAAAAAAAAAACGGTTTGTCGACGAAAATGAACTTCCTCGGTGAAATTCTTAATGATCAATTATCGGTTAATCGGTAAATTATGCCCATCCCTACTCCAGACGGAGGTTTGCTGTCCCAAAAAGTAAAACCCAGCGGTACAAAAACAGCTTTGTTCCTGCTGCTGTCAAAGAGTTGAACAAGTTGTAACAATACATTGCACATAATTTAGGTACCTATTTATTAACTTCATTTTATATTTACTTATTTTTGTAGGATGTTATTTGGGTTCTAAATCTTTTAGACCTTTGAGTTTTTAACCTCTTTGACTAGTCTTTAACTTTTTAATATGACCCTTCTCTCTTATCTCTGGTTTTTCTCTCATCTCTTTGTCTTTATACCCTGATTGATGGAGCCTTGAGTATTTTTATCATGTCTATAGTCAGCTTCATATGTGCCTGTGTTTGTGTCTATGTTGAATGTAATTAGTGGCTTGTAAATATGGATGTCACCAGACTGCAAAACAAATCTACCTACAGGTACAAATAAAGGAACCTGAACCTGAACCTGAACCTGGTCTCCATAGCCTGGTCCAGGGCAGGCTCAGTCAGGCTCACGTTAATCCCGGTGACGTCATGCTAGGTTAGGGCCATGACAATCACAGCTGTTCACTCTCTGCCGTAAATATGATGCAGCATTTTAATTATCCTACGTTGAATGAAACTCAGAGATGAAGAAAAATTAATGTTGTATTAAAATAATCCAGACACGTCACTCATGTCTGCCCACTGTTCTGTTAATTGTAGCAGCCATTTTTCTGATCATCCATGTAGGGATTATTACGGTCAGGCCCACAGTTACACTGTTCAGATTTCTGTCCATTTCTACTGTCTGAGGTGTCATGATGCACAGCCTGTATTCTTCTTTTGTTTTAGATGTGATTGGCGGTTGGCAACCAGCTTACAGCTGCATTTCCGCCACGTACTCATGGAGTTCTGTGATAAAATGTATAGAGTGATGATATAGAGTGAAATTCATGGTGGTAATGCACCTGTAAGCTGGTTGCCAACTGCCAATCAAATCTTCTTCTTCTTTTAGATTTGATTGGTGGTTGGCAACCAGCTCACAGGTGCTTTACCACCACTGACTTGATTATCATCACTCTATGTCTTTGTATAAGGAGTTCTGAACAACTCTGTATGTGTGAAAAAAATTATCCGTCCTAGGACTGTGTCCGAGGTGTGGGTGGTAAGCAAATCTGGAGCATCACCTGCAGGTCATGGCAGGTGCGTTACTGCCACAAACTTCTTCTTCTAGATTTGATTGGCAGTTGGCAACCAGCTTACAGGTGCATTACCGCTACATACTTCACTCTATATCATCACTGTATGTCTTTGTATGAGGAGTTCTGAACAACTCCCTATGTGTGAAAAAAATTATCCGTCCTTGGACTGTGTCCTCGCATTTATCATCACCCTATTAAAGCAAGAAATCTCTGTGTGTCTGTCTGTGTGTCATGTTTATAGGACATCATAGGATGGCCTGTGATGTTGATATCTGCCTGATATCCTATCTCAGGCATCATAGGACTCGCAATGCCATCATAAAGATATGATGTCTATATGACAGCACATAGAGCACATCATAGGATGGCCTATGATGTCTGCATGATGTCCTACGATGACCCTAAAAGATGTCTATATGATGTCATATAGACATAGCACATCATGTGTGTGTGGACGGCCTATAGCACATCATACAACGCCCTATGATGTCTCCATGATGTCCTATGATGAGCCGATGATATCAGGAAACATAGGACTCACAATGCCATCATGTAGACAAATGTGTCTTTATGATGTCATATGGCTCACAATTGGCAAGGTGAATTAAGTCACAGGGCCAATCTTTTCAGCGCATTCATGTTTTCCGCCCAACAGATTTCTGCAGCCATGGCCAATTCTATGTTGCCGTGAGCAGAGTTGCCAGATCAAGCAGTCTTTCTATTGTTGCTCAAGATGAAGAAACTAAGCAAAAGTGTCGCTTTCTGAGCAATGTCGTTTTTAAAGAGGTGCTGACACAGTTAAAATATGTAACCTTGAAGAATGCCAGTCTACACTACAAATGTGTAAAATGCCAAGAAAAGCGCCGATTTTCTCCGGGTGCTCCAGTTTCTTGGTTTCTATGGCATGCACGGGCCTTCCTGAACAGGGTCAAAAGCCACTTTTTGCTCAGATCTATTTTCATGATCCTGCCCATGAACTGAAATTACTACGCACCTATCCCTAAACCAGTGGTCTGAACGAAGAAGACCCACCAGATCAGGGGTGTCAAACTCATTCCATGGAGGGCCAAGACCCTGCAGATTTTACCTCCACCCAGTGTCTTCAACAGGAGATTTCACTGAATTTCCCCTCACTGATTGCTGATCAATGAAAACACCTGCTGAAGACACTGGGTGGAGGTAAAACCTGCAGGGTCTTGGCCCTCCATGGAATGAGTTTGACACCCCTGCACCAGATGGAGAGCAATAGAATGAGGAGAACTGCTGCATGTCAGAAATGATGCCGGGAACATGAAACACCTCAGGTTCCAGCAGTACGCCGCAGGTATGACTGTGAACAACACAGCCGTCTGAGACAGGAGGAGACCCTTCAGCAACGAGCATGCAGAAATACTTGCTTATACTTGTTTTTTATGGGCATGGACTGGTACGCACGGGTATGTACTAGTTTTGTAATAAATCACTCATCACTTCACTCTATAAATTCAAGAAATCTGTCATTGTGTCTGTCTGTGTGTCACGATCATAGGACCCCCTATGATGTAAGAAATCTCTGTTACAATGTTGCAATCATAGGGCTCGCTAAAAGATCATAGGACTCGCTATGACATCAAAGATCAACGGCAGCCATCACTCACAATCACAGGATTTGCTATGACACCATTGACAATCATAGGACTCGCAATGACATTATCAAAGGTCAAAGGCAGTCATCACTCATGATCATAGGCCTTGCCATGTCATCATCAAAGATCGTAGGACTCGCTATGACACCATCAAAGATCAAAGGCAGGCATCACTCAATGAGTACTGACGTGCTTGCTTACACCCTTGTTTACACCTGCTTTCTGTGGCCATGCTTCCCAGGCTCTGGGAAATGCCACTTCTCCCAGCGTTCTGCCACTGCTCCGCCAGCTGAGCCTCCAACACCCAAAACTTCAGCTTTTCCTCCTCCTCATCAGGCTTTTGCCACCGCTTCATCCCCACGGAGTTTTCCAGCCCCAGAGGGCCCTCCTACACCGGTTTTACGGCAGTTGCAGTGCCGGCTCCCACAGTTGCTGTGCTGGTGCCCTCGCCCACAGCTTTTTTTCAGACTGCCTCCTCCACTGTTCCGCCAACATCTCCAGAAACCGTCACAGTTGCAACTCTGGGGTATTCCAAGGTGGTCACACCACCAGCCGCTTCACCTAAGACTGACAACCCAGCTGCAGTGAACCAGGATTTAAGGCAAGTGCTTTTCTCCGCATTTTCAACATCTATTTTTGAAAAGACTTGTCTTGTTTCTGGTTTGGGGTCCCAAGTGCAGTTCCCATATGCCTCTGGGTCCTCTCCGCTGATCTCTGCTGCTAACAACTGTGGCAATCCATCTATATTTCTTCCTTCCCATCTGAGGTAGCTGCAGCAGGGATGGAGGAGGACGCTTTACCTTCACCTGTCTCTGTGATGCACATCTCAGCTTCAGTGCTGGCTCCTCATTGCTCCTCAGTTCCAGTACCTGCTTCATGGTGCCTCCGGACTCCAGTACCCACTCGACAGTGCCTTCTGGCTCCAGTACCTGCCCCTCGACACTTCCCAGCTCCAGTCCCAGCTTCACTGGCCATCTTTCCTGCAGTGCTTCCTGAGGTTGTTACCCCGACAGCAGGAGCCCAGGAGTTAAGTCAAGTAGCTCTTCATTTGTGTTCCTCCACTATTTTTGAAAAGACTTGCCTTGCTCTCGGTGCGGGGACCCAAGCACAGTCCCCACCAGTCTTGACTGCTTATGATTGTGGTGTCACCTCACTGACCCTGTTTCCCTCCATCGTCCGAGGTGGCCGTGTTGAAGGTGGAGCTGCAGAAGAATCACACTCCGCATCATCTCCATTATCAGAGCATACCGCTCCATTATCACCATCTTCAGAGCAGACCGCTCTCTCCATCATCCAGGGAGTTGAGCTGACTGCTTCACCCTTCATTCAAAAGGTCAGAAGACCTCCACCCATTGTCCAAGAGGTCAGGAGACCTCCACCCATTCCCCAAGGCATAGAGCAGTCTGCTCCACCCTGCCTGTTTGAGCAGTCCGCTCCACCATGGCTGTCTGAGCAGTCTGATCCACGTGGGCCGTTTGAGCAGTCCGCCCCACCTGGGCCATCTGAGCAGTCTGGTTCAGCTTCGCTGCCTGGGGTCGCCGCTCCTTAGCTGCTGTTGGCCCCTGCGCCAAAGGCCCCTCAAGTACTGTCTTCAAAGCAAAAGCTTTCGTGTTATCTTCATCTTCGGCACACAAGGCTCCTATGTTTGGAGCAAAAATATCCTATGTTGTCATTTTCAGAGTAAAAGGCTCCCATATTGTTGTCTTCAGAACAAAAAAGCTCCTATGTTGTTTTGTTCAGAGCCAAAAGTTCCTATGTTGTTTTGTTCAGAACAAAATGCTCCTACGTTGTCATTTTCAGAGCAAAAGGCTCTCATATTGTTACCTTCAGAGCAAAGGGCTCCTATGTTGTTGTGGTCAGAGCAAAAGGCTCCTATGTTATTTTCAGACCAAAACGCTCCATTATTTCCTGAGTAAACAGCTCCTACATAGTTATTTTCAGAGCAAGCAGTTCCTATGTGGTTATTTTCAAAGTGAACAGTTCCTTTGTGGTCTCCAGGTCAAAAGGCTCTTTTGTGGTCTCCAGAGCAAAGAGCCCCAATTCCATCTCTTGTGTTTAAAACTCCCATGTTATTTTCTTTTGAGCATGAGGTACCTATGTTATTTCATGAGTTTAAAACTTCTGTGTTATCTGTAGTACAAGGAAATCTCATGTTGTCATTCTCTCATGAGATTCAAGTATGTATAGTCATTACCCCCTGAGTTTAAAGTACCCATTTGGTCACCTCTTGACTTTACAGTTTTAATGTTATCACTTTCTGAGTTTATAGTCCCCATGTTGCTATCTCCAGAGTGTAAAGTTTCCAGGTTTCCATTATCTCCTGAGTTCAAAATGTCCATATCATCACCTCCTAAGGTTACAGGTTGCCTGTTACCCCCCGAGTTTAAATGTTTCATGTTATCACCCCCTGAGGTTATAGGTTCCATGTTATCGCCCAAGATTAAAAGTTCCTTGTTGACACCTTCTGAGTTTAACGATTCCATGTTGTCATCCTCTGAGTGTAAAGGTTCTATGTCATCATCTCATGAATGTAAGATTTCCATGCTCTCTTCTTCTGAGTTTAAGGTTCTTTGTTGTCTTTTCCAGAGGTTAAAGTTTCAGAGGGTAAAGTTTTCATGTCATTATCTCCTGAGTTTAAAGCCTCTGTGTTGTTGTTCTCTGTGCAAAAGGCTCCTGAGCTTTAAGCCCCTACGATACCGTGTTCTTCCATCCGGTGGCTTATGGGCTGTGGCAGGCCGCCCAACGCACCGTGTTCATCCATCTGGTGGCCCTTGGACTTTGATAGGCCACCCAATGCAGCTTGTTTCTCTGTCTTGTGGTCCATGGACTTTGGTAGGCCACCAGATGTACCATATTCCGCCTGGTGGTGGTCTTGGGACTTTGGCCGACTACCTGATGAACATTTTTCTGTTGTGTTGGTGTCCTTGTTTTTCCCTGCCATGCCTTTGGCTCCCTCCTCCTGCCTGATTTGGGTGCTCTTTGTTTTGTTTTTGGGCATCTGGAATCCACCCTTAAGGTGGGGGAACTGTCATAATCTGGACATTTTGTTCATGCTTTCTGTTATATTTTGAACTATTGGCCTGATTCTATTTTCATTTGTTTTCATTCGTTTGTGTATCTTGTTTCTTATTTCAGATATTGTTTTCTAGTCTCTCCTGTCATCCTCCCATTCCTTCAGCCACTCAGGTGTGTTTTCATTTGATGCTAATTAGTTACCCAGCAATTTATGTGTTGCTATTTATACCCAAGGTTTTCATTTCTCTCTGTGGCATCATTACAGAATTTACCCTTCAGTTCCTCTTTACTTTAACTGTCATGATCATATGTGAGTTTTCTCAGCTGCTAAGGCCTTTTGTGTTTTCAGCCCCTGTGCTGCATTTATTTTGTATGTAATAAATCGCTCATACAGCTAAAGCTATACTTGCTTTAAGGAGTCATCCTTCCTGCTCACCGAAGGTTGTTCCATGACAGGAGGGGGGTTCTCCCCACAACAGTGCTCACACTGATGGTGCCAACATAAAAACTGCAACAAAAAAACATCTCAACCAAGAAACTTGAGCACAATAACTGACCATTTAACTTTTTTCACAATTTGCTTAAAGAGAACATGCTCACTTTTAGACATTAATAATAATAGTAAATTTTATTTCTAGGTGGCTTTCAACTGTCATAAGCTGCCCCTCAGGGGTGGAATGGAGACCCAAATGCAGGACTGTGAGTTGCAGTGGTTTAATAAAAAAACACAAAAGGTTTTACAGGCCAGGAACAAAACTTACAAGGCTTCGGTAACAGGCAGGATAATGAGAAGGTAGAATAGCACAATGGCTAAGATGTGGGACACACCTCTGATTGACAAAGTAGACTAAAGTGTGGGAAACATGCTGGGTTGACAGAGTGAATAGCACTCAGGCTAAGACGTGAATAACATGCTGGGAGACAAAGTAGGGCATCGCCCTGAACTGCGGGGTGGCGTCCCTTTAAACAAGGCAAGGAGTAATTAACAAGGATGAAATCCAAAGCTGTCGATTTACCAGTCAATCTACGTTCCTACTCTCACCTATGGTCACAAGCTTTGGGTAATGACCGAAAGAGCAAGATCGCGGATACAAGCGGCTGAAATGAGCTTTCTCCGTAGGATTGCTGGACTTACCCTCAGAGATAGGGTGAGGAGCTCAGTCATCCGGGAGAGGCTCAGAGTAGAACCACTGCTCCTCCACATTGAAAGGAGTCAGTTGAGGTGGTATGGGCATCTGATCAGGATGCGCCTCCCACTTGAGGTGTTTTGGGCACGTTCCACTGTTTGGAGACCCCAGGGCAGGCCCAGGACTCGCAGGAGAGACTATGTCTCCTAGTTGGTCTGGGAACATCTTGGTATCCTCTCTGAAGAGCTGGAGCAGGTGGCTGGGGAGAGGGAAGTCTGGGCTTCTCTGCTTGAACTGCTGCCTCCGCGACCCGGACCTCCGGAAAAGCGGTAGAAGATGGATAGATGGATGGAGATACAAGTGTGGATAATCAAGAAACTGAGAGCGAGGGTGATGAGCCAAAATAATGACAGCTGTGACAACCGTGAAAG
This sequence comes from Pholidichthys leucotaenia, assembly GCA_020510985.1. Taxonomy (NCBI): domain Eukaryota; kingdom Metazoa; phylum Chordata; class Actinopteri; order Cichliformes; family Pholidichthyidae; genus Pholidichthys; species Pholidichthys leucotaenia. The sequence goes on along the minus strand of CM035838.1, from coordinate 488,107,350 downwards.
TGAACTCAGAGCAAACCGGAGCAAATAAAGGACACTGTCATAAAAAAGGCACAGGAGAACACGACAACCGAAATGAATACAAAATGAGATCCAGACAAAATGATACAAAAGGAGAAAATAACAATAAACCACCAAGGCAAGGACAAGAAGGAATACAAAACCAAGAGATGTTAATAATGCTGGGAATAACAATCACTATATAATTCAAGAAATCTGTGTGTGTGTGTATGTGTGTGTGTGTGTGTGTGTGTGTGTGTGTTGCAGCCAAGGAATCACTGAAAGATCATAGGATTGCCTATGATGTTCCTATGACCTCAACATGATGTCCTATGATGTTCCTATGTAAAACGTAGTCCTTATGTGTGAAAAAATTATCCGTCCTTGGACTGCATCACTCACGATCATAGGACTCGCTATGGCATCAGTAAAAATCATGACTCACTATGACATCATCAAAGATCAAATGCAGACATCATAGGAGTCACTATGACATCATCAAAGATCAAAGACAGGCATCACTGAACGAGTGCTGATGTGCTGGCTTGCACCCTTGCTTACAGCTGCTTTCTACGGGCATGCCGAAATAATTGCTTATACTTGGTTTCTACGGGCATGCACGAGTATGCACTTGTAATAATAAATATCAATACTTCAAAAGGAATTATAGACTAAATGCACCATTGCTTGAATGCACCACTGCCTGAATGCACCAACCCCTAGTCTGAACACGCCACATGTCTGGACTGAATGCACCACTTTCCTGGACTGAATGCACCGCCCCAAATATGTTTTCCTATGTTAGTTGTTCAATGAAATAGGTTAATATTATATCATAGATGGAAGTTTAGGAGGTGTGAAATCCAGTTATGCAAACTTAATACTCAAAGCAGAAGGTTTTAACTTAATCTTCACACCTTTGCCCTAACCCTAAACCCTAACCCCTAACCCTAACCCTAACCCTAAGCAGAGCAGCAGTGCAGCAACCTGACTGATCATGCAGAAGACTAAAATAGCTGGAATGATTGAATTACTTGAAATTGTGATGTTTGAATAAAGAAATTTAAAAAAAAACATTTTTGAGATTTGTTATGTTGTTCATATTGTGTGTATTCAGACTAGGTAGGTGGTGCATTCAGTCTGGTGCATTCAGTCCAGAGGGGTGGTGCATTCAGACTAGGCAGATGGTGCATTCAGACTAGGCTGGTGGTGCATTTGGTCTGGTGCATTCAGGCAATGGTGCATTTAGTCCGACACCCTTCAAAAGGAAACTAAAGGTGGAGGCGTGAGTAGGCTTATGTCCAAACAGAGGAAGGAAGATATGAATCAAAGTACAAGATGATTCGTAAACACATAATAATAATAAACAAGACTATAATGACCAAACTAAGATTATGATAACAGGACAACTCAAAACAAACAGAAACAGGGGGCAAACTCAGATAAAGATAACATAACCCAGACAAAACCAAACTCAAATTCAATAACACCAGTACATACCTGTGCATACCCGTACATCCCCGTCAAAACCAAGGATAAGCAAGTATTTTTGAATGTCCGTTGCTGAAGGGTCTCCTCATGTCTCAGATAGCTGTGTTGTTCACAGTCATGCCTGCGGTGTACTGCTTGAACCTGAGGTGTTTCATCTTCACGGCATCTTTTCTGACGTGCAGCAGTTCTCTTCACTGTATTGCTCTCCATCTGGTCACCAGATGGAGAGCTAGGAACACCAAGCAGACACTAGGAACACCAAGCAGATGTGGCAGGGAGTTCGGACACTGATGGGCTTTAAGCCTAGGCAGGGGGTCGATGATGACGACGCTTCGCTTCCAGACAGGCTTAACGACTTCTTTGCACATTTTGAAGCATCAAACTCGACAATCAGAGGGAAGGCTGGCCCACCCCCACCATCGGTCGGACCAGCTTTTACCATCAACACAGCGGACACACGGAGGACCCTAACCAGAGTCAACCCACGCAAAGCTGCAGGTCCGGACAACATTCCGGGACGTGTGCTCCGAGACTGCGCGAGCGAGTTGGCGGATGTCCTGACTGACATTTATAACATCTCCCTGAGTCAGGCCATCATTCCCAGATGCTTCAAGACCTCTATCATTGTACCGGTGGCAAAGAAACCAGTTGTGTCCTGTTTGAATGACTATCGTCCTGTTGCACTGACACCAATTGTGATGAAGTGTTTTGAACAGCTTGTCAAACCACACATTACAGCCTGCCTCCCTGCATCACACGACGTGCTCCAGTTTGCATATCGTTCAAACTGCTCCACGGAGGATGCTATAGTCACCACCCTACACTCTGTCATCACTCACCTGGACCAGAAAGACACCTACGCCAGACTCCTGTACATTGATTTCAGTTCAGCATTCAACACCATTATTCCCCAGAGACTGATGGAGAAACTACTCCTTCTCAGTCTGAACACCGCCACATGTCTCTGGATCCTGGATTTCCTGACTGAGAGACCTCAGTCTGTCCGGGTTGGAAACAACATCTCCAACTCTGTCACGCTGAGCACCGGATCCCCTCAAGGCTGTGTACTCAGTCCACTGTTGTTTACACTTCTAACACATGACTGTGTATCCAGACACAAGGGGAACCAGATTATTAAGTTTGCAGACGACACCACGGTGGTGGGACTTATTCAGAGGGATGAGGAATCAATGTACAGGGAAGAAGTGAGAGACCTGGAGGACTGGTGCAGGGAGAACAATCTGGTGCTCAACGTGGACAAAACGAAGGAGATGATTATCGACTTCCGGCGGTCACAGCCTGAGCACGTCCCCCTCAGCATCGGCGGCCGTTTAGTGGAGAGAGTGGAGAACATAAAGTTCCTCGGAGTGCAGATCTCGCAGGACCTGACCTGGAGCAAGAATTCCTTAGAGATCAGGAAGCGGGCTCAGCAGAGTCTGCACTTCTTGAGGAAACTCAAACAGGCCTCTCTCTCCATCTGCATCCTCAGGTCCTTCTACAGAGGTGTGGTGGAAAGTGTTCTGACGTACTGCATTGCTACATGGTACTCCAGCTGCAGTATGTCAGACAAAAAAGCCCTGCAGAGGATAGTCAAGGGGGCGGAGAGGGTAATTGGAGTCTCCCTCCCCTCTGTCCAAGAACTTTTTCAGAACCGTTGTAGGAGCAGGGCACTGAACATTGTCAAGGACCGTTCTCACCCTCTGCATAAACACTTTGAACTTCTTCCATCTGGTAAACGATTCCAGAGCATCAGAGGCAGAACCACCAGACTGATCAACAGCTTCCTCCCACAAGCTGTCAGGATGCTGAACAGTTGACCCGGAATCTCTCATACACACCACTGCACCTACGGACATTTTGTATATTATTTGTATATTATAGTTAGTTTTTTTCCCAAGTATGTCTCAGGGATGTGTGAATGGATGGGGGGGTGGGGGTGGGGGGTGAAGCTATGTGGGAGTGTGTCTTAAATCATGCTGCTTCTATTTATATGGATGCCGAGAGAAACGCAATTTCATCTTGCCTGCACTACAGTTGTATGTACAGCAATATGACAATAAAGTTTGATTTGATTTGATTTGATTTGATTTACTGCTAATTACTCTTCTGCTTCGAACACCAGCTCTATACTTTTCCGGTCTCGGCATATGGCATGGCCTCTAACCGCCAACATTCTCCCATGTGCCGCTCTCTCACCAACACTCTTGCTTGACCACTCATGCAGAGATCACCTCCTTAAAGGGACACACACACCAATGCTGCAACACTGTGATCAGTCTTGTGGTCTATTTAAGTTTGCCGTGAATGTGCACTTATCCCAACTATCTACACTTGGCTTGACATAGCTGCACCTTCTCATCCTGGCTTGACAATGGTGCAGCTGAATAAGCCAGGATAAACAGGTCCAACTACTGTATGTCAAGCCATGATTTTTCACTTATCCTGGCTTTCTGAATTCTACTTTTATGCAATACACCCTCAAGTCCATCTGTGTGTTCATGTGTGTGTGAATGGTAACCTGTGGTATGTTCATAGCCCGTAGGACAGAACAGTTTTGTGATGGATGAGATGGTCAGACCTCTGAGGATTCCTCCACTGATGTCCGTCTATGCAGACCAGCATGATATCTCCCAGCTGCTCCAGGTACTGCTGTGGTTTCATCTCTTACTGTGTGTACATGTGTGTTATTGTCTGTTACTGTGAGTTACTACCTCCACCAAGGAGGTAATCTACTGTTCCCATTAGTTTATCTTGTTGGTTTGGTAGCAGTGTTACAGAAAAACTAGTGAATTGATTTGTGTGAAATCTGAATAAAGGTTGGTTTTGGACCCAGACTAGAGTCTGGAAGTGCACAGGGTCCAGTAAATAATGGCAACATTTCACACTAATGTCTTTAAGGTTTCATTTCTCTCTCTCTCTCTGTTCCTTCAGTCAACACGGTGAAAACTCCAGAGTAAACATACATCTCTTTAAGTCTCTTAAACCAAAGTAGTTTTCAGCCAAAAGAAAGTAGATTGCTACACTAACAGAAACAACTTAACAGAAACATTGGCATAACAAGAAAGTGACAAACTCACAAATCTCTGGCAATATGCTTCTACACATGAGGATATTCAAAGATATTACACAAAACTAGGAAAAACAACAACACATTAAACATTATTACCACTTTTTGTGGTGGAAGCTGGAGTCAGTAGAGCTGGGGTCTGTGCCACTCCAGGCGATATGATCTAAAACTGTGCTTAATCTGACTAACCCTGCTGAATTATTGTCCGGGACATTTAATAATTCAGACAAAACCTTTATACAGTTTTTTTATTTTTATTTTCAAATGTCCAAGTCTTGGGTAAAATCTGAATCCTTGAGAAGAGGCTGCAAAGCAGCGGTACCTGTTGATTTGGCTACACCCGAGCTTGCACCCCAAGATCTACCTCCCATGCACCAAGCTACTCTGGACTCTGCATTGCTACAGACCATGATCGACTCATTGAAGAATGATATATTTGGGAAAATCGATGCCTTGTCCTTGAGTCTCCAATCTGAAATAGCATCAGTTAGGCAAGAATTAAAGAACGCCATTGAACCACTTAAGCGGAAGATTAAGACTCACGAGGGTTCACTACGAGAGCTTGAGCAGGCAGCTACAGAAAGCGGCGCTCAGGTTAATGAGCTACAGGCTACTGCTAGCATGCTAGCATCGCAAGTCCAATGTATGGAAGACCAATGGGAGGACTTGGAGGTGTCATGAGCTGGGCTGGAGGTTCTGCCAGACCCAGCCTCATGGCCCTTTTCCCTGTATTGATATTTATCTGTTGTTAATGTTCTGTTTGCCATTCCTGCAGTTTTTGATTTATATATTTGAGTATATTTTATTTTGTGCTCCCAGTGTTCTCCTATCTCTGTTGACAGCTGGCAGGATTGTGCAGCTTCGCGTGGGCGTGCCCTGCCGGCTGCCAGTTGAGATTGCCCTCCTCTCACCACTTCAGGTGATTCCAATTATGTATCTTCACCTTCTCCTGCTCGTGCAGGTGCCCCCACCTGTTATCTGTTATGTTGATGGGGTTTATCCGTATTTAAGGACTTCAGTTTCTGTTCTCTTTGCCTTGTGACTATATGGACCAATCCTCGTCTCTGCCAGAGCTCTGCTTCACTCTGGCACGCAGCCCTTGTAAGTTTCTCGCTTGTTTAACTTAGTATTTGTGAGCACAGTGTCTACGTTTTGTTTTGCTTTTTGTTCAATAAATTACACTAACGGCAGTTCAGCGACTGTGTTGTTTCTCTGCCCTATAGGGGCGTATATGACAGAATCACAAGGCCATTGAAAACCCAGCTGCTGTCGTTTGTGTGGTTCGCCCTTTTCTGCTTTTTGTTTTTTACTCACCTGTCTTGGAGCTCGATATGGACACAGTAGGAGGACGCGGCTACCCAATGCATCTAGGGTGGGAATCCTGTCATGTGGAAATTGATGGGCTAATCTCCAGGGCATGCACATATTCTGCCCTGGAGGACACATTGTGGTATCTGAAGCTCGCGGAGGCAGTGGCTCGCCGGTGCCCTCAGCTGATGGAGCATGCTGAGGGAAAGGAAAGGATTTCTCTGGTGGCTGCGCTGCAAGTTGAGAACGGCGGGATGAAGAGGAAATCTCTGGAGAAGCCTGGACACACGCCGAAGGGGAGGCGTTCCCGGGCCTCTGTCTTCTCCACACCGCACCAGCCTCTGGCGCCCATTCCAGCCTTGTCTGCTCCAGCTCAGCCACGTCATCCTGCAACAGACTGCCAGAGGAATCCTCCCGCCTCTTTGCTAGCCTCTTCCCAGACAGTGAGCCCGACTATTCCCACAGCAGATTTTCTCTCTTTTCCTTCTTCGGTGGCTGTTCCATCAGCCCAATCTCCTCCCATTGTTGCTGCAATCTCTGTCCCCTCGTTGTGCTCTCCTGCTGCCAAGAGGTCCTCTATGTCTTCCCCAGCCGTGTCTACCTCCAGGACTACAGGGGCGGCCCCTCCACAATCCTCAGAGGGGGCCTTTTTTTCCCAGAGCCATCAAGAAGGATGACTATACACATGCTGCAGCAGATAACACCAGACACTGGGAGAACAGGCAAGTGTCATTTATTTCCTCTTCTGTTAATGATAAGATGCCTTGCCTGATTCCCGGTGATGAGGCTCAGGGTTTGCAGTCCCCTGAGCTCTTTCTGCCTGCTGCAGCCACCCACTGCTCACCTGTCCTCTCCGTGTCTCCTCTATTTCCCCCTGAGTGTCTGTCAGCGACGGTACAGAGTACCCAGATGCGGGAGGCTCGCCTGAGGTCCTGGAAGACCCAATTCCAGTACCAGCGGTGAGCCAATCCCCATCTTCCATGCCGGAGGAGCCACCAGCGTGGGTCACGGCAGCTGGGGCAGCGAGGACTGCTACGACCATCATGCTTGCTGCAGAGGCCACCACAGCAGAGTGGGAACTGAGCCCGATTCGTCATTGCCACTTGGATCGTCAAAGTCCTGGACGGCGGTGGAGCCCGAGATCAGGCAAGTGCTCTCTTTTGTCTTTCTATTTTCAGTCTTAGAGCAATCTTGCCTGACTCTTGGTGAGGAGAGCCGGGCGAAGCCACCCGCTGCATCTGAGCTCGCCTCGCCGGGCTCCGCCACTGCCGCCTGATCCCTCTTCTCTCTGTGTTGTCTCTGAGCCTTCTCCCAGGGTCACCGGAGATGATCCAGCACCATCAGATATCTCCAAAGGTCCAGATTCGCCTCTGGAGGCTGTCCAGGGTCCAGCTTCCCCTGCGGAGGTCATCGTCTGGGCCCCTCTTTGGTCCAAGCCTCCCTGGATGCTGCGTCCCAGTCGAGGTCCATCCTGGGTGCTGCGTCCCAGTTTCAGTCTGACATGGGTGCTGCGCTCCAGCGCAGGTCCGCTATGGGGGTCATGCCCCAGCCCTGAGGCCACCGTGGGTGCAGCTTTGGCCCAGCCTAGGTCCAATGAGGGTGCAATATTGGCCCAGCCCAGATCCATTGAGTGCGTAGCGTTGGCCCAGCTTGGGTCCACTGAGGGTGCTGCAGTGCTCCAGCCCGGAGCCACCGTGGGTGCAGCTCCGTTCCAGCCCAGAGCCACCGTGGGGTGCAGCTCCGTTCCAGCCCAGAGCCACTGAGGGTGCAGCGCCGTTCCAAGCTGGGACCACCGAGGGTGCTCCTGGCCAGGCCAAGGCTGTGGCAGTCCCTCTTCTTCCTCTGCCAGATGCCGTCGGGGTCCCCCTTTCTCGCTCCCCTTTCCATCTTTGAGTCTCCCAGTGGGGGAGCTGCCTCCTGGGCCACCCCTCCGGTTCGGGTGGCTGAAGAACCCCGGTCGACCGCCTGATGGGCTGGACTGTTGGGTCAGGTGGCCAATGTTCTCTGGCAGGCCACCTGACTCATTCCACCTTGCCGTCTGCCAGGCCAGAGACTTTGGTCGCCCTCCTGAACTTTCCTGCTCCTCGGCCTGGGGGGGCCTCATCCATTACACAACATAACAAAAATAAGTTGTGTGTGTTTTTTCAACTGATTTAAGACAATTTTGCACCGCTGAATCCGAAAATGACATCCGTTTCTCGCGATCAGGTCAGGTATTTATGTTAAATTATAAGCAGTTGTACAGTTGTACTGTAAATTGAATAGTAGACATTGATAAAGGTAAGTACATGTAAATTGAATGTTACTTTTTTTTTTTTTGTTACTTATTTGTACCCGTAGGCAGATTTGGTTTGCAGTCTGGTGACAAGCCACCGGCTGCCGGTCGCTGCGTGCGCAAGCGCCCTAAACCTACATGTTTTTGGTATTTTTTTGTTTTTGGTGTATTACATCATCATTGTTCAAAATTCAGAGAATTTCAAGAAATAAAAAAGAATTTTGCGTCATATAAAGGGAAGATAAGATAAGATAAGATAAGATAAGCCTTTATTAGTCCCACAATGGGGAAATTCCAGGATTGCAACAGCACAGGGACAGCAACACTCAGAGCAACAATCAGAAGGCAAGAAAAAACAAGAGCAGCAAATATACATACAGTATGTACATATAAATATATAAACACAGTGCAGAGCATTGTAGCTAGATGGAATAAATATATATATATATATATATATATATATATATATATATATATATATATATATATATATATATATATACACAGTGCGGAGCATTGTAGCTAGATGGAATAAACAGCATAACCGTCTACTTAGTTATCCTACATAGTATGAATATGTACCCATACATATTGTCTCCCTCCGTAGCGACCGATATTGTCCTAATTGTATACTGGAGGGGACCATTGTGTAAGTCTACTGCGTCTTTTAAGATAAGATAAGATAAGCCTTTATTAGTCCCACAATGGGGAAATTCCAGGATTGCAACAGCACAGGGATAGCAACACTCAGAGCAACAATCAGAAGGCAAGAAAAAACAAGAACATCTAGTAAACATATGTACATATTACTATAAATGTATATATATAGACACAGTGCGGAGCATTATGGTTGGTTGGTGAATGTGCAGCAGAAAGTCTAAGCTCTCTCTCCGCAGATGCGGCGGGCCAGCTGGAAGTCTTTGGGCATGATGGTGACCCTCTTGGCGAAGAAGAGACCCACCAGGTGGGCCTCGCTGGTCTCCTGCAGAGCCATGACGGCGAAGCTCAGGAAGCACAAGACGGTCTTGAAGTCCTGAGCGATCTCCCTCACCAGGCGCTGGACGGGCAGCTTACAGATGAGCAGCTCCGTGGATTTCTGGTAGCGACGGATCTCTCTCAGAGCCATGGGCCTGTGACGGCGAGGCCTCTTCACTCTGCCGGTGGCCGGAGTGCCTCTCCGAGCAGCCCTGGTGGCTAGCTGTCTCCTGGGGGGCTTCTTCCTCCAGTAGATTTTACGGGCAGTCTGCTTGGTTCTTGCCATCGCTCTTTATTATTCTATCTTATATTTCTTGCACGCCGCCTAAACTCCAGCCCGGCACCCGCGTCATTTTTGCTACAGCTCCCGGTATGTCGAGTTTCCCATTAGCACCGGGCGGCGGCCAAGTGCTAGCTAGCACCAGCTCCTCCCCGCTGTAACGTCTCCCGCTGCAAACAGTGGCTCCGTCCGCCGACCCGGGAGACCCCCGGGGCGATCCGTGCGTCCGTGATATATATACAGAGTGAAAGGTGTAGAAAGAAGAAGGAAGATAAAAAAAAGGCTGTTGCAATGGGCAGCCGACTCGTGTGGCGCCACCGGTCCGGCGTAACCGGAACCGGGAAAAAAAAAAATAAAATTTTGCATTCAATACTATTAGGTCGTCACATTTTTTTGCTATCCCTGCGAGCAGCCCTGCTTAGGTTGTACAGTCTGACAGCCGTAGGTAGGAAGGACCTGCGAAACCTCTCAGTTGCGCACCTAGGATGATGTAGTCTACTGCTAAATGAGCTCCTCAGTGCGTTCAGTATGTCCTGCATAGGGTGGGACTCGAACTCCAGCAGAGATGACAGTTTAGCCACCATCCTTCTCTCTCCTATCTTCTCCACTGGGTCAAGGCGCTGCCCCAGGACGGAGCTAGCTTTCTTGATCAGTTTGTTCAGTCTTTTCCTATCGGCTGCTGTGATGCCACTGCCCCAGCAGACCACTCCAAAAGTAATCTGCCTCCAAGAGACTCATATTGGCACAGAGGAAGCTGGCCGCTTCACCATCAAAGGCTTTGACCTCCTGTGCTATGTTCTACATGCTAAACACGGACGTGCCACCTATGTGCGTTATGACATAGTTGAAGCAAATCACCTGATAACAACACATTTCTCAGACACCATAATCATTGGTGGCTTCCATATTGTCGATGTGTACAAGCCCCCTAATGCCAACTGGGATCTGCAGGTCTTACCCACCCTACCCCACCCTGCTATCTATGTGGGGGACTTTAACAGCCATCACCCTGACTGGGGGTACCCAGCAGTGGACAGTGATGGGGAGGCACTTTCAGACTGGGCATCCAGAAATGACCTCGCTTTGATATACGACCCCAAACAAAGAGGAACCTTCCACTCTGCTAGGTGGAAGAAGGACTATTCTCCTGACCTGTGTTGGGTCAGCTCTTTGAATGGGGAGCCATATCCTACACAGATCCTCATTCTTGATGATTTTCCACACAGCCAACACCGGCCCCTGCTTGTACACATTGGCCTACAACTTCCAGTCATATACAGCCCAAGGAAGATGCGCTGGAACTTCCGCAAAGCCAACTGGAAGAAATTCAGTGAAACTCTGGACCGGAGCGTTGTTACCATCCCACTCCACACCATCACTGTAGATGAAGCATACAACCGCTTCTGCAGCGCAATCTTCAAGGCTGCCCATACTGCAATCCCACGAGGCTACCGACCCCTCTATGTCCCATGTTTGGACGGAGAAAGTGCTGCCCTCCTACAATCCTATCAAACATCAGGGGACCCAGAGATAGCAGACCATCTCATTGAATCGCTAAATACAGCCCGGCGAAAGAAATGGGAGGAGACAGTTGCTGACCGGAGCTTTACCCACTCTAGCAGGAAATGTTGGAGCCTCATCCGTCGTCTAGGAGCTGCACAGAAGCCCCCTAGCCAAAGCCGAGCATCCGTCACACCCAACCAAGTTGCATCCCACCTACTGACTATCGCCAAAGCACCCCAAGACAAAGACACCAGAAGAGCAGTTACAACTGAGCTAAAAAAACACCAAAAAATGCCTGTAGAGGAAACGAACCCTGAACCCTTTGAGGCTGCTGAACTGGAGAAAGTCCTACAGGGCCTGAAATGTGGAAAGGCAGCAGGATACGATAACATCTTCCCAGAATTCATGAAAAATCTTGGCCCCCGAGCCCTAACCTGGTTGACACAATTCTACACAAGGATCACACAAACAAACTCGATCCCAAAGAAATGGCGGACAGCAAAGGTCATTGCCATCCCAAAACCTGGAAAAGACCACAAACTACCAGCAAGCTACTGCCCAATCTCCCTACTCAGCGTTCCTTACAAAATCATGGAGCGCCTAATACTGCAACGCATTTCCCCAGAAATAGAGGATATTCTAAGTGTGGATCAAGCAGGTTTCCGCAAGGACCGCAGTACAGGAGAACAAGTACTGGCCCTAACCACCTTCATTGAAAATGGCTTCGAGAGCAGACTGAAGACAGGGGCTGTGTTTCTCGATCTTACAGCCGCCTATGATACGGTCTGGCACAAAGGCCTCCTCCTGAAACTTATAAAGGCGATCCCTGCTTGGGCAACAGCAATTATAAAAACCCTGCTGACCAACCGAAGGTTCAGAGTCCACCTCAGTCAGAACACAAGTGCATGGAGAATGCAGAAAAACAGAATCCCACAAGGCTCAGTTCTAGCTCCAACTCTGTTCAACCTCTACATAAACGACCTGCCTACTACAAAATCCCGCAAATTCATCTATGCAGACGACATCTGTTTGGCATTCCAAGCACCAGACTTTGAACCACTGGAACGGGTGCTCACGGAAGATCTTGCTAAACTGGACCAGTTCTGCAAAATCTGGCGCCTAAAACCAAGCCCAGCAAAAACCGTATCCAGTGTATTTCATCTCCACAATGCAAAAGCTGCCAGAGAACTAAACATCCACCTGAGCGGACTCAAGCTTAAGCATGCCCCAAATCCAACTTATCTTGGAGTGACCCTTGATAGGACCTTATCCTTCAAGGAACATCTAAAGGGGACGGCTGCTAAGGTGAAAGTACGAAACAACCTGCTCTGCAAGCTCGCTGGTGCAAAATGGGGGGCGGCAGTCTCCACCCTGCGCACCTCAGCACTGGCCCTTTCATACTCTGTAGCAGAATATTGTGCCCCTGTCTGGTCCAGGTCATCTTACACACACCATGTAGACACCCAGCTCAACTCAACCATGAGAACTATAACTGGAACAATCCGCTCAACACCACTCCCCTGGCTCTCTGTACTGTCAAACATAGCCCCTCCACACATCCGGCGAGCAGCATTAACTCAAAGGATGCTCCAAAAAGTTAAAGATTTTCCTCACTTACCAATCCATGCAGATATCTACACCCCACCCACTGCCCGACTTTCATCCAGACGGCCGATTTGGAAAAACCCTCTCCCAGCTGACTTTACCATCCAGACAGCTTGGCAAGAGGAATGGGAGACCAAGGAGGTCCCAAACAAACAGCTGGTGATAAACCCCAACCAACAGGTCCCGGGCACCAACCTCCCAAGGAGACAGTGGTCTACACTCAATCGCTTCAGGACTGGACATGGCCCCTGCTTGGCCAGCCTTCACAGATGGGGCAGTAGCCCTAGCCCACTGTGCGCATGTGGAGAGGAGCAAACTATGGAACACATCATAGAGGCTTGCCCGCTCCAAAGACTGGAAGGAGGATTACACACCCTCCATACAGCAAACCAGGAGGCAACTGCTTGGCTTAAGGACTTTGCATTCGCTAAATAAATAATAACTCCAAAAGTGACGGCTGATGCCACCACTGTGTCGTAGAATGTCTTCAGCAGTGCCCCTTGTACACCAAAAGACCTGAGTTTCCTCAGTAGGAACAGCCTGCGCTGTCCCTTCTTGTAGAGTGCGTCGGTATTGTGTGACCAGTCTAGTTTATTGTTCAGATGAACACCCAGGTACTTGTAGGATGTCACCATCTCGATGTCTGTTCCTTGGATGTTTACTGGTGCTATGAGGGGTTGTCCTTGCCTGCGGCAGTCCACCACCAGCTCCTTAGTTTTCCTCGCGTTGATCTGGAGACAGTTCCGATGGCACCAGTCCACGAAGTCCTGGATAAGTCCTCTGTACCCAGCTTCATCTCCGTTGGAGATGAGGCCGACAATCGCAGAGTCGTCAGAGAACTTCTGTAGATGGCAGTGTGTTGTGTGAGAAGTCCGCAGTATAAAGGGTGAACAGGAAGGAGCCAAAACCATTCCCTGGGGGGCCCCCGTGCTACCGATGATCGTGTCGGACACACAGTCCCGGGTTCTCACAAACTGTGGCCGGTTAGTGAGGTAGTCCAGGATCCATGATGACAGATGCTGGTCCACCCCTGCACACAGCAGCTTGTCCTTCAGGATCATCGGTTGGATGGTGTTGAAAGCACTGGAGAAGTCAAAGAACATGATCCTCACCGCATTCCCGGGCTTCTCCAGGTGGGACAGAGAATGGTGAAGGAGGAAGATCACTGCATCCTCCACCTCAATGCCATGCTGGTAGGCAAACTGGAGTGGATCCATCGCTGGTCCCACCAGGGGGCGGAGGTGAGCAAGGAGCAGTCTCTCTAGGGTCTTCATCATGTGGGACGTCAGGGCCACTGGTCTGTAGCTGTTCAGGTCTTTGGGGTGGAAAGTCTTTGGTACAGGTACCACACAAGATGTTTTCCACAACTGTGGTACCCTCCCCAGCTTCAGGCTCAGGTTGAAGATGAGCTGTTATGATCCGAGCGCCATTATTATTCGCGCTCGGGCCAGCCATCATTCCTGTCAGGCTTTGACAGCGGCGTTATTATCCTGGCTCTTCGAGCTCTAATTGTGACAGCGCTCGGGGAGGCTTCCGCTCAGCTGTCAAGGCCTGAACAGCTGTTTTCCATTTGTGGTCGTTAGCGGCCGGCTTCTTAAGCCGAAGCCAGCGGCTGCATCCTTGCAGCAGTGTCCGTCTCTGATCGTCGGAGTGATCGTGCTACATGGATTATTCTACATTGCCCGTCTGTGGTGTGACCGTCTTATCCTGTGGACCCGTGAGTGAGCTCGTTAGCTTTACGCCTCCCTGTGTGTGTAGACTATGTGTCATAGCCTCAGCGGTGTTTTTACGGTGACGCCAACCCGAGACGCCTTTCGCCAGTGAGGTTGTGTTAATTGGCCATTGCTCTTTTCTTGTCTGGGTACGGTGTGCTGGAGGAATGCCGTCGTGGAGGGGCCGCGCTCGGAGTCCGAGCCACGAGCTGGCGGACGTCCTGGAATATGTGGATGAGACGCTCATCTCTGCTTCCCTCCTCAACTACGACCGCAGCGTACTCTGGTACCTGGACTGTGCTTAGGACTCGCTCAATCATCTTTCTCCCCGCTACGCCGACCACCCAGAAGTCGCTGCGAGGAGGGATGACATCACCGCGCAATGCGAGATACTCCGTATGGTGGAGGAGGAATACGGCAAGAAGCAGAGGAGGAGGTGTTCACGCTCCTCGCTTTGGGATCCCTTTCCTGTCCTCGATCCTCTCCAGGAGTTCGCACCATCCAGGGGTCGTCGTAGACGTCGGTGCCGCGGCCAAGGGCAGCCCCAGCAAGATCCTGTTCCGGATCCAGTTCAGGGCTGCCGGAGTGACCCAATCAACCAGCCAGCTGCTGTGTGTGACAAGAGTGCTGCTTCGGCGAGCCCCGTCCATGGGTCCTTGAGAGCGGCTCCCCTTTGTCCTCCCAGGGGGCCCTCTGTTACCACCCAGCAGGCGAAGGAAGGAGCAATGCCCCCTACAGCTGGCACCAGCCTCCCTCCAGGAGACAGGCAAGTTCAAGTTCACTCCCCTACTTATAATAATGATCTGTCTTGTCTGACTCCTGGGGGTGGAGTTTGGGGTTTGCAGCCCCCCGAGCTCCCACCACCAGCTGTAGTCATCTATACTGAACCTGCTGCCTCTGTGTTTTCCTCCGCTGAGCGGTCCTCGGCGTTAGGTCTATGTCGTCGAATGAGGAGGAGGCCTGTGGCTCTGGGAATAGTCCCGGCCCCGCAGCCACGTTTTGGACAGAGGAGAAGAGTGGACTGCGGTGTGGAGCCTGAGCCGACGAGGAAGCGTCCCCGGGTCCCCACGGAGGAGCAGCCCGAGCCAGCAGGTCGAGGGTCCCCTGCCGCCATGCCGTTTGGGTTATCGGTGTGGACATCAGTGCGAGAAGATCCGGCTGCAGAGACCATCATGCCGGCTGCGGAGCCCGACGCAGCTGAGTGGGAGCCCGACGACGAGCTTCTACCCAAACCTGGATCGACGGAGTCCTGGACGGCTCCAGAGCCCGAGTGCAGGCAAGTGCGCTTCTTTGTTTCCTTTGTGGTGTGTTAGAGCATTTTTGCCTGCCTCGCGGGGAGGCGAGCGAGGGGCAGCCGTCTGCTGCGCCCGAACAGGTCTCGCTGGGCTCTGGCGCTGCTGGGGATACTGATCCTGGTCCTCTCTGTTCCTCTGAGCCTCTTCACAGTGTCGCCGGCTTGGAATCTGTCAAGGTTGCGGTGCAGGAGGTCCCAAGTTCGGGGGTGGAGGTCGTCACCTATGCGGTGCCGATCCAGTCGGGGTCCGATGAGGCCCAGTGGGGGTCCGACGCGGGGGCAGCTATGACCCAGTGGGGGTCCGACGCAGGTGCAGCTGTGACCCAGTCGGGGTTTGACGAGGTCCAGTGGGGGTCCAACGCGGGTGTTGCTGTGATCCAGTCGAGGTCCGACGAGGCCCAGTCGGGGTCCGATGCAGGGGCAGCTGTGACCCAGCGGGGTCCGACGCAGGTGCAGCTGTGACCCAATCGGGGTCTGGCGAGACCCAATCGGGGTCCGACGCCGGTGCAGCTGTGACCCAGTTGGGGTTTGACGCAGGCGGAGCTACAACGGCCGCATCGGTGTGGGTCAAGGTCGGTGGAGGAGCTGCAGACCCTTCGCCGCCTGATGTGATGTGGGCTCATCATCACGATTATTCCCCTCTCAGGAGCCACCAGCTGGGGTCGTCAGCGCTGGGGGCCGTTGGAGGCTTTCTTCTTGCAGGCTGGCAGTCCCATGTAGTTTCTCTGTCAGGGAGGCCGCCGCACGCTATTCCTCCACAGTTCTGGTGGCTGAGGGGGCTGCGGGTTGGCCACCCGAGGAGCTGTTTTTCCTGTTCGGCGATTTGGGCTGGCCACCCGATGAACTGTGTTTGTTACTGGGTGGTCTCGTTTGGCCGCCGGAGGACTTGACTCTCGGGGCTGGGACTGGGTCAGGCCACCCGACCACGTACTGTTTCCCGTGACCACCCATCGGCCATCGGACGCAGGGAGACCGCTGGAACTATGCCTGGGGCATTTGGTCTCTGCCTGCCATCGTCTGTTTGGACTGTATGGTGTGAGGGTCATTTGGAACGATAAGATTGCCGCATGTGTATGTTGATGTAGTATTTTTTTTTTTTTTCCTATCGGAGGGGTTATTGCATGTTACTTTGTGGTTTGTCATAGGCACTCTGGTGTTTGAGGATGATGTGTTTTTTTGGGTTAAACAGTACTTTTGTGAAGAATGTGGCAGAGGTTTCATGCACTTGAGTAACTTAGAAGCATAAACTGATCCATTATGGCATTTAGGAGTGTGTGTGTGAACTGCGTGGAAAGACCTTCACTCAGATGAGTTCCTTAAGACCACATGAAGTCATGCATACTGGAGTTAAACAGTTTGTCTGTGGTCACTGTGGGAAAACCTTTCTGTGTCTGGTAAATTATGCTCTGTATGGTTTGTGCCCTGTGTATTGTAACTCTTGCATGTCCTGTGAGTAGTGCCCTATTTGTTTCGTTGTTTTCTGTCGGGATGTGATGGGTATGTCAGGGGATGTGTTTTTTTTCTTTTTTTTTCTGAGGCCTTGTTGGTGTTTGTTTTGCTTCCTCCTTGCCTGTTCCTCCATTCACTCGCCCTGTGGGTGGGTGGGGGGGGGCTAGGTGTAACAGGGCGTTCAGAGCCCCGCCTTTGAGGGAGGGGTACTGTTATTAGATTAGATTAGATTAGATTCAACTTTATTGTCATTACACATGTATGAATACAAGGTAACGAAACACAGTTTAGCATCCAATCAGAAGTGCAAAGGACAGCAGTGCAGTGTATACAGTAATTAACAGTATGTGCAATTTAAGCAAATATATACAAATATATGCAGCAGTGCAGAAAGTTAAGAGTACTGTTATGTGCAAATAATGTACAATAAGTTAGATGGGCAGTTATGTACAGGTGAGGATGGTAAGAGATGATGGTAAGAGAGTCAGCGGGGAACTAAGTTCAATAACGTGACAGCTGTTGGAAAGAAACTGTTCCTAAACCTGCTGGTTCTAGTCCGAAGGCTTCTGAAATGCCTTCTGGAGGGGAGAAGCTGGAACAGTCCATGAGCAGGATGGTTGGAGTCCCTAAGAATGCTGCGTGCCCGGCGCAGACATCTTTTCCTGTAGACGTCCTCTATAACTGGAAGTGGAGTCCCTGTGATGCGTTGGGCGGTTTTCACCACCCGCTGCAGCGCCTTACGGTCAGCGACAGAGCAGCTCCTATACCAGACTGTGACACAGTTGGTCAGGGTACTCTCTATCACACAGCGGTAGAAGTTGCCCAGGATGTCAGTTGACAGATGGTTCTTCTTCAGTGTCCTCAAGAAGAAGAGGCGCTCATGGGCCTTCTTGATCAGGCTGGTGGTGTTAACTGACCAGGACAGGTCCTCCGAGATGTGGGTCCCCAGGAATTTGAAATTGGGGACACGTTCAACAGTTATGCCATTGATATGGATGGGGTCATGTGTCTCTCCCCTCTCCTTCCTGTAGTCCACTATGAGCTCCTTGGTTTTGCTGGTGTTAAGGAGCAGGTTATTGTCAGCGCACCAAGTAGCCAAGTGCGCAACCTCTGCCCTGTAATCTGACTCATCGTTGTCCCTGATGAGTCCAATCACCGTGGTGTCATCTGCAAACTTTATGATGGAATTGGATCCATACATAGGCCTGCAGTCATGGGTGAAGAGGGAGTAGGGGAATGGGCTGAGCACACAGCCCTGTGGAACACCAGTGTTGAGTGTGATGACGGAAGAACGGTTGGGGCCTGACCTAACATGCTGGGGTCTGTTGGTCAGAAAATCCATGATCCAGTTGCAGGTGGAGGTACTGATTCCCAGGTCCCCAAGTTTAGTGATCAACTTGGAGGGGATAACTGTGTTGAATGCTGAGCTGAAGTCAACAAACAGCATTCTTGCGTAGGTGTTCTTGTCATCCAGGTGTGAGAGTACATCGTGCAGCGCTGTAGAAACCGCATCCTCTGTACTCCTGTTGCTCCGGTAGGCAAACTGGTGAGGGTCCAGTGTAGGGGGCAGGCATTTTTTGAGCTGTGCCAAGACCAGTCGCTCAAAGCACTTCATGACTATGGCGTCAGTGCCACAGGGCAATAGTCATTTAGGCACGATGGTGTTGAATGTTTCGGCACTGGTACTATAGAAGTGGTCTTGAAGCATGCTGGTACCACGGCCTGGGCCAGGGACAGGTTGAAGGTGTCTGTGAAGACCCCTGCCAGCTGCTCAGCGCATGCCCTCAGCACACGCCCAGGAATGCCGTCAGGGCCAACAGCCTTACGTACGTTGACATGACTCAGTGCGTTACGGACGTCGGTGTGGGTGAGTTTGAGGTGGTGGAGGTCGTCAGAGGGTGGGAAATTGATGTTCTTTTCGTTATTGTCCTTGTCAAAATGAGCATAGAAGTCATTTAGCCCATTGAGAAAGGGCACAGTCATGGCTATAGGTATGGAGTTGCTGGGCTTATAATCAGAGATAGCTTGAATGCCCTGCCACATGCGTCGGGGGTCAGAGTCCCCAAAATGTTCCTCCACCTTCAGCTTGTAGCTGTGCTTGGCCTTCTTGATGCCCCTCTTCAGATCTGCCCTGGATGAACTGTAGGCCTGTGCATCACCAGATCTAAAGGCATTGTTACGTGCCTTTAGCAGAAGCCGCACTTCTCTGTTCATCCACGGCTTCTGATTTGGGTACGTGGTGATCTGTCTTTCCGTGGTGACACTGTCAATAGTGGTGTTGATATGGTCCAGGACTGAGTGGGTGTAAGAGTCGATGTTTATGTGGGAGCCACAGGTAGCCTGAGAGGTGAACATACTCCAGTCTGTGTTCCTAAACTTCTCCTGGAGTACAGAGTCAACCCCCTCTGGCCACACTTTGATGGTCCTCACTGATGGCTTCACCCGGTTGATGAGCGGTACGTACTTGGGGGTAAGGAACAAGGATAAGTGATCAGACTGACCTAGGTGGGGGAGGGGAGTTGCTGTGTAGGCTCCCACAATATTGGTGTAAACATGGTCCAATGTTTTGTCCCCTCTTGTGTGACAGGAGACATGCTGGTAGAATTTAGGAAGCACTGTCTTGAGGTTAGAGTGGTTAAAATCACCCGCCACAATAAATGCTGCCTCTGGGTGTGCAGTTTGTTGTTTGCTAATAGCTGCATGTAGTTCTTTCATAGCAAGCTTAGCATTAGCATCTGGAGAAATGTAAGCGGCTGTTATGATGGTACAAGTGAACTCGCGTGGCAGATAGAAAGGTCTACATTTAACCATGAGAAACTCCAGGTTAGCTGAGCAGTGTCTCTCAACAGTGACAGAGTTCGTGCACCAAGCCTTGTTAATATAAATGCACACTCCCCCACCTCTGGTCTTACTGGAGTCATCTGCTGCTCTGTCTGCCTGGAGCGTGTGTAGGCCGGCTAGCTCGATAGCATTGTCGGGTATTCCACTGTGTAGCCATGTTTCCGTGAAAATCATGATATTGCAGTTCATAAGTCTCTTATTGTTGGTGATCCGAAGCCGTAGCTCATTCATTTTGTTCGCCAGTGACCGTACATTAGTGAGGAAAATACTGGGTAGAGAAAGCCGGTACGGTGTTAGCTTTAGCTTAGCTCTTAGCCCACTGCGCTTCCCCCGCCTTTGATCCGAGCATCATTATTATTCGCACTCGGGCCAGCCATTTTTCCTGTCAGGCTTTGACAGCGGCGTTATTATCCTGGCTCTCCGAGCTCTTATTGTGACAGCGCCCGGGGAGGCTTCCGCTCAGCTATCAAGGCCTGAACAGCTGTTTTCCATTTGCGGTCGTTAGCGGCCGGCTTCTTAAGCCGACACCAGTGGCTGCATCCTTGCAGCAGTGTCCGTCTCTGATCGTCGGAGCGATCGTGCTACATGGATTATTCTACATTGCCCGTCTGTGGTGTGACCATCTTATCCTGTGGACCTGTGAGTGAGCTTGTTAGCCTTACGCCTCCCTGTGTGTGTAGACTATGTGTCATAGCCTCAGCGGCTTGTATTATTGTGATTTCACCATGAATAAAGACACTAACACAACTCTCTGGTGACGGTGTGGCGTCTTATGGTGGCTCGCGAGGGCCACCGCATGACATGAGCTCCACAATCCCACACAGCTGGTCTGCACAGGGCTTGAGGAGCTTTGTGCTGATGCCGTCTGGTCCCGACGCCTTCCTCGCCTTGATCTTCCTCAGCTCCGTCCTCACCTGGGTCTTAGTGAGGGTCAGGTTGGGGGGCTATGTGTTGGGAGTGGGGAGATGTTGGTGCAGTGGGGTGTGGACAGCAGGACTCGATGTCTTTAGAGGCAGCAGTGGTTGTTGTGCCGTCGGGGGTGGTGGTGGTCAAACCTATTAAAAAACAGGTTCAGATTGTTCGCCCACTCCCTGCCCCCCGTGGCCTGGGGGGAGGTATTCTGGAGCCCAGAGATGGTTTTAAGGTTTCTCCAGACCCTGCTGATGTCGCTCTGTTGCAGCTTGTCCTCCATCTTCTTCCTGAAGCTGTCCTTGCCTTCTCTGATCTTCCTCCTCAGCTCCCTCTGTACGGACTTCAGCATCTCCTTGTTCCCCGACCTGAAGATCCTCTTCCTCTCTCTCAGAAGTGTTTTTATCTCAGGGTTGATCCAGGGTTTGTTGTTCGAGCAACACCGTATGGTCTTGGTGGGAACGGTGTTGCCCACACAGAAGCTGATGTAGTCCGTGATGGTGTGAGTGAGGCCATCGATGTCCTCACCATGTGGATCGCAGAGCTGCTCCCAGGCGGTGGTTTCAAAACAGTCCTTTAGAGCGTCCATTGCCTCCTCAGACCATAACTTCACTGTGCGCATGACCGGAGGTTGTCTGTGCACTAGGGGTTTGTACACCGGCCGGAGATGAACCAAGTTGTGATCCGATCTCCCGAGTGGGGGGAGTTGTGATGAGGTGTACGCCTCCTTAGTGTTTGTGTAGATTAAGTCCAGTGTTTTATCATCTCTAGTGTGGCATGTGACATACTGGGTGAACATGGGTAGAATGGGGAACAGTGAAATATGGTTGAAATCGCCTGAGATGAGGAGAAGAGCATCTGGGTGTTCTGTCAGCAGCCTGCCAGTTACTGAGTGGATGACGTCACGCGCTGTCCCAGCGTTCGCCGTTGGATTTGCATAAATAACAATGCAGATCACGTGTGAGTATTCCCTCGGGAGATACGTATGTAGGCCGCATGCTAACAGCTAGCAACTCCATGTCTTTGTTGCAGTGTTGTTGTTTAACCGTGATATGTCCCGGTCTGCACCAGTTATTGACATACATCATCACTTCTCTGCCCCTTGCCTTCCCACTGTCTGGTGTTCGGTCTGCCCGTATTGCGTGGAAACCCTCCAGTTCAATGTTAGAATCTGTTGCTAGTTCAGTTAGCCACGTCTTCGTGGATAGCATCAGGCTACACTCTCTGTATATGCTCTCGTAGCGGGAGATAGCTGCTAGCCCATCTGTTTTTTCTGAGTAGCGATCGTACATTCCCCATAATAACGGATGGGAGGGCGGGTCTGTACCTTATATTCCTCACCCGCCGTCTTATTCCAGCACGACATCCACGCCGTTTCCATCTTATTTCTCCCGGTATGTCGAGTTTTTGCATTAGCATCATGGGCCGGTTAAGTGCTAACAGCTGGTCCCTATTGTACTGCCTCCTACAAGAAACAGTGGATCCGTCCGCTGGCTCAGGAGACATTTGGGCGATCTACGTGTCTGTAATGGATCAAGGTGTTGCCGAAACAGAAAGATTAGCAAGAGAGCCAGATAGTAAATAGAAATAGGAAGAAATTGATCCGCTATTGCAAAAAGGCAGCCTACTTGTGTGGCGCCGGAAGTGATTAAAAAAAAAAATACCTGTACATGTAAACAAAAACGTAAGAAAACATGCGGCCATAGTTCAAAAAGTTGACCTGATTGAGCAAAACCAATATGATTTTTGGATTCAGCATATAAAAATTGTCCTAAATCAGCTAAAAAAATCTTAAGACAATAAATTTGGTGTTGACCAGTATTATTATTGACTGGTGTGGGTCATGTGCAGGCCTTTTGTTTCGTTCCCCCCTAGCCTGTTCCTCCCACCACCCACCCTGAGTGGGATATTGTTATGCTCCTTCTTGGGGGGGGGGGCAGGTTCTTTCTTTTTCTTTTGGTGTTAACCTGGGTGTCTGGAGTCCACCCCTTGAGAAGGGGGCTCTGTCACGAGCTGTTCTGGAGGTTCTGCCAGATCCAGCCTCGTGGCCCTTTTCCCTGTATTGATATTTATCTGTTGTATGTATTAATGTTCTGTTTGCCATTTTCCTTTTGTGTTTTATATCTGCAGTTTTTGATTTGTATATTTGAGTATGCTATTTTATTTTGTGCTCCCGGTGTTCTCCTATCTCTGCTGACAGCTGGCAGGATTGTGCAGCTTCGTGTGGGTGTGCCTTGCCGGCTACCAGTTGAGATTGCCCTCCTCTCACCACCTCAGGTGATTCCAATTATGTATCTTCACCTTCTCCTGCTTGTGCAGGCACCCGTACCTGTTATCTGTTATGTTGATGGGGTTTATCCGTATTTAAGGGCTTCAGTTTCTGTTCTCTTTGCCTTGTGATTATATGGTCCGCCAGAGCTCTGCTTTACTCTGGTGCACAGCCCTTGTAAGTTTCTCCCTTGTTTAACTTTGTATTTGTGGTCACAGTGTCTTACCTTTTATTTTTCTTTTTGTTCAATAAATTACACTAATGGCAGTTCAGCGCCTGGGTTGTTTCTCTGCCCCATAGGGCCGTATATGACAGGAAGCTAGGTCATGGAGAAATAACATTTGTGTGCTTAGTGTACCAGAGGGTCTGGAGGGCTCCCAACCAGCTGACTTTATTGCTCAGTTACTTCAGGACCTCCTTGGCCTGGAAGAGAAACCACTGCTGGTTCAGTAGTCTCTGAATAATGGGGGATGAAATGCCTGTAGCAGTTCACCATGCCCAAAACCGGGGAAATTTGCAGGTGTTGTGGGGTCGGGGAGATGCAGCACCACCTCCACGTTCGAGTGCAAGGGGCTCAGGCCCTCAGCTGATAGCCGGAACCCAACAAACTCAATGGATTCCGCCATGAAGATGCACTTTTCTCCGGTCAGTGTAACCCCGTGCTCCAGCAGCACCTCCGTTACTCGTTCCAAGCATTCACCATGTGCCACCCGTGACGCGCCATGGGCCACGATGTTGTCCAGGTGCACCACTACACCCCTGAGGCTGGTGAGGATTGTAGACATGATTTTTTGAAAACAGCTTGGTGCTGAACTCAAGCCAAAAGGCGTGCAGGCGTACCTGAAAACGCCCATGTGGGTCATGAACGCTGTCAGGTCATGGCTGGCTGGGTCAAGGGGCACTTGTAGATACCCTTGGTGGAGGTGCAGTTTCGAAAACTGTGGAGCCGCTGAACATTGCAGTGAGTTCCTCCATCGTGGGCAGTGGGTATTTGTCAGGGATGATCACTTTATTAGCCATCCTGAGGTCAATACACAGCTGAATGCCGCCTTTCTTCTTCTTGGCCACCATGATGTTTGAGATCCATGGCGAGGCATCCACTTTCTCGATAATGCCGGCCTTAAGCAGCTTATTTAGTTCTGTCATAACGTCGTCCCACAGGGTGAGGGGAAGCCGCCGCAGTGGTTGGATTTTGGGCATCACCCTTGGGTCGATGAGCGGATGGTGGTTGAAAGCCTTCATGCAACCCAGGCCCGCAAACAATGCTGACCAGTGAATGTGCCACCCGGGAGAAACAGTCAACGCCTTTGAGCCCACTGGGTCCATGATGGAGAATACTAACTCTCCCAATAAGTCAGTATCCAACAAGTCAGCTCCATGGCACGAAACCTGGAAGGTAAACGCAGGAATAGTCTTTGACCCACACACCACCGAGAAACTGACCGTGCCTACCATGCCAATCCTAGTGTGCCCATAGCCAGACATTTTCACAGCACCCACCTTAATAGGTTTCTTTGGGAAAAGTTTTCTTAGCGTGGACATGCTTAGTATTGATTTACCAGCGTCCAAATCCACCATGAGCGGTACATCGATGCTGTTGAGCTGTAAAATGTAACACTTTGGCAGCCAATTCCTGGCACCTGCTACACACACTGAAGCGATGCCCATGAGTCCCGAGTTCCTCGGCTTGCTAGTGTTTGTGCAAACCCTAGCCAGGTGATTAGCACGACTGCAGCTGTTAACACCTTTTCTCTTTAGCGGGGCAGATGGGACGATCCCGCTCGGTGACGAGGAGAGCCACAGCTGCCACACAGTTCCTGAGTTCCCACTCCTGCCTGTGCCACGGTCCCCCGCCTTTTGGGGGTCCGCCTCGAGGAGTTAGCTGAGTTGCTAGCGGCCTGGCGTGGAGAGGTTGCTTGGGCGGCTAGATTTTCCTTAGCCAGTAATTGCATACCTAGCTGGGTATCGAACTCAATTTGGCTAGTCATCTGCATTACTTGGCTCAATTCGAAGTTGTCCTTAGTTAACAGTAACTTCTCCTTTAGCCCCTCGTTGCTCATGCTATATGCTAGCTTGTCACAGATTAAGTCTTCCACTGGCCTGAAGGCGCATATGCTCGCTAGGATACGGAGCTCCATAAGAAAGTGCTGAGTGGACTCACCAGTTTGCTGACAGTGGTTGAAGAATCTGTATCTTCGTGCCGTGATGTTACACTGATCAACAAAAGAATTCGTCCATGCTGCCCAAACACTTGTCCTAACAGCCCGTGCTACCCAGTGCGCGAAACACACGTTGACCTTCTTTGCCGATTCAGTGGATTAGCATGCTCTTCCGTCTTTTTTCGTCGGCACCATCCAAGCCAGCCGCAACAATGTAGGCATCAAACGCCTCCAACCAGCGGTGCCACGGTGTTGCTGGCACACCTGGTTACTCCAAGAATGGCAGAGGTGGTCTTGCGCACGGCCCCATGGTTTAATCCAACATCACCAAATGTTCTGTCTTAACAAAGCAAGACGTGAGTCATGCCGTGCTGAACAACGAACCGAACTTTATTGAGCATTTGGCTCAATATACACACACTAGCCGTACTCCGCCTGACGTCACCACGTCAACTGTATGGTGTGAGCTACAGCAAGTCCCAAGAGCCAAATCCCCACACAACCATTAGATCCCATGCTCAGCTTTATAAAGCACATTAAATGGATGAGCTGCACTCTTAAATATAACCTTGCAAACTCTGGTTGCATCAGAAACTCACTTATTCTAAAAGGATCAAAAACCTTTCTGAATGCCATGATTTTGACAAATTTCTCCTATTGCATCTCATGCTGGTCACAAGCCAACAGTACGACTCTGAAACCCTTGGAATCCCTGTTTAACCCCTTGTACTCTGGTCAATTTCCCTAAAAACGCCTAAAAATAACGTATCCAAAGTAAATCAAAAGCTGTTCTTCAACCCTTTGCAGCATCTTCATGGGGTTGGTCTCATTTAAAAGAAAACACTTTGAATTTTTTGGCAAAACAGTCATAATCTCTCTAAGTGCTCCTGCCACTGAGTAACAGTCATCTAAACATACTGAACTTGAAGAAAATAAATTTAGCCTGGGTGTTTTTTTGGATACAAATGCCTGCAAATAACACACAGCTTCAGATCCGGGCTGGAAAATGCAACAGAAATGTAGAACCAAGTGTTATCCAGCTGAGGTCAAAATTTTGTAACAATACCACAAAAAATGAATATATTACACAGCTTTTTTCTTAGGTTGTTCCCAGGCGTGTGCCAAATTGTACCAAATGGCACAGTTTGGAAAAACGTCTGTAACTTTTGAATGATTCAATATAGAAGCTTCATCTTGGGCTCTAATGAAAGGTGAAGGGCTGTGTGTGTGTGTGTGGGGGGGTTGTTTATTCATTCATGAATGAATGGATGAACAAACAAGCCCCCACACACAAAGAAGCATGCCACGTAAAAAATGTGTGGTTTTTTTTTTACAAGAAAAAATAACCTACAGTGCACTAAAAATTATACTAAAATATTTGTAATGTAGAAGATAACAACTCTCCCCCCCCCACCGCTACAGAGGACAGACATCGCCCGGTGCGCCGCGGTCACGGTGCGACACGGTCTACTACGCACAGTTGGACTAAAATATCTGCAATATTTCTGCAATCCACTACAGAAGAGTAGCGGGGGTGGGGGGGCATTCCCAACATGACGGGGGGTCGTCATGTTGCGATAACGCACAGTTGTAATTTACCAATCAGTCAAAAGTCATTTGGATTACAATTTTCAGGGATAAAGAATAATTTAGCTTATAACACTTACCTGTCCACAACAGCAGTCTCGCTGGCGAACTTCTCTTCCTTATTGTCAGACGAACATGAAGCTGGACCGCTTGTTACGGACTCGTGGTTCTGGTCACGTGACCTGGTCAAACCATAATTCCATTATTGCGGTTTTGCGCTTCCATGATTGCGGTTTTGGTGAACGATTTTTCAAAACAAATAAGAACAGTAATAAGAAAAAAGACTGGCAAACGCCTGTGTGTCACCCAGCCTTACACAAAACAGCTTTCGATCTTCTGTGCTTCAATTGGCTCGCTGTATTCGCAGCCGTTGGTAGGCAGGTCCTTCTTGCTAGGTTTTCAGTCATTGGTTCTTCAAGGTTTCAGAAACCCAATTCAAGGCTCTTATTAGTCGAATGAGAGGTCAATCACATCTAAACCAATCAAAGCACTCCTTTGGCTTTCTGTTCACGGCTGTGTCTGTAGTGGAAGAACGGAAATGCAGCTTTTTTTTTCAGTGCGCTCTAGGACGCAGCGCCCTAGGACGCAGAGACGTGTCCGCCTGCGGTACACCAGAGTGCAAGAGGTTAAACAATCCATCAAAAATTCTGGATAAGAAGACATGACAGTATCACAGTTGTGGTATACTTGCCAAACACAAGATGTTAAGGTTTGAAAATATGATCATGCATGCAAATATATGGTTGATCTTTAAAATTATCCATGGTTCGACACCCCCGCCCCTTAAGACTTTTGTGTACCTGACTTTTGAACAAAATACCAGAGTAACAAGGACTTCCTCTAGGTGGCATTGTTGCATCCTCCTACGTAAAACTGCTTTAGGACAATCAGCATTCTCATACAAAGCTATAATGGAATTGAACAAGCTCCCCACTGCTTTGAAGACCAGAACAAATTACAGAGACTTTTCCACAGAGACTAAAAAATTGATTTTAAGTAATCACGCCTGCCAGCATTGACTCTCTGCCTTAAATGGGATTTGAAATTGGACACTTAAATTGTTTTTATGTTTGCCGTCTCTCTTATCTTTTTACCTTTTAAACTTACTCCCTGCTTGTTTCAGGGTCAACAGTTTCTGAAACCTGACCTGAATTGTTTTCTATATGTGCTGTTTTTCTTTTAATATCTGCCTGCCTGCCTCAGGGACTACAGATGGAAATTAGTGAGAACGCTAGGATCTGGTACAGAGCATCTTTACCCTGTGGTTAAGGTTAAATGGTCCCTGACAAATAAACTATTACTAAAACTACATGAGCAACTTTTTCAAAAAAATTGTGACCTTTTTAATCATAAATTTGCAACACTCATCTGGTTGCTGGTTGAATGTTTATTCTGTGGAATTAACCTGTTGAACTCTGTTCAACTTCCCTAAAAACGCCTAAAAATAACATGCCCAAAGTAAATCAAAAGCTGTTCTTCAACCCTTTGCAGCATTTTCATGGGGTTGGTCTCATTTAAAAGAAAACACTCTGAATTTTTTGGCAAAACAGTCATAATCTCTCTAAGTGCTCTTGCCACTGAGTAACAAGAAAGTTCGCCTGGGTGTTTTTTTAGATACAAATGCTTGCAAATAACATACAGCTGTCAGATACTGGCTGGAAAACACAACAGAAATGTAGAACCAAGTGTTTTCAAGCGCAGGTCAAAATTTTGTAAAAATACCACAAAAATTGAATATATTACACAGCTTTTTTCTCAGGTTGTAACAATGCTGTGTCTGTACTGGAAGACCAGAAATACTAAGATGCAGAGACGTGACCGCCCGCGGAATTCACAGAGTTCAAGAGCTAATTTAATTTTCAGTTTTGTTTTAATCACATCTTTGCACCTTTATTCTTGCTAATTTCAGCCTAATTTACATACGTGGACAAAACTGTTGGTACCCCTCTGTTAATGAAAGAAAAACCCACAGTGGTCACAGAAATAACTTGAATCTGACAAAAGTGGTAATAAATAAAAATTCTATGAAAATTAACCAATGAAAATCAGACAATGCTTTTGAATTGTGGTTCAACAGAATTATTTTAAAAAACAAACTCATGAAACAGGCCTGGACAAAAATGATGGTACCCTTAACTTAATATTTTGTTGCACAACCTTTTGAGGCAATCACTACAATCAAACAATTTCTGTAACTGTCAATGAGACTTCTGCACCTCTCAGCAGGTATTTTGGCCCACTCCCACGGGGACGGCAGTGGCTCAGGAGGTAGAGCAGGTCGTCCAATAACCACATGGTTGGCGGTTTGAATCCCTCTCTCCCCACATATCCTGCTGTTGTGTCCCTGGGCAAGACACTTCACCGCAATTGCTCTTGGTGGGTCTGGAAGCACCATGTTAGGCAGCATGCCACCATCAGTGTGTGAATGGGTGGATAGCAGGATCTGTAAAGCGCTTTGGTCATCAAGAGATGAGAATAAAAGCGCTATACTGTATAAGTGAATGCCATTTACAATTTACTCCTCATGAGCAAACTGCTCCAGTTGTCTCAGGTTTGAAGGGTGCCTTCTCCAGACGGCATGTTTCAGCTCCTTCCACAGATGTTCAATAGGATTTAGATCAGGGCTCATAGAAGGCCAACTGAGCCTCAGTTGGTAGAGCATCCGCCCCACACCCGGGAGGCAGGGGTTCAAATCCCGGCCAGGTCATGGCGAAGACTATGTAAAAGTGGAACTTCCTGTCGTCCAGCATGGTGCTCAGCAATAATGGAATGGAGGAGGGAAATCTGTGGCGGCGCCTTGCATGGCAGCGGCCCTCTGATTCTGCACAGGGGAGTGTGTGATTGACACTCTAGATAGGTAAAGCACAATCTCGTTCTACTGTACATGATTGGTTGTACGGTTGAATGACAATATGGGTGATTTAATTCAATTTAATTTAATTTAAAAATTTAATTTAGAATAGTCCAATGTTTGGCTCTTAGCCATTCTTGGGTGTTTTTATCTGTGTGTTTTGGGTCATTATCCTGTTGCAAGACCCATGACCTGCGACTGAGACCAAGCTGTCTGACACTGGGCAGCACATTTCTCTCTAGAATACCTTGATAGTCTTGAGATTTCATTGTACCCTGCACAGATTCAAGACATCCTGTGCCAGATGCAGCAAAGCAGCCCCAGAACATTACAGAACCTCCTCCATGTTTCACAGTAGGGACAGTGTTCTTTTCTTGGTATGCTTCATTTTTGCGTCTGTGAACATAGAGCTGATGTGCCTTGCCAAAAACTTCCAGTTTTGTCTCGTCTGTCCATAGGACATTCTCCCAGAAGCTTTGTGGCTTGTCAACATGCAGTTTGGCAAATTTCCGTCTGGCTTTTTTATGATTTGTTTTCAACAGTGGTGTCCTCCTTGGTCGTCTCCCATGAAGTCCACTTTGGCTCAAACGACGACGGATGGTGGGATCTGACACTGATGTACCTTGACCTTGGAGTTCACCATGAATGTGTTTAGAGGTTGTTCTGGGCTCTTTTGTTACCATTCGTATTATCTGTCTCCTCCTGTGGCCACGTCCAGGGAGGTTGGCTACAGTCCCGTGGATCTTAAATTTCTGAATAATATGTGCAACTGTAGTCACAGGAACATCAAGCTGCTTGGAGATGGTCTTATAGCCTTTACCTTTAACATGCTTGTCTATAATTTTCTTTCTAATCTCCTGAGACAACTTTCTCCTTTGCTTCCTCTGGTCCATGTTTAGTGTGGTACACACCATGTCACCAAACAGCACAGTGACTACTTGTCACCCTTTAAATAGGCCGACTGACTGATTACAAGTTTGTAGACACCTGTGATGTTAATTAGAGGACACATCTGGGTTGAACATGTCCCTATGGTCACATTATTTTCAATCTTTTCTAGGGGTACCATCATTTTTGTCCAGGCCTGTTTCATGAGTCACAATTCAAAAGCATTGTCTGATTTTCATTGGTTAATTTTCATAGAATTTTTATTTATTACCACTTCTGTCAGATTCAAGTTATTTCTGTGACCATTGTGGGTTTTTCTTTTAATAGAGGGGTACCAACAGTTTTGTCCACGGCTGTACATTTATCCATTTGTACTTCATGATAAATTGGTGAACAACCCCCATCCATCTAGTTAATAGTTTTGTTTTATATAGCACCTTTCAAGAAACCCAAGGCCGCTTTCCAAGCAAACAAGCAAATAATAGACACAGACAAACATCAAACAAGTTAGTGAGGAAAAGCCTGCAGGAACCAGTATCTTTTCAGCCTGGATTTAAAAGACTCCAAGGTTGGTGACCGGCGAACTGTCAGAGCCAGTGAGTTCCACAGGGTAGGAGCTGCCAGACTGAAGGCCCTGTTTCCAAAAGGTTCTCCTGCAAGTGTGGGGAATGGAGATGAGACCTCGGTCAGCAGACCGAAGGTTCTGAGAGAGGTGGTGAACATGGAAAAGATTGGACAGGTACTGTGGAGCAAGTGCATGAAGGGACTTGTAAGTGAGGAGGAGAAGTTTGAAAATGATCCAGAATTTCACGGAAAGCCAGTGCAACTGCTTCAGAGCAGGTTCTGATGAGCTGCCATGGTTTGGTCTGAGTGAGAACCCTGGCAGCGGAGGTCACTGACTGATTCTAACTGTGTGTAACTGTGTGTGTGTGTGTTTAACTGATTGTAACTATGTAACTGTGTGTAGACGATGGTGTCCAGTCTCCTGGTGGACGTCCCTGATGACCCTCTGTCCTACCTCATCAGTCTGCTGCAGAGGACCACCGTGGATGGTAGGACTACACACCCTCGATCCACCCTCACACCTTTGTTCAGTCATGTCTGTCATTTATTTAAATCAGGGGGTCTACAAGCTGTGGCTCCAGTGGCCGTTTTTAACCCGAAAACAAAAATGATTAGAGAAGAGTTAAAGGCGCACTCCAGCGGCTCTAAAACCACCTCAAAAACAAATATGTATTGCCCAAAATAGTATATGGTGGCTTTGTACCCACAAAAAACTTTCACTGCCTTAGAACTCCTTTGGAAAGAGATTTTACAAATCTGCAAGTTAGGTTAATTGGCATCAAACTGGGGATTCTAAATTGTCCTTAGGTCTGACTGTGAGAGTGAATGGTTGTCTGTCTCTCTGTGTTGGCCCTGCGATGGACTGGCGATCTGTCCAGGGTGGACCCTGCCTCTCACCCAAAGATGCTGGGATAGGCTCCATCTCCCCCGTGACCCGAAAAGGATTAAGCGGAAGAAGATGAGTTTTGAGTTTCTCTGACTTAAGTATGCATAGATCTATGAAATATTCTAATTAGCGACCAGGAGGGCTTGGACGTGATTGGCCGCTTAGCTCTCAACTTGCAGGGCTTGCACATGATTGGTCGCCGCACACCTGACCTGCAGGGCTTGCACATGATTGGTTTCTGTGACTCCTGGTGGGTGGGCTGCTAGTCTGTTCAAGACGCTTCCAGATGTTAAAGTTTTGCCTATATCTTCAAAAGTAAAAAGCGAAACATTTTTCTGAAAATGGTCGAGGTGAGAGATAAATGTGTATTTGCCAAATATGGGTCTACTTTTTACCAACAACCAGTCCCCCATCCGCCGGCAACTGAGCGGGGAGGAAGGGGGGACCTAATTTGAATGTGCCCCCCCTCGCTCTCTCTCTCTGCTGCTACCCCAACCTGCTCTGCCTCGATCCTGCTGCTCCTCAGCTCCTCCCTCTTCCCCCGAGGCAGCCAAGAGTATCCATCTGATTGGTCCATGTTATAAACAACCAGGCTAAGCAGGAATGTTTATGTAGCTACTAACGGTCTGTCCAAACTCGCCTGTTTCAGGGGTGTGTGACAAAATTGGAAATTCACAGCAGAAAAACACAGACTTGGGACTGTGGTGAGATTTTGCTCTTGATTTATTTTGTAAGTCACAAAAATCATGTTATAGACATGTTAACAACAGAAAAAACTTGATTTTTGCTGGCGTTTCACTTTAAGGTACGTTCAGACCAAATGCAAACGGGCAACATGATTACATTTTAACTCAATGTAAACATGTTAACAGACATGAATTCACAGTCTGAGTGAGTAGCAGATGGGTGGAGCCTTTAGAACTTCTGCAGCTGTGTTCAACCTGCTGTGGAAATCCCCAAAATACTGTCATGCTTAGGTTTACATTATCTGACGGGATCTCACCTGAAAAGATTGTCCCTGCCTCCAGATATTCACCTGGATGATGGTTGTTTACATTACTAGCCTGCTAGCCTTGTTAGCATGTCCATGGCAGGAATCCGTGGGTAAATAACTCTGACATCCTGATTGAGCTGAAGAGCTCCCGGTCCTCTTAGATAGATAGATCTTTAATTGTCATTGTCACAGGTACAACGAAATTCAAAGTGCTCTCCAGTCAGTGCCCCATTTATAAAAACATTACCCCATTATAAAAAACATAAAAAATCAGTTAAAATAATAATTAAAAGAATAAATATCTAGCCACATTCACACAGACATCAACACAGGACATCATGCACACACAGTCATTGCAAAGAGCATTCAACAACATACAATCATGTCCATTTAGCACATTACTTCCTCGTTTTATTCAGAATGGTTATTGCTGTTGGATAGAAGCTGTGTTTGAGTCTGTTTGTCCTTGTGTTCATTTGTCTATATCGTTTCCCAGATGGCAGTAGTTCAAACATTGAGTGTCCAGGATGTGAAGTGTCCTTTAAAATATTTTGAGCCTTCTTCTGGCAATGGGAGCGGTGTAGGTCTTCCAACATGAGAAGAGGACAGCCAGTGATCTTCTGGGTGGTGTCAATGACCCTCTGGAGTGCTTTCTTCTGAGCTACTGTACAACTACTGTACCAGATGCATATACAGTATATTAATATGCTTTCAATAGAAGCTCGATAAAAGGACACCAGCAGTCTCTGTGTGATGTTCTCCTTCCTGAGAATCCTCAGGAAGTACAGTCTCTGCTGGGCCTTTTTCACCAGCTCAGAGGTGTTCACACTCCAGGACAGGTTCTCCTCTATGTGGACTCCCAGGAAACGGAAGTCAGCTACCCTCTCTACACAGTCCCCGCTGATGATGAGAGGGAGAATCTCTGTCTTCATCCTCCTGTAGTCTATTATCAACCCTTTGGTCTTAGAGGTGTTCAGGAGAAGGTTATTCTCTTTATACCATTACGACAGCCGCACCACCTCATCTCTGTAGGCAGACTGCCCCCCCCCCCGAAATGAGAGCCACCACTGTAGTGTCGTCTGTAAACTTCACGATGGCGTTATTGTGATGGGCGGGGGTGCAGTCGTATGTATACAGACAGTAGAGCAGGGGACTCAGCACACAGCCCTGGGGGGATCCGGTACTGAGGCTTAGGGCCGTAGATGTATGATGGCCCACCCTGGCTCTCTGTCTGCGACCAGAGAGGAAGCTGCTGATCTACATACAAATAGCCTGAGGAAGCCCCAGGTCCCCCAGCTTGACCACCAGTTTGTATGGAAGAATGGTGTTAAATGCAGAGCTGTAATCCACGAAGAGCATCCGCACATAGCTCCCCTGCCGCTCCAGGTGGGCTAGAGTGGCATGGAACGCTGTGGCCACTGCATCCTCTGTGGATCGATTCGCTCTGTAGGCAAATTGGTGGGACTCCATACTGCGGGGCAGGGCTGCTATGATATGACTACGGACCACCCTTTCAAAGCACTTCATCACCACCGGGGTGAGTGCGACTGATCTGTAGTCGTTGAGGCTAGAAATGTGAGGTTTCTTGGGTAAGGGGACTATGGTGGAGGACTTCAGGCAGGATGGGACAGTGGACTGTGCCAGGGATTGGTTGAAAATCTTAGTAAAGACTCCAGCCAGCTGATCCGCACAGTCCCTCAGCACACGTCCCGGGACACCATCCGGACCCGCTGCTTTTCTTGGGTCAATGGACCGCAGGGTGTGCCTCACCTCATGTTCCTCCAAAGTGAGGAACGTACTGCTGTGGGCCTGGTGTAGGTTGGCCGAGACAGGTGCAGCGACCTCAAAGCGGGCAAAGAAGATATTCAGCTCCTCCGCCAGTGTGAGGTCACCTACCGCGGTTCCCGGATTAGTTCGATAGTTGGCCAGATGCTGGATGCCCCGCCACACCTGCCGGCTATTATTGCTGTCCAAATGGTGCTCAATCCTCCTCCTATAGTCTGCCTTAGCCTCTCTGATGCCCCTCTTCAGGTTGGCCCGAGCTGTGCTGTAAAGTTCGCTGTTACCAGACCTGAAGGCGATATTTCTCTCCCTCAGCAGTTGCTGGACCTTCCGGTTCATCCAGGGCTTCTGGTTAGGGAAGATGCAGATCCGTTTGTTCACTGTGATAGTGTCTATGCAGTTCTTGATATAGCACAGCACACTATCTGTGAACAGCTCCAGGTCCTGATGTTCAAAGACTTCCCAATTTGTCCTATCGAAGCAATCCTGCAGCTGCTGGGAAGCATCCTCTGACCATATGGCAACAGTCCTAGAGATGATGGGAGCAGTTTTTCTGAGGGGGGCATATGCAGGAATTAATAGCATGGACAGATGGTCAGACTGGCCCAGATGTGGTAATGGTCTAGCGCTATAGCCCAGTTTGATGTTTGAATAGACCTTGTCTAGAGTGTTCACTCCCCTAGTAGCCCACTTGACATGCTGATGGAATTTAGGGAGTGCTGCCTTTTAAGTCTGCATGATTGAAATCCCCCGCTATAACTTGCACAGCGTCAGGGTAAATATTCTGTGTATGGCTAATGCTAGCATGTAGCAATCCGATAGCTAAGTTAGCATTAGCATCCGGTGGAATGTAGACAGCCGTTACCAAAACTACAGTAAACTCCCTCGGGAGGTAAATAGGTCTGCACTTAACAGTCAGATACTCTATGTCCGATGAACAGTGGCTTTCCATGATCACTGAGTTAGTACACCAGCTGTTATTTATGTACACACAGAGCCCTCCTCCTCCTCTGCTCTTACCGGAATCCGCTGTTCGGTCATAGCGCTGTGTAGTATACCCCGCTAGCTCGATAGCCGAGTCCGGGATACATGGTTGAAGCCAGGTCTCGTGATAAGAAGAATGCATGCATCCCTGGCACAGTTGTTTACCTTAATCTGTAACCTTAGCTCCTCTATCTTGTTCACGAGAGATCTGGCATTTGAGAGGAAAAGGCTGGGAAGCGGAGGTTTGAATGGCTGTTTCTGTAGCCTTACTAGCACACCGGCTCTACAGCCCCGCTTCTTCTTCCTCTCCCTCCGCCGCCTGCACCTCCTCCCCGCTGGGATGGTAATCCACGGAGAGCCGGGACACCTCGCTACTTCCACCGGGATCTTGTGTGAGCAGAGAAACTCACTTGTTACTTTCCCCTCGTAGCATATTCCGATCTTCAGAATATCACGCCGGCTATAGGTGAAATTCGCTCGGCAAAATATGCACAAAACAAACACGTAAAACAAAACAAAAAAAACCCACATCCAAATACCGCTCCGACTGGTGAACCATTTAGCCGCTGCAACTATGTGCGCCGCCATTGAATTCTGGGAGATTCAATGGCGGAGATTCACTGGAAACAGGAAACTACGACCAGTTAAGTTCTGACTCTTGTGTCTCTTGTGTCCAGGGGAGTGTCAGGCTCATTTTCAGACTAGTTTACTCTTCAGTGTTGATACTTTTGCTCTGGTGACGGCAGAATCTCAAGGCTAGTGCTATCCCTTAGACGAGAACACACAAGATTCACGTGTGCTCACCTCTTTCTATTGACTTCATATGTGTTTGTGCCATCTGTTTGCATTCGGTCTGAAGGCACCTTTATGCTAAAGTAAAATAAAAATGAATGACAACGTCTCACATTTAGAGAAAATATCCCAGCCTGCATGTCCATGTGGGCCCCACCACAGGTTAAACTGAGCTGTCTTATGGGTCCATGTGAGTCTGTCTGTGGGTTCCATGTAGGGGTGGGAATTGTGAGGGACCTCACGGTTCGATCCTCTCATGATTCAACAATAATCACGATATCAGAATATCGAGTATCATGATGTCATGTCCCATAGTAAAGCTGCTGACATGTCATATAATAAAGCATTCGGTCCAAACAGGCAGCAGCTGGACAGTTTCACAGTTAATTAGTTTTAAATTAAATGCTAAATGGCGTTCACTTATATTGTGGTTTTTACTCATCTCTGGATGACCAAAGTGCTTTACAGATCCTGCTGTTCACACATTCACACACTGATGGCGGCAGATGAAAAAACAAATGCTCTTAAAATAAATGTTCAACTGATAATAAAATCTAGTCTTAAAATAAATAATCAGTGAAGTAACGTGAGATGGAACCACAGTCCTGGCTCCACTGTTTTAATATGAATGTGTCTCATCCAGGTCATTTGTCCCGTCTCTGTTATAAAATCCACAAAAGTCCAGACATTTAATTTCAACTTTGACGTTGCAGTTCTCAGTTTTTTTTCCCCCGGTGCTGCTGCTCTCTCCGTCATCGTAAATTGTACCAGGGCTGGGCTGCAGGTAAATCCCGCCAGACACCTTTGCAGCGGTGACTTTACGCCACCTAGTGGACTGAAAACTGAATTGATTGACTGATACCTACATGTACAGCAGTCTGAGTGTGCTTTTTTAAAATAAAAGATTGATCCATGCGTTTATGGATCGGTGCATTGTCACGAGTGTCAAGTGTCGTAGTGCATCTGTGTTGCAGCATCTGCAGTGATGTGGACACTGTACAGCACCTCCAAGTCCGAGTCCATGGTTCTCAGACAGAAAAAGGTGGATTGTCCTCTCCGGGTTGGGGACAGGCTCCTGTCCCAAGTGGAGGAGTTTAAGTATCTCGGGGTCTTATTCACGAGTGAGGGGAGAATGGAGCGAGAGATTGACAGACGGATCAGAGCAGCATCTGCAGTGATGTGGGTGTTGTACTGGTCTGTTGTGGTGAAGAGGGAGCTGAGCTCTAAGGCAAAGCTGTCGATTTACCGGTCAGCCTACGTTCTTACTCTCACCTATGGTCATGAGCTTTGGGTAATGACTGAAAGAACGAGATTGCGGATACAAGCGGCTGAAAAACTCCCTGCAAAACCATCACTGTTCCTGCCAACCAAAAGCCACGGATGACAGCAGAGGTCCACAGGCTCCTCAGAGCTTGGGACGCAGACTTCAGGGCCGGCGACACTGCAGGGCTAACAACAGCTAGGACCAACCTGTCCCGTGGCATCAAGGAGGCAAAATCACAGTACAGCAAGAAAATATCTGGCCACTTCAGTGACACCAGAGATGCACGTTCCCTCTGGCGTGGCATACAGACCCTCACCAACTACAAACTACAAGGGCGCAAACTCGTGCAGCGACCAGCAGCAGGACAGACAGCTCTCATCTGTATGGTATTGTGCAGAAAGATTGTATCGTGTACAGTGATCTACAGTGTATGGTCATCAACGTGGGAAGTTGTTACCAGCCTTTCTAGGTTGTTTGGAAAATTATGAAGTTTGTGGTGGTGTTTGGTGTCTGAGGGCCATGGGCCAGGGAGTCGATATGACTGTTGGTTTAGTTTTGTGTTGTCTAAAAAACTGTAGCATCCATGCAGGGAAAACTGTTGCAAATATACAAGTGGGGGGAAAAGTTGTGAATTTAGGAAAGAGGGATAAATATTGTGTATTTAGGTGAGAGAGTAGACAAAAGTAAATTTTCAAATGGGGGAAATTGCAAATTTTACTAACTTGGGAGGAAAAAAATCAAGAATTTACAAAAAAAAAAAAAAAAAATGGGGGTAAAATCACCAATTTACAAAATGGGGAGAAAATGCAACTTTGCAAAAGTATGGGGAAAAAACCAATGAGAGGACAAATTACAGATTCATATTGGGAAGAAACAGTAAATTTACAGGAGTTAAGATAAAAAATGCAAACTTATGAGGTGGGACAACAACAGTGTGAAATTTCCTTGAAGGAAAAATACACATTTGTCAAATAGTGAGAAAAGTTGAAAATTTATGAAGTTGGTCAGAATGTCTCAAATTTACAAGGGGTGAAATTCACAGGAATGTAATTGTTTCTACCATAAATCTGCAACGTTTTGAAAAGGTTTTGTCTGTCAGAGCAGTGGTTCCCAACCTGGGGTCCCTGCAATGTTCAGGTTTCCACGGGAAATTTAGCAATTTCTCTTCTTAATTGGTCCAAAAAAATTGCAAACAATTTTCCGTTGCTGTTCATGGGTGCCTACAGAAGCCTGGACATTCCAGGAACCCCACTGTATTAGACGGCCATGTGTGACATTGACATGTGTGCTGTAAAAGCTTTTAGCTGCCGTCACATAATCCACGCTTGACTGCATTACTTATTAGTTTGTAGGGTTGTGTTGCATTTCAAACATCTGCTCCTGAAGTGTTTCCAAAGTTCAGGAAACTAGAGGATCTGCTCCTTAAGTTCATTAGGGCACCAAATGTGGCCCACTAATCCCAGACTTATTCACAGATCACTGAGTCGCACTGCTGTGGGGCATTTATGGTGGTTGCTGCTGTCACTGAAAGACTTTGATCTTTATCTGCTCAATGGTGCAGTTTCTGCTGTTCGATAGTAGAGCAGAACATTTCTCGGGTTGTTGCTCTGAATATGTTGACTGGAAAAGTAATATTCACAAGAACCAAAATGGAGCGTAGACGAGCTTTAGTAAACTTAATTTCATCTTACACCCAAGTGAAGTGTGTTAGATTGTGTTGTTAAGATTTATACACACCTTTTTCCTCACAGTCGGTCCATAAGCTAGAACTCATTGAAAGCGTTGTTGTTTATAGTGAATGTTCCACATCTCATACACTGCCCTTACAAA
This sequence comes from Pholidichthys leucotaenia, assembly GCA_020510985.1. Taxonomy (NCBI): domain Eukaryota; kingdom Metazoa; phylum Chordata; class Actinopteri; order Cichliformes; family Pholidichthyidae; genus Pholidichthys; species Pholidichthys leucotaenia. The sequence goes on along the minus strand of CM035838.1, from coordinate 488,067,794 downwards.
ACGAGTGTTTTAGATACATGCTATGTTGCTAGATTCCAAGGTTGTCATAGCCAGGAGCGGCACTGGGGTTAAGCTCCCAGTGCTCATAAAATGCTCCTTATGGCGTGCGTCTCGAAAAGCCTCTGACAACTAAGTCCAACTCCTAGCCTGCCCGTGTGGTTTAGTCTCTAAGCCCGGTGGAACTGCTTTTACTAATAGGAGAAGGGGCGAGGGTGGATCTCTGGCGCCTTAAAACCAGATGCTTCGGGTAGATGGTGGCTCGTCAACCTGGGAAGGTAGCCCATCTAGGGGAAGGTAAACCCTGATTTCAAACCTCTGCTGCCTTGCGGCATACCCGGTCACGGGAAAGGCTTCGGGAGTCAACCCTGAGGAAAAATCTGGAGTCGGAGCCCCTAAGGCAGTTCTATGTTGTGCTCAACATCGTTCTGGCAGCTCCTGCAACGGCGCTGGTGCCAAACTGTAGCAGCCCTGCTGTTCCTTTGGATTCATCAGTGACGTGGAGAGGGGGGACATGCTGCATGGGCAACATCTTGTCCTCCATATCTTCCTGCCCAGGCTTGAATCCTACCAATGCCCAACGCTGGAAGGTAGAACACCGGATCACTGGAGAGGACACTCCAGCTTCGCCTTTGGTGTAGACAAAACATAGGGAATGACAGTTACCGGTTATAAGCCACTGCTCAATTGGCGTAGAGCGTGGCGCCAGGGGTTGTTCCCGACGGTGGGAGGGATCATCAGATCTCACTGGACAGCTACCGCCCGCCTCAAGCTTGGCAGCCCCCAGCCAATAAGGTGTTGTCCCGCCACAGCTTGCTTTCCTCATTGGGTGCATGGGGATAAGGAGAAATCCAAACAGCAGGCTGAGAACCTTCGCACCAGGCAAGACAATAAAACAAAAGAGACCAACTCTAAAACTGGGAACTTGGAACGTCCGCACTATGATGACAGGACTCGCTGCTAACCTCAAGGACATCAACGACACCAGGAAGACTGCCATCATCAATAATGAGCTCAAGAGACTGGGAGTGGATATCGCCACTCTCCAGGAAACACGGTTAGCTGATGCAGGCACACTGAGAGAGAAGGACTACACGTTCTACTGGCAGGGAAAGGGCAGTGACGAACACAGGGAACACGGAGTGGGCTTCGCAGTGAAGAACACTTTGCTGAAGATGGTGGAACCGGGCAGCACTGGCTCTGCACGACTCCTCACCCTTCGCCTGAACACCACTCAAGGCCCAGTCACCCTCGTTAGTGTGTATGCCCCAACACAGACAGCCACACCAGAGGCAAAAGATGAGTTCTACGAGAATCTCGCAACAACTGTCAGGATCATCCCCAACTCTGAACAACTCATTCTCCTTGGAGACTTCAATGCCAGAGTGGGTGCTGACCACGACTCCTGGCCCTCCTGTCTTGGACCTTTTGGCGTGGGCAGAATGAACGACAACGGACAGCGGCTGCTCGAGTTCTGCACATATCACGATCTGTGCATCACAAACTCGTTCTTCAAGACCAAGCCCCAACACAAGGTTTCCTGGCAACATCCGCGCTCAAAGCACTGGCACCAGCTAGACTTGATCCTGACCAGGCGCACCTCACTGAAGAACGTGCTAATCACCCGTTCGTTCCAGAGTGCAGATTGCGACACAGACCATTCATTGGTGTGTTGCAAGGTCAAGCTGCAGCTGAAGAAATTCCATCGTGCTAGACAACCTGGAAAGGCACGGATTGACATCAGCAAGATGGCCCAACCAGAACTTGTTGAGCAGTTTGCCTCCACCTTTGAGAAGGAACTTGGTGTACCACAAGGAGGAGAATCTGCAAAGCAGAAGTGGGAAGAGCTGCGAAACACCATCTACCGCACAGCCTTGGCTACCTTTGGGAGGAAGACCTCGAAGTCACAGGACTGGTTTGATGCCAAGTTGACCGAGATGACCCCCGTCATTGAAGCCAAGCGCTCAGCACTTGCTGAGTACAAGAAGTACCCAAACGAGAAGAATCTCCAGATTCTCAGGGCTGCGAGAAGCAAAGTTCAGCAGACTGCTCGGCGCTGTGCCAACGAGTACTGGACTCAGCTCAGCCAAGACATTCAAACCGCTGCCATAACAGGGAACATCCGTGGTATGTACGATGGCATCAAGAAAGCACTTGGTCCGGCTCAGAGCAAGACGGCCCCCCTCAAATCTTCCACTGAGGAGATGATCACAGAGAAGAACAAGCAGATGGAGAGATGGGCGGAACACTACTCCGACCTCTACTCTAGACAGAACACCGTGACACCGTCAGCCCTTGATGCCATCGACTGCCTGCCATCCATGGACGAACTTGACGCCGAGCCAACCACCGACGAAATCAGTAAGGCCATTGATAGCTTGGCTGCTGGCAAGGCACCCGGCAACGACGGCATACCCCCTGACCTGATCAAGCACTGCAACACCGCCCTACTGCTGCCATTGCATGACATCCTCTGCCAGTGCTGGAAGGAAGGTGCCGTACCACAGGACATGAGGGACGCCAAGATCATCACCCTCTACAAAAACAAAGGGGAGAGAAGCGACTGCAACAACTACAGGGGCATTTCCCTCCTCACCGTTGTTGGCAAAGTCTACGCACGAGTTGTTCTCGTTCGTCTACAGAAGCTTGCCGAACGTGTCTACCCCGAGTCTCAGTGTGGCTTCCGCGCTGAGCGATCGACGGTAGACATGATATTCTCCATCCGCCAACTCCAGGAGAAATGCAGAGAACAGAACATGCCTCTGTACGTCGCCTTCATCGACCTCACCAAAGCGTTCGATCTGGTCAGCAGAGAGGGCCTTTTCAAGATCCTGCCAAAGATAGGATGCCCACCAAAGTTGCAAAGCCTCATCGAATCGTTTCACACCAACATGCAGGGGATAGTGCAGCACGATGGCAACGTCTCAGAGCCATTCAACATACGCAGCGGAGTGAAACAGGGCTGTGTACTTGCGCCAACCCTCTTTGGGATTTTCTTTGCTATGCTCCTGAGGCATGCCTTCAGCACAGCAACAGAGGGAATCTACCTGCACACAAGATCTGACGGCAGGCTTTTCAACCTCGCCCGCCTGAAAGCCAGAACCAAAGTACGCGAGGCTCTAATCAGAGACATGCTGTTCGCAGACGACGCTGCAGTCGCAACCCACACACAGCAGGAGCTTCAGACCCTGATGGACCGCTTCTCCCAGGCATGCAAGGACTTCGGGCTTACCATCAGCCTGAAGAAGACTAACATCTTGGCGCAAGGCACGGAAGCACCACCAACCATCACCATTGATGACTACAAGCTGGAGGTCGTGAATCAGTTCACGTACCTGGGGTCCACGATCAGCAACAACCTCTCCCTTGATACAGAGATCAACAAGAGGATCGGAAAATCAGCCTTCACACTCGCTCGCCTCACCACACGAGTGTGGGAGAATCCCAAACTCTCTGTCAAGACGAAGATGGCAGTGTACAACGCCTGCGTCATCAGCACACTGCTCTATGGGAGTGAGACGTGGACAACATACGCCCGGCAGGAAAAGAGACTGAACTCCTTCCACTTGCGCTGCATTCGCCACATCCTGGACATATCCTGGCAGGACAAAGTGCCCAACACAGAAGTTCTGTCCCGCGCCGGCCTTCCCTCCATGTTCACTCTACTCAGGCAGCGCAGGCTCCGCTGGCTAGGCCACGTTCACCGTATGGAGGATGGCAGAATCCCCAAAGACGTCCTCTATGGAGAACTGGCAATTGGCAGGAGAGACGTTGGCCGCCCACAGCTGCGCTTTAGAGACGTCTGCAAGAGAGACATGAAGGCCCTGGATATCAACACAGAGCGCTGGGAGGACCTTGCAACGGACCGCTCCAAATGGAGAGGCACCCTGACCAGACAGCTCAAGGCGGGTGAAGAGAGACTGACTGCTGCAGCAGATGAAAAAAGGACCCGCAGGAAGAACCGCCACAGACCCAGCAGCACGGAGACCACCCACAAGTGTGACCTGTGTGACAGGGAATGTCATTCGCGCATCGGCCTGTTCAGCCACAGGCGGTGCTGTTCCAGCAGAGTAGACGTTTAGGATTCTCTTCCATGGTCATCATAGACCGACGGAGGCCGACGACCGGTGGTGTTTGGTGGTGTTCACCTCACCCAGGGCCTACAGTCCCAGGACGGGCAATCGCGGATCCAGTACAGCAGGGAGTTTCTTACTCCAGTGGAATAACCTGCCATCTACTGATCCTTCCCTGGATCTTATTCTATTCAATTCAATTCAGCTTTATTTATATAGCGCACCATTTCACAACAACAGTCACTGTGCAAGTCTGCCATGTTGGGATACATTAGTGGATATACTCAAGCTTCATGGAAACTCTCAGGGCACTTTGCCCCGTAAAACAAGGAGGTGGGGCAGAAAGGGTGCAGCTCACCAGACATTGCATAATCAACCTCTCGCTTGCATCCCGCTGCAGTCTATGGCCGTGCAAATGCACAATCACTCAGGAATAAAACTGATGACTTGCCCTTGTAAGGTCCCAACACGACTTCAGAGATATACATGCTTACTGGCCATTACGGAGTCATGGCTCACGGATCATGATTTGGATTCAGAACTGTCCCTGGATGGGTTTGGCGCTCCGGTCCGCCTCGATCGTGATGCAAGTGTCATGGGGAAATCACAAGGAGGAGGAGTGTGCCTCTAAACCAATGATGGTGCAGAAACATTCTAGTCAGAGAAGGTCTTTGAACCAAAGATGTTGAACTGCTGGCTGTCTCTCATCCTTTCTATCTGCGTCGGGAATTCCCCAGATTATTTAAATTAAATTAAATTAAATTAAATCACCCTTATTGTCATTCAACCGTACAACCAATCATGTACAGTAGAACGAGATTGTGCTTTACCTATCTACTGTGTTGATCACACACACCCCAGTGCAGAATCAGAGGGCCGCTGCCATGCAAGGCGCCGCCACAGATTTCCCTCCTCCATTCCATTATTGCTGAGCACCATGCTGGATGGCAGGAAGTTCCACTTTTATATGGTCTTCGGCATGACCCGGCCGGGATTTGAACCCCTGCCTCCCGGGTGTGGGGCGGGTGCTCTACCAACTGAGCCACCACTCCGGTTTTTGTCCGGAGTTTTTTGTCATTGTTGTCTATGTTCATGCCAGAGCTAATGCAGACGGTGCATCTGAGACTATATTTTTTTTAATTAATCTTTTTAAAGAGCATACAATGAATGGAAGACAGTGTCACAATTACAACTTTTCTCTCTTTTTTTCCCAGAACACCCATACCGTCACCAAGGCCCTCCCGGGGCCAACAACAGAACAAAGTCTCTGTCCAGTGCAATAACAAAACATCAAGTATAGAATACACACGAAAAGAAAGGAAGAAAAATGGGGGGGGGGTGCAGTCTGGAGGCAAGGTTAGCAATGACTCAAAGTAATCTATGAAAGATTGCGATTTATCAAAAAAAAATTTAGCTATAGAACAGCAAACCTTATTTTTTCTAATTTAAGAAAAAACATGACATCCTTAAGCCAAAGGGAAATCAAATCAAATCAAATCAAATCAAACTTTATTGTCATATTGCTGTACATACAACTGTAGTGCAGGCAAGATGAAATTGCGTTTCTCTCGGCATCCATATAAGAAGCAGCATGATTAAGACACACTCCCACATAGCTCCACCCCCCACCCCCCACCCCCCGTCCATTCACACATCCCTGAGACATACTTGGGGAAAAAGAATAACTAACTATAATATACAAAATGTCCGTAGGTGCAGTGGTGTGTATGTGAGATTCCGGGTCAGCTGTTCAGCATCCTGACAGCTTGTGGGAGGAAGCTGTTGATCAGTCTGGTGGTTCTGCCTCTGATGCTCCGGAATCGTTTACCAGATGGAAGAAGTTCAAAGTGTTTATGCAGAGGGTGAGAACGGTCCTTGACAATGTTCAGTGCCCTGCTCCTACAACGGTTCTGAAAAAGTTCTTGGACAGAGGGGAGGGAGACTCCAATTACCCTCTCCGCCCCCTTGACTATCCTCTGCAGGGCTTTTTTGTCTGACATACTGCAGCTGGAGTACCATGTAGCAATGCAGTACGTCAGAACACTCTCCACCACACCTCTGTAGAAGGTCCTGAGGATGCAGATGGGGAGAGAGGCCTGTTTGAGTTTCCTCAAGAAGTGTAGTCTCTGCTGAGCCCGCTTCCTGATCTCCAAGGAATTCTTGCTCCAGGTCAGGCCCTGCGAGATCTGCACTCCGAGGAACTTGATGTTCTCTACTCTCTCCACTAAACGGCCGCCGATGCTGAGGGGGACGTGCTCAGGCTGTGGCCGCCGGAAGTCGATAATCATCTCCTTCGTTTTGTCCACGTTGAGCACCAGATTGTTCTCCCTGCACCAGTCCTCCAGGTCTCTCACTTCTTCCCTGTACATTGATTCCTCATCCCTCTGAATAAGTCCCACCACCGTGGTGTCATCTGCAAACTTAATAATCTGGTTCCCCTCGTGTTTGGATACACAGTCATGTGTTAGGAGTGTAAACAACAGTGGACTGAGTACACAGCCTTGAGGGGTTCCGGTACTCAGCGTGACAGAGTTGGAGATGTTGTTTCCAACCCGGACAGACTGAGGTCTCTCAGTCAGGAAATCCAGGATCCAGAGACATGTGGCGGTGTTCTCAGTCTCTGGGGAATAATGGTGTTGAATGCTGAACTGAAATCAATGTACAGGAGTCTGGCGTAGGTGTCTTTCTGGTCCAGGTGGGTGATGACAGAGTGTAGGGTGGTGACTATAGCATCCTCCGTGGAGCGGTTTGAACGATATGCAAACTGGAGCGGGCCGTGTAATGCAGGGAGGCAGGCTGTAATGTGTGGTTTGACAAGCCGTTCAAAACACTTCATCATTGGTGAAAGTGCAACAGGACGATAATCATTCAAACAGGACACCACTGGTTTCTTTGCCACCGGTACAATGATAGAGGTCTTGAAGCATCTGGGAACGATGGCCTGACTCAGGGAGATGTTATAAATGTCAGTCAGGACATCCGCCAACTCGCTCGCGCAGTCTCGAAGCACACGTCCCGGAATGTTGTCTGGACCTGCAGCTTTGCGTGGGTTGACTCTGGATAGGGTCCTCCGTGTGTCCGCTGTGTTGATGGTAAAAGCTGGTCCGACCGATGGTGGGGGTGGGCCGGCCCTCCCTCTGATTGTCGAGTTTGATGCTTCAAAACGTGCAAAGAAGTCGTTAAGCCTGTCTGGAAGCGAAGCGTCGTCATCATCGACCCCCTGCCTAGACTTAAAGCCCGTCAGTGTCCGAACTCCCTGCCACATCTGCTTGGTGTTCCTAGTGTCACAGAGGTGTCCCTGGATTTTCTCCGCATAGGCGCGCTTTGCCGCCTTAATTCCCTTAGAAAGCGCAGACCTGGCTGAGCGGAGGGCAATCCTGTCCTTCGCTCTGAAGGCTGCATCTCTGGCTGTAAGCAGCGAGCGCACCTCTGCAGTCATCCAGGGCTTATGATTACCCCGTATAGTGATGGCCTTCACTGTAGTGAAATCCTCTGTGCATAGGGGAGGGTTTAGGGGATTTCCATGCAAACAAAATGCAGTGCCTTGGTAAGAGAGATGTAAAGGTTAATATATCTGACTGAGTAGAGTCAGTGTGATGGGCGTTAACAGACAGACCAAATATAGCCATGGGGGGGCTGGAGAAATATTTCCCCAAAGCCCCAGACATGATTTCAAAGTAGTGACCCCAAAATTTCTTTAACCTAGGACAGGAAAAAACATGACTAAGATTACAGGGAGAGGCGTGGCATTTGTCACATTGGTCTGATATCAGGGTAAATTTCAGATAAATGAGATTTCGACCAGTGGGCCCTATATAGCACTTTGAACTGTAAAAGCTGTAGCCTGGCACAAGGCGTGCTAGAATGTATACTGGAGACAGCTTTGTCCCATAACTCATCTGTTATGTTCAAACCTAGCTCCTGTTCCCAGGAAATTTGCGCTTTTGCAACTGAGTGACCATCAAATGTGAGTAGCTGTGCATATATTTCAGATATAAGAGATTTCTGACTTGGTTTCAGAGTTAGGAGATCGTCCCATGGTTGGCTAGCGGGAGGGAAAGAAGCTTGGAAACAGAGAAGAGGCACAATGCCTAAGCTGGAAGTAATGAAACCGATGAGATGCAGGCAAGTTATAGGTTGACATCACATCTGAAAATGTGGAAAAAAATACCATCTTCGTATAGATCCCTGAAATGCTTAAGGCTGCGACGCTGCCAAATCGTGAAAACGGTATCAATAAGGGATGGAGGAAACATGATTTTGTGTTTCTTGATGATGACAAAAATTTAAAATGGCATCAAAATTGAGCCCAAATCTTCATGGTGGAGCGCACCGAGGGGTTACTTGTAAAGTTGGATGGATTCAAAGGTAGGGAGGAGGAGACTAGAGCTAAAAGGGAAGAAGAAGAAAGTGACTGAGCCTCCAGCCTACACCATGATAACCCCGGACATTGAAACCAATGGATCAATTTGTGACTATGCGCTGACCAATAATAAAACAGAAAATTAGGTAATGCAAGACCACCGTCGAGTTTAAGTTTTGCAAGAGTGAATACCTAACTCTAGGAGTTTTACCGCCCCACAAAAAGTTTGATCAAGGGATTTGAAAAACTTTTTAGGTAAAAACAAAGGAATTCACTGAAACAAAAATAGAAATTTAGGCAATAAGGTCATTTTCACTGCATTAATTCTACCTATCAAAGACAGTGGCAGAGAATTCCACCTTTGCAAGTCTGCCTTGACCTGACTCATCAGTGCCATCAGTGGGAGGGCAATGGATCAGCGTTCTCGTCGCGCCCTCCGCCAGTACCCGGGCTCGCCTGGGGAAGCTAATGATCCTACCAGCAGACTAAATTCGAAGAGACGACGCCTCTGTGCCAAGTCAAAGAAGAATCCTAGTCACAGTCCTAAAGCCGAAAGCAAACAGCCCCAAGAGCACTTTGTGGTAGGATCGGCCCTTCGCATATTACAACTAAACGTTGAAGGCCTATCTGCAGCCAAGCAAAGCCTTATCGAAGTCCTCGCCTTCCAACATTCGATTGATGTAATCTGCCTCCAAGAGACTCATATTGGCACAGAGGAAGCTGGCCGCTTCACCATCAAAGGCTTTGACCTCCTGTGCTATGTTCTACATGCTAAACATGGACGTGCCACCTATGTGCGTTCTGACATAGTTGAAGCAAATCACCTGATAACAACACATTTCTCAGACACCATAATCATTGGTGGCTTCCATATTGTCAATGTGTACAAGCCCCCTAATGCCAACTGGGATCTGCAGGTCTTACCCACCCTACCCCACCCTGCCATCTATGTGGGGGACTTTAACAGCCATCACCCTGACTGGGGGTACCCAGCAGTGGACAGTGATGGGAAGGCACTTTCAGACTGGGCATCCAGAAATGACCTCGCTTTGATATACGACCCCAAACAAAGAGGAACCTTCCACTCTGCTAGGTGGAAGAAGGACTATTCTCCTGACCTGTGTTGGGTCAGCTCTTTGAATGGGGAGCCATATCCTACACAGATCCTCATTCTTGATGATTTTCCACACAGCCAACACCGGCCCCTGCTTGTATACATTGGCCTACAACTTCCAGTCATATACAGCCCAAGGAAGATGCGCTGGAACTTCCGCAAAGCCAACTGGAAGAAATTCAGTGAAACTCTGGACCGGAGCGTTGTTACCATCCCACTCCACACCATCACTGTAGATGAAGCATACAACCGCTTCTGCAGTGCAATCTTCAAGGCTGCCCATACTGCAATCCCACGAGGCTACCGACCCCTCTATGTCCCATGTTTGGACGGAGAAAGTGCTGCCCTCCTACAATCCTATCAAACATCAGGGGACCCAGAGATAGCAGACCATCTCATTGAATCGCTAAATACAGCCCGGCGAAAGAAATGGGAGGAGACAGTTGCTGACCGGAGCTTTACCCACTCTAGCAGGAAATGTTGGAGCCTCATCCGTCACCTAGGAGCTGCACAGAAGCCCCCTAGCCAAAGCCGAGCATCCGTCACACCCAACCAAGTTGCATCCCACCTACTGACTATCGCCAAAGACACCAGAAGAGCAGTTACAACTGAGCTAAAAAAACACCAAAAAATGCCTGTAGAGGAAGCGAACCCTGAACCCTTCGAGGCTGCTGAACTGGAGAAAGTCCTACAGAGCCTGAAATGTGGAAAGGCAGCAGGATACGATAACATCTTCCCAGAATTCATGAAAAATCTTGGCCCCCGAGCCCTAACCTGGTTGACACAATTCTACACAAGGATCACACAAACAAACTCGATCCCAAAGAAATGGCGGACAGCAAAGGTCATTGCCATCCCAAAACCTGGCAAAGACCACAAACTACCAGCAAGCTACCGCCCAATCTCCCTACTCAGCATTCCTTACAAAATCATGGAGCGCCTAATACTGCAACGCATTTCCCCAGAAATAGAGGATATTCTAAGTGTGGATCAAGCAGGTTTCCGCAAGGACCGCAGTACAGGAGAACAAGTACTGGCCCTAACCACCTTCATTGAAAATGGCTTCGAGAGCAGACTGAAGACAGGGGCTGTGTTTCTCGATCTTACAGCCGCCTATGATACGGTCTGGCACAAAGGCCTCCTCCTGAAACTTATAAAGGCGATCCCTGCTTGGGCAACAGCAATTATAAAAACCCTGCTGACCAACCGAAGGTTCAGAGTCCACCTCAGTCAGAACACAAGTGCATGGAGAATGCAGAAAAACGGACTCCCACAATCAGAATCAGAATCAGAAAAGATTTATTGCCAAGTACATTAACAGATCACTGATAACATACGAGAGAATTTGACTTGACACAGAAAATGAACCTGCATTTCCAGTGACGCGGCAGCATCAGAGACGCGCCTGCCAACAGGATAGTGGGTACAAGCATAAGAATAAGAATAACACGAGGAACAATAGGAAGGAGCAAAAAAATCATTGATTCAAAATACTGGTTACATAATTAATCAATATTAAGATTTCAAGGAAAAAAAAAGCTCTCGATGCACATTCGCTACACAGGATTCACAAGACACAAGAGAGCAGTGTGTGTATCTTTATTCAGTTCATGGATCAATGTGTGTGCGGTGTTGAGCAGTGTTGATGATAATAAGAGAGACAACAAGGACACTTGGCAGGAGATGTTTTGTCTGGCTGCCGCCGAGTCCTTATCTTGGCAGTGTCCAGATGGCTGTCCAAGGCCTTATGCTCGATGATTTTGAAAACACAGACTGCAGACAGCCAGGAGGAATTTTCATAGGGAAATTGAGCCAAATCGGACTGATCACAGAGAAGGCTTTTTATTTCTTCTGTAGATTCAGTACTTAATCCTTCATTGCGGGGCTTTAAATCCATCGTGGAAAGACCTAAGCGAGACCATGATGTAATCCACCTTCCGAGACAGTTCTCCATTTGTCGCTATCAGGGTCTTCTCCAATTTTTCAATTTGACAGATGCACCTCGCCTGGCCAGCATTTTGATAGGATGTATCCATCTTCAGCAATTTGCGGTACACCAGGACAATCCCAGTTCCAATCAGAAAGATCCCGATCACCATTACCACGAAGACATACAAATCTTCAATATCTTCGATAGAGAGATTAGTGAGACACAAGATTTTCCAATTACTTGTGTCACGTAAATAGCCCGCTGGAGCCGTACCTGCGGGGCAGACAGCTTCCCCCGGAGCACTTTTCCTTGTTGAAAAAATAGTGTCAATTGTGTTCAAAGCCCAGCTTATTAACTCCATAATTTCTTTCTTTCGACGGTCGCAGTTAGACGCAGACAGACAACAGCAAGCTGGGATCCAGTAGTTAGGGGGGAAGGAAAAAAAAGTCAGAGCAGGAGAGGAGGAAAAAGCGTCTACTCTCTTGGGAGGGCAGAAGTGAAGAAAGGCTCAGTTCTAGCTCCAACTCTGTTCAACCTCTACATAAATGACCTGCCTACTACAAAATCCCGCAAATTCATCTATGCAGACGTCATCTGTTTGGCATTCCAAGCACCAGACTTTGAACCACTGGAACGGGTGCTCACGGAAGATCTTGCCAAACGGGACCAGTTCTGCAAAATCTGGCGCCTAAAACCAAGCCCAGCAAAAACCGTCTCCAGTGTATTCCATCTCCACAATGCAAAAGCTGCCAGAGAACTAAACATCCACCTGAGCGGACTCAAGCTTAAGCATGCCCCAAATCCAACTTATCTTGGAGTGACCCTTGATAGGACCTTATCCTTCAAGGAACATCTAAAGGGGACGGCTGCTAAGGTGAAGGTGCGAAACAACCTGCTCTGCAAGCTCGCTGGTGCAAAATGGGGGGCGGCAGTCTCCACCCTGCGCACCTCAGCACTGGCCCTTTCATACTCTGTAGCAGAATATTGTGCCCCTGTCTGGTCCAGGTCATCTTACACACACCATGTAGACACCCAGCTCAACACAACCATGAGAACTATAACTGGAACAATCCGCTCAACACCACTCCCCTGGCTCTCTGTACTGTCAAACATAGCCCCTCCACACATCCGGCGAGCAGCATTAACTCAAAGGATGCTCCAAAAAGTTAAAGATTCTCCTCACTTACCAATCCATGCAGATATCTACACTCCACCCACTGCCCGACTTTCATCCAGACGGCCGATTTGGAAAAACCCTCCCCCAGCTGACTTTACCATCCAGACAGCTTGGCAAGAGGAATGGGAGACCAAGGAGGTCCCAAACAAACAGCTGGTGATAAACCCCAACCAACAGGTCCCGGGCACCAACCTCCCAAGGAGACAGTGGTCTACACTCAATCGCTTCAGGACTGGACATGGCCCCTGCTTGGCCAGCCTTCACAGATGGGGCAGTAGCCCTAGCCCACTGTGCGCATGTGGAGAGGAGCAAACAATGGAACACATCATAGAGGCTTGCCCGCTCCAAAGACTGGAAGGAGGATTACACACCCTCCATACAGCAAACCAGGAGGCAACTGCTTGGCTTAAGGACTTTGCATTCGCTAAATAAATAAACTCATCAGTGGAGAAAAATTAGCAGCAAAAAGAGAGATTGGAGTGCGGGTCACGTTGATCCCCAGATACCTAAACCCCGACAAGCTGTTTAAAAGGTATGTCAGATTGTGTAAGTAATAGAGCAGAGGAATTTATGAGATAGCATTCACTCTTAGAAAGATTGACTTTATAGCCGGAGAAAAAGCCGAACTGCTTTAAGAGGGATAATATTGGTGTAATACTAGTCAATGGCTCTGATGCATACAGCAGTAGGTCATCTGCATAAAGGGACAACTTCAGTTCAATACCAGATCAAGAGACACCATGAAAGAGTGGAAGAGATTTCAGCGGTTCAATGGCTAAGGCAAAAAGCAAAGGAGAAGGAGGACACCCTTGTCTAGTGCCACGCAATAATGTAAAATAAGTGGAGTGATTGTCGTTAGTCTGAATGCTAGCCTGGGGGGGAGTGTCAAGAAGTGTAATCCATGATATGAATCTGTCACCAAATCCAAACTTATGGAGTGTAGTAAAAAGATAATTCCACTCAACTCGATCAAATGCTTTTTTGGCATCGATTGAGAGAACACCCTCAGGGACCAAAGAGGAATTTTTGGAAAAAATCACATTCAAAAGTGTGTGAACATTATAAAAGAGCTGGTGGCCTTTGATAAACTTATTTTGTTCTTCTGATATGATGTTAGGAAGAATCTGTTCAAGACGAATTGCTAATAGTTTAGCTAAAATTTTAGCATCAACATTCAATAGGGACAAAGGTCTGTAAGAGGTGCATAATTCAGGGTCCTTGTCCCGCTTCAAAAGAAGGGTTATGGAGGCCTGAGTCAAGGTTAGAGGCAGTGAACCTCGTTCAAGGGACTCGTTATACACTGAAATGAGTGAAGGGGCAAGTTTATCTTGTGTATTTTTTAAAATAACGCCAAATCCATTGGGGCCAGGGGTCTTATTGCTTTGATGGCTGCTGTGATTTCTTGCAAACTAAAAGGAGCATCAATTCAATTCAATTCAATTCAACTTTATTTATATAGCGCCATTTCACAACAACAGTCATCTCATAGCACTATCATCTGTAGGGGGGACCCCCACAGTTGCAGAAAGACCCCAGCAATCAAGCTCACTAGCCCCATCCAGGTCAACAGTAGGTACCCTGAGATTTTTGAAAAAGGAAGTAATTTCTACTGTTTCAGGTAGAGATTCAGATTCATAAAGAGAGGAGTAGAAGTACTTAAAAACTGTACTGATAGTATTTGGGTCAGAAGTGAGTGAACCGGTAGAGTCTCTAATTCTGGGGATCAGTCGAGATGTGGCTTGTCTTTTTAATTGATGAGCCAACAACCTGCTCGATTTATCGCCATATTCATAATAACTGGCACAGGAGCGTCACAAAAGATGTTCAGCATCTGCTGCTCTTATCAGATCAAGCTCTGACTATAAATTGAGCGACACCTCAACAAGGTCGGACTTGGGTTAACTGAATTTAATTTGTCTGTATCTGAAATTTTTGATGTGAGCTCCTGCACTTTTGCCTTGCGAATTTTATTAGTATACACTGAATAAGAAATGATTTGTCCATGCAAATAGGCTTCGAGTGACTCCCATAATGAAAAACTGATAGTCCGATTTGTTTAGGGCTATGAAATCCTCCACTGAGGAGGCTATAAAGGCATTGAATGCATCATCAGATAACTGTGAATTAAACCTCCGAGGTGAAGAAAAACGAGGCTGTTGAAGAAGACTTATGTGTAAAGTTAGGGGGCGTGATCTGAAACAACAATTGGGTGGCATTTAGAAGAGGTTACCTTAGAAAGAAGAGAGCTGTCAACAAAAAAGTAATCAATGCGAGAATATGTTTGATGTACTTGTGGAAAAAAAAAGAAAACTCCTTAACTTGAGGTTTACAGAACCTCCAGGGATCAACAAACCCATTTCTGAACATGAAATCGGAAACTAACTTGGACATGGAGGATTGGGTCAAAGTGCGGGGGTTTGAACGGTCTAGAGAAGGATTAACAACACATTTCAGATTGCCACCCAATATTAAAACGTGGGAGTTCAAGCCCGGGAGGGTACTGAATAACCTCAGTCACAAAAGTGACTGTCTTGCCCCTCTTGACTGGGGTAAGGGGAAAAAGGGAAGAAAAAAGGGAGCCAAAATAAAACAAAAAAGCTTCCATACACACAGAGACCAAATCCAAACACCCACCCACATAACTGTACATATAGTGTTCTCATCCCCAATCGATAAGAACAACTGTACGGACTCCAAAAGGAGCCATACTCAAAGAGTTGCTTTCAACTGAGTAGCTAGGCTAACTTACAAGTGCCTGCAGAGACAGAACTGAAGTTTGAAATGTATGGCACACAGTAATCGACAGTCTGAAATAATATGACAGGTATAAGCTGCTGAAATGGCAGAGTATAAAAAAAAATAATGTTATTTTATAGCATAACATGGCTGCAGTAATCAAGGAGAAAAAATAATGTGGATATATTTAACCCGGAATGACATGAATAGAAAAAATATCATAAGACTGCAGTAGTTAACAGCATTGTTCATATAGGCAGACAGTGACCTGGAGTGAATTATGATATGGGATCATGTTTGTTTAATTTACTCACTCACAAAAGAAACTAAGATGCAGTCTCATTAGATGAGTTCTTAATGAATGCCATGGCTTCCTCTGGTGATGTAAACTCTCGCTGCTGGCCTCAGTATGTTATGCGCAACCGGGCAGGATATAGCTGACCAAATCTGACTCCCTCGATCTCACGCAGCTGGTGGCGAACATCATTGAAGGTGGCGCGGGTCCGTGCCGTCTTGGGGGTGTGGTCAGGGAATATGGACATGGTCATATTATGGAGATTTATTCGCTGTAGCTCTCTGGCCCACCTGAGGATATCAACACAGTCCGTGTAGTAGTGAAGCCTTACCACAATAGCGCGGGGGCGACCTCCAGGCTTTGGCTTCGGCATAAGAGACCGGTGGGCACAATCCACAAGTGGCTCCTCATCCAAGCCGAAAGCCTCCCTTAGTAGTTTGGATACACCGGCCACAGACAGGGAGGTGGGGTCGTCCTCCGGGACACCAATAATCCTTTTATTCTGATGACGAGCTCTCGACTCCAGATCTTCACATTTATTCTCCAGCCTCATGCGTTCTTTAGAGAGATGTTCCACTTTGTGCTGGAGAGCAACAATGTCGTCGGAGCAAGTGGAGAGAGAGTGCTCCATCTCAGTAACCGTAACTTTAAGCCCCGCGATGTCCGACTTCATGGAGGAAATACTACCAGACAGTTCTGTTTTCAGAGTGAGCAGTTCGGACTTGATTGACGTTAAATTGTCACTCAGTGCTGCTTGAAGCTCGATCTTAAATATCGCTGCGACCTCATTACGAAGGCCAGAAAGAATCTCCGTTTTGAGCACAGCGATGTCTGCAGTCAGAGATGGCATGTTGCAGGTGTTAGCAGGCGGAGCAGAATCACTGTGGGGCGGTGAGGCTGCATGCACAACAGGCCACAGGCTAGGCTGAGCGATGTTTCCTGCCTCATTACGTATGTTTTGGAGGCATTTTCACAATAAGAAAGTCAAGGTGACCAAGTCAAAAAAGTGTTAGTACAAGCTTAAGCTGTAGAAGTGATGTAAATAAGATAAGATAAGAAAAGCCTTTATTAGTCCCACAACGGGGAAATTCCAGGATTGCAACAGCACAGGGATAGCAACACTCAGAGCAACAATCAGAAGGCAAGAAAAAAAACAAGCAAGCAAGAGCAGCTAATATACATATGTACATATTACTATAAAATATATATATACACACACACACACAGACACACAGTGCAGAGCATTGTAGCTAGATGGAATAAATATGTAAATATATAAACACCCACAGTACGGAGCATTGCAGCTAGGTGGAATAAATATGCAAGTATATAAACACACACAGTGCGGAGCAATGTAGCTAGATGGAATAAATATATAGATATATAAATATAAACACACCCAGTGCTGAGCATTGTAGCTAGATGGAATAAATATGAAAATATATAAACACACACAGTGCAGAGCATTGTTGCTAGGTGGGATGAAACAGCATAACCGTCTACTTAGTTATCCTACATGGTATGATTATGTGCCCATACATATTCTCACCCTCCATAGCGACCGGTATGTTCCTAGTTGTATGCCGGAGGGGACCATTGTGTAAGTCTATTGCATCTTTTGCATTCAAAAAAACTATTAGTTTGTTACGTCTTTTTGCTATCTCTGCGAGCAGCCCTGCTTAGGTTGTACAGTCTGACAGCCGTTGGTAGGAAGGACCTATGAAACCTCTCGGTTGTGCACCTGGGATGATGTAGTCTGCTGCTAAATGAGCTCCTCAGTGCATCCAGTATGTCCTGCATAGGGTGGAACTCGGACTCCAGCAGAGATGACAGTTTAGCCACCGTCCTTCTCTCTCCTATCTCCTCCATCGGATCAAGGCGCTGCCCCAGGACAGAGCTAGCTTTCTTAATCAGTTTGTTCAGTCTCTTCCTATCGGCTGCAGTAATGCCACTGCCCCAGCAGACCACTCCAAAAGTGATGGCTGATGCCACCACCGTGTCATAGAATGACTTCAGCAGCGCCCCTTGTACACCAAAAGACCTGAGTCTCCTCAGCAGGAACAGCCTGCGCTGTCCCTTCTTGTAGAGTGCGTCAGTATTGTGTGACCAGTCTAGTTTATTGTTCAGATGAACACCCAGGTACTTATAGGATGTCACCATCTCGATGTCTGTTCCCTGTATATTTACTGGTGCTGTGAGGGGCTGCCCATGCCTGCGGCAGTCCACCACCAGCTCCTTAGTTTTCCTCGCGTTGATCTGGAGGCAGTTCCGATGGCACCAGTCCACAAAGTCCTGGATAAGCCCTCTGTACTCAGCTTCATCTCCGTTGGAGATGAGACCAACGATCGCAGAGTCATCAGAGAACTTCTGTAGATGGCAATGTGTTGTGTTGTGTGAGAAGTCCGCAGTATAAAGAGTGAACAGGAAGGGAGCTAGCACCGTTCCCTGGGGGGCCCCCGTGCTACTGATGATCGTGTCGGAAACACAGTCCCGGGTTCTCACAAACTGAGGCCGGTTCGTGAGGTAGTCCAGGATCCATGATGACAGGTGCTGGTCCACCCCTGCGCACAGCAGCTTGTCCTTCAGGATCATCGGTTGGATGGTGTTGAAAGCACTGGAGAAGTCAAAGAACATGATCCTCACCATATTCCCGGGCTTCTCCAGGTGGGACAGAGAACGGTGAAGGAGGCGAACTGGAGTGGATCCATCGCTGGTTCCACCAGGGGGCGGAGATGAGCAAGGAGCTGTCTCTCCAGGGTCTTCATCAAGTGGGACGTCAAGGCCACCGGTCTGTAGCTGTTCAGGTCTTTGGGGTGGGAAGTTTTTGGTACAGGTACCACACAAGATGTTTTCCACAGCTGTGGTACCCTCCCCAGTTTCAGGCTCATGTTGAAGATATACGTCACAATCCCACACAGCTGGTCTGCACAGGACTTGAGGAGCTTTGCGCTGATGCCGTCCGGTCCCGACGCCTTCCTCGCCTTGATCTTCCTCAGCTCCGTCCTCACCTGGGTCTTGGTCAGGGTCAGGATGGGGGGCTGTGTGTTGGGAGTGGGGGGGGTGTGGGTGGAGTGGGGAGTGGGCAGCAGGACTTGATTTCTTAGAGGCAGCAGTGGTTGTTGTGCAGACAGGGGGGAGGGCGGTTGGTCAAACCTATTAAAAAACAGATTCAGGTTGTTCGCCCACTCCCTGCCCCCCGTGGCCTGGGGGGAGGTATTCTGGAGCCCCGAGATGGTTTTGAGGTTTCTCCAGACCCCGCTGATGTCGCTCTGTTGCAGCTTGTCCTCCATCTTCTTCCTGAAGCTGTCCTTGCCTTCTCTGATCTTTCTCCTCAGCTCCCTCTGTACGGACTTCAGCATCTCCCTGTTCCCCGACCTGAAGATCCTCTTCTTCTCTCTCAGAAGTGTTTTTATCTCAGGGTTGATCCAGGGTTTGTTGTTTGAGTGACGCCGTATGGTCTTGGTGGGAACGGATTTGTCCACACAGAAGCTGAGGTAGCCCGTGAAGGTGTGAATGAGGCCATCGATGTCCTCACCATGTGGATCGCAGAGCTGCTTCCAGGCAGTGGCTTCAAAACAGTCCTTTAGAGTGTCCATTGTCTCCTCAGACCATAACTCCACAGTGTGCATGGCCGGAGGTTGTCTGTGCACTAGGGGTTTGTACACCGGTCGGAGATGAACCAAGTTGTGATCCGATCTCCCAAGTGGGGGGAGTTGTGATGAGGTGTACGCCTCCTTAGTGTTTGCTGTAAAGAACTGAGGTCCACACAAATAGTGGTTTCAACAAAGTTCTCTTTTAAAACTAGGAGCGGGAACATTAACAGGCGGCAACATCAACACATCGCCATTTTCATGTCTATATCACTCGGTGAAGGTCAACTCTGACCTGTGACGTCACCACAGTCTTAAAGACACAGCACACACAATTATCACATTATATGACATCTCCCCCTTTTTTAGTTTTTTTTTTTTCAGAACAAAACAATTTTCAGTTCAAACATTTTTCATTCCCATTTCACCCTTCCCCACAGCCCATGGCTTAATCATTGAACCACATATAACCACACTTATCACAGTGAACACGTGAATTTCTCTTTTTCATTCATTTTTTTTTTCTCTCTACAAATCTAGTCTTTGCACAGGTTTAATCATTCTACCAGACCGGGTAAACAACAGTCCTTGCTTTGGGTCTGGCGGTTTGACACTGGATTCTGGTAAAATAGTGTCAGCAGCAGCTGCAGTTTCAGGCTGCTGATCGACAATCTCTGGCTGCAGGTCATTTGGAGCTGAAGAGGGTATCTCTCTGGCTGATTCAGGATCATGTTGCAAGTGACGGCGGTTGCGTCGCAAGGTTGCTCCCTGGGGTGTTTCAATAAAAAAGGAGCGAGGTGTGCTGCTTTCTCCTGTGACAACAGCGGGTGTTTTCCAGGATTTCTGATGGTCCAGCTTTGTGAGGACTGAATCTCCTGGCTTCAACGAAGATAGGGGTTTAGCTCCATGGCGCTGATTGAAGTAGAATGCTTGTTTCTGTTTCTCCATTGCATCCTTGTTCCTGACGACTTCCAGATCAGGCCATCGGGGCTGAAGATTCACTTCGAGTGTAGGAAGAGTTGTTTTGATCTTTCGACCCATAAGTAGCTCTGCAGGACTCACGCCTGTGGTGGTGCAGGGCGTTGATCGAAAGCACATGAGGGCGAGCAAAGGATCTTGCTGCTTTAAGATTCTTTTTGCTGTTTGAACTCCCCTCTCTGCATGTCCGTTTCCTTGGGGGTTATGTGGACTTGAGGTGATGTGCAAAAAGTCAAACTCCCTTGCAAACTTTTTAAATTCTTGGCATGAGAATTGAGGCCCATTGTCAGATACAACCACATCTGGACAACCAAACCTCGCGAACACTGCCTTCAGCTTTAAGATCATCTGAGAAGCAGTGGTTACTGGCAGATGAAGTATCTCGAGGAACCGAGAGAAATAGTCTGACACAACAAGGTAAGTGTGCTTGTTATGCTCACACAGGTCAACAGCAAGTCTCTTCCAGGGTCGATCAGGTAGCGGGGTTGACAAGAGAGGCTCTTTTCGCTGAGCTGGTCTCATCTCACGACACACCTGACAGGACTGGACTTTGCGTTTGATTTCAGATGAGATGCCAGGCCACCACACAGATGTGCAGGCCCGCTCTCTGCATTTGGTCAGACCTTGATGTCCATCATGTATTCGATCCAAGATGTCTGCTCTGAGCACATCCGGAATCAACATGCGGCTTCCTCTGGTGATAATTCCATCGCATTCAGACAGTTCATTTTTAATGGGAAAATAGTCTCTGATAGCTGCTGGGACATTGCGTATGTATTCTGGCCATCCTGACTTGATGTACCACAACACCAACTGTAGGTTACAGTCAGCTGCTGTAGCGGTCTTTATAGTGTCTATTTTATGTGTAGTAGCTGGCAAGTTATCAATAACTGCTGCTATGTAGCACGCTACATCAGAGTGAGAATCAGTCTCGTTTTCTACGCACTGTAGTGGACTTCTTGAGAGTGTATCAGCTACTACCAAGGTCTTTCCCGGAGCATATTCGGCTGTCGGTTTGAACCTCATAAGTCTCATAAGTAGCCTTTGGCACCGTATTGGCACATTGTCCAGGTCCTTTTTGTTCATGAGAGGCACCAAGGGTTTGTGATCTGTGACCAACTTAAAATCTTCCAGACCACAGAGGTACTTCTCGAATCTCTCACATGCCCAGACACTCGCCAAACACTCCTTCTCTATCTGTGCATATCTAGTCTCGGCCTCTGACAGACGACGTGAGCAGTATGCCACAGGTTTCCAGTTTCCATCGTGCAGTTGCAGTAGTACTCCACCTATACCATAGCTGCTGGCATCGGCTGATACGGCAGTAGGTCGATTCACATCATAGAATTTCAGAACTGGAGAAGTAGACAGAATGTCTTTGATGCGTTGAAATGCCTCCTGCTGAGAATGGTCCCACATCCACACTGACTTGGATTTCAACAGTTCATATAGTGGCTGGCCCACTGTCGACAGATTTGGGATATATTTCCCTAGGTAGTTAAACATGCCTAGGACACGCTTGAGGTCATGCACGTTCTGTGGTGGAGGGAGCTCGCGGATTGCCTTGACTTTATCAGGGTCGGGTCTCACGCCTGATTTGTCAATTTCTTGGCCCAAGAAGTGAAGCTTGTTTTGTCTAAACTTACATTTTTTCTCTGTTCAGTTTAAGTCCGGCTGACTCGATCCTTTCCAGTACCTTGCTGAGACGCTGGTCGTGCTGTTCAGGAGTGTCGCCGTACACCAGTATGTCATCCATGTAGATAGCCACGCCTTCCAGGCCGTTGAGGGTTTCTGTCATTTTGCGCTGAAAAATTTCAGGAGCGCTTGTGATCCCAAATGGAAGACGTTTGAATGCATATCTCCCAAAGGGTGTGATAAAGGTTGTTAATTTACTGCTTTCTGGATGGAGAGGAATCTGCCAAAACCCGGAGGCAGCATCCAATGATGTGAATGTGGTTGCTCCACTAAGTTTTGCAGTGATTTCCTCTGCAGTAGCAAGAACATACCTCTCTCTTCGTACAGCTTCATTTAACCTCTTTAAATCGACACAGATCCGCACTTTTCCATTTTTCCTTGGGACTGGCACCATTGGCGCGCACCAATCTGTAGGCTCAATCACAGCTTCAATCACATTATTCTCCTCCATACGCTGCAATTCCTCTTTAACCTTCTGCAAAAGTGGCAAAGGGACACGACGGGCAGTGTGCACTGTGTATGGCTGAGCATTCTCTTTTAACAGGATTTTAACTGGTTCTGTTTTAAGTGTTCCATGCTCACCAAATGCTTTGTGAACTTCTTCAACACGCTTCACAAGCCCCATCGACATTGCTGTGTCTCTGCCCAGCAAATTGTTTGCATTATTGCCACTGATGACATACACAGGAAAAGTATATGGTTTTTCTTTGTATTCTGTGAAGGCTTGAAATTTTCCTATACAGTCCAACTGACCACCCGGGCTGCACAGTGTGACATTAGATGGCTCTAATTCCTTCTTAGGAACTAGTTTGTTAAATGTCTTTTGTCCCATAATGTTTGCATCTGCACCCGTATCAATTTTAAAATTGACTGGTGTTGTTCCAATTGTAAGCTGTATGGTCCATGGGTCATCATTTCTGTCTGTTTTTGTGACTGCGCCCAAAAAAAATGGTGTCTGGGAAACTGTCTCTTCAGTGACTTCTCTGACTGATTTACTGTGACATTTCTTTTCCCAGTGACCCACCTTTTTACACTTGTTGCATGCTGACTTCATGGCTGGGCACTTTTCAGGATCTCTGTGTTTTAATTTTCCACATCTTCCACACCATGAGTCTTTTTGCTCTCCACTTTTTCCTTTCCTTGGTTTAAATGGAGATCTTCCTCTGCCTGCTGTTTTTCCCTGGATCTCCTGCACCGTGGCGTGTGCCTCCCCCTGCTGGTGAACCTGGAGGACAACCTCCTCGGACTGGCGAACTGTTTGAATGGTTTGGGCAAGTGTTAGATCAGCCATCATCTGCAGTTTACGTGACAGCTCTTTATCAAGGATGCCCACAACAATTCGGTCACGGATATGTTCTTCTCTCTTTACACCAAAGTCACAGTGTTCTGACATCTCAAAAAGGGCTCTGATAAACATTTCCACTTTCTCACCGGGCCGCTGCAGCCTCTGGTGAAAACAAGCGCGCTCATGGATCACATTCCGTTTAGGACAGAAGTACTCGTCGTATTTTCCTAACACAACGTCAAACTTCTTTTGATCCGTTTCCTCAATAAATGAGAATGATTTGAAGATGTTTTCAGCTTCGGGGCCCATGGCGTAAATCAGTGAACTGACCTGAATTTCGCCGTCCTCTTTATTCAGTTTTGTAGCCGTCCGGAAACGCAGAAAGCGCTCTTTCCAGCCCGCCCATTCATTTGGACGATGAAAAGGAAAACTTTCCGGGGGATTAAACTTGGCCATCTTACTGAAGCAGAGCGTCCGTCAAGCACTTCTGACACCATGTAAAGAACTGAGGTCCACAGGAATAGTGGTTTCAACAAAGTTCTCTTTTAACAACTAGGAGCGGGAAACATTAACAGGCGGCAACATCAACACATCGCCATTTTCATACAATATTCACTCGGTGAAGGTCAACTCTGACCTGTGACGTCACCACAGTCTTAAAGACACAGCACACACAATTATCACATTATATGACATTTGCGTAGAACAAATCCAGTGTTTTATTGTCTCTAGTGTGGCATGTGACATACTGGGTGAAAGTGGGCAGAATGGGAGACAGTGAAACGTGGTTGAAATCGCCTGAGATGAGGAGAAGAGCATCTGGGTGTTCTGTCTGCAGCCTGCTGGTTACTGAATGGATGACGTCACGTGCTGTCCCAGCGTTCGCCGAATGGTAAATGGTACCGTTTGAAAGAAAAAATAAATTAGCTCTGCAGGAGCTCCCTCACATGTGTCCCACTCCATGTTCGCCGAGCCGGAAGTCCATCTGAGACTATACCTAATGTGGCCCTGATGCACCTGTCTTTGTGCTTGGTGACTTTAACCATTGCTCTCTGGCACGTGTTGAAAAGTTTTTCCCTGCCTCTCCCTGCATTGGGCGGGGCTGATCATATCTGTGTCCAGCTCATCCCGATGTACCGTACTGTCCTGAGGCAAGGCAGTGTCCTCATGAAGCAAGCCAAGTTATGGACTGATGATGCTGCTGCGCAGCTACAGGGATGTTCTGACTCTACAGACTGGGACATATTTAAGGAGACTTCTGTGGACACTGATGAGCTGACTGATGTCGTTATCAGCTTTGTGACCTTGGTAAACGGTAAATGGCATTCACTTATATAGCGCTTTTATTCTCATCTCTTGATGACCAAAGCGCTTTACAGATCCTGCTATCCACCCATTCACACACTGATGGGGGCATGCTGCCTAACATGGCGCTTCCAGACCCACCAGGAGCAATTGGGGTGAAGTGTCTTGCCCAGGGACACAACGGCAGGATATCTGGGGAGAGCGGGATTCGAACCGCCAACCATGTGGTTATTGGACGACCTGCTCTACCTCCTGAGCCACTGCCGTTACTACCGTCCCCTCACCTTCTGTGAAGATAATGTGCTTCCTAAAAAGACCTTTAGTAGTCTTCCCAACAACAAGCCTTGGGTTTCAGAATCATTAAAAGGAAGGCGTTCAAACAGGGCAACCGCTCAGAGCTGAATTCTGTGAAAGAGGAAATAAAATGTGAAATCAGGAGAGCTAAACTGGTTTACAGAGACCGGTTAGAAAGAGAACTTAGTATGCTAATATGCTAGTATGCTCCTCTCGGCGCCACACCAGTCGGCTGCCTTTTGCAACAGCGGCTCGATTCCGAGTTTTTTTTCCCTTCCTCTCTCTTTTGATCACTTTTTTTTTTCACCCCACTTATATCACGGACACACAGATCGTCCCAAATGTCTCCTGAACCGGTGGACGGAGCCACTGTTTATAGCAGGATACGATACAACAGGGAAGAGCTGCTAGCATTTAACCGCCACCCGGTCCCACTGGAAAAACTCGACATACCGAGAGAACTGAGGCGAAAACGCCGCGGCTGCCGGGCTGGAGTAAGGCGGAGGACAAAAAATATAAGGTACAGACCCTCCCTTCCATCTGTTGTCATGGGAAATGTACGGTCGATACTGGGAAAGTTAGATGAGCTAGCGGCTATCTCCCGTTATGATAGCACTTACCGGGAGTGCTCTCTCCTTTTGTTTACTGAGACGTGGCTAACTGAACTAGCAGCAGATGCTAACATTGAGCTGGAGGGTTTTCACATGATACGAGCTGACCGAACACCAGAGAGTGGCAAAACTAGGGGCGGTGGAGTGATAATGTATGTTAACAACAACTGGTGCAGACTGGGACATATCACTGTTAAACAACGACACTGCAGCAAAGACATTGAGTTGCTAGCTGTTAGCATGAGGCCTACATATCTCCCGAGAGAACACTCACACGTGATCTGCATTGTTGTTTATGCAAATCCGACGGCGAACGCTGGGACAGCGCGTGACGTCATCCATTCAGTAACCAGCAGGCTGCAGACAGAACACCCAGATGCTCTTCTCCTCATCTCAGGCGATTTCAACCATGTTTCACTATCTCCCATTCTGCCCACTTTCACCCAGTATGTCACATGCCACACTAGAGACAATAAAACACTGGATTTGTTCTACGCAAACACTAAGGAGGCGTACACCTCATCACAACTCCCCCCACTTGGGAGATCGGATCACAACTTGGTTCATCTCCGACCGGTGTACAAACCCCTAGTGCACAGACAACCTCCGGCCATGCACACTGTGGAGTTATGGTCTGAGGAGACAATGGACACTCTAAAGGACTGTTTTGAAGCCACTGCCTGGAAGCAGCTCTGCGATCCACATGGTGAGGACATCGATGGCCTCATTCACACCTTCACGGGCTACCTCAGCTTCTGTGTGGACAAATCCGTTCCCACCAAGACCATACGGCGTCACTCAAACAACAAACCCTGGATCAACCCTGAGATAAAAACACTTCTGAGAGAGAAGAAGAGGATCTTCAGGTCGGGGAACAGGGAGATGCTGAAGTCCGTACAGAGGGAGCTGAGGAGAAAGATCAGAGAAGGCAAGGACAGCTTCAGGAAGAAGATGGAGGACAAGCTGCAACAGAGCGACATCAGCGGGGTCTGGAGAAACCTCAAAACCATCTCGGGGCTCCAGAATACCTCCCCCCAGGCCACGGGGGGCAGGGAGTGGGCGAACAACCTGAATCTGTTTTTCAATAGATTTGACCAACCGCCCTCCCCCCTGTCTGCACAACAACCACTGCTGCCTCTAAAGAAATCAAGTCCTGCTGCCCACTCCCCACTCCACCGACACCCCCCCACTCCCAACACACAGCCCCCCATCCTGACCCTGACCAAGACCCAGGTGAGGACGGAGCTGAGGAAGATCAAGGCGAGGAAGGCGTCGGGACCGGACGGCATCAGCGCAAAGCTCCTCAAGTCCTGTGCAGACCAGCTGTGTGGGATTGTGACATATATCTTCAACATGAGCCTGAAACTGGGGAGGGTACCACAGCTGTGGAAAACATCTTGTGTGGTACCTGTACCAAAAACTTCCCACCCCAAAGACCTGAACAGCTTCAGACCGGTGGCCTTGACGTCCCACTTGATGAAGACCCTGGAGAGACTGCTCCTTGCTCATCTCCGCCCCCTGGTGGAACCAGCGATGGATCCACTCCAGTTCGCCTACCAGCATGGCATTGGGGTGGAGGATGCGGTGATCTTCCTCCTTCACCGTTCTCTGTCCCACCTGGAGAAGCCCGGGAATATGGTGAGGATCATGTTCTTTGACTTCTCCAGTGCTTTCAACACCATCCAACCGATGATCCTGAAGGACAAGCTGCTGTGCGCAGGGGTGGACCAGCACCTGTCATCATGGATCCTGGACTACCTCACGAACCGGCCTCAGTTTGTGAGAACCCGGGACTGTGTTTCCGACACGATCATCAGTAGCACGGGGGCCCCCCAGGGAACGGTGCTGGCTCCCTTCCTGTTCACTCTTTATACTGCGGACTTCTCACACAACACAACACATTGCCATCTACAGAAGTTCTCTGATGACTCTGCGATCGTTGGTCTCATCTCCAGCGGAGATGAAGCTGAGTACAGAGGGCTTATCCAGGACTTTGTGGACTGGTGCCATCGGAACTGCCTCCAGATCAACGCGAGGAAAACTAAGGAGCTGGTGGTGGACTGCCGCAGGCATGGGCAGCCCCTCACAGCACCAGTAAATATACAGGGAACAGACATCGAGATGGTGACATCCTACAAGTACCTGGGTATTCATCTGAACAATAAACTAGACTGGTCACACAATACTGACGCACTCTACAAGAAGGGACAGCGCAGGCTGTTCCTGCTGAGGAGACTCAGGTCTTTTGGTGTACAAGGGGCGCTGCTGAAGTCATTCTATGACATGGTGGTGGCATCAGCCATCACTTTTGGAGTGGTCTGCTGGGGCAGTGGCATTACTGCAGCCGATAGGAAGAGACTGAACAAACTGATTAAGAAAGCTAGCTCTGTCCTGGGGCAACGCCTTGATCCGATGGAGGAGATAGGAGAGAGAAGGACAGTGGCTAAACTGTCATCTCTGCTGGAGTCCGAGTTCCACCCTATGCAGGACATACTGGATGCACTGAGGAGCTCATTTAGCAGCAGACTACATCATCCCAGGTGCTCAACCGAGAGGTTTCGTAGGTCCTTCCTACCAACGGCTGTCAGACTGTACAACCTAAGCAGGGCTGCTCGCAGAGATAGCAAAAAGACGTAACAAACTAATAGTTTTTTTTGAATGCAAAAGATGCAATAGACTTACACAATGGTCCTCTCCGGCATACAACTAGGAACATACCGGTCGCTATGGAGGGTGAGAATATGTATGGGCACATAATCATACCATGTAGGATAACTAAGTAGACGGTTATGCTGTTTCATCCCACCTAGCAACAATGCTCTGCACTGTGTGTGTTTATATATTTACATATTTATTCCATCTAGCTACAATGCTCTGCACTGGGTGTGTTTATATTTATATATCTATATATTTATTCCATCTAGCTACAATGCTCAGCACTGGGTGTGTTTATATTTATATATCTATATATTTATTCCATCTAGCTACAATGCTCCGCACTGTGTTTTTATATATCTACATATTATTCCATCTAGCTACATTGCTCCGCACTGTGTGTGTTTATATACTTGCATATTTATTCCACCTAGCTGCAATGCTCCGTACTGTGGGTGTTTATATATTTACATATTTATTCCATCTAGCTACAATGCTCTGCACTGTGTTCATATATTCATATATTTATTCCATCCAGCTACAATGCTCTGCACTGTGTGTCTGTGTGTGTGTGTGTGTGTGTGTGTGTATATATTTTATAGTAATATGTACATATGTATATTAGCTGCTCTTGCTTGCTTGTTTTTTTTCTTGCCTTCTGATTGTTGCTCTGAGTGTTGCTATCCCTGTGCTGTTGCAATCCTGGAATTTCCCTGTTGTGGGACTAATAAAGGCTTATCTTATCTTAACTTAAGCAAAATAGATTGTGTTCTGCTTGGGATGGCTTAAAGACCATTACTGGGTTAGAAAGGTGGAATAACTCTAGAATACATCTAAATGGTGTCTTATCAGACAGACACTTGGGTCAGGATCTTAACAAATTTTACCTGAGCTTTGATACCCACGATTTTAAAAACATTAAAAAATGGGCTACACTGTAGTGGATCTCCTCCTTTTAGTGTCCACTTTGGTTAACTCCTTTAAACAGACCAGAGTCAGGAAGAGCCCTGGACCAGATAATATTTGTGGCCGTCTTCTGCATTGATGTGCTGAGCAATTAGCCCCCATCTTCTCTGACATCTTCCAGACGTCACTTAACCAACATAGGGTGCCAAGGAGCTGGAAAAACAGTAGAATTATCCCAGTGGCTAAAAATGAACATCCAAAGTATTGAATGACTTTAGGCCTGTTGCTTTGACTTCATTAGTGGTGAAATCTTTTGAAAGGCTAATGAAGAAGGCACTTCTCCCTCACTTGCAGCCCTTGTTAGACCCTTTGCAGTTTGCATATAGAGCTGGACGTGGTGCAGATGTTACTGCCACACTTTTAAACTTTGTTTTTGAACATCTTGAAGGCTGTTAAAGACACGCCCGACTGCTGTTTGTAGATTTTTCATCAGCTTTTAATGCTATCCAACTCCATATTTTAGTTGACAAACTTATCACTCAGTTTAGCCTGGATTCTAATGTTGTGGGCTGTATTCTTGACTTCTTAACTGAGAGAACACAGAGGGTCAAAGTAAATGGTCACTTGTCAGATGTTTTAATTTCATCCATGGGTTCCCCTCAAGGCTGTGTCCTTTCACCACTCCTGATTATCTTGTACACCAATGACTGTCAGAGTCAGTATGATAACAGATTCACTGTAAAATTTGCTGATGACTGTTGTCTGATGACATATTGTGTAAAAAGGGTCAGCAATACTTGCATTGCCTGCGGAAACTGTCTTATTTTCATGTGGACAGGTCCCTTATGACCCTTTTTGTTAAAAATCCTGTATTGAATCTGTCCTCACATTTTCACTGATTTGTTGATACGGTAACCTGCTTTTGCACTGCGACAGTCTCCCCTGTGGGTTTGGCCTCTGGATCACTGTACTCAGGTGTGTGTGAGTTTCATGTGTTTATACTGTTTTGCTGCAAAACAAATTGCCCTTCTGGGACGTAAATGAATAAAGTTGAAGTTGAACCTCCACCTCAGACCTGTGCGAGTGACATTTCACTGCTCAACAACCTAAATGACTTCTTCAGCCGCTTTGAAGCACAGAACAGCACATCAGCATAGAAGACCACTCCTCCTCCAGATGAGCAGGCCATGAGTCTGGATCCAGCTAGCGTGAAGAGGACCCTCTGCAGGATCAACCCACGCAAGGTAGGTGGACCAGACAACATACCGGGTCGCGTCCTGAAGGACTGTGCAGAGGAGCTTAAGAATGTCCTGGCCGACATCTTCAACATCTCCCTGACTCAAGCTGTTATCCCCACATGTTTCAAAACTGCTACCATAATACCAGTCCCAAAGAAGCCCATCCCATCCAGCTACAACGATTACCGGCCCGTAGCACTGACTTCCATCATAATGAAGTGTTTCGAGTAGCTGGTCATGCAGAACATCAAGTCCATCCTCCCTCCCTCCAATGATCCATCTCAGTTTGCATACAGGTCAAACAGATCCACAGAAGATGCCATCGCTACTGCTCTCCATTCAGTCTCACCCACCTGGACTCAAACAACTCCTACATGTGAATGCTGTTCTTGGACTTCAGTTCAGCATTCAACACAATCATCCCCCAGCACCTGATACAAAAACTCAGACACTTGAGACTAAAAACCTCTCTCTGGAACTGAGTGCTTCACTTTCTCACAGGGAGGCCACAGAATGTGCTGGTTGGCAGCAACACCTCCAAGACCATCACACTGAGCACTGGGGCCCCACAAGGGTGCATGCTTAGCCCACTGCTGTTCACCCTGCTGACCCATGACTGTATACAAGCTTACAACGCCAACCACATCATCAAGCTTGCGGACAACACGGCAGTATGGGCCTCATCACCAACAACGAGGAGACCAACTACAGAAATGAGGTGATCCAACTGCTCCAGTGGTTTAAAAATAATAACATCTTCCTGAACATGGGAAAAACCAAGGAGATGGTGGTCAACTTTAGGAGGGGAAACACACAGCATCCTCCTCTGATCATTGATGGAGCAGCTGTGGAGAGGGTGAACAGCACCAAGTTCCTGGGGGTGCACATCTCTGAGGACCTCTCCTGGTCCAACACCACATCACGGGCCAAGAAGGCTCAAACTCACCTCCATTTCCTCTGAAAACTGAGGAGAGTACAAGTCCCACCACCATCATGTGCTCATTCTACCGGGGCACCATTGAGAACATCCTCACCAGCTGCATCATGGTGTGGTATGGAAGCTGCACCACCTCCTGCCAAAGGACACTACAACGCACAGTGAAAGCAGCCATCAAGATCATCAGTGCCCTTCTGCCCCCCCTCTCAGATATCTACCTCACCCGCCTCACCCACAGAGCCATCAACATTCCAGGAAACACTTCCCACTCCTCACACTCCTCATCTTCAAGCCCTTGCCCTCGGGGAAAAGGTACCAGAGCCTCCGGGCCCGCTCCACAAGACTGCTAAACAGCTTTCTTCATCAAGCTATCAGGACCCTGAACACTGTCCACCCCCCCCTCCCTGGACCGTAACGCACTCATCCGCACAATAACTATCTCAGCTGTTGACACAAAAGACTGCCACATCAACAGTAATAAATCTGCTGCTGTATGTCTCTGCACTTTACTGCAACCATCTGCATGAATTTCATATCTGCTGTTGTCTCTTATTGCAATATGGATCATATGCAGTCCTATCTGTCACTGTCTGCACCTACACTACCGCATCGAACTTGGTACTACGGGTATTACTGCTCTATCTTTTCTGTATATAGGATGGCTGGGTCTCATCATTGTTTACTGTTTTTCTTTATTTGCAGTATGGGATGTCTGGGTCTTTCTTTTGATGCCATTTGCACCATGGTAGCATTACTGTACATAGACTGTTGTTGTTTTTCCAACTTCATTCCTTTTTCCTTTTTATATTGTGCACACCACTGAAGAGAGAGAGAAACACCATTTCAGTTCTCCTGTATGTCCTGTGTATAGTAGTATTGAGAAGTAAAATCTTTGAATCTTGAATCTTGAAATGAGCTTTCTCCGTACGATTGCTGGACTCACCCTTACAAATAGGGTGAGGAGCTCAGCCACCCAGGAGAGGCTCAGAGTAGAGCCACTGCTCCTCCATATTAAAAGGAGCCAGTTGAGGTAGTTTGGGCATCTGATTAGGATGCCTCCTGGACACCTGCCACTTGAGGTGTTTCAGGCACGTCCCACTGGGAGGAGACCCTGGGGCAGACCCAGGACATGCTGGAGAGACTATGTCTCCCAGTTGGTCTAGGAACGTCTTGGTATCCTCTTTGAAGAGCTGGAGCAGGTGGCTGGGGAGAGGGAAGTCTGGGCTTTTCTGCTTGAACTGCTGCATCCATGATCTGGACCTCTGGAAAAGCGGTAGAAGATGGATGGATGGATGGATGGAGGTGTGCCTCAATAAGTCAACGTTTTTGTGATATTCTAATGTAGTGGGACAGGTGCATCTCAATAAATCAGTGTTTCTGTATTCTTTCCCCCCCCCCCTTGTCCTGTCAGCAGCTGGATGAGCAGAACAGAAATCTGCTTCCCTTATTGTGCCAAACAGATTTACTTTGCCAAAAGCAGCTTTGTACAGCACATATACAGTATATGTACTGTGTATTACTTATAAACTCCTCTCGTAATAACTTTTAATACTTTATTTAAATTGTTTTACCCATGAAGGACCCAACTGGGAAGGGGGGGGAAGGGTGGGGAGGGGAGGGGGAAAGAAAAGAGAGGACAAACAGACTCTTCTCTCTCTGTCTCTCTTGGCTGTCCACCGGTCCGATGATGACCCTCCCTCATGTGTTAAGTCCTCTTCTTGCGTGTGCACTTTGATGGCTGTTTAGGCCAATCCTCAATCTGCAGACACGGCTGCAGTAGGGACAAGGAAACTGCCCAGGTAATGATGCCTTTCTTCGTGCCCGTGCTTCAGCTACATCAGCTCGCCTCTTCTCTTCAAAGTAGTCTTGCGCCTGGGTAGTGAGGCTGCGCCAGCCTGACCTGTTCATAGCCCACAGCTCTAATTGTTTGGGAAGGATGCCAGTGTGTCTGATGTTGAGCTTCACGCAGTCTTAGAATCTTTTGCGTGGTCAGCCTTTGTTCTGCTTCCCAGAGCAGAGTTCGCCATACATGAGCTGCTTGGGCAGCCTGTGGCCATCCATCTGGATCACATGACCAACCCATCGGAGCTGGGCTTTCAGAATCATGGCCTCGATGCTGGTCGCCTCAGCTCTGTCCAGAACCTCAAGGTTTAAGATAAGATAAGATAAGATAAGATAAGCCTTTATTAGTCCCACAATGGGGAAATTCCAGGATTGCAACAGCACAGGGATAGCAACACTCAGAGCAACAATCAGAAGGCAAGAGAAAAACAAGAGCAGCGAGTATACATATGTACATATAAATATAAATATATAAACACAGTGCGGCGCATTGTAGCTAGATGGAATAAATATATGAGTTTATAAACACACAGTGCGGAGTATTGTAGCTAGATGGAATAAATATGTAAATATATAAACACAGTGTGGAGCATTGCAGCTAGATGGAATAAATATATAAATATATAAACACACACAGTGCGGAGCATTGTAGATAGATGAAATGAAACAGCAAAACCGTCTATTTAGTTATCCTACATGGTATGATTATGTACCCATACATATTCTCACCCTCCATAGTGGCCGGTATTTTCCTAGTTGTATGCCGGAGGGGACCATTGTGTAAGTCTATTGCGTCTTTTGCATTCAAAACTATTAGGTTGTCACGTCTTTTTGCTATCTCTGCGAGCAGCCCTGCTTCGGTTGTACAGTCTGACAGCCGTAGGTAGGAAGGACCTGCAAAACCTCTCGGTTGTGCACCTAGGATGATGTAGTCTGCTGCTAAATGAGCTCCTTAGTGCGTTCAGTATGTACTGCATAGGGTGGAACTCGGAATCCAGCAGAGATGACAGTTTAGCCACCATCCTTCTCTCTCCTATCTCCTCCACTGGGTCAAGGCGCTGCACCAGGACAGCTAGCTTTCTTGATCAGTTTGTTCAGTCTCTTCCTATCGGCTGCAGTAATGCCACTTCCCCAGCAGACCACTCCAGAAGTGATGGCTGATGCCACCACCGTGTCATAGAATGATTTCAGCAGCGCCCCTTGTACACCAAAAGACCTGAGTCTCCTCAGTAGGAACAGCCTGCACTGTCCTTCTTGTAGAGTGCGTCAGTATTGTGTGACCAGTCTAGTTTATTGTTCAGATGAACACCCAGGTACTTGTAGGATGTCACCATCTCGATGTCTGTTCCCTGTATATTTACTGGTGCTGTGAGGGGTTGTCTTTGCCTGCGGCAGTCCACCACCAGCTCCTTAGTTTTCCTCGCGTTGATCTGGAGGCAGTGCCGATGGCACCAGTCCACAAAGTCCTGGATAAGCCCTCTGTACTCAGCTTCATCTCCATTGCAGATGAGGCCAACGATCGTAGAGTCGTCAGAGAACTTCTGTAGATGGCAGTGTGTTGTGTTGTGTGAGAAGTCCGCAGTATAAAGGGTGAACAGGAAGGGAGCCAAAACCTTTCCCTTGGGGGCCCCCGTGCTACCAATGATCGTGTCGGACACACAGTCCCGGGTTCTCACAAACTGTGGCCGGTTTGTGAGGTAGTCCAGGATCCATGATGACAGGTGCTGGTCCACCCCTGCGCACAGCAGCTTGTCCTTCAGGATCATCGGTTGGATGGTGTTGAAAGCACTGGAGAAGTCAAAGAACATGATCCTCACCGCATTCCCGCGTTTCTCCAGGTGGGACAGAGAATGGTGAAGGAGGAAGATCACCGCATCCTCCACCCCAATGCCATGCTGGTAGGTGAACTGGAGTGGATCCATCGCTGGTCCCACCAGGGGGCAGAGGTGAGCAAGGAGCAGTCTCTCCAGGGTCTTCATTATGTGGGACGTCAGGGCCACTGGTCTGTAGCTGTTAAGATCTTTGGGGTGGGAAGTCTTTGGTACAGGTACCATACAAGATGTTTTCCACAACTGTGGTACCCTCCCCAGCTTCAGGCTCAGGTTGAAGATGTACTCCACAATCCCACACAGCTGGTCTGCACAGGACTTGAGGAGCTTTGCGCTGATGCCGTCTGGTCCCGACGCCTTCCTCGCCTTGATCTTCTTCAGCTCCGTCCTCTCCTGGGTCTTAGTGAGGGTCAGGTTGGGGGGCTGTGTGTTGGGAGTGGGGGTGTGTGTTGGTGGAGTGGGGAGTGGTCAGCAGGACTTGATGTCTTCAGAGGCAGCAGTGGTTGTTGTGCAGTCGGGGGGGGGGGAGGGCGGTTGGTCAAACCTATTGAAAAACAGATTCAGATTGTTCGCCCACTCCCTGCCCCTCATTGCCTGGGGGGAGGTATTCTGGAGCCCAGAGATGGTTTTAAGGTTTCTCCAAACCCCGCTGATGTCGCCCTGTTGCAGCTTGTCCTCCATCTTCTTCCTGAAGCTGTCCTTGCCTTCTCTGATCTTTCTCCTCGGCTCCCTCTGTACGGACTTCAGCATCTCCCTGTTCCCCGACCTGAAGATCCTCTTCTCTCTCAGAAGTGTTTTTATCTCAGGGTTGATCCAGGGTTTGTTGTTTGAGCAACACCGTATGGTCTTGGTGGGAACGGTGTTGTCCACACAGAAGCTGATGTAGTCCTTGATTGTGTGAGTGAGGCCATCGATGTCCTCACCATGTGGATCGCAGAGCTGCTCCCAGGCGGTGGTTTCAAAACAGTCCTTTAGAGCGTCCATTGCCTCCTCAGACCATAACTTCACTGTGCGCATGACCAGAGGTTGTCTGTGCACTAGAGGTTTGTACACCGGCCGGAGATGAACCAAGTTGTGATCTGTTTGTTTGTGACCCGGTCTTACCAGTGAATGTTCATGATCATCCGTAGGTTTCTCATGTGGAACTTCTCCATCTGCTTCAGGTGTTTTTTGTACACGGTCTACATCTCACATCTGTAGAGAAGGCTGGTGGGGACAATGGCCCTGTACACTTTGAGCTTCGTGGACAGCTGGATGTTGTGCTGGTTCAGGACGTGAGCTCAGAGACGACCGAGAGCTTGACTGGCCTTGCAGATTCTGGCGTTGATCTCCTTATCCAGGCTGCTGTCATTGCTGGTGGTGCTGCCGAGGTACTTAAAGTTGTCTACCGTCTCCAATTGGGTACCCTCGATGGAGATGGAGGGGGGAGGGACGGTGGAGACGGGTGCTGGCTGGAACAGTACCTCTGTCTTGCTGAGGCTGATGGTGAGACCAAAAAGGCTGGAGACTTCTGCAAACTTATTCATGATGACCTGGAGACCAAACTCGGTATGGGCCATGAGGGCACAGTCATCAGCAAAAAGCGCTTTCAGGACAATCTTTTCTGCAACCTTGGTCTTAGCCTTCAGTCGGCGGAGGTCGAACAGTGAGCCTTCAAGTCTGTATCACAGGTATACCCCAAGGTCCAAGTCCCTGATGGCATGGTTGAGGACACAAGAGAAAAAGAGGTTGAAGAGGACTGGGAACAGAACACTCCTCTGCTTGACGCCGTTGCTGATGTTGAATGGCTCCAATACCTCTCCACCTGAGAGAACCTGCCCAGTCATGTTGTCGTGAAACTGGCGTATGAGGTTTACAAACTTGTCTGGGCACCCAAGCTTGGATAGGATGATCCAGAGGGCCTCCCTGTTCACCGTGTTGAAGGCCTTAGTCAGGTCCACAAGACCACAAGACCACATTTAAGTCCATGTTTTGTTCTAGACATTTCGCCTGCACTTGGCGGACAGAGAAGATCATGTCCACAGTGCTGCGGTTTGGGCAGAATCCACACTGTGTTTCTGGCAGGTTCTCTTCAGAGATGTTGTTAACCAGTCGGTTGAGAAGGACCCGGGCCAGTACTTTTCCGGCAATAGATAGAAGGGACATACCTCAGTAATTGCCGCAGTCACCCTTATTCTTAAACAGGGAGACAACAGTGACATCCCTGAAGTCTTTAGGCAGTTGTTCCCAGATGCTGGTGAGGAGGGAATGGAAGATGTCAAGAGCCACAGGACCGGCTGATTTGAATATTTCCACCGGGATTCCATCCATCCCAGGTGCTTTGCCTGAATTGGTCTGCCTAATGACCTATGTTCTGCCTATGTTCAAGACTTTGTCCATTGTAGGGGGGAGGTCGAGGCAGTGGACGGTGGGTTTTTGTGGGATCAGATCGAGGGCATGGGGGTCTACAGTGGCGGGCCTGTTGAGCAGGTAGCTGAAGTGCTCTCTCCCACCGTGCATTGATGCTGCTCTTCTCCTTCAGCAGGGTTGAGCTGTCTGCCGACAGGAGTGGGGTAGTACATGGCTTGGCAGGTCCATATACTTCCTTGATGACACTGAAGAACATCTTGGAGTTCTGCGTGTCGGCATATCTCTGCACCTCATCTGCCTTCTTCTCCCACCATTCATTCTGCATCTTTTGCAGGACTGCTTGTGCCTGTCTCTGGAGGTGCTTGAAGCGATCACGCTTGGAAATGGAAGTGGGGTCATTCTGCCACTCAACAAAGGCCTTCTGCTTGTCATCCAGGAGTGTCTTGATGTTCTCGTCATTCTGGTTGAACCAGTCCTGGTGCAATTGTTTCCTGGGGCCGATGGTGGTTTTTGCTGACTCCGTCACCAGTGCTCTAAACTGTTTCTACCTTTGTGTTGGACAGCCAGTCAGGGGTCCATGGGCAATCAGTTGGCCATCCAGATCTTCTGCAAATTCACCACGTCGCTGAGGTTGTTCAAGTTTGGCGATGTTGAACGCTGGCCTGATGACTTTCGGTGTCTTGCGGTGTGTTGGGGCAATGGGCAGGGATAGGATGGATCTGACTAGACAGTGGTCCATCCAACGCTCTGCTCTGCGCATGGCCCTGGTGATCCTGACATCATGGATGTCTCTCTGGTGGCAAATGGCACATTCTATCAGATTCCATTGCTTGGATCTTGGGTGCATCCATGTTGTCTTGTATTTGTCTGCTTGCCGGAACAGTGTGTTTGTGATAGCGAGGTGGTTTTCAGCACAAAGGCTCAAGAGCATCAAGTCGTTGGAGTTTAATTTTCCAGTGCCATGTGGCCCCAGCACGCCTTTCCAGTTACAGCAGTCTGTTCTGACTCTGGCATTGAAATTGCCTAGCAGAATCAGTTTGTATTTGGGAGGAGTGTCCTTCACAAGGGTACTGAGCTCCTCATAAAAGGCTTCCTTCACTTCATCACTGCTGGTGAGAGTTGGGGCGTACGCGCTGATGAGGGTAACGTGCCGGTTACGATTGAGGGGGAAACAGAGTTCCATCAGTCGTTCATTAACTGACGTTGGTAGGTCAGGAAGTTGCTTGAGAACCGATGTCTTGATGGCCAGTCCTACTCCATAGATCCTCTCTTCATCTTTGGCCTTGCCTTTCCAGAAGAAGGTGCAGCCGCATTTTAGTTCGGCCACAGATCCTTCTTCGGCCAGTCTGGTCTTGCTGAGAGCCGCAGTGTCAGTGCAGTAGCGGGCCAGTTCCCTTACAATGAGGGCTGTTCTTCTCTCAGGTCTTGAGGAGGCCTCTCTGTCAAGACCAAGACCAAGATGGCGCCCACAGCGGTCGACATGGTGCTTCGCTGCGCTCTTTGTTTGTTTTTGTTTGTCAATTGTGTGTCTGCTTGCACTTATACCCGTGAAGAACTTTTAAATATCAGGACTTTGACCCCCACGGACCTCCTCCCAGTTTTTCTAGCCCCTGCCGCCGATCTGGTTTATTGTTTGGCTCGGAAAGTGAGACGGCGGAAGAGAGGAAGACGAGCGGGCGCTCTCGTACGACTTCGCAGGAGAGGCTCGCGAACGGCGCTGCCTGGCATATTTCTGTCCAATACCAACTCTCTCTCTAACAAGGTGGATGAACTGAGACTGCTGATGCGTTTTAAGGACCTCGCCTCCTCAGCTGTCCTCTGCTTTACTGAGACCTGGCTCCGGGAAAATATACCGGACAGCGCGCTGCGCCTCAACGGCTTCCAGCTCTTCCGTGCTGATCGTGACACAGAGCTTTCCGGCAAGACCACA